>CM076572.1:39102784-39702784 GCA_034641835.2 Pinus albicaulis
TGGTTCTTCCGACGCTCATTAACCGTCGCAGTTCCGACTAAACGTGGTTCGACGTTTTGGCGTCGCTCTTCAAACGCCAGCGCCATCGTCCGGAGCTAAGCGTGGTCGACGTCACTCTCTTGGGCGATGCGGAAGATGTCGTAGTCCAGCGATGTCCATCACATGTTAGAGCGTTTGGAACGTCGCTCTTGCGACGTTTTCATACTTGTCTCTCTTAGGGCACGTTTACGGGTTGTCGCGGTTAGAGCGTCTGAGGCGTCGGTAGACGCGACGGAGGTTCAATTTTTAAAAAAAAAAATTAAAATTTTAAAAAAAAGACGAAACTATTTATTTTGGAAGATATTACATGAAGTAAAACAGTCCATGAAAGTGAAATAGCAGTATGTAGAATAGTAAAGCAACAGATAGAGTACCGACGTCCATTGTTCCAAATACAAATTAAAGTACCCAAAACCCTACGACAGTGAAGTAAAACAGTCCATGAAAGTGAAGATATTATATGAAGTAAAACAGTCCATGAAAGTGAAGATATTATATGAAGTAAAACAGTCCATGAAAGTGAAGATATTATATGAAGTAAAACAATCCATGAAAGTGAAGATATTATATGAAGTAAAACAATCCATGAAAGTGAAATAGCAGTATGTAGAATAGTAAAGCAACGGATAGAGTACCGACGTCCATTGTTCCAAATACAAATTAAAGTACCCAAAACCCTACAACAGTGAAGTAAAACAGTCCATGAAAGTGAAGATATTATATGAAGTAAAACAGTCCATGAAAGTGAAGATATTATATGAAATAAAACAGTCCATGAAAGTTAAGATATTATATGAAGTAAAACAGTCCATGAAAGTGAAGATATTATATGAAGTAAAACAGTCCATGAAAGTGAAGATATTATATGAAGTAAAACAGTCCATGAAAGTGAAGATATTATATGAAGTAAAACAGTCCATGAAAGTGAAGATATTACATGAAGTAAAACAGTCCATGAAAGTGAAATAGCAGTATGTAGAATAGTAAAGCAACAGATAGAGTACCGACGTCCATTGTTCCAAATACAAATTAAAGTACCCAAAACCCTACAACAGTGAAGTAAAACAGTCCATGAAAGTGAAATAGCAGTATGTAGAATAGTAAAGCAACGGATAGAGTACCGACGTCCATTGTTCCAAATACAAATTAAAGTACCCAAAACCCTACAACAGTGAAGTAAAACAATCCATGAAAGTGAAGATATTATATGAAGTAAAACAATCCATGAAAGTGAAATAGCAGTATGTAGAATAGTAAAGCAACAGATAGAGTACCGACGTCCATTGTTCCAAATACAAATTAAAGTACCCAAAATCCTTGAACAGATAAAAAAGCTAATCATGTGAGGAGTGTGATATATCCAAAATATAAAAAGACCATTAGACCATATCAATAAACCAGCAACATAGACCAGCATTGCTAGTTTTGAAGGCAGAGTGATAAACATTAATCATTCTTTTTTCACAAGAGAAAAAACGTTGTTTTGAATATATTATATGAAGTAAAACAGTCCATGAAGTCATTACATTTTCACATCTGAAGATTGGAACCCAAATATCCATCCAGAAAAGTGGAAGTCCCACCCCAGACAGTGATAGAAAAATACCCCATGTCACATACGGGGACTTGATATAAAACCCAGTAACGGTCCACATGGAGATTATCGACAATCTGAGAAAGCATCCAAATATGCCCGAGGCATCTATAAGAAAGTGAAATGGCAGTATGTAGAATAGTAAAGCAACAGATAGAGTACCGACGTCCATTGTTCCAAATACAAATTAAAGTACCCAAAATCCTTGAACAGAGAAAAACGCTAATCATGTGAGGAGTGTTATATGTCCAAAATATAAAAAGACTATCGGACCATATCAATAAACCAGCAACATAGACCAGCATCGCTAGTTTTGAAGGCAGAGTGATAAACATTAATCATTTTTTTTTTCACAAGAGAAAAAACGATTTTTTCAATATATTGTATGAAGTAAAACAGTCCATGAAGTCATTACATTTTCACATCTTAAGATTGGAACCCAAATATCCATCCAGAAAAGTGGAAGTCCCACCCCAGACAATGATAGAAAAATACCCCATGTCACATACGGCGACTTGATATAAAACCCAGTAACGGTCCAC
Source organism: Pinus albicaulis (assembly GCA_034641835.2). NCBI lineage: Eukaryota > Viridiplantae > Streptophyta > Pinopsida > Pinales > Pinaceae > Pinus > Pinus albicaulis. The sequence continues at coordinate 39,104,960 of CM076572.1, forward strand.
ATGGAGATTATCGACAATCTGAGAAAGCATCCAAATATGCCCAAGGCATCTATAAGAAAGTGAAATAGCAGTATGTAGAATAGTAAAGCAACAGATAGAGTACGTACCGACGTCCATTGTTCCAAATACAAATTAAAGTACCCAAAATCATTGAACAGAGAAAAACGCTAATCATGTGAGGAGTGTGATATGTCCAAAATATAAAAAGACCATCAGACCATATCAATAAACCAACAACATAGACCGGCATCGCTAGTTTTGAAGGCAGAGTGATAAACATTAATCATTTTTTTTTCACAAGAGAAAAAATGTTGTTTTGAATATATTATATGAAGTAAAACAGTCCTTGAAGTCATTACATTTTCACATCTGAAGATTGGAACCCAAATATCCATCCGGAAAAGTGGAAGTCCCACCCTAGACAATGATATAAAAATACCCCATGTCACAAACAGGGACTTGATATAAAACCCAGTAACAGTCCACATGGAGATTATCGACAATCTGAGAAAGCATCCAAATATGCCCGAGGCATCTATAAGAAAGTGAAATAGCAGTATGTAGAATAGTAAAGCAACAGATAGAGTACCAACATCCATTGTTCCAAATACAAATTAAAGTACCCAAAATCCTTGAACAGATCAAGAAAAACGCTAATCATGTGAGAATTCAAAGTAAAGTTAATCTATTAACATTGCGAATAAAATTACACCGAAGTCAAAAACATTGCATGGCCATACTCATGGCAAATTTGTCATCAAAAAATAAAAAAATTAAGAAGACTGCCCTCATACGGGGAAACCAGTCTTGAACGTTTAATTTACAGAATTCAAAAATATTACTTAAAAGTCCAGCACAGTAAAATAAACTAAAAGCAGCCCAATTAACTGGGCCTGCTAAGTAAGAAAAACAAATTAACCAAACTAATCCTCCGCTGGTTCCTCCACGATTCGGCACCATCCTTCGGAAGGTCCGGGATCGCTAGGTGCTACCTCCACATGCATGCCACGGCTCCCCTCCTGAAGGCCCGAATGCTGGCCGGCTTTTTCCGAGCTCAGACCCGCCGGACGGGTGCATTCTTCCTCCGTTTGGGCCTCCTCGTGGAAGACCACAGTGACTACAGCTGTGATTCGCGGGCGGTTGAGAGTGCAATCAAAGGAAAATTGCGCAGTGCGCGTCGTGGGAGAAGGTGAACTAGCGGTGGGGAAGCCAGGAGCAGTGGAATCCATTTGGTGGCCAGATGCTACAAGCTGACCCCGCCCACTCCTAGTATTTGGATATCGACCTAAGTAATAATCACTGGACTGGCCGGAAGTCATCTCTGTTGAGGTGCTGGAGGGAGCGCGCCGGGATTGACCTCTAGTGCTCCCCCTGCGGCAACGCATCATATGACGCACGCGAGGCATGGGTGATATCTCAGGCGCAGTGGGGCTGGGAACGAGAGACGAAGAAAGAGGAGATTCCAATTCACCAGAGGAGGAAGACGGACGGAGAGGCAGGCAGAGAGAAAAAGGAAATGCTCTTCCCGGTAAGTGCGGCGTTCCGGCAAGCCCCAACTCCTTATAGTCACAGTTACCAGACAGTGTAATCCAGCAACCGGCTTGTCTGAAAAACCATGGCTAAACGCCATTTTTTATGTCGAACCGTCAAGGATGCCCGTCATAATGAATCTCTGATCATTAATAATGAGAGCCGAAGGCCGGATCAAATTGGAGCGTGCGGAATCGCTCAGAGGAGTGGAGGTCAGATCTTGAACAGTGTTAAAAATTAATTAATGTAGATTTGATGTGAAAACTTAATTGAACAGCGTTAAATGTTAATGCGAATGATATGAAATCGCCATATCCATGTCCCATCACCTTAAACGCCATCGAATGCACCCGCAACCGGGAGCAGGGCAAGTTTTTATTGAGGACACGTGGCAAAAATTGATTGGAGCGGATCTTTGTTTGGGCCGCTCGTGCAGTGGAAATCCGGACCCGTAAAATATTAGGGCGAATTTGATAAGAAATTAGCGTCACAAAATTGGCCGACGTCAGCAGGCTATTTTGGAACGCGAATTTGGTTTGAATTATGGTTTATCGCCGTTTGAAGTCCGGCGGGCTCGACTTTTGAACAATTTTCTTATAAAATTTGTGTTGGTTTCTTTGATAATACACATATTAAAATCCCGCTTAATAAAGAGACAAAATTGTTGTGCTTTCGGAACCTGACCCGAGGATTGGACATGAGTTAACAAAAAAAAGGATAGCGGAACCAGACATGCACCCGTGGTCAAGCCCTCTACCAAAACCATGAGCGGAATCACAAAAGCGGGTTGCCCATATCGCACCGCTTTTGCGGAGTAGGCGGTATTTCCTATTCGCGAGCGATTCCATAGGGAATGCGACACGTGGCAAAGTGACCCCGGAAAACAACCGTTTAACCCACGCCATCGCACGTTAAAGCCCGACGTTGGAAGCCGAGCGAAATTGCCAAGAGTCGTTGATTTGGAGAAGGGCCATCGGATGGTGGTCGCACGTTGAACTTGCCTGGAGGTTAACTAAGGTGTGCGGAGGATAGCCAGGTACAATACGAGTGTTTGATTGGTTATTGATATGTATAGGTGGGGCTGGAGTATAATGAAATTGTTTAATTAAACGATTGGCGGATAATTAGCATAAGTCTGGAGCGTGATTGTTGTAAAGCTGGGTGGTGAAATATAGAGCCGAAAGTTCATTACAAGTTATTTATTTAAAAAGAAACGTGGAGTATAAATACAAAGTGTTGAAAGTTAAACATTGGTTATAAGGCTTGGAGATAATATAAAGTCGGGAATATAAATTAAAGTCCAACCATTGTGGATGGTATTTATTTATCAAATTCTACAGATTTGATAAATAAACCCGAAGAAAGAAGAAGTCAATGAAGACCCAGGCTGGAGGAAAAGAACGGGGTAAACCAGGGGAAAATGCTGACAGAGCGATTGTAGACACACCAGCTCTCCTTAGGGGTCCAATTTCATTTTTGTTGCGTCACACGATGATCTCTCTTCTCTGGCATTTACTTGTATTGAAGATCACTATTCTAGGAATAAGGAGTTATTTTCTCCAAAAATAACCTTAGCCAAACATTGACAATGCATCAAGGATATCTTTCTATGCTTCATAAGCACATTTGTTCTACTTCTAAATCATGTCTTGGAAGTGGTTGTTGTGCTGGAAATTATTCACCAGTTGGTTTCATACAAAAGTCTTTTTCACATTTTCAGCATCCAATACATGAAAAAGATAATGGTTTAAAACAACCTAAATATTTGAAATTTTGCAAGAATTGTCTGGCACACTTTGAATATAAATTTTGAAGTCAAGTGCGTGATGCTGTATAGGATCAAGTCTCATTTTGAATACCAAATGTTTCACAAAAAACTTCTCAACATGCTACCCTGCAGTAAGGATTAAATGACAATATTGCATCAACTATTTCCATAATAAAAGTGCACCTCGGCCATAAGACTAAACAACTACAAATGTTGTAGATCTAACAATACCACACAATCAAATGTATTCCACAAGGCCAATACTGTATGAAAAATGAAAAGGAGTTTGCAACCAAAAATACCTTAGGAAACTAATTCAATTAGATACACCAAACCATCAGCAAAAAGGAAAACCGGCCTACTCAAAAGGCAAGCGTTTACCTCCTTTGACAAAATTTTGAGTTCCGAAACAAGGGCCTTTATTGTCTTGTCAATGCCCCTAGTAATTTGAATGGGGTTTGCACCTGCTGCAACAACCTAAAAAAAAAGGTTTCATTTCAAATTATTTTCCACAAATTTAAGATACAACCATTGTCGGTTTTGTATTTCCTAACAAGCTCATAAATTTTGACAAAAGAACCAAATTTTTTTAATACCTGATAGCAATTTTTTCACTCAAAAACTATCTTAGACTCAATAAACCCAACCCAAAACTAAAAAACCAAACACCATAAGACCCTACAAAAATGAATAGATGATTTTAATCCAGTACTATCGACAAAAAGTTACCTTTACACCCTCACTTATTAAACCCTGTGCTGTTGAATTTTAACTTCAACTGCTGCAGCAGAAGGACGGATGCATCAGCAACATTTTTTTTTGGAGGTTGCTTGCATGCCATCCAGAAATTTAATTCAGCATTTAAAATTCCTGCAATTTTTTTTTGTAGACGGCCACAGCCATATTTCTGTACAGGATTGTATTTAAACACAACAACCAGCATTAACTCAATTCACCAACCAGAAATTAAACAAACAGAAATTTACCCGACAGTTTTGTAAATTCAAAAAGAGGACACGTGGAGCATTAATATTGGATCGCATGAAATTGAAGGGAATCTGAAAACCTGAAAACCGGACCCGAATTTTTTATAGGGCACATTGGATTGAGAATTCGAGTTAAAATTAGGTAGACGTCAGCATCCCATTTTGGAACGCGAATTTGGTTTGAAATTCAATCTATTCAGACTTTTGAAGTCCGATGGAAAGGGTTATTTAATGTTTTGATAGTTTAATTTTATGTATGCTTTAATATATACATATGTTTTAAACATATGTTATATATATATCATATGCGAAATGAAAGGTGGGCCATAGAATTTAGTTTTAATTTTATTTTTTTTTAAAAGAGGGTTTATTATAATATGTTTTATATGTTCCGGCATATAAAAATAAAAAGGTCGAAAAAGCTTGGTAGTTTTTTTTATAGACAGTACGTAAATTTTTTATTACATAGCGGTGTGTAAAAAGTGAAAAACTGAGTGTAACTTTTTAAGTGTGTATGCACAGCAGTGCGAAAGGGAAAAACACAGCAGAGTGTTTTAGAGACAGAGTATGTTTGTTTTGAACAGACAGTGAGTTGGTTTTATGCACTGCGTTTTGTAGCAGTCATAATTTTGTAATCCCTCTCAATGAGGAAGTAGTGTAATAGTTTTTTTTTGAGTTATTGAAGGGAATAGAAGTTTGTTTTCAAAGTATTGAAACTCTGTCTCCTGTCAAAGAAATTTTTATTTTCTGTGTGTTAGAGGAAGGGAGATTTATGGGTGGTTCTTATGAATCAGCCAACCATTCAGAACATGCTCATCAATCCAAACCATAAGTATTATGTGACAATATTCAAGCAGGCACTCAATCGGATTTCTGAAGCTATGTTAGAGAAACCCTAAACTCTCATTGAAAATAGGTGAAATGTGGCACCACTCAGAGATTGACATGTGCCAATTGGTACAAGTGGTAGACAATTGACATGCTCAAACAACGAGGTGATGCAGGAATGACATGAGGGAGAAAATATCAGAAAAGCCCCAAATCTGGAGAACTAAAGCTCATCACCAACCTGAGATTGACAACTTTACATGATGTAACCTATGAAATCGTAAATGGAGAAATCATAGTAACAATAAAGTAACCTATGTGACAATAAAGTCGGATTCATCCTAGGAGTGGTAATGGGAGAAATCATAGTGAACAACAGGAAACATGCAGAGTTGCTTACAATCAAATAGATGAAAAAACACATACAAAAAACCTAGATAATAATCATGAACAAGCTTAATATTGAATTATGAACTGTAAAGGAACTTACAAAATGTGACATTACGAACCTGGTCAAGCGCACAAGAAAAATATCCTGGACATGACCCTGGTTGACAAGTTGTATTGCTCATGATGCAAGAGGATTTGTACCTGCACTGCCAAGTCAATCAAAATCCATCATTATCTATACAATAAATACAAGTAATTGATGTAGTATTTTTTAATATAAGATGCATTCTTATGATAATGTTAGAACATATGTTGAAAATGTCAAAACATACCTGAATAAGCTCCTCTTCATTTCAAGAACAATTTATTGGAGTCGCATGAACTTGGAACAAGCCTCCCACGATCTGAAAGAGTAGCAACTAAGTCAACAGTGACATTTTGTTGCTACGCTGGATCGAGGGAGGTTTTCTCCAAGATTAAATTGCTCCAATAAATTATTCTCTACTAAGCAGGGCCAACCACGTGAAGGTGGAAGCTCTTATGGCCCCTCCCCCCCCTCACATCACTCTCAATTCCCCAATACCCAATCTATATTTCATTTTTTACTTTCATGAGCATAAAACAAATATTCAATAACTAATAAAAAAACAATTCAACAAAAAGTACGCAAGGAAACATTGCAATTAATGCTTGACATAAAAATAGTATGATAAATAAGTTTTTTATATAACGCAAAAAACGTTCCAAGTATGGTAACGTTTGTCTTATAATAATACAATATTTTACATTGTCAAATTTTCTTTTTCTTCTTCCTATTTTTAAAGCTCCTAATTACATCATCAATATCATCGTGCTCTGCTCCTGTTTCGTTCCTTTCAACCCGCACTGCTGACCTAGTTGCGTATTCACGATGTCTGGGCTCATCCAGTGACGGGGCATCGCCTACAAAAACAGATAATATTAAATTTTAATTGTCAGTTTTTAAATATCATTGAACTAGTTCGGTAATTTTAATAAAAAAAATTGCAATGAGATTATTTACCTGGTGCACCAGTTGTCGCCGCTGACCTAGTTGCGTAGTCACGATGTCTGGTCTCATCCAGTGACGGGGCATCGCCTACAAAAACAGATAATATTAAATTTTAATTATCGGTTTTTAAATATCATTGAACTAGTTCGGTAATATTAATAAAAAAAATTGCAATGAGATTATTTACCTGGTGCACCAGTTGTCGCCGTTGGGACTGTTGCCCTGTCTTCCTCTCTGGTGGTAAGATCCTCAAGGGAAACATTCTCTGTCATATAAACAAAAAACGTTATAAGGACAACCATCGAGGTATAATTAGAAAAAATTATAAGTGGAAATTAATTACCGTCACGGCCCTCACTGATAGCAGCATTGTCGGCCTGGTCCCCACTACAATGATCAGGTTGCACGAGAGGATCATCTACATCTGGCTCTAAAACTGGGGTATTTACCTCGTCGGTAGTGTTGCTCCCCTGATTTAAACAAAGTTGTTAGACATTAAATTTATGGACGAAAACAAAAATATTGAAAGGTTAATGTTTTACCTTATCGGGCATTGTAGATCTTGGGACCTGCCCCAAGCTTCTGCGACGTTCAACTACAGCTTGATAGCCAAAACGGAAAGCGATATTTTTATCTTCCTCTGTAGTTTCTGTTCCGAAGTCATCACCCTACATTACATATGATTGTGTATTTTTAATCATATATGATAGGATTACAAAAACGTTGGAAGGCGATACAATTAATTATAAGATGTTTAGCTACTTAATTACAATTCTTGCAGCTAATTTCAAGTAGCCACCCTGGTCGAGCTTGTGATGGCCCTTTTTCTCAATCCTAGCTTTGGTTGCCTTTGAGGTGTCGGGCAACCTAGCATCAAAAGATTGAAGTCAGATATGACGTAGCACACTTTTATTTTAGACATAAAGAAAATTAAAGCTATTGAATTAAAGTTGTAATTTACCTTGCGGGTCCAGTTGGCATTTTCCTTCTTTCTTTGCCCTTTTCTCTTTTCCGTCATGGATGAGTGCTCTCCACTCACTCTCTGAAACTGCGAGAGGATGCTCATATCTAGGGTTAAATTTCAATTGCGTCCTATAGGTGTCCCTGGTATATTTCAAATATTTGCGGGCTACCTGAGCCACCGCTGTTCTGTCAAATGTGCCGACCCCAAAAAGGGCTTTTAGATAATCTAGAAGTTCTTTTTTCAGGTTGGAATTCTGGGAATTCCACCCTGTACGTATGGTTGGGCCAAAAATTACCAACGCATGGCTCTCCAGAATTCTGTAGAACTCATTGTTTCCTACACAGAATAAAACCAAAAGAAAAAGAAGATATTATCATTAATTTAAAAATAAAAATCATGATAAATATGTTTTAGATAAAGTACATGAAATAGTTAAAATATTAAAATTTACCTAGGAGTTGTACATGCTTTATAGGGACACCCTCATCGTTCACCAACAACGTGCCATTAATGGTCCTTGTGGAGCTGACACGTGTAGCTCCAAGAAACGCAATAATGTAGTTGGCCATATCAGCCTCATCATTTCCAACACGTTCAGCGGTTGGCTGGGTGTCTGCTTGGGCAGGGTGTGTTTCTTGGCTGGCACCTAAAGGAGTAAAAGGTGTACGAGAGGGTTGATGGGAAATCTCTTGCCCTTCTGTCCCACTACCACCAACACCGGGTTCAGCAAGTGCCAGAAAACGCTACATACAAAAGAACTTTTTGTTAGTTTAGTCAATGTAAAAATTAAAAATCAAACTATCACAATTCATCTCATGCAGAACAAAAAAATATCCTTTTGACTTTTTATTATTACCTGATATCTATTTAGCTGCCTCATAAGATGTTGTATCCTCTCTTCTGTTTCAGGTGTTTGAGGCGCATCTATCAAAGCATTAAATTCCGACGTTGCATCTCGTGCCTTTTTTGCAACAACAACACTGGAGATAGGGATGAAAAAAGCTCTTCCTCAAAGAGGGAATCATCAGGCGTACCATGGCTAGGTGTCTGCATATTTGAACAAAATTAATATTATTTCAATTATGTAAATAACTAAAATACCTAAAGATAGAGCAATGTTGGCACTTTACATGTTCTTCCGCTGGCCTCTTTCCGCGATCATCCCGTCTCGGGGTTGTTCCTGCACTGCTCTGATCAGTCTGCCACATTGCAATAATTATAAATGTAAAAACTTGAAAACAATATCTAACTTGAAAACACAAAATGAAAACTGAAATAATTTCTAATAAGACACCGGAAGACAGAGTTAGAGTTTCAAATATGCCTTGCATTGAATTCAATCCTGGAAACATGTCATTGCACATTAAGGCACCCAAACATTCAATCCACGAATGATATATTTAAGTAGGCTTCTCCTATTCTGGGAAAACACCATACCTATAATGCATTCACTTGCATGTATAAAGAGAAAGGAAAACATGTTTTCATACAACGGTGACAAAGGCATCTTGGGGAAAGGTATCTTCACTTTTTATTTATGTTGTTCACCCACACCACTCTCGTGTTTTCACTAATCTTGTTTTGTCATTTTTGGATTCAAATTAAGTTAAGGCCTTAAGTATTTTTTGACCTTTCGGTGTAGTTTTTATAAGTGGCATGTATGGATTTTCCATTAATTCTGCACTTTTTCTCTTCATGCACATGTTTCCCTGGAAATAAAATGCATGATTTAGTCCCATACATTTAACAAGTTGTTGGATCAACTCCATAGGAAATATCATGTTTCCTATTCAATCAAAATTTATCTCAGTTAGGGTAGGTAGGAAGGTTTTCCCTTTGTATTAATAGGGCACTTCTAGCTTGCATTTTTATTATATCTTTCAAATTTAGTGTAGTTTCAATTAGGGCATGATTTTTTGCAACTTTCAAGGTGAGAATGAAAAAAGACAAATTTTTGTGATGGATGACTGTATATGACTCCATGGCCAGAGGAAAAGGCACTAATCTACTTCTTCAAATATCTATAGTTCTCATTCACCTCATACGAAGATGGTCACTGATTTTGAGCCAAATGTTGCAGCAAAAAGTTCCCCCCCTCCATAATTTGATAGTCAATGGAAATTTCTTAAATTGATGATGGGGCAAGATTATGGAACATTGGCACATACATATGTAATGGAATTCCAAGATCATGATATATGTTTGCATATGTTTATGGCAATGTTCCACCAAGTCCACAAATCGATGAATGATGAATCATATAATTGAAACAAAGTTAAAAGTTAAAAGTTAAAACATACATCATACAATCATGCATGTAAGTTTGTAAGTTTGTAACTATATAATCATTAATGTAACTACTAACAATGTACAATGAAAATAAAATTTAAGATATCATATGACATATTATATCAAGATTCAAAATAGAGTTTAAACTGAAGTTTACAACTCAAGTCTGAAACATAAAACTTAAACGCAAATAAGTTACGTCTGAAACATAAAACATAAAACATAACATATGAATATCAAATGATATCATCATAATGATAAATGAACATAAATGCTCAAGTTAATGCCCCACTAGTCTCTGCATCCAACTTCTGCACGAATATATCAAGATCAACCATGTCACCATCTGAATCAGAATCACTTGGATTCTCAAATATGCTAAGTGGCACATCAAATTTTAACACGAAACCATAAACTACAAGGGGCGGTGAGGGGACGTGAGGGGGCGTGAGGGAAACATCCCCTAGAAGTCCCCAAGACCCCGAAGCGCGAGGGGGTGAGGAATCTAGACCCCTAGGTGGGGGGGCGAGACCCCGTGTAACACTGGTTTATGGAGATGGTGGAGCAAAAAAGAGCTCAAATAGAGTTGAAATTTTTCACATAAAAAGGACTGTGGGCTTGACTAATGGTTCCATTTAAAAAATGATATCTAGATAGAGAATAAGTGTAGCATGCAAACATGCATTGAAAATCCATCTGAGTTTGCATTGTATTACTTATGATGGATTCAAATTTGGGTTTCAAAATGCCAGGTTATGGCATGATTTTGTCGAGAAACCCTTAGTTGATTCTCATGTTGGTTTAATTTATATTTTAAGTTTGTTTTACAGTCTTTGGGTGATAGTAACTCATGTACTAGGTTACCAATGTGTAACAATCATATTTCAAGAATAAAGTTGTGATTTTTTTATATTATTGTTATTATCTATTAGCTACGAGTATTGACACCTAATGCCTGGAATTTTGACATCTTGATAGCATGGATAATTTCGAAAATGTTTCTAGTAATGTTAACATAACAACTATCATTACGTGTCTTCACTTTTGTCACCATAATAGACCTGTGATATGGACTCATCACACAACTTCATATGCTATGTCCCAACAAGTTCAAACTGGTTGAACCTACCTCATAGTGTGGTTATTAAGGACAAGTTGCTTGATATATAACTCGATAGCATAGACCACGTTGCGTTTCTAAAAAGAATCCTCAAGTGTCAAAAAAACTTCACAATATGTTCTACTATAAAGCCTTTTGGGATACCTGAAATAATATATGTATCATTGATGACTTTTAAAGTATGACAAGATCGAGAGGGAAAGGAAATCAATGGAAGAGTGATCCACCAATGAGAACCTAGAATTTAGCATCAGATGAGTTAGAGTCTAGGAAATTGAAACCCTATAATTTTAATTAGTGATGAAGGACATCACATAGGTAATTATATTTTCATGTAGAATAATCTGTTAATTCAAATTTAAACTACATAATATGAAGGCATACCATAAATTTTTCCACGTAAGTCCAAACAACCTATAAAAAGGGAAAACCTTCTTTTTCCATGGGAAATAATTTACCTTTCCTTTTTCAAGACAATCTAAATCACAAAAAAATATGAACTATACTGCACACATTCTTGGATAATGTGAAAGTGGAAAAGGAATACCCTACACAAGTGATGCACACATGTACATTTGAATACTAATAGATTTTTGTAGTTGAAATGCAATGCTTGTTTTCATTTAAATGTAGGGTTTTTAAAGCAGGGAGAAATAATGGTTGCCAAATTAATAAGCGTTTCTTTGGGAAAAATTTAAATCTTGTATTGGGTGATGAAGATAATATAGGGTATTGAATCTTGATTCTTGACATCTAGAGAGAACCATACAGCCTAACACAATCCAATGGAATTGACCAAAAAAACCCAAATAGAGTCAACCCTACTATAGGAGGAAGGGCCTGCAGTAAGAACTTACCATTTTTGCAAGAGGGCGAGGCGAATGTTGCAGAAGTGAGGGCGGCTTGTGAGCGAATGTTGTTCTGCAAGAGGCGAGGAAGCGACAGCGAGGCGATAGAGGCAGGCTATTCTGAGGCGAAGCGAATCTGACGACTTATTCTGAAAAAGGCGAGGGGTGAATCCGGGCGAATCTTTGTTACGAAGGCGAGGCGTCTTTGTTGCGAGAGCTCGGGCGAATGTTGAAGAAAGATCTTGTTACGCAGAGGCGAGGGCGAATGCTGAGGGCGAATGGTGTTCTGCAAGAGCGGAGGGCGAATGCGCGCGTGACATCAGACGTTAATGTAGCACACATGTACATTTGGACACTAATAGATTTTTGTAGTTGAAATGCAATGCTTGTTTTCATTTAAATGTAGGGTTTTTAAAGCAGGGAGAAATAATGGCTGCCAAATTAATAAGCGTTTCTTTGGGAAAAATTTAAATCTTGTAGTGGGTGATGAAGATAATAGAGGGTATTGAATCTTGACTCTTGACATCTACAGAGAACCCTACAGCCTAACACAATCCAATGGAATTGACCAAAAAAACCCAAATAGAGTCAACCCTATTATAGGAGGAAGGGCCTGTAGTAAGAACTTACCATTTTGCAAGAGCTGAGGGCGAATGCTGTTCTGCAAGAGCTGAGGGCGAACGCTGAGGGCGAATGCTGAGGGCAAATGCTGTTCTGCAAGAGCTGAGCGCGAATGCTGAGGGAAAATGCTGTTCTGCAAGAGTAGAGAGCGAATGCGCGCGTGATATCAAACGTAGCTATTGCGACAAATACGAAACATTTTTATGGAGCGCGCATATAAGTTTCGAATTTTTATGTAGGGCCCATATAAGGAAACTGGTCCTTTAAATCCAGTCGGAGCCACCATCCCAAACGGAAAAGGAGCTGTCTTAAGGTCCCGACCGGGTGGTTTTCCCCCAATGTTTGAAGCAGAGATTTTCTAGGCTTCAACACATCCTTAGAACAATTTTGACATATATGCATAGAAGAACTTGGAATAAAGGTTCTCTTTAAATTTTCATCACATGCATTCAAGGATTTGGAGTCTTCACCATTCAACTGCACATAACCAAGACCAACATTCTTGGGTTGCTCCACAACTGAAATAGGGTCAACCATGCCTTGTGCATGCTTGCCCAAACCTTTTCCTTCATGATAGCCCATCTTAAGTATTAATTTGGACCTGATGCCCCTTGTATGTTTTTCAAAAGAACCAACACACTTTTCAATAGAGGAAATTGAAGACAAGTTGGAATGGTTTACCTCTTCCTCATGCTTGTTCTTGGACAAAGATTCTTGAGCTTGAAGGAGTTGTTTCTCCATGTCACATAGTATTTGGAGAATTTTTTTCTTCTCATCCTGCATGGCTAACAATTGTGCATGAAGCTTAACACTTTCTCTTTGATCCTCAATGATAATCTGCACCATGTCCTTCACCTTAAGGAACTCATTCTTCATGTCATCATTGAAGAATCTCGTGAAGGAGGAAAATTCACTTATAGAATAAGTTGACATTATGTAAATGGTCAAATTGACAAAATGAACTTCCAAAGAAAAGTTATCAAAGCTTTCCAATAAATGACAAGATTTTAACCAAATGTCAGTAAAGACCCCTTCTTATTCAAGCAGCCATAAAATACAAACTCCAATAGATTTTGTAGCAAACACTAATCAAGTGAGTTTGTTTTCCAAAGATAATCTTGAGGTACTTTGGGATAAGGAAAAACCCTACAACTATTTTTTCCTTTCCAAGACTTAGCTATCAACAACTATCTTTTCAACTCAAGAAAACTCATACAAGCAACCATTTTGCAACCAATAAAACAGTCAATATTTTACACTGTTTTAACACCTTTTGCACCAAAAAAAATGCTCATGCTGAGCACAACCAAGCTTAACCAAAGCTCTGATACCATCTGATCTAATTGTGGAAGTACTTGAAAATGTGTGCAAGGTATCCATTTCCATTAATTAAATGTGTGCAAAATATCCCATGTCTTGTTGCATAAAACAAAGTGCTTTTGGTAACTGTATAAGAGTTTATGTGTGAAGGAAAGTTAAATTAACTGATCTGAAAATGTAACTTCTTAGATCTGTTCCAGAGATTGACTGTAGGGGCATTTACTGGATATGTCACCTTTGATAAAAGGATGAGATCTAGAGGCTACCTGGCCCTTTACAGACTTTATCTTTAGAAATTGTAGAAGTTAACACTCATGATCTAAAAATGAAAGTACTTGTATTTTCTATTTAACATATTAAATCAGAAATGTACATCAATATAACTTCAACATAACATGACACAAATTTTTGATGAGCAGTTCACCCCTCCTGGGCTACGTCTGCTGGATCAAGCCTCCCAAAATGAGCTTGTCCTCTTGTATTAAAATGCTTCAAATGCTAATAAAAGTTTAAAAGTGTCTCAATAGACAAATATGAATGCAAATAATGATTCATAAGACATGAAAAAGCTAATAATGCCTTTCCAAATTCACTAAATAGTGAAGAATTACCATAAACAGTGATTTCTTCAATAAGGCCCTTACGGCTCTTTGAACTCCTCTATAGATTTTTGGGCTGTAGAAGTCCTCAAACCAGTCTGAAAATTATTTCATTAGGTTCATAAGGTCGAAATTAGCTGAAAATTATCTTTGGTTCACCTCAAACAGAGAGGTACAACTCAAAACAAATACAACCCCAAAATGGCCCTAGTGGCCCTGAAAACTCTCCTGAAGGCTTTAGGCATATGAAAGTCTTCAAAAAATTATTAAACCTCTTCCATTAGGTTCAAAATATGGAAATTAGCTGAAAATGGTCTTTGGTTCACCTCAAACAGAGAGGTACAACCCAATACAGCTCTATTACCAAAATGGCCCTAATGGCTCAAAAGGCTTCCCTGAAGCTAAACTAGCTATAGAACACCTATAATACCTCTAGAAACTATATCAATGGATTTGGAATGCTGAAAATAGTTGAAAATGACTTTTGGATCACCTCAAATGGTTAAGCATAGCCCAAAATAGCTCCAACTCCCTCTTGGCCCTTATGGCTCCCATTTCTTCCCTGAAGAAAAAGGGGACGAAGATCAACTCCAATGGCTCTGAAACCTATTCCAGTGGATTTATAATCCTCTAAATACCCAAAATAAATAAAAAAATTCGTCCAAAAAAGTTCTCCCTATCAGAAGTTATGACCAAAACCATTTTTTCCCAATATGCCCTTCAAAACCTCCACTAATTGTGGAGAACTGGAGTTAACACCTCCAAGAAAGGCAGAATTTCCAGAATTGATGGAACTGGCGCCAAAAATTGCAGATAGTTAGTGGTGGCATTAAATTTTGGGGTGCGGCCCATGTGACCAGATCGAGAAAACCACCGCGTTTATTGACCACCACCTTAACCATGAAACATGGCATTTATACGTTTTAAATGTAGATCCCGCCGAGAAATGTGACCACATGGTTTTAAACCATGACGGTCAGAGTTTGTTAACCACCGGAAGTCTGGTGCTTGGTCATGCACCTTTGGGTCATGTGGTGTGGGGGCTAGCCCTTAGGTGCTGGCCCCCATTTGCTGCCCAAACAAACGGTTTTAAACTTTAAATAGAAGTTCAACCGCTCATATGTTAAGTCACAACGGTTAGGAAGATTGGTCGCACTGTGGTGTTTGCAGGCATGAGATCTCGGGTTCAAAACCCATAGACTCACAAAAATTTTACATAACCTACATAACTACGACTAGGGGGCCACGTGGCTGCCCTCTGGGCCTGCCATGTGGCAGCCCGTAATTGGTCAAAATATTAAAAAGTAAAACCAACCTCAAATGAACGGAAGCCACTGGTCAAACGTTGATTGGCCAGGTGGAATATTCTAGGGAATATTCCATGGAATATTTCAAGGAATATTCTAGGAATATTCATTGGAATATTCCTTTTTTAATTTTTCAAATTTGGAAGTTAAACCTGGTCAAACTGGTCTTTTGCCTGAAATTGTGAATTTTCAAACTTGAATAACTTTCACATACAGTGTCGGATTTGAGTGTCGTTCACGGCTACAGGATCGTATCACCGAGGCCTATCTAGTAATTCAAGTTGCAAGTGATTTTGAACACTTTCAATTTTGAGCCTTTTCAATAGCTCAGACTTGAACTCCTGATCATTGGTGTTATGTATCCAAACACCAGCTCCTGAACTAGCTTTGCCACAAGAGCCATCAAAGTTCATGTTCCAAAGTGTTTCAAGTTCAGATTCACCATTATTTTTTTGTTCAGGGCTGCTAGCTGTCATGTTCTTCATTTTGTGTTTGGTTTGACTGTTATGGTAGGCATTCTTCTTTCTTATTTTCATTTACTTGTTCATTAATGTCATCTTCATTGTACAATATAAAGTAGTCAATGTCTGAATGGATAGAATAAAGAGGGGTGTTGTTTGGCCTTTCTTGGCTTCTTACCATGTATTTCATGTGATATTCCCGGTACAATCTCCTTGTTTGGTTAAAGACTGGGATGATAGCATATGTCATGTCCATTTGGAGTTTTCCTTGGAGTTTGGCTCCCCATGATCTAGATAAAAGCATGCCATAATTTGGGGGAATGTCAGCCACTACAATGTCCATGACTAGGACTTTGGCAAGTATTTGTGCCAGATTGACACACATATCCTTGATTATACCCAAAAATTTGTCTCTGGTTGAATCAAAAGAGTACAAGTCTTTGTAAGGTTTGGTTATTTCAAGGCCTAATCTCTCCATCACTACCTTGGGCATGAGATTGTGTGAGGCACTAGAGTCTAGCATAACATTGTGCAAGATTTTTTCATGAATGTTTAAGCTGACATAGAATGGAGGGACAACTCCTTGATATTTTCCTTCTACCTCAGGTCCAAACAACAGCTCTGGCTTATCATCAGTTAGATTCAGAGTGTCAGTGTCATTTCATATGTTCAAAGCTTTCAAAACTTAGGACCTATATAGATCTTGATTTACCAGTTCAGTAAGGGATATGGATATTTTGATCTTGGTAATCTCTCCCTCAAAACTGAAAGTTGTTAGTGTTCTTGGTATATTTACATCATTTTTATCACACAGTCTTTTCAGCTACTTTTGTTTGCTGATTTTTATTTGGACTGTCATTTAGATAATTTTTTCCAAGGCCACTAGTTGATGTACTAGGGCAACTTTGGTCACCATTTGATTGGTTTATTTTGTCGTTGTTTTGATTAGGAGTCTTAGCCATTATGTTGGTGTTTTCTACTGTCTTTTTAAGGATGTTTTTGGGGGTCTTTCTAACAATAGTTTCTAATTTTTTTTTCTTGGAGGCATTTTTTGGGTTTTCTTACTCCTAAGGTCATACTGCCTATGGACCTCCATGATAGCATTTTCAAATCCTATTTTTTGCTCTTCAGAATCCTCATATGTTATATCAACATGGTTTGAGGAAAATAGACCTTGTTCCTCTTTTGTGAGAAAAACATCACTGTCAATATCAGAACCTATCAGATTTACATGGTTTTCTTCTGACTCTTATGTCTCTCTTTCCTCTTCATCTACATAGTTGTCTTGGAAAGGAGGTTTGATTTTTTTATCATTATCTCTTTGTACGTTTTGAGGAGGGTCTCTTATGAAGTTTTGGTTTCTATTTATGTTTTGGAGATTTTCTTGGTTTTCCCTAGGGGGTGCTCTCTCATTCAAATTGATTCTCTCCATCATCCTTTCCATTGTCCTAACTAGGCTATCAATTTTAGCATCGGATGTGGAGGCCATAACTTCCTCTTTGTATCTAACTTTCTTTTCTACCCTCATCCTAGCCCTCTTTTCAATTATATTGTCCTCTACACTCACGGCTCCCCTTCGCATGTCTTCTAAGGTTAGGGGATCTCTTTCTCTCAATTGGTAGGCCATGTTCGGATCAAAGCCCTCTGGAAATTTTACTAAGGCTAGGCCTTGTGGGGGTTTCATGTGAGGTGGGAGTGCATTGTATACACTATTCAACCTAGCGCAGTAGTCTTGGACATTTTCCCCAACATTTCTCTTAAGGTTGTTATACTCTGAGAGGATTTGAAGAGGGTTTTTCTTAATCTTCCACTTGTTTATGAATGTTTGATAAAGAGAAGGGAGGTCATGTATGCTGTTAGGAGTTAAGTTTTTGAACCATTTATTTGCTTCTCCTCCTAAGATTTGGGCAAACATTCTCATTTTTATGGTCTCCTCTTTTATCTCTTGGTAGTCAAAGGAACCATTCATTTTGTCTACATGCTGTTGGGAAGTTGTAGAGTCAGCTCCAGTAAAGTGAGGGATTTTAGATTAGTAGTCTTGAGGCATAGGCTGTAGAGGTTGGGGTAGTACCAATGGGGAAAACCATGCTACCATGATT
This sequence comes from Pinus albicaulis, assembly GCA_034641835.2. Taxonomy (NCBI): domain Eukaryota; kingdom Viridiplantae; phylum Streptophyta; class Pinopsida; order Pinales; family Pinaceae; genus Pinus; species Pinus albicaulis. The sequence continues at coordinate 39,123,120 of CM076572.1, forward strand.
GGAGGTAAAGGAACCCAAGGAGGATTTGTGAGAGGGGGGTTTGTGAGAGGAGGCAGAGGATGAAATGGAGTGGTTTGCATAGTGGATGTGTGAATGGGGGTGGTAGAGGTACTTGAACCAACAAGGTGAGATTGAGCATATTTGGAATGAAAAGAGCTAAATTTTTGGAGAAGCTGAAAATCAAGAGGAGTGGAAGGAGAGGCTTCTCTACTAGGACTCTGCTGCAAATCTGTAGGCTCAAGGCCTATCTAGTCTGTCCCACTTTGAGACTTAGTTTGGAAAAAGGTTTCTTCTATGGTATAAGTCAAATTGGAGATCTTGCAAAGCTGTGAGATTTTCAGGGACAGAACTTGCTTTGTGAATGGTCCTAACAGTAGTTGAATCTTCAGTCCTAGATGTTTTCCACAAAATTATTTTTGGATCATAAACTATGATAGGAGGGTTAGGGTTAGGGTGAGATCAGGTGCTTATCCTTTGCGAAGCCATATTTCAGACCCGAAATGCATAAAGGTTGAAAGTTTAGGAGTGTCTTGAAAATAGACCTATCTGCAAGGGCACTAAGTTCACACAATGAGTGACTGGGTTTTAGACTGTTATGACTAATTAGTGCATTCCCAGGGGAGTCTATGAGAACTAGTGGAGTTAGTATGCCTACTGGAGGCCAATGGGGTCACTAGGTGGATCATGTTTACTACTTTGAGGGTTCGATTATTGTCCACCATCAACAATTTAAAAACCAATCTAGAGATGTTTTCGGTTTTATGAGTTTCTTTATGTAACACTAAGATTTTCAATGGGTGTTCTCCAGTTGAGTCGTCATTTTTCTAGTATGGTGAATCAATTAGATGCTAATCTTAGCTAACACTTGATTTTCTAAGTTTGATAGGAGTTTCAGAGTTCTTAAGGAATACTTAGGATGTTACTGACTCAGAGTCCCACCGTGATCGCCATTATGTTAGGTCCTCATAATTTTTTAGATTGGCAAGACCAAATGTACAAGGGTAACATCAAACCAATCTTTGGAGTCCTAGGACCTAGCCTCCCTAGACTCAGAGAGGGCTCTCTCTATGTTTGTGTAAAGATGTAACTTATTTGATTTTAGGGTTTTGATTTTAGGATAGTTATAAGGATTAGGGTTTTATTTTCTGTTTTTTTGGTTGTATAGGTTGTCAAGAAGAATAGGTAGAGTAAGAGAAAATCAATCCATTAGGCTATGGAGTCTGCAAAGGTCTTGAAAAGTTCAGTAATATGTCAAGGGTTTTTCATAGGGAAAATTAACAAGGCCAAATGGATCTAAGTAAGTTTAGTGAGTGTGAAATGAATATGAAGTTATGAATGTAGTAGGTTCAAAGGGAAACTAAGAATCCTTCTATTGTGGTCCTAGTGATTTGGTCTATTGGCATACCAAATGACCAGGAAACATCATAATCGCTTTGGGATCTCAGGATCTAGCCCTCCTGGATCCAGACAGGGATCTCTCTATAAAGGTAAATAATAATATATCTTTGCATTTCAATTTAAGGTATTAGGCTAGTTATAATGCACAAGGGTTTTTGTTTTGTTTGTTTGGTTGAAAAATATTGACAGAAGAGTTTAGTATAAGGTAAAGGAAATGAGTAGTGAAGGATTTTTGGCAATGGGGAGATAATTAAAAGAAAATACAAATCCATTGGGCAATGGGGTCATAAAAGGGTTTACTTGCAATTCAAATATCCAAGGATTTCAAAGGGCTAGTCATCTAAAATAGAGGATCTCTTAAGATGATAGTATGGAATGAAACAATAAGGAAATGAAAGGGAATAACAAGGAAAACCTTCCAAGGTGACCACCTCGGAATAAGTCAAGGGACAGGGCATACCTTATACCTCTATGATCAATACTCTTGATGAGGCTAGCTTCAAAGACAACAATCTAGCAGTCCTCCTAACTACTTTCAGACAGTAGAAAACACTTAAGTTCAAACACAGAGCGAAGCCTAAAATCAGAGAAATACTTTTAACCTTCTCTAATTTTTACATTCAACTCAAATGTATCGTAGAAAGTTCACTGTTGGAAAGGGAACTTAGGGGACAGGGCTAATCACCAAATCTCCCTATTTTCCTATTATTTCAGTTGAAATAGATAATAACTTCTAAGAAACAAACTCTAAATTCATACATCAGTAAGCATGGGAAAACCAACTTCTTTAATTGGTTAAATTATGTTGAATTTGTTCTAAGATACACAAGTAGCAGAAAACATAAAGATAAGAATGTGCAGGGAGCATTAGGGTACTTTCAACAGTATATCCTAAGCTAAAATTACTGTTTCTTATCAGAGAAAATGAAACATGATGTAACACAGAGGAAAAACAATAACAGAGAAGAGACACATCACCAATTACTTAGATCAGGATCTGATGAAGATGCTTGTCATATTATTAGAGAAAAACCAGTCACATACATCCTTGTCCAATAGCTTGATACAATCCAGAAATCATCTCCCAGCCTATTTACAACAACTACTCATAGAAATCTAACTTAGTAAAATAGCTTACGATCAGTTAATTTCCAACCCTTTACAATGTATTTTCGATGAGCTCTTATAGGTGAATGAGTGATAGTAGTGGTAGATAGGACTTAATTGATCCATTAAGATAGGGGGGAAGAGGTATTTGAATGCCCAATTTGCTTAATGGATTTACATTAACTGTGTGTACCCTTTAGATGAATTAGGAGTCTTTGTCAGGTTTGACAATAACTCCTAGGGTATGCTCTGTGAAATACTTTCTGGCTATAGTACTCTGTTTTATCCTCTGTGACAAGTAAGGTAGACAAACTGGCTTTCAGGTCTTCCATGCTGTGCAACCGATGTACTGACAGTTTAGGAAATACTGTCAGAATAATAACTGTTCTAGGGCTTGATGAAGAATAGAGAATGAGTAGTAGGAATTGGTCCTTTCTTCAGTAAAAGGAATGTCCTGCTGATATATCTTCCGCGCTGCTTTAATCACTGTTTTGAAATTAACCTATGCTTTAAACTTCATTGAGATTTTTATGGTCTTTGAACTGCATCTTTGTCTGTAACTGTGGATTAGGCCTCAAATACCATGCGCTAATCCCTTTAATCCTTTAACTCTGATTTCTCTGCAGTGGTGGCCTTGGTGTCTGAGGGTTCGGTCATGCGGAAAATGGTCATATTCAACTATTTGAGACATGAAACATATCCCTGCTAGCCCCTTTTGAATTTAATTATGCCACAGGGTCGTCACCTTGAGCAGTTCTGTCACCTTTCATGACTATCGGATAAACTGGAAAGGACCATCATCAAACATGCAACACAGCACAAACATGTTAAAAAATCCTACAAATTGGGGTTAAACTGCTTTTCAAAGGCTTAGCTGGAGGGTGAGGAGCAGTGCGGATGGTAATTGCAGCGGAAAAAACGGGAAGAAAACCCTAGTAGAGTAGCTAGCCAGGTCCAATGGAGGTCTGGGTGCGATGAGGGACATGGACTGTTAGATCAGGATGATCTACGGTGGAGATCTCTTGATGAGAATTTTAGGAGAGAGATGGAGAGAAAATGAACGAGATCGCGATATAATATGGACCATTCGATATCAGAGATCTACGACTGGGATTAAAACTGAAAGTGACGTTGCAGAGGGCAGTGGTATGGCGGGAAACCAAGGATGTTTTTCACATAATGAAATGGGGGGAGGCGGTTTGGGACGGATGGAGTGCGATTCCATACACTAGTTGACACATGGATTTTCAATACCGCCCATTTCGCAAAAATTTGAAACGTTAAACCTCAGGCGCTAGGATTTTGCGATATGGAGTATATTCCATCAGATCATGGGGTGTTGATCGGACGGTGTGGGTCGCACGCGATAGGCACAAAGATGCAGGGGCGGAAAACATGGTGGGCCATGCGGTGACGTGTGATGTTTGTCACGTAGCGGGTGGAGGTCGAGGGACTAGGTGATGCGATGGTCGTAGATCTTCTTAGATCAATGGCCAGGATTACATCGCATGATCGGGGGGTCAGGGGAAAAGGAAAAGAACAAAGGGAACCAATTTTTTGCGATTGCGATGGCTGGGACTTATTTTAAGGCAAAAACATGGTTTTGTGGAGAGTGGAAGGACTAAAGGCAGAAGAAAAGGTGCTTATCGCATCGGAAGATTAGAAGAGTAAAGGGAAGGTGAGGAAAGGAAAATCTGATTGTGATGAGTGATGAGGGCTTAAAGCCTAGTCGCGGGGGTGAGGTTATGTGAAGAAAGGGCTAAAGCTATAGGCCCTCAGGGGCTAATAACCCAAATGTTAAAAGGACTGCTTTAAGGCTTTGTGAAGGGATTTTTTAGGGTTTTTTGGCTTTTGGTAGAGAGAAAAGAAAGTGGTTTTTAAACCTGTAAATGAATATTTAAAGATTTAAAGGGGATTTAAGGCTTTTAGAGGCTAAATGGAGGGTTAAAATATGAAAAGAAGGCTTTATGAAAATGGGGGGAAAAAGTGAAAATAGGCAGTTTCAGAGGCCCTTGGAACAAATTTCTTTGGTGAATCAGCATGGTTTTAAGATGGAACAAATAGTGAAGATGAACCTCCAGGATAGGAAAACCATAAGACTTCAAGGATGATAGATGTTTTTGGGAATTTATCACTTGAAGGCTTGATGACAAATTTAGCCACCTATTTTCTTTGAAAATTTATTATAGGTGGCTAACAGTGGCTCCACATGGGGATGGCATCTTCTTGAGGGTGTCAAAAATCTCAGATATAATCTTTGGAAGTAGGCCAGAGCCTGGTACTTGAACATATTTTTCTTCTTTGATCAGTTTCTACATAAGTGATGAGCATTATATTAGCAGCAATACTTCCCCAAAAAACTACCTACCCATCCTACTGTCCTAAATTTTTTTCTTCAAGGTGCATTTATATTTGCAAACCTTTCTCATCATCATTTTTTATTGAAAGAAAAAAATAATCTAATTCTACCCTTATTCCTCCATGAGACCAGATTAAACAGTTGGACTCATAGCTTCTCTACCTAATCTAATATCTACCAGGATTAAACTGTCTGGCATATTCCACTCTCTATATTCTAAAACATAAATTGAAACACAACCAAACCAGGATTAGACTGTCTGATTTGCTGTGGGTCCATGGCATAAAGACAAGCTGCACATGAACTGAAACTTGCATGACTTTAATAACCAAAATTTGAAGGCTAAAGTTTTGAAATTCAGAACATTTTTCCTTGTTATTGTGACTTCAGATTTTGAGCTTTTTAGAGTCACCTTTCTTTCTTCATTCCAGCTCTGGATTTAATCTTTGTGAGTTGTTGTTCTCCTTTGTCTTGGCTCAAATTTTGAGCATATTAGAACCAATCTTTCATCAATCTCACAAGTTCATATTTTCAGTTTATTTGAACCTTTACTTTTTATATCCTAATCTAATCTACTGATAAGCCAAGATTAAACAGTTTGGCAGATCTTCTTCACTAACCTATCAACAGCAAAATTGAAATCTATCTTAGTCATGATTAGGCTGTATGACTAAAATAACAGTGTTGTTTTTTGGTAGTGGCATTTAAGTTTGCACACTTTCATAATTATTTGTCTTTTTTGGTATGGGACTGTACCTTTCTTGTTTTATTTCTGCCCTCTTTTCTCTTTTCTATTGTTTTTATATTTTTTCTTTTTCAAATTGAATGAAAAATACAAGAAAATAACTAAATGCTCATAGGCTGAGTTTTATTTCTTTCCTATCTAACCTATCCTAATTATGAAATATTTGCAAGTTTAGCTAACAAAATCTCTTTTCCAGTACATCCAGTCAATCAAATGGTTCCATGACTGGTCTTTGCTCATCTCCTTGAGCATACTGGATAGACAGGGCCACTCCCAACTTACTTGTTTCTTGGTAGCAGTGTTAAAAAAATTTCTTGCTTTTGGTGATACACTGCTCCTAACAATCTTCATCCCTTCTTCAAATGTCTTCAGAAAATCAGCATAGGGATCTTGAAATAATACCTGGTTGTAAATATTTGAAAGATAAGGGTCAACCAAGATTATTTTCTCTTCCACTGGATCAAGAAAAAGATTCTTTTGAGAAAGAAAATCTTCCTCATCTTCATTATTATCTGAACTAGAGGATTCATCATATTTGGCAGTGTTGTCCTCTTACAGTCTTGGTATGTTCTGATTTGATGGACTAAAATCAGTGAAGAGGTCATTGCATTCTTGAGCAGGGGTCTCTTTGATTACCTCAAATTTTTCAAGAGAACGTTCTTTATATTCATCATGCTCAAGAAATTCTTCTTTTTTTTCCTCTTCCAATTTTGAGCTGAAAGACTGCTGATTCCCAATTATGTGAGAACTGCTTCTGATGGGTTAGTTTGGTTGATTGCTGCTTTCAAGCTGATGGTAAGGAAATTCATGACACCAATCAACTACCGGTTGCCCTGAATGATAAGTTTTTGTTCGAAGCTCATCATCATCATCAGACTGATCAAAAATTGGACAATCATTAGTATAAACAATCTCACCAACCAAGCATATTGGATTATCAACTTGTTTTTCTTTAAGCTAATCTACAAGTTTAATTTCTGGTTCAAGACAACAAGGTTTAATAGGTAGATGAGCAGAAGTGTTTTGTTCAGATGAGGTTTTGAAGGCTAGCTGTTTGTTTAATATTTGATAAATTTCTTCTTCTGTCAGAGGAGGAGGGATTTTGATTTGGATTTGAACAGAAGTACAACAACCCTCTCTTTCTTTTGTTAACTAGTTTTGAGGCTGGATGTCTTCTTGAGCCTCTTCTAAGGGATCTTGACTTGTGCTTATAGGGAAACCTTGGGGATTCTCTACTATCTCCTAATCCTCTTCTGTTTCAAACAATTCCTCATGATTATTATGATACTCAGTTTGAATACAAGGTTCATGAGTTGTTTCTATTATATTATTAAGATGCCGCTCTTGTTGTATAATCTGAGATGAGTTGTAACAGGGAGGAAGAGTCCCTATATGTGTTGGGTTTCTTTCCACATTGGATTCTGCATTTTCTAATTGGCTACTTGTTTCCTCAAAGCACTGTTCACTATTTTTTTTTGAAATTCGGTTGTGAAGTTCTCTTAACAGCATAGTACAAGATATAGGTAAGCAATTAGGAATTTCTTGACAACCTTCCTCATTTTTTTCTCTGTAACTTTGCTCATCATCTTCTATAACGTCTTGATCATCATACATGTCTTGCTCATTGTCTAGGTCTTGTAGTGGTTGAGTTTGTTCTTGATTCAGAAAAATCATGGGCTGCTCTAGATCCTCAATTTTTAAATTAGCCTCATGCCTATCCATTATTTTTCCCAACATGTACAACATTCGTTCCATCTTGGTCAATATTTTTTCTTCTGGGTCTACATATAAATCCATGTTTGTAAATCAGAAAAGAGGTCACTGTATCTTGTCAAATACTTTAGAGTCTTCTATCATTGGAGTCATTTGGTCTTTTGAGAGTTGTGGAGTCACCAGGCGGATGATTTAAATTTTTCTGTCCACCAACAGTATGATTGGGTTTTCTCAATGCATTCCCAACGGAGTCTACAAAGACTGGAAATGTTGATGGAGGGGTTTCTCTGTTACTAATATGTTGACCACTATGTGGTGGTGAACTTGGAGGCTCAAAGTCTGTCTGATCTATACCACTAAATGACTTAGCTCTTGGTAGAGTACTTGGTGAATCTAAGTCAACTTGAGTACCTGATAGAGCTGCAAGGTTTTGAGGTACTGAGTTAGCTCGAAGAATGGGTCTGAAAACAGTTGGATTCTTAGGTGTAAGATACTTCCAAAGAATTATTTCTGGATTATCAACTATTTCAGGAGGATTTGGATTAGGATAAGCTCTGGTATGGATTCTTCTTGAAGCCAGTATGTTAATTTTTCGAACTCAAAAAGAATAAAGTTAGCCAGATATAACAATCTTTAAGAGGCAAACTAGTCTTTTACAGAGAAACTTGATCTTCAGAGTTTCCTAATCATGGGTTTAAATAACATTCTTATGGTAGTGTGGGCTGCCCCAGTGGAGTCTTTGTAAAACAAAGAGTAATCAGCAGGCCTACTGATCACCAGTGGAGTCTTTTGATATTTTAGGAGTTGTGGAGTCGCCAGGTGGATGATATCAAATGTTCAAGAAGATTCACTATCTACCACAGTAATTAAATACCAGTATGAGGCTTGTGGGTTCTCTGAGTTCTTAAGGATAAGATAGCGGTCTACTCAGATTTTGTTCCCCAGTGGAGTCGCCATTATGTTGTGGTCCTAGTGATTTGGTCTACTAGCATACCAAATGACCAGGCAACATTAGAACCACTTTGGGATCTTAGGATCTAGCCCTCCTGGATCCAGAGAGGGATATCTCTATAAAGGTAAATAATAATATATCTTTGCAGTTCAATTTAAGGTATTAGGCTAGTTATAAAGCACAATGGTTTTTGTTTTTTTTTTTTGGTTGGAAAATATTGACAGAAGGGTTTAGTATAAGGTAAAGGAAATGAGTAGTGAAGGATTTTTGGAAATGGGGAGATAATTCAAAGAAAATACAAATACATTGGGCAATGGGGTCATAAAATGGTTTACTTGCAATTCAAATATCCAAGGCTTTCAAAGGGCTAGTCATCTAAAATAGAGGATCTCTTAAGATGATAGTATGGAATGAAACAATAAGGAAATGAAAGGGAATAACAAGGAAAACCTTCCAAGGTGACCACTTCAGAATAAGTCAAGGGACAGGGCATACCTTATACCTCTATGATCAATACTCCTGATGAGGCTAACTTCAAAGACAACAATCCAGCAGTCCTCCAGACTACTTTCAGACAGTAGAAAACACTTAAGTTCAAACACAGAGCGAAGCCTAAGATGGGAGAAAGACTTTTAACCTTCTCTGCTTTTGACATTCAACTCAAAGGGATATTAGAAATTTAATTGTTAGAAAAGGAACTTAGGGGACAGGGCTGATCACTAAATCTCCCTCTTTTCCTATTCTTTCAGTTGAAATAGACAAGAACATCTAAGAAACAAACTCTAAATTCATACATCAGTAAGCATGGGCAAACCAACTTCTTTAACTGGTTAAATTATGTTGAATTTGTTCTAAGATACACAAGTAGAAGAAAACATAAAGATAAGAATGTGTAGGAAGCATTAGGGTACTTGCAATAGTATATCCTAAGCTAAATTATTGTTTCTTATCAGAGAAAATGAAACATGATGTAACACAGAGGAAAAACAATAACATAGAAGAGACACATCACCAATGACTTAGATCAGGATCCGATGAATATGCTTGTCATATTAGTAGAGCAAAAACAGTCACATACATCCTTGTCCAATAGCTTGATACAATCCAGAAATCATCTCCCAGCCTATTTACAACAACTACTCACAGAACTCTAACTTAGTAAAACAACTTACGATCAGTTAATTCCAACCCTTTACAATGTATTTTCGATGAGCTCTTATAGGTGAATGAGTGATAGTAGTGGTAGATAGGACTTAATTGATCCATTAAGATAGAGGGGAAGAGGTATTCGAATGCCCACTCTGTTTAATGGCTTTACATTAACTGTGTGTATCCTTTAGATGAATTAGGAGTATTTGTCAGGTTTGACAATAACTCCTAGGGTATGCTCTGTGAAATAATTTCCGGCTGTAGTACTCTATTTTATCCTCTGTGACAAGTAAGGTAGACAAACTGGCTTTCAGGTCTTCCATGCTGTGCAACCGATGTACTGACAGTTTAGGAAATACTGTTAGAATAATAATTGTTCTAGGGCTTGATGAAGAATAGAGAATGGGTAGTAGGAATTGGTCCTTTCTTCAGTAAAAGGAATATCCTGCTGATATATCTTCTGCGCTGCTTTAATCACTGTTTTGCAATTAACCTATGCTTTAAACTTCATTGAGCTTCTTTGATATTCTTTATTGTCTTTGAACTACATATTTGTCTGTAACTGTGGATTAGGCCTCAAATACCATGCGCTAATCCCTTTAATCCTTTAACTCTGATTTCTCTGCAGTGGTGGCCTTGGTGTCTGAGGGTTCGGTCGTGTAGAAAATGGTCATATTCCACTATTCAAGACATGAAACATATCCCTGCTGGACCCTTTTGCATTTAATTATGCTATAGGGTTGTCACCTTGAGTAGTCCTGTCACCTTTCATGAATGTGGGGTAAAATGGCAAGGACCATCATCAAACCTGCAACACAACGTAAACATGTTAAGAAATCCTGCGAATTGGGGTTAAACTGCTTTTCAAAGGCTTAGATGGAGGGTGAGGAGCAGTGCGGATGGTGATTGCAGTGGAAAAAATGGGAAGAAAACCCTGGCAGAGCAGCTAGCTAGGTCTAATGGAGGTCTGGGTGTGATGAGGGACGTGGACCATTAGATCACGATGATCTATGGTGGAGATCTTTTGATGAGAATTTCGGGAGAGAGATGTAGAGAAAATGAATGAGATTGCGATATAATATGGACCGTTCGATCTTAGAGATTGACGACTGGGATTAAAACTGAAAGAGACGTTGCAGAGGGCAGCGGTATGGCGGGAAACCGAGGATGGCTTTTGCATAATGAAATAGGGGGAGGAAGTTTGGGATGGATGGAGTGCGATTCCATACACTAGTTGACACGTGGATTTTCAATACTGCCCATTTCACAAAATTTTAAAACGTTAAACCTCAGGCGCTAGGATTTTGCGATATGGAGTATATGCCATCAGATCATGGGGTGTTGATCAGAAGGTGCGGGTCACACGTGATAGGTGCAGAGATGCAGGGGCAGAAAACATGGTGGGCCATGTGGTGACGTGTGATGTTTGTCGTGTAGCGGGCGAAGGTCGAGGGACTAGGTGATGCGATGGCCATAGATCTTCTCAGATCAACGGCCAAGATTACATCGCATGATCGGGGGGTCGGGGGAAAAGGAAAAGAACAAAGGGAACACATTTTTTGCAATTGCGATGGCCAGGGCTTATTATAAGGCAAAAACATGGTTTTGTGGAGAGTGGAAGGACTAAAGGCAGAAGAAAGGGCACTTATCGCATCGGAAGATTAGAAGAGTAAAGGGAAGGCGAGAAAAGGAAACTCCGATTGCGATGAGTGATGAGGGCTTGGCGCTTGGTTGCGAGGGTGAGGTTATGTGAAGAAAGGGCTAAAGCTATAGGCCCTAAGGGCTAATAACCCAAATGTTAAAAGGATTTCTTTAAGGCTTTGTGAAGCGATTTTTGAGGGCTTTTTGGCTTTCGGTAGAGAGAAAAGAAAGGGGTTTTTAAACCTATAAATGAATCTTTAAAGGTTTAAAGGGGATTTAAGGCTTTTAGAGGCTAAATGGAGGGTTAAAAGATGAAAATAAGGATTTATGAAAATGGGGGGAAAAAGTGAAAATAGGTAGTTTCAGAGGCCCTTGGAATAGCTTTCTTTGGTGAATTAGCATGGTTTTAAGATGGAAACAACAGTGAAGATGAACCTCCAGGATAGGAAAACCATAAGACTTAAAGGATGATAGATTTTTTAGGGAATTTATCACTTGAAAGCTTGATGACAAATTTAGCCACCTGTTTGCTTTGAAAAATTATTATAGGTGGCTAACAGTGGCTCCACATGGGGATGGCATCTTCTTGAAGGTGTCAAGAATATCACACATAATATTTGGAAGTAGCCCAGAGCCTGGTACTTGAACATATTTTTCTTCTTTGATCAGCTACTACATATGTGATGACCATTATATTAGCAGCAATACTTCCCCTGTCCTAACATATTTTCTTCAAGGTGCATTTAGACTTGCAGACCTTTCTCATCATCATTTTTTATTGAAAGAAAAAACTAATCTAATTCTACCCTTATTCCTCCATGAGACCAGATTAAACAGTTGGACTCATAGCTTCTCTACCTAATCTAATATCTGCCACGATTAAACTATCTGGAAGATTCCACTCTCTATATTCTAAAACAGAAATTGAAACACAGCCAAACCAAGATTAGACTGTCTAATTTGCTGTGGGTCCATGGCATAAAGACAAGCTGCACATGAATTGAAACTTGCAGGAGTTTAATAACCAAAATTTGAAGGCTAAAGATCTGAAATTCAGAACATTTTTCCTTCTTGTTGTGACTTCAGATTTTGAGCTTTTTAGAGTCACCTTTATTTCTTCATTCCAGCTCTGAATTTATTCTTTGTGAGCTGTTGTTCTCCTTTGTCTTGGCTCAGATTTTGAGCATATTAGAACCAATCTTTCATCAATCTCACAGGTTCAGATTTTTAGTTTGTTTGAACCTTTACTTTTTCTATCCTAATCTATTCTAATGATAAGCCAAGATTAAACAGTTTGGCAGATCTTCTTCACTAACCTATCAGCAGCAAAATTGAAATCTATCTTAGTCATGATTAGGCTGTATGACTAAAATAGCAGTGTTGTTTTTTGGTAGTGGCATTTAAGCTTGCACACTTTCATAATTCTTTGTCTTTTTTGGTATGGGGCTGTACCTTTCTTTTTTTATTTCTACCCTCTTTTCTCTTTTCTATTGTTTTTATATTTTTTCTTTTTCAAATTCAAAGCAAAATACAAGAAACTAACTAAATGCTCATAGGCTGAGTTTTATTTCTTTCCTATCTAACCTATCCTAATTATGAAATATTTGCAAGTTTAGCTGACAAACTCTCTTTCCCAGTACTTCAAGTCAATCAGATGGTTCCATGACTGGCCTTTTCTCATCTCCTTGAGCATACTGGACAGACAGGGCCACTCCCAACTTACTTGTTTCTTGGAAGCAGTGTTAAAATATTTTCTTGCTTTTGGTGATACACTGCTCCTAACAATCTTCATCCCTTCTTCAAATGTCTTCAAAAAATCAGCATAGGGATCTTGAAATAATACCTGGTTGTAAGTATTTGAAAGATAAGGGCCAACCAGGATTATTTTCTCTTCCATTGGATCAAGAAAAATATTCTTTTGGGAAAGAAAATCTTCCTCATCTTCATTATTATCTGAACTGGAGGAGTCATCATATTTGGCAGTGCTGTCCTCTTGCAGTCCTGGTTTGTTTTGATTTGATGGACTAAAATCAGTGAAGAGGTCATTGCATTCTTGAGCAGGGTTCTCTTTGATTACCTCAACTTTTTCAAGAGAAGGTTCTTTATATCCATCATGCTCAAGAAATTCTTCTTTTTTTTCCTCTTCCACTTTTGAGCTGAAAGAATGCTGATTCCCAATTATGTGAGAGCTGCTTATGATGGGTTGGATTGGTTGATTGCTGCCTTCAAGCTGATGGTAAGGAAATTCATGACACCAATCAACTTCTGGTTGCCCTGCATGATTAGTTTCCATTTGAAGCTCATCATCATCATCAGACTGATAAAAAATTGGACAATCATTAGTATAAACACTCTCACCAATCAAGCATATTGGGTTATCAGCTTGTTTTTCTTTAAGCTGATCTACAAGTTTAATTTATGGTTCAAGACAACAAGGTTTAATAGGTAGATGAGCAGAAGTATTTTGTTCAGATGAGGTTTTGAAGGCTAGCTGTTCATTTAATATATGATCAATTTCTTCTTCTGTCAAAGGAGGAGAGCTTTTTATTTGGATTTGGACAGAAGTACAACAACCCTCTTTTTCTTGTGTTAACTGGTTTTGAGGTTGGATTTCTTCTTGAGCCTCTTCTAAGGGATCTCCACTTGTGCTTACAGGGAAACCTTGGGGATTCTCTACTATCTCCTGATCTTCTTCTGTTTCAAACAATTCCTCATGATTATTATGACACTCAGTTCGAATAGAAGGTTCATGAGTTGTTTCTATTATATTATTAAGATGCCACTCTTGTTGTATAATCTGAGATGAGTTGCAACAGGGAGGGAGAGTCCCTATATGTGCTGGGTTTCCTTCCACATTGGATTCTGCATTTTATAAGTGGCTACTTGTTTCCTCAAAGCACTGTTCACTATTTGTTTTTGAAATTCGGTTGTGAAGTTCTCTTAACAGCAAAGTACAAGATATAGGTAAGCAATCAAGAATTTCTTGAAAACCTTCCTCATTGTTTTCTTTGTAACCTTTCTCATCATCTTCTATAAAGTCTTAATCATCATACATGTATTGCTCATTGTCTAGGTCTTGTAGTGGTCGGGTTTGTTCTTGATTCAGAAAATAATGGGCTGCTCTAGATCCTAATTATTTAAATTAGCCTCATACCTATCCATTATTTTCCCCAACATGTACAACATTCTTTCCATCCTGGTCAATAATTTTTCTTCTGGGTCTGCATCTGAATCCATGTTTGTAAATCAGAAAAGAGGTCACTTTATCTTGTAAACCAGTTCAAAGTCTTCTATCAGTGGAGTCATTTGGTCTTCTGAGAGTTGTGGAGTCACCAGGAGGATGATTTAAATTTTGCTGTCCACCAACAATATGATTGGGTTTGCTCAATGCATTCCCAATGGAGTCTACAAAGACTGGAGGGGTTGATGGAGGGGTTTCTCTGTTACTAATATGTTGACCACTATGTGGTGGTGAACTTGGAGGCTCAAAGTCTGTCTAATCTATACCACTAAATGACTTAGCTCTTGGTAGAGTACTTGGGGAATCTAAGTCAACTTGAGTACATGATAGAGCTGCAAGGTTTTCAAGTACTGAGTTAGCTCTAAGAATGGGTCTGACAATAGTTGGATTCCCAGGTGTGAGAGACTTCCGAAGAATTTTTTCTGGATTATCAACTATTTCAGGAGGATTTGGATTAGGATAAGCTCTGGTATGGATTCTTCTTGAAGCCAGTATGTTAAGTTTTCAGACTCAACAAGAAGAAATTTGGCCAGATATAACAATCTTTAAGAGGAAAACTAGTCTTTTATAGAGAAAATTAATATTCAGAGTTTCCTAATCATGGGTGTAAATAACATTCTTATGGTAGTGTGGGCTGCCCCAGTGGAGTCTTTGTGAAACCAGGAGTAATCAGCAGGCCTACTGGTCACCAGTGGAGTCTTTTGATCTGTTAGGACTTGTGGAGTCACCAGGTAGATGATATCAAATGTTCAAGAAGATTCACTGTCCACCACAGTAATTAACTACTAGTATGAGGCTTGTGAGTTCTCTGAGTTCTTAAGGATATCTAAGATAGCGGTCTACTCGAAGTCTGTTCCCCAGCGGAGTGGCCATTATGTTATGGTCCTAGTGATTTGGTCTACTGGCATACCAAATGACCAGGAAACATCAGAACCGCTTTGGGATCTCAGGATCTAGCCCTCCTGGATCCAGAGAGGGATCTCTCTATAAAGGTAAAGAATAATATATCTTTGCAGTTCAGTTTAAGGTATTAGGCTAGTTATAAAGCATAAGGGTTTTTTTTTTTTTGTTTGGTTGGAAAATATGGACAGAAGGGTTTAGTATAAGGTAAAAGAAATGAGTAGTGAAGGATTTTTGGTAATGGGGAGATAATTCAAAGAAAATGCAAATCCATTGGGCAATGGGGTCATAAAAGGGTTTACTTGAAATTCAAATATCCAAGGCTTTCAAAGGGCTAGTCATCTAAAACAGAGGATCTCTTAAGATGATAGTATGGAATGAAACAATAAGGAAATGAAAGGGAATAACAAGGAAAACCTTCCAAGGTGACCACTTCAGAATAAGTCAAGGGACAGGGCATACCTTATACCTCTATGATCAATACTCCCGATGAGGCTAACTTCTAAGACAACAATCCAGTAGTCCTCCTGACTACTTTCAGATAGTAGAAAACACTTAAGTTCAAACACAGAGTGAAGCCTAATATGAGAGAAAGACTTTTAACCTTCTCTTCTTTTGACATTCAACTCAAAGGGATCTTAGAAAGTTAACTGTTGGAAAGGGAACTTAGGGGACAGAGCTAGTCACTAAATCTCCCTATTTTCCTATTATTTCAGTTGAAACAGACAAGAACATCTAAGAAACAAACTCTAAATTCATACATCAGTAAGCATGGGAAAACCAACTTCTTTAACTGGTTAAATTATGTTAAATTTTTTCTAAGATACATAAGTAGTAGAAAACATAAAGATTAGAATGTGCAGGAAGCATTAGGGTACTTGGAACAGTATATCCTAGGCTAAAATTAATGTTTCTTATTAGAGAAAATGAAACATGATGTAACACAGAGGAAAAACAATAACAGAGAAGAGACACATCACCAATGACTTAGATCAGGATCCGATGAAGATTCTTGTCATATTAGTAGAGAAAAACCAGTTACATACGTCCTTGTCCAATAGCTTGATACAATCCAGAAATCATCTCCCAGCCTATTTACAACAACTACTCACAGAATAATAACTGTTCTGGAGCTTGATGAAGAATAGAGAATGGGTAGTAGGAATTGGTCCTTTCTTCAGTAAAAGTAATGTCCTGCTGATATATCTTCTATGCTGCTTTAATTACTGTTTTGAAATTAACCTGTGCTTTAAAATTCATTGAGCTTCTTTTATATTCTTTATGGTCTTTGAACTGCATCTTTGTCTGTAACTATGGATTAGGCTTCAAATACCATCCGCTAATCCCTTTAATCCTTTCACTCTGATTTCTCTGCAGTGGTGGCCTTGGTGTCTGAGGGTTCGGTCGTGCGGAAAATGGTCATATTCCACTATTAGAGACATGAAACATATCCCTACTAGCCCCTTTTGCATTTAATTATGCCACAGGGTCGTCACCCTGAGCAGTTATGTCACTTTTCGTGACTGTGGGGTAAACTGGCAAGGACTATCATCAAACCTGCAACACAGCGCAAACATGTTAAGAAATCCTGCAAATTGGGGTTAAACTGCTTTTCAAAGGCTTAGCTGGAGGGCGAGGAGCAGTGCAGATGGTGATTGCAGCAGAAACAATGGGAAGAAAACCTTGGAAGAGAAGCTAGCCAGGTCCAATGGAGGTCTGGGTGCGATGAGGGACGTGGACCGTTAGATTAGGACAATCTTCGGTGAAGATATATCGATGAGCATTTTGGGAGAGAGATGGAGAGAAAATGAATGAGATCATGATATAATATGGACTGTTCGATCTCAGAGATCGACGGCTGGGATTGAAACCGAAAGCAATGTTGTAGAGGGCAACGGTATGGTGGGAAACCGAGGATGGTTTTTGCATAAAGAAATGGGGGGAGGTGGTTTGGGATATATGGAGTGAGATTCCATACACTGGTCAACACGTGGATTTTCAATACCGCCCATTTCAAAAAAATTTGAAATGTTAAACCTCGAGCGCTAGGATTTTGTGATATGGAGTATATGTCGTCAGATCAATGGGTGTTGATCAGACGGTGTGGGTCGCACGCGATAGGTGCAAAGATGCAGGGGCAAAAAACATGGTGGGCCATGTGGTGACGTGTGATGTTTGTCGCGTAGCGGGCGGAGGTTGAGGGACTAGGTGATGCGATGGCCGTAGATCTTCTCAAATCAATGACCAGGATTACATCGCATGATCGAGGGGTTGGGGGAAAAGGAAAATAACAAAGGGAACCAATTTTTTGCGATTGCGATGGTCGGGGCTTATTATAAGGCAAAAACATGGTTTTGTGGAGAGTGGAAGGACTGAAGGCAGAAGAAAAGGCGCTTATCGCATCGGAAGATTAGAAGAGTAAAGGGAAGGCGAGGAAATGAAACTCCGATTGCGATGAGTGATGAGGGCTTAGTGCCTAGTCGCGGGGGTGAGGTTATGTGAAGAAAGGGATAAAGATATAGGCTCTCAGGGGCTAATAACCCATATGTTAAAAGGACTACTTTAAGGCTTTGTGAAGGGATTTTTGAGGGATTTTTGGCTTTCGGTAGAGAGAAAAGAAAGGGGTTTTTAAACCTGTAAATGAATCTTTAAAGGTTTAAAGGGGATTTAAGGCTTTTAGAGGCTAAATGGAGGGTTAAAAGATGAAAATAAGGCTTTATGAAAATGGGGGGAAAAAGTGAAAATAGGCAGTTTCAGAGGCCCTTGGAACATCTTTCTTTGGTGAATCAGCATGGTTTTAAGATGGAAACAACAATGAAGATGAACCTCCAGGATAGGAAAACCATAAGACTTCAAGGATGATATATTTTTTAGGGAATTTATCACTTGAAGGCTTGATGACAAATTTAGCCACCTGTTTGCTTTGAAAAATTATTATAGGTGGCTAACACCTTCAACATACTAAGAAAAAGAAAAGATTTCAGGATGATAGCATAGAAAAACTGAAGAGAAAGAAAGGATTCTTCAACTAGACTTTTGCTAAATAGACCTCAAAACAACAAATAAGTAATCCTAAAGAGCAGTTAAGAATTATATGAACAATACTTTCAAACAAAGAGATCTTTCAACATAACATTTTAGTGAAAATAAAGAGCATTCAAGGATTATTTAATTAAACTTCAAAGAAGAAAACATAGAGATACAAGGATGTAGACAGAAGTAGTGTGCCAAGAAATCATATCCTACTCTAAAATTTCTGTCCTATGATCAAAGAAACCATGAAACATAATGAAAAATAATGTAAACAAATACATGAGTGGAATAACATCACCATCTAACAGAGCTCATGAATCCTAGGAATGTGCTTGATCCATTGATGCTCAATCCAAAGACATCACAACACACCAAAGCCAATTTATTCAACAAACTCAAAGTCTAGATCATATTAAGCTCAGAAACCAACCAACATGTACAATGAGACCTCAATGCAGTATTTAACTAGCAAGGAGGACCAAAACCCTAACTAGGGTTTCCAAAATGTAATTAGTACATCATAAATGCCATTTTTTTCCAAAGAGACCATGCAAGGCCCAAGGCACAAAATGTAATATTCCCAAATTGGGATTGCACAACAATCTTGGAAAAATAACGAACTCCTTAGGAGATTGATGTACATAAATGAGTTTTCAACCCTTGGATCCCTTAGATCAATAGATTTTGGGTCTAGATCCAGAAGGGGAGAAAAAAAAAATCAAACTAGGTGTGGTAAACAGGTCTCCCACAACCTAGTCTAGATGGAAAACACCCTACAAGAGGGGCTGTAGCTATGCAAAACAAGCAGCTTCAAGAATAGCACAGTATTTGAAATTTAAGCAGGATGCCATCAAATATAATTAATAAATGAATGTACAGCAGCAAATCAGAAGTAAAGTGAAGCTCTTTCAATATACAGTAAGTTACATGAGACAAGAGAGCAAGATAGCTTCAGAAAAGAGAGCTACAACATGTATATATAAGCAGAAATGGCTCAAAAACGTTATTTTCAGGAGCTGTAGTAGTTGCATATTACAACTCAGATCTAGGATAGATCTGTGGAAAAAACATCAGATCTATATCAGATCATGAAACTAGATATTTTTCTCTACAAGATCCCCTTGGGGTTTTGACCAAATCATGCATAAATAAGAGTAGATCTGAGATACAAGTTGCAGATCTGTAAAATGCTGCAGTAATTTATGAATATTACATTCCATTACAATAGATCAGATCTAAATATAACATGGATCAACAAGCTAATCCATGGATCACCTAAGTGGAAGGCAAAGCCCAGCACTAGAGATCTCTAATCAAAACAGTGGTCAAACACCAGAAAGAACCTCATATCAAAATAACACAGTCCATCAATGGGAACAAAATTGTAGCTCAAATGACATAGATAGCCACTGCCAAATTGTAGATCTAAAGTAAAAACAAGAGAGGCACTCTTCCAGGAGGTTAAAAGATACACTCCATGAGAAGAGGCTCCCAAAATACAATAGATCTATGCAGATCTAGACTCCCACTTGCTGCAGCTTGCAAGAGCAACAAAAGCCTCAATGGATCAGCGCTGCAATTGAAATTAGAGCTTGGCCTCAATCCTGATAGTGGATCAATTCAGCAAATACTCCTCCAAGAATCCTCAAAGGAAGAGGTGAAATCCCTGCATAGGAATTACAAGAACAATTCTC
Source organism: Pinus albicaulis (assembly GCA_034641835.2). Taxonomy (NCBI): domain Eukaryota; kingdom Viridiplantae; phylum Streptophyta; class Pinopsida; order Pinales; family Pinaceae; genus Pinus; species Pinus albicaulis. The sequence goes on from CM076572.1 coordinate 39,143,052, forward strand.
CACTAAATAACATAGAATAGTATTTGTCTAAGCAGAAAAAATACTTAAGAATATGATCAATCAACAAAATTATCTTGCTGCCTTCCCTCTCCTTTTATAAGATGAGAGCCTTTGCAAACCCTAAACCACCTTGATGAGTTACCTCTTTTCAGATGAGGGGCCTCCTTCTAAAACTGCGTTGTCCCTTTATGAGATGCATTGAACCTAGAAAACGTTGTATATTTGGTCAAGGTTGACCCAGTCTCACAGCTCAAACCCCTTTCACACCTACAAGTGATTATTTACATGGCCCTGATTTAACTGTGTTCACATGGGCATTGATTTATTTAGTCTTCCTAGGAGTTTTACATGTCCTCCTTTATCTATTTATTCATGCAATAGAAAATAAAACAAAAAATGAATATTCCTCTTAGCTTAGGCTAAGTAGGAATATTACAGTCCTCCCCTCCAAAATGTTGCTTGTACACAAGCAACTAATAGGGTAAGAGCTGTAGTACTTCTCCTCCTTCATTTTTAGCATCATCAAGGATCAAATCTTCATCATAACCCAAGTGCTCAGCAAGCCAAAGCATCATGAATTGCTCCTCCAAGGCCAACATAATATGCGCATAGTCCATCCCTTCAGGAGTGAAAAACTCAATAGAAATAAACATGGGTGGAGCAATGCTACATCTAAAACATGTATCATGAAGTAAAAGTTGGAGTTCCAAACCATGTGGTACATACACACTACCCATCCTTTGTCCATACAATCTTATAAACAATACAACTATATCATCAATGTATGGAAGCAAGACCACATAGATGTAAACTAAAATTTGAACTTGAGGAGGTGGGTCAAAATCCCACATGTGATGCCAATGCAGTGCACCTCTTGTCTTCATTAGATCCTGGTGTGGTAAGTGGCATTCCCACCACACTTTTGTTGCATAAGTCACCTTAACATGACTGGAGGTGTTACATAAGTTTGGTGCCTTTGAAAAGCATCCATCATGAAAAGGAATCTCCCTTTGCACATCAAGGGAGTGGCCAAGTTCAGAATTTTCATTGGCCCCCAACAAACTATGAGATCCATATGATCTCTCACTCCCTTTAGGAGTCCCTTCCTGCAAAAACATGGCAAATGAATGTAATATATCAAAAAATACAACTTTTTTACCATGATCAAACCCTTTACCATCATAGTCCTTCACACGCATGGAGTTGTGCATAAACATTCCCTTTCTCTCAAGCAAAGGAAGAGCTGGCTGAGATGACTCTTGCAAAGAGTCCATTGGCTGCCCCAATCCTCCATAGCTATGGCACTCTTGAAAGTGCTGATGTAATTCCTCTCTCATGCCTTCCCAATCAAAACTCTTCATGATCAGGGAATAGATATTCATTGAACACATATGGCTGAGGAAGAATTCTTCATATGCTCCTTGTAGGATCTTCTACTTGACCTTGGAGGCTCTAGCCAAAAAGACCTTACCATGATAATAGATGACCTCTCCTTGGATCAAGTAGCCCTCTTCTTGATGCATGCCATCTAGTATCATACCTGTGTGGAGATCTTTGGAATACTCTACAAGCAGTTGAGATTTCCAATAAAAATCTACACTGCCCAAAAATGACAACACTGCTGATACATCCATGGAAGTGCTTGTCATGTTACTGATTTCTCTTTTGACATTACACATGGCAAAATTTTTTGTTGGAAGGATGATCCTCCCATTCCTCTCTTCCCACAACGCATATTCAAAAAATTGAGAGGGAGATAGTGAAGCTAGAAGAAGATCTGCCTCATTCTTGGGCTGTCCCAAGCCTCCCAGCGCTGTAACTTGGTCTCCCATTGCTCCAATCCTTCCTGGATCTAGAATTGGAGTAGCACTTTGTGGAATATTTCCCACAAGATCTGAATCTGATGCAATTCCAGGTGGCTTCCCATGAGATAAGAATGTCCCTTTCAACATCCTCATGAACATAAGAGAAGGGACTATGAGATCCCTGCTTCCACTGCACAAATCCATCTTTGTTGTTTGTGTGGAAACATTGGGTGAAGGATAAGTGTGCATGCCTTGAATCATTTGTGGTTTCCCACTCTTCAAGTCCACCCACTCCATTTGCAAAGCCTTCCAATCAATGGTAACCTTCCCCAAGGTAATCAGCCATTGGACACCCAAGATGATGTTGGTGTCTGGTATGTCAACTACAAAGAAGTGATCCACCAAGGTGTAGGATCCCATAGTGACAGAGAGTGATGGAACATATTGCATACACTACATGGTCCTATCTCCCAGAACTAAGACAGATAATCCCTCAAAAGTATCAGTGGGGATCCCTCTCTTTTGCACAAGATGAGCATCAATAAAGTTGTGGGTTGCCCCACTGTCAATCAGTACGGATACTCTCTGATTCATAACTAAACCTTGCACTCTTAAGGTCAAGTACTTAGGCACTCCTATCAAAGAAGCAAGAGTCCCACTGGTTGGAGCAAAGGCTCTCTTCCCATCTCTGGAGGGTGTTTGATCTTCCTCATCATCATCAGCGTTGTGACCCCTCCTAGGTTCCTCATCATCATCTTCCTCCTCAAAATCAAAGAAGACTTCTATGTAGTGTTCTCTTCCAGTAGCACACCTATGTCCTGGTACCCATGACTCTTGGAAAGTGAAGCATAGCTTCTTCTTCCTCAATTCCCTCCTAAGATAAATATCAAGAGGTTTCTTCAAAGAGATCTCCTTGGGAGGAGTAGCTTTTCCTTCTTTCCCCTTAGAAAAGTGAGGGGCCTTGCTTTGGAAAGTTGCCTTTGCTTTTGGCAAGGCATCTTGGAGATCTCTAGCTCTCTTGATAGCATCATGCAAAGTGATGGGCTTGGTATATTTAACCAATCCATGCAAGGGTTCCTCCATGCCATCAATGAATATGTAGACTCTCCTTGCCACAGAAAGATCAGGAACCATGACTGATAATCTCAGAAACTCAGAGATATAAGTCTCTGCATCTCTTGACTACTTCAAATTTGCAAGGCTTATGAAGGGTGCTTCAGGATCCTTTTTTTCAAACCTCTCCACCAGTCTCCTAGTGAACTCAGCATAGGTAGTCACATTGATATGTCCCAATGTAGACAATCCATGGAACCACGAATTGTGTGCTTCACCTTCAAAGTGCAGCGCTGCAATCTTGATGGCCTCAACTTCAGGGACTTTGTTCAACTGGAAATAGATATCCAGCTTTTCTACCCATTCCTTGGCAGAACTAGAGGATGATCCATCAAACTTGGGCAAAAATAATCTGCCCATAGTATGGTGCCTACCATGAAAGAATCCACCATCTCTATACTGCTACACTGGTCTCCTTCGGTCCTTGAGATGGAAAAAGTCTTGGAAACCTAAGTTATCCTTGAATATCTGACTCTGAGAGTCATACTCCACAAAGTAACCTTCAAGGGAGGCTTGCTCTTGTGGCCCTTCATTTTCCACAGCCAAGAAGGTAGGCATAGTGGAGCGTTGTGAGAATTGTGGAGCTTGTTGCAGGTTCATAGGTTGACCAGTCCCATGATGAGACATGTCAGAGCTTTCTCCTTGATGAAATCTCCCAAGATATTCCCTCATTCTATCCACCCTCATCTCCTTGATCTCCTTGGAAAGATCTTGCATGGTATCCAAAATATTTTTTTCAAACTCCTCTGCTTCTCTATCCTTCACATCTTCAGGGGCTTTCCCCTTGTATTGACCCTTGTGAGGATCATCAGTAGTGTAGTCATACTTTTTATGACTTATATTCCGGTACCTCTTCTCCCTCTCAGTAAGAGGATCATATTATTTTGAATGTAGCATGACTGGTGCTCCAAGGCAAGCACAGGCTATGCCAAGAAGGGAGCTCTGATACCACTGTAATGTTCCCAAACTGGGATTACATAGCAAGCTTGGAAAAATAACGCACTCCTTGGGAGATTGATGAATAGAAATGATTTTTCAGCCCTTGGATCCCTTATATCAGTAGATTTGGGGTCTAGATCCAAAAGGGGAGCAAAAACAAATCAAACTAGGTGTTGTAAACAGGTCTCCCACAACCTAGTCTAGTTGGAAAACACCCTACAAGAGGGGCTGCAGCTATGCACACCAAGAAACTTCAAGAATAACGAAATATTTGAAAATTTAAGCAGGAGGCCATAAAATATAATTAATAAATGAATGTACAACATAAAATCAGAAGTAAAGTGAATCTCTTTCAATATACAGTAAGTTACATGAGACAAGAGAGCAAGATAGCTTCAGAAAAGAGAGCTGCAACATGTATATATCAGAAGAAATGGCTCAAAAAAGTGATTTTCAGGAGCTGTAGCAGCTGCATATTACAACTTTGATCTAGGATATATTTTTGGACAAAACATCAGATCTATATCAGATCGGGAAACTAGATAGTTTTCTCTACAAGATCCCTAGGGGTTTTGACCAAATCATGCATAAATAAGAGTAGATATGAGATACAAGTTGCAGATATATAAAATGTTGTAGTAATTTATGAATATTACATTCCATTACAATAGAACAGATCTAAATAGAACATGTATCAACAAGCTAATCCATGGATCACCTAAGTGGAAGGCAAAGCCCAGCACTAGAGATATCTAATCAAAACAGTGGTCAAACACCAGAAAGAACCTCATATCAAAATAACGCAATACATCAATGGGAAAAACGTTGTAGCTCAAATGACATAGATAGCCACTGCAAAATTGTAGATCTGAAGTAAAAACAAGAGAGGCACTCTTCCAGGAGGTTAAAAGACACACTCCATGAGAAGAGGCTCCCAAAATACACTAGATCTCTGCAGATCTAGACTCCCATTTGTTGCAGCTTGCAAGAGCAGCAAAACCATCAATGGATCAGTGCTGCAATTGAAAGTAGAGCTTGGCCTCAAGCCTAATAGTGGATCAATTTAGCAAATAATCCTCCAAGAATCCTCAAAGGAAGAGGTGAAATCCCTGAGTAGGAATTCCAAGAGCAATTATCCACTAAACAACAAAGAATAGTATTTGTCTAAGAAGACAAAATACTCAAGAATATGATCAATCAACAACCTTCTCTTGCTGCCTTCCCTCTCCTTTTATAAGATGAGAGCCTTTGCAAACCCTAAACCACCTTGATGAGTTAGCTCTTTTCACATGAGGGGCCTCCTTCTAAAACTGCGCTGTCCCTTTAGGAGATGCATTGAACCTAGACAACACTATAGATTTGGTCAAGGTTGACCCAGTCTCACAGCTCAAAACCCTTTCACACCTGCAAGTGATTATTTACATGGCACTGATTTAACTGTGTTCACATGGGCATTGATTTATTTAGTCTTCTTAGGAGTTTTACATTTCCTCATTTATCCATTTATTCATGCAACAGAAAACAAAACAAAAAATGAATATTCCTCTTAGCTTAGGCTAAGTAGGAATATTACACAAAATATATAACTTACTAAATGAAAAATAACTTCAAACATAAATTTTGAGCTATCTAGGAGTGATTTTCCTTAAAATTCCTCAAAAATGTCATTTTTCAATAAATTTGTGTCTTTTGTTGACTTTGCAAGCAAGGGCGCAACGCTTGCACCGGAAAAATTTCTTGTTTTATAGCCAAGGTTTGGAGGCCTTCCAAGTGTCCAAATGCGCTCCATGATAGCTCATTGGAAATCTTGTCGAGTCTACTTTCCAAAATTGCATTTATGTTTCCAATTAGAATTCATTTACCTGATCAAAAACTAAATCTACCAAGACTTCTCAGGACGCAGTGCTCCAAATGATCTGAAATTTTTTTTGGATGATGTCCTTAGCCTAAGGATTCCAAAAAGGTAAGCCATTCATTAAAATAGTTCCCCAAAAAAGAGCGCAATGCCAGTGGTGCTGTACCTTTGTCCCTCCAAAACAGTAAAAAATCCAAAAACTCCAAAATTGTGCCAAAATTTGGATTTACCTTGATAATTATGTTTAGGATGCCTGTAGGAAAGCATTAGAAAGGATTTAAAGGTTTTCTTTACCTTTTAACTCCTTTAGGGTTTGAATCTTTGCAAGGGATATTTTGAGCTTGGCCCTTCCAATCTTGTTTCTAAAGGCATAATTCCTCACCATCTTATTTTGGAGGTCAAGTTCCCTCTTGGTCTTCTCCAACATACCCTCTAAGTGTATGTTTTCCCTTTCAATCCAAGGTTCTCGATCATAGTCAATTTCCATGGCAAGAAGCTCAGTTGGAGTGAGCTACTCTGCCAAGGCTGCCTCCTATTCTTTCTCCTTGGATAAGGCCTTCTTTAAGCCAATTGTCCTTGGCCTCCTCCTAGGAAGTTGTTCATCCTGATCATCAGTGTTCCCATAACTATCGAAGGCCTCATGTACCTTAGGCTTGTATTTTGTAGCTTCTTTCTGAGCTCTGATAGATTTGATCTCATAGATTGCCTTTTGTGCCTCCAGTTGCTTGTTTTCAACTTCAAAATAATGGATGACATTCTTAGCCTTACCTAGATTGGCTTGAAAATCCCTAATCTGGGCATCCTTGGTTTGGAGCAGCATGTTTGTGATCCTTGCCTCATTTTCATCATCACTGTTAACATGAATGAGTTCAAATTCTTGTTCAGCCTCATGTTTGTCTTCTTCTTCTTCATCCATGACCTTTTCTTTGCATTTTTCAGGCTGATTAGTTGATGTGGAAGGCATGGCCCCTTGCCTCTTGAGGGCAACAAACACAACCTATTTCCTCTTTGGTAGGTCAAAGAAAAAGGTTCAATTTTGATCATTTCATTGCCTTCATTATTTCTGCCATCATGACTGCCATCATCATTGGTATCCTCACTGTCCTCATGGCTCTTATCAAAATTGTTTCTTTCCGCCTCATTGCCCTTATCTGATCCACTAATTTTTTCCTCATTACTATTATCATGAATTTTTGACACAATTTCATCATGCTCACTGCTCTCTATCTTATCATTGATATCTGCTTCCTCATTTCCTTCTTCTTCACTGCTATTTGCCTTACCACTGTGAGCTTCACTGTGCTCTTCACTGCTCTATGACCCACTGCTATCATGGCTCATTTCCTTGCTGCCATCTTCATCCTCACTGATATTTTCCTCATTGAAATCAACCTCGTTTTCCTTATCGTCACTACTATGTGTTCCATCATTATTTGCCTCACTATCATATTTGCTTCTTTCTTCATTTCTCTCATCACCAATGCTATGTGCCTCACTATTTTCAGACTCATTGGCATCTTATTCATTTAAATTAACCTCACTACCCTCACTGTTTTATTCTTCATTGTGATCTCCTTCATTGGCATCTTCTTCACTGATATCCTCTTCTTTGCTTTCTTCTTCATTTCTCTTACCCTCACTGCCACTTGCCTCTCTGTTTTCTTCACTTTTTGATGCACTAGTGCCATGATATGATGGTGTGGGATTGTGAGATGGTGATGAAAGAGGGTCATTATCCTTAGGTGAAGGAATGTGAGTAGATGGTGTTGGATGGGTAGTGGGGTGTGATGGTGAAGGAGGAATGGGAGGCTAAGAAGATGAAGGTGCATATTGTTGCTGTTGGCCTTGTGGACTGGTGAACACCTCATGAGGAATGAAAACCTCCCATGGAATACCCTTCTGCTGAAATTGATGCATCACAACCATTTTAATAAGGGAGTGGTGAAAGAGGCTTTGCACATACTGAGGATAGTCTCTCTTCTGTACAGTATAGGAAATTTTGTCAATGCTTCTGTAGAGGTAATAGGGTAGGTGTAGCATCCTAACCCTAGTAAAGTGCATAAGCAGCCTAATGTAATAGGAGTAAAGCCTAAAGAACCTTCCCTCACATGTAAAATACTTCATAATGATTCTCATCAGAGGTGCATATCTGTCAAGCAAATGTGAGAAAGGAAATATGGATTTATTGTGGTCTTTGTATCTAGGTTTTAAATATGGCTCATAGTAGCTCATGTCAAGATTGGCCTTCTTGAACCATTTCTCCCCTACACTTGGTGTCCCAGTGGCATTGGCAATAGCATCTGAAGATAGCTCAAAGGTTACTCCTGCAAGGTTAACTTGTTTCTCATGAAAGTTAATGATGAAAAGCCTGGTTAGCTCAGGGTGGTTTTACACCTATTGTATCCTTTCACAAAAATCAAAGCATCCTACATGCTGGAAGCAGGAAACAATTAAGGGAGATGTCATTAGCTCTATGGTGTTGAGTGGTTCAAACCTATTGATATTTCCACCTTTGTGCCCTTGTCTCCTTGGCATTTGGCCTTCTCCTTCACTACCACTATCTTCCTCCCTTGACATTTTGAAAACTCTGCCTTTGAAATCCTAGCACAGCTATGAAACTGATATGGAAGAGGGTAATGGAATGGTGAAGACAAAGGTATATTTGTAAGTGAATGAGATGAATGAGTGAATAGTTATATCAGGCTAAATGAGAGGCTAAATCAACTTAATGACAACCCTCTACTGATTTGTAAAAAATCTTCTTTAACACACCCTGCACTTATGTCAATTTGAAATGAAAGAGGGCAATGTAAGGTCAATCTATTTGCAGTGAAAGGGACAGAGCTTATGAGGGAAATGGAGTTTAGAGAAAACTTAGGTGAATGTGCAACCTCCAAAAATATAACCCTCTGTCTGTCACTGACTCTCTTTACAAGCAGATGAAGAAAGGTTAAACAATGGTTTTAAGTTCAACTCTAGGATTTTTTCTTAGGTCTTCAATTTCTTTCAATTTCAAACCATAAAAATTCTTTGAGGATGAGTGTATGACATCCACCTACCTATTTATATGCTAGGAGGACCCCTGTCAGAGAATTGGAGGGTTTTTGAAATGGTTTGAGTGTTTTCAGGGTGCAGGAGGCCCTCTTGGCCAAGGGCGCAATGCCTATCCGAGGCACACAACGCCAAACCTGAGCACGCAGCGCCATGAGAAGATTGGTTGTGAGTGTCGGGCAAGAACGCAGTGATTTTCCAGGCACATAGCGCCACCTCCGAGGCATGCAGCACCTGTGTAAAATACACGGGGAGGAAATTCCAAATGCGCAGCATTGGTTTCTAGGGGCGCAACGCCAACCTGAGCGCGCAACACCACAACACTTAGCCAAATTTCGACTTGAAACTCCCAAATTTTTCACTCCTGAATGCTCCACTTATTTATCAAGACAATTATGGTTTATTTAAAGTGTGAAATGAGCTTCATAGGCAAAGGAATCTTGATTTAACCTTTTGGAAACCCATTCTCTAAAGTTCACAAGTATTTTTCTTTTCTCACTAACTCTTTTGACATTTTTCTTGTAGGTTTTCCTAAGTCATAAGGTTGACTCCTTTTGGCTCCTTTTAATGTCTTTTAACACTTTTATTTGTAGGTGACTAAAAAACCTTGACCTTGCCTTTCTCACTGATATCCTTTACTCCTTTGCTTGTAGGTGATAGAAGACATTAAATTGGTTCTTCCTTTCATTCCTTGAGAGTTGACATGTTCATTTGATTATTTTGTGATGATTACACATAATAACATCTTCAAAATTCTTTATGGTTTCCATTATGCATTTCAAGTCAACTTTTACCTCTTCTCACTGACATTTTTACACTGTTTTCTCTGCGGATGACTAAAGTGATAAAGTAGACTCTCTTTTGGTTCAATAAGGCATAAAAAGTTCATTTTGACACCTTGGTGATTCAGCTACACAACATTTTCTTCAAATTGATGTGTAATCCCCACCATGAAACTCAGCTTAACCCTTTCACCTTTTTACAGACCCTTTTTAACTGTTTGTATGCAGGTTGATAAAATGATGTATTTTTAATTCTTCTTTTGGTCATGGAGGCATGAAAAATTGCTCTTGACACCTTTGGGATTCAAACACAAGGCAACATCTTCACAACACTCCTTTTCCTACACCATAGTGTTCAAACCATTTTTTCACCTTCTTTGGCCATTTTCCCAAAACCTTAGGTTTCTGGAGTGCTTTAAGACAATCATAAATGTTGTCTTATAAGTTATCTATAGCCCTTTCAAGTTCATTCATTTCTGTCCAGTTCACATCATATTTTTCCCTATTTCATCAATAATCTCTAAAAAGACTTTTCTTCATGTTTGGTTTTTTGGTGTACCTCTTCCATAACCATTCTGCAATTGATCACTTGTTTGGCATTATACTTGGTCCATTAAGCTAAAAACCCTAGTTTTCATCAAGACCAAGTGGTTCTCTTGCTTCTGCTGTGAGTTGTCTTGACTTAGGAGTAGACCTCCTACCTTACCAAGTTTCTGCTGATAGACATTTTAACACTCCTACAAAAGTGTCAAAGTTCTCATTTACCTTTTGCAGAACTTGAATTTGATAAGGTAGTCTTCTTTGGAAACCTTTAGATATTTTCTTGAGTAACCATGTATCATTATTCCAATACCTCTGAACCAAATTCTAACCAAGAAAAACAATGTCTTAAACATCAATGATTTACCTTGGAACATATGAAACCCTAATTGACCTAGTGGGAGGATTCTTTGACTTGGCCTTTGATTGAAAATTGGCTTGGAGTCTTCAAGTGTAAAAATAGAGTATTGACAAAGTGGTGTATTGAAGATCCAAAATCCAATGTACTTGATTTATCTTAAAGAGCCTACAAATATAATTTTGAGACCATCAACGCTTGAGGAACCTGCTGAACATGGGAAGGAATAGGCTTATAGGTAACCCTAGATGTAAATTGGAGTTATGGGCAAGAGAAAAACAAATTAATGAGGTCATAGGCAGGAAAAAAGGATGGAGATGAGTGGCAAAAACCCATCATGAGTTTTTAGGAGTGGCACGGTGACCATGAAATGGAAAAGTTGATAGAATAGTGAAAAAATTCCTATAAGGATAATGAAGGAAGTGAGATTTCTAAAACTCAAAAATTCAGGTAATTTTTTTTTATAAATCTAGAAACAATCTATAGTCATCTACAGATAGTAAAAATTACTGATGACTAACAGGTAAAGCTTTTTTGGAAGCAATGAGCAATGATATTTTCATTCAACATGAGGTAAACCACATATTTGTGGTAAAACCTATTTTTTCCTGATTTATTGAAGTGGATGAAATTTACTGAAAGGTAATAAAGTTAACTATCCCAGATGAATATCGATGGGATAAAATGTGTGAACTATAGGAGTGAAAATTAAAAGAGAAAATTTAGCTGCAGCCAACAAAACAACCAATGCAACCCACAAAAAGGTCTACTTAGAAACTGTTTCCTCTAAAACAGTACCAGCATTCCAGATTACCTCCACCGAACCTATTTTTTGTCATAGTTAGAGTTTATTGTTTAATTTTGGCTAATAATACATTTCCTGTTGAGACAACATTGATTGTAACTAGTTTTGTAACATTTATTATAAATACTTCACTGTTTGAACTATTCTAGGTTGATTTCTGAATATATTTTTCCTACTGAGCATTGTAACTTTCCACGTTTTTCTAGAGCATCAATAATACATGGAATTATTACAACATTCATGTGGTGTATTCATTGGTGAAGTGCTTCTACTGTAACTGTGTTATTTCATTGTTTTTCCTTTTTTCTGTGTATCAGAAAATCTTAATTGTAAAAAAGAAAGTGTGATGAATAAGACATGTTAATTGGAACACCTTATCCTGGATTCTTTTACAATTTGTATGTTTTCCACTAAATTGAGATTGAAGAATACTTATTTTCTTTTCAATCTCTACTAAAATTCTCTTTTCTTCCATCTCCATAATTCATATAAAACCTTAAAGGATATAGTTAATGCAATCTAGATTTCCTTGTGAAAAATCTTTTAAGTATTGATGTAGTATCTAGTTTTATATTTTTGACTCCATTTCCCAATGGGAATATAGAAATTTAATCAACCAAATCAATCAAAATAAAACAAACAACCAAGTATAGTCATAACTAGCCTAATATCCAATAGAAAAAAGTTAAATTATATAGAGAGATCCCTCTCTGAAGCTGGTAGGGCTAGATCCCAACTTCCAAAGTGGTCTTGATGTTTTCCTTTGTGTTTACTATCATAATATTTTAAATTACAAAATGATAACATAGTGGCGACCATACTGGGGACAAAATTGAAAAACTTGTAATTTCTTTCGAATTCATAATCCTCGTTAAAACATTTTATGATAGGAATACTTCAACAATATTGGTTTCCTTTTAATTTTTGTAAATAATAAAGTGTGTGTGTGCCTTAGATCATAACTCTGGATCCTAAAAGAGCCTACACTAGATCTCATCCTAATCCAAAGCCTGTAGTAATTGTAGATGACCCTGAAAAACTGCTTAGAAGAAAGAGTATAGTAGAGAACCAAGGAAGTAGGAGTCCTCCCCATAGAGCAGATTCACTCCCAAAAGACTTTGTAACTCTGCAAGACATCGAGTTTTACTTACCTTTTAAAAAAAGTTTATTTAGAACTAAGTCAGCCAATTGGGTAAATCAAATAGTAGTAGACCAAGCTACACTAAGAAGACATTCATCTGAAGCACAATTTTCTCCCTCTGATATAGACCTTCAAATTATCCAGGATTTTGATAAATTATAGGGTATAGTATTAGGTCTTGACCTTTCTATTCATGAGGCTTATGTTCAGTAGTCTATAGAACTCTCTTATCTGACTTCTTATGTAGAATCATCCACCTCATCAGAATCTATGCATCCTAGATCAACAAGCCCTACCCCTTCGATAGTCTCTACCACTACTTCGGTAATTTCTCATCAAGCAAATCAAACTCCTTCTCCTCAATCCTCAACCATAATCCAACCTTCATCTCCATTAAAACCCCAGGTTTCAGTTTAGCCTTTATCCCTAATTCAACCTCCATCTTTGATTCAACTTCCACCTTTCATCCAACAACCACCTATGATCAATCCAAAAATTATTCATCCTCATATCCCTGTAATGGAAGCTAGATATGCTCCCCTTGTCCTTCAAGCTCCTTTGGAAAACATGCCACAAGATTATCAGACAAGGATTCCACAATTTGATGGAATTGAACCTATCACTACCCAACATCATGTAGACAAGATGAATGATAGTTTTGACCTTCAGGAAGTAGATGAGGAAAACATAAAAATTTGGTTGTTTTCACAAAGTCTAACATGAGAGGTGAGGAAATGGTTTAAAGAATTACCTGATGCTAGCATAAATGATCTCCCTACATTCCATTAGGCATTCCTTAATAGGTGGGAAAATAAAAAGAACCCTCTTCAGATTTTATCTGAGTATGAAAGAATTAGGAGGGCACCAGGGGAAAGTGTTTAGGACTATTGAACTAGATTTAACAATGTATACAATGCAATTCCTGCTAACATTAAACCACCAAAAGGTTTATCCTTAATGAAATTCCTAGATGTATTTTAGGTAGACATGTCTTACCAGCTTAGAGAAATAAATTCATCAACATTAGATGAAATGAAAAGGGATTTAGTGAGTGTAGAAGCAAATCTGTTAGAAAAGAGAGCGAGAATTAGGTATGAAAGGAGAGTGACCATAAAAGAAGAACCCTCTACTTCTTTTGCTGATGCTAACATTTACTCATTAGTTAGAAAAATAGAAATAATGATGGAAAGGATTAATCTAAATGAGAGGGTTGCTCCTAGAGAAAATCAACCCGCACCTCAAAATCATAATCAAAATCCTAGAAGAAATCCTCCCCAAATCAAAGAAAGAGAACAGAGGGGCCCTGATCAGCAAATTAGGCCTCCATTTCAGGAGAATTATGCTGATGAAGATGGGTAAGTAGTAGAAGAGGTAAAAGAGAACCAAATTAATTTGATGGGTATTAATGATGATGAAATTGCGTTTCTTACTAAAAAAAAACAAGAACTATTTCAATTATCCCAAATTGAACTTGATTATGAAGAATCAGATGACTACAAGAAAGGATTTGAAAATTATATTATGGAAGTCCATAGACAGTATAATATTAGGAGTAAGAAAACATCATATGCTCCAAATAAAAATAATAATGAAAATCCTATCAATAAAACCTCTCACACAATTACAAAGAAAACTCTAGAAAATGTTGGTAAGAAAACTGCTGATAGTTCTAGAAAAAAGACAGTAGAAATTCCTGTCAAACAGATTGTTGAGTGTACCTCCAAAACTAATCAAGCTGATATTCCAACCACCAGTCACCAAAAAGAACCTGTTTCAAAAGAAATTTCTAATAAATCTGACTTTTTGAACTTAAGTAAATTCCAAACATCATTCAATATTGAAAATGAACTAGAAAAGTTGAAAATTCCTATCCCCTTAACAGAGTCAATGAATAAAAATTTGTACATAAATCAAGTTATGAAAGCTATGAACATAGGGGAAAACAATGATATTGTAAATTTGAATGATGATCAACCTGAACTATTATTTGGTCTAGAGGTAGATGGTAAACCACAGGAAAGAGGAGTTCCTCCATTTTATCTAATTCTCAATTTTCATGATAAGATTCTCCATAATGCTATGTTAGATTCAGGTGCTTCACACAAACTGATGCCAAAAGATGTTATGGAGAAGCTTTTTCTTGACATTACTAGGCCTCACAAAGACTTATATTCATTTGATTTCAACAAAGTAATATGTTTAGGTCTCATTAAGGATCTATGTGTTACTTTGGCCCAAATCCCAGCTAAGAGTCTAGTAATGGATATAGTGGTTGATGATATTCCCCCTAAGTATGGCATTCTATTCTCACGCTCATGGGGAGAAAAATTAAAAGGGACCATACAAATGGACATGACTTATGCTACCATACAGGTGTTTGGTTAGCATAGAAGATTGTATAGGGAAAATTTAATGAAATACATGGTGAATAGTCAGGAGAAACCACATAAATATCCCCTTTACTCTGTTCAATATGATTTATACTCCTTCATTCTTTAAAATGATGGAGATATTGATGCTCAGGCCACCAATGATGAAAATGACATTTGCGAAACACATGAAAATCAAACACAAATTGTGCAACAAAACACTAAATCTGAACCTTTTTGGAACATGAGTTTTGATGGCTCTTGTAGCAGAGCAAGCTTAGAAGCAGGTCTGTGGGTCTAAAATTCAGGAAATAATCATGTAGAATGTCATTGATATAAAATGAATTTTCAATGTACCAATAACATAGAAGAATATGAAGCACTTCTTTTAGGATTGCAATTATTGAAAAAATTAGGTGCTAAAAGAATTTATGTTCACGGATATTCTGAATTGATTATAAAGTAGATTAAAGGAGAATATTCTGTAAAGCATCCTAGACCGAGAGCATACATAAATGTTTTTCTTGGTTTTCTAGAAACTTTTGTAGAATATGATCTTGTTGTTATTCCTATATATCGGAATATACTTACTAATGGTCTGGCTTTTTCAACCAACACATGCAAAATGCCTCATCCTAATAGACAATATACAGTGGAAATAAAACATCGTCCAGTTGTACCAGATAACATGAGGTATTGGCAGGTGTTTGGAAATGACAAAAAAACTGAAATTTTTTTGCAGTCCAAGGATGAGTATGAAGAAAATAACATGGATTTAGAGTGTGAAGAAGAAAATAAAATAGTTGTACATACTAATGTAGGAAAATAGTTTGATGAATCAGATGTAAATATTTTTGTAGATGAAGTTGTGCATAAATTAGAATTTCATGAAATTGATCGAGAAAAAGAATAATTTGAAATACTTCAGCTTAAAGAAAATGTTTTACCTAGAGGTCTAGTTCCATTAGAAGGGATTTTTTATCTTAATGATGTAGCAAAAAATCCAAAAGGGGCAGATGTTGAAGAATGTAATATAGGTAGTGAATAGAATCATAAAATGATAAAACTTTCAAAATCACCGCCTACTGCTCAAAAACAAAAATACATAGCTTTATTAAAAGAATTCATTGACGTCTTTGCCTGGAGATATGAGGATCTCAAAGCATATGACACTAGTATCATACAACATAAAATCCCAATGAAGGAAGGTCATAAACAGTTCAAACAGAAACATCGTAGAATAAATCCAGTTCTGATGCCTTTGATTGAGAAAGAAGTTAAAATTATGTATGATGCTAAAATCATAGTTCCTCTCAGATACTCTAAATGGGTGTCTAAAATAATGCCTACTAGGAAGAAAATTGGAGAAATCCGATTATGCATTGATTTCAGAAACCTTAACAAGGTCTCCCTAAAAGACAACTACCCTTTGCCAAAAATGGATCATATATTACAGAAGGTAGTAGGGTCTAGTAGGATTTCCTGATTAGATGGTTTCTCAGGTTATAACCAGGTCTTAGTGCATCCTGATGATCAGGATAAAACAACTTTCACTACTCCATGGGGGACCTTCATGTATGTGAAGATGCCCTTTGGGTTAATGAATTTTGGGGCTACATTTCAAAGAGAAATTGATATTTCCTTTGATGATAATATTGGTCAATTTATTGTGATTTATCTCAATGACATTACCATCTATTGAAAGACTGATGACAAACATTTGTTACATCTGAGAAGGGTGTTTGAAAAGTGTATAAGGTTTGGCATCTCATTAAATCCTAAGAAAACAATTTTTGGCCTTGAAGAAGGAAAGATTTTTGGTGATATTATTTCAAAGGATGGTATTAGGATTGATCCCAGTAGAATTGAAGCCATATTAAAAATCAGTCATCCTAGAAACGTTAGGGAGCTTCAATCTTTTATTGGCAATATTAATTTCCTAAGGAGATTCATTCCTAATCTTGCAGAACTTCTTAGAAATATAACAAATATGATGAAATAGGATTCAAAAATCAGATGGAGTATTGAGGATAGACAATACTTTGATTTAGTTAAACACGCATTGAAAAAATCACCAGTGTTGATTAGTCCAAATTTAACTAAAGATTTCATTATCTTCCCTTTTACTTCTAAACACACTGTTGCAGCTATCTTATTGCAGAAAAATAATGAAGGATTTGAACAGGCCATTGCATTTTTTAGTAAGGCTTTAAGAGATGCACCTTTGAAATATAATATTATGGAAAAACATGCCTTTGCATTTATTAAAGAAATAAAATACTTTAGATTATATATCTTGCATTCCCAAATTATTTCTTATGTACCAAATTCAGTGGTCAATGATATTTTAACAAAAAATGAACTTGATGGTAAAAGAGGTAAATGGAATACTGTCATTCTTGAGTATGACTTAGAAATCAAACCCACCAAGTTAATCAAAGGATAAGGACTGGCTAAGTTGATGGCTAAGTCAAATTTCCATGCATTGGACATCAAATTTATTGCTGCACTAGATGATCAAGAGGAACAAGTGACTCCACAGATTGATGAAGAATTTATGAACTCACCCTGGTATGCAGACCTGTTATATGTTTTATTTAATTTAAATGATCCTCCTGGTATAACAGAAACAAAGGAAATATTTCTAAAATTAAAATCAGTTAAGTTTTGCATCATAGAAAATTTTTTATATTGGAAAGATGCTGGTGGTATTTTACTTAAGTGCTTGTTAAAGGATGATGCAGAAAGAACCATGCAGGAGTTCCATGAAGGTGATTGCGGTGGACATCTCTATTGGAAAACCACTGCCAACAAAATCCTCAGAGTTGGTTTTTACTGGCCTACCCTTTTCCCTGATATTCAAAAGAAAATAACTTCATGCCATAAATTCCAGATATTTGAAGGAAAAAGTAAGATTTTACCCCTGCCATTAAATCCTATATTAGTTGAAATCCCTTTCTAGCTATGGGGATTGTATTTCATTGGAAA
The DNA here is from genome assembly GCA_034641835.2 of Pinus albicaulis. NCBI lineage: Eukaryota > Viridiplantae > Streptophyta > Pinopsida > Pinales > Pinaceae > Pinus > Pinus albicaulis. Next base: position 39,160,798 of record CM076572.1, read on the forward strand.
AATCCATCCTCCTTCCTCTGCCCAACATAAGTGGATTCTCACAGCTATTGATTACTTTACTAAGTGGATATAATCCACTCTTTCCGAATATGTCACTGATGCTATCATCGTTAAATTCCTTGAAATCAATATCCTCTCTAGATTTGGTTGTCTTAGAAAAAATATTACTGATAATTAAACAGCCTTTAAATCTAAGAAAACTATTGACTTCTGCAATAAATACCACATTAAGTTGGGACATTCAACAACTTATTACCCCTCAGGGTAATGGGTTGGTTGAATCCTCAAATAAGAACTTGGTAAATATCATTAAAAAGTTGTTAGAGGACAACAAGAAGTCTTTCCACAACAAGTTAGTTAATGCACTTTGGGTTGACAAAATTACAACAAGTCAATTGACATTTCACCATACCAATTGGTCTATGGAATGGATGCTACTTTTCTATCCTCTTTAGGAATTCCAGTCATGAAGATAATTTAAGAATTATAGGTTGAGCCTAATGATACAAAAAGGAGGATTAATTAGGATATTCAGTTACAACAATCCACAGAGGAAGTCTACAACGGAACCCAAGTAATTCAGGAAAATGTCAAAAATATTTTTGAAAGAAGGGCTAAAGCTAATGATTTAAACATTGTAGACAAAGTTTTGAGGTGGGATTCCACAAGAGAAGACAAAGATAAACATGGGAAATTTTGTAACCTTTAGAAAGGGCTATACATCATTTATGATCTTAGAGGACACAATGCATTCTTCCTCAAGGAGCTGGATGTAGTAGAGATACCTGGTGGTCTTGTTAATGGTAGGATGCTGAAGCACTACTTTTCTTAGCATAAATATTTTTTCTAACATCATTGTAAATATCATATTATATATCATTTTGATTGGGTAACTTATTGACCGAAATTGAATCTCGCAGATAAGGCCCTAAGCCTTGATTGATAAGTTAGCATAAGTAACTCAACAAAAAAAGAAATCAGATGCAGAAATTACAGACATGGGATACTTAAGGCTACTGATCATATGTTCTTGAAACGTCATATGGAGAAGTGCCATTCCCAGCTGGAGCCACTGTTAGGGTCCTATAATTTATAGGATCTCAAGGTGATTGAGTATTTTGTATTTGTGATTTTACATTGTATATAATTTTCAATATACAAATGATTTTCAAAATATATATATATATAAAAGAAAATGAAAAGAGGGTATATCAAAAAATGACTACAGAGATAAAGACGAAAATAAAGATAGTTGAAAGAATAAAAAAATAATAATAACCACACAAAAGAAAAATAAAAAAATAATACTGAAAGTGCTGCAAATTCAAATGGCACTACTAGAAGATTATTTTTCTTTATGTCAAAATCCAATAAGGTTGTGTGTAGCTTGTCTTAAAATGCTACAATGACTAGATTTTTGTTCAAATCATACATCTTAATCATGATTGAACAATTGTGAATTTATTTTGTTAAATAGGTTAGTGAATAAAGATTTTCCAAACAATTTAATCTTGGAAAATCAGTAGTTAGGTAGAAAATGAAATTGATTCAACTGTTTAATCTAAATCAATAGGAGAAATAAGTGAAAGAGTAGATTAGATTTTGTTATATAAAAAAAGTGAGGTGGGTTTGCTAGCTTAAATTCACCCTAAAGAAAAAGAAGAAAAAAATGTTAGCTTAGCAAAAGAAATGAAATTCAATAGGTAGGTAGAAGCTATTTTGGAGCTTTGAAAATAAGTAAACTGGTTATCCTAAGGATTTTTTTCAAAGGTATTTATGCATATGAAGAGAAAAAGGGATAATATGATTTTATCCTAAGTTTTGGCTAAAGAAGTTGGGCGCATAAATAAAAACTTGGCATATTACCATATATCCTAAGTTTTATTTCCTATTAAACCTTCCCACTACCCGAAAATCTGTCATGTCACATCAATTTAATGTCTGACCATCTGTCTGCCCATCATTTCCTTCGCTCCCAGTCCAATGGTCCTCATCCATTTTCGGCCCCCCTCTCTATTTGAGCTTTAGCGCCAGGGGGGGTGGTCCAAAAAAAATTGTTTCATCTTTCAAAATGACAGAAACGTGGCGCCTCCTCTGCATTTCTCACCCCCTTTGCTCAAAATTCTTACCACCTCATACCCTCCCCGAAAACTACCTTCCATCGCAATATCATAGCCTCTCACTTATCCGTTGTGCCCACCAATCTTGTCATGCCAGATTGCATACACCCACTTCTAATTATGTCCCTTCTTGCAGAAAATCATCCGTTAACACATTTAATTAGATAATGACCATTAATACAACATATCCACACCACAATCAATGGAAACAACCCAATGTGTATAAAACCATGAATTATAAAACTGTTTAAACTTTACCTTGCATATTTATCTGCAATTCACATTCTTGTGACAACTTTACAGAGCTCAGGATCAATTTATCAAGTCATTACCAATCCTATCATTACGTCTACTGCGCCTTCTTTTCCAACCCAAAGTTTTACACAGTCCTAGTAAACCTGTTCTTTCTTAACCCTTTCAATTCTCTTAAACCAATTAAATCATGCCTCCTAAGAAGAAAGGCCAAGAGGAATTGGTTAACCCATTGATCCGTCCTCCTGTTGACCTAGACCATATCCCTCTAGCTGACATAGACTACAAAATTCATGAAACCCTCTGTGAATTTGATCTTTTCGAGATGTATTGTTGTCTAGAAGACAAATACATAGATAAATTAAATGACATTGGACTCTGGGAATCAAAATTACGTCATTATATTCCCCCCCATACCCACAGTTCCCCTGAATTCATTTGCAAATGTCAGGCCTGCTACATACCCAGCCAAAGGGCCATAATTGCCCCCACAGGTGAAATTTTGTTTTTATCATTGCCCAATCTATTGATAAAATGATGTAGGCCCCTTCTGTAGAAAATGGAACCCCTTTCTCCCAATAAGCCCTTAATGAATTGTATCATAAGCTATATTTTTCCAAAAGGGCTAAAACCCTTGAGCTTTTCCTAGCTGGAGATACTCAGTTGCTTAAAAATAACCCTCCTTACTCTTCCTCCATTTTCCCTAACAGAGCCAAGAAGATAATCACTATCATTTCTTATCTCCTTGGATACTATTATGACCAGTGGGTATATGAGCTAATTATAGGTTTCCTCTCCATAGTTTCTGTAGATTCAAAACCATCTATCATTTTCAATTTTATCCAATTCCTAGCAGATGCTATTCATGACCAATTTTTCAGGTTTCAAACAGAAGAGATGTTTAAATATGCCTCTTTTCTAGTTTACATGTTTTTATATTTACAAGGAGATAGATTTAAGTTTGCAATACAGAAATTAGATGATGATGACAACCAAAAATTAGTCATCTTTTGGACTTCCATGGTGGTGAAAGAGAAGAAGGAATATTCATACAAACGGTTCATTGAACTGTTTGTGCATCCATCAATAAGCCTTCTTAGTAGTACAACTAAACCAAGAGTTAATGATGACATCAGAAGGATTCTACATCTATCAGATCAAGAAAAGATAGGTGACTAGTATCTATACTAGAACTACACAGAATTGAGAATTTATGGTTGTGAGCTTGCTCCTTACAAGCTTCCAAATTTCCTCCCAATGAGGATTTTTTCTATAGAGTACATTAGGCAAATGTTAAATGCTGATGAAGTCCACTTTGTATCAGAAAATAAGAATTCACTATTGAAGATTAAAACACAGATTGGGCCATTTATTTTCAATAACAGATCAACAGGGGAATAAGAAAACATAATTTTGAATGAAATGAAGTTCAGCCTCAGTTTCACCTGGTCCTATGATCCATTAGGGACCATTTCAAAATTAAGGGTAGAAAAAAATATTACTCATATACATACTCATAGGGTAGAAATAGAGAAGTACATGAACCAAATAGAGTGGGTTGAAACACTTTGCAGGAGGCTGAGGAGTAGTTACTCTCTACTTTTACATCACTGACTCTTGTCCCACAGGAGAAAGTGGGAAAAATACTAAGAGAAGAAGATTCATCTTCAGTGACTGAAACTACAAGCAAGGAATTCAAGATAATGTACAGGAAAAGAACCAAAATCAATCCTAAAGTTAATCCAAATAAAGATTCAGAACATGATGTTATCATAATCACCAAGGAGACACCTAACTCCTCTCAAGTTGGTGGCCAAACTACTCTCTCTCTTACTACTACGACTTCACAAGATCAACAACAGGCCATGCAGACAAGTAATGTTGTTTCAGGAGAGAAAGAGAAGACAATTTTTGATACATTCAGAGAAATCAAGCCGAAAAATGAAATCCTGAAGAATAGTACAGACAGTCAATTCTGGAAGCAAAATTCTAGTTCTTAGAGTAGGTTTTTGTCAGCATTTGACTCTGAGAAAGGTAAAATGCAAATGGCCTTTCTAGAGACACAAATTTCACAACCCAAGAAAAAAGTTGATTACAAGAAAATTTCATTTGAGTTTGACATCAAAAACATCCATCCCATTGATCAAATGGAGGTGCACGAGAAAACAGGTGAAATTGTTTCATCTACCTTAACTAATATGGCCATGAGTTTGTCTAAATTGCAGGTTTCCTTGGCAAACATTTAGTCACATCTAAATATGGAGAAAATATCCTCTCTGGCCAAGGAAACAAGAATTAAGTCTTTGGAAGACTTAGTGGTTAGAGTAGGATATGTTCCTTCCAACATAAAAGCTGTAGAGGAGATAATAAAGAAGAAGAATGATGACATAGTAGAATTAAGGAAACAAATAAAGTTGTTAGCCATAGAAGACCCTCTCACAAAGATATTGAAGAAACAGAATCTCAGAAGCCAGATATGATGAAGCTCAAAATGGAGAAAAATGCTCAATTGAGACAGATGGAGAAAAAAATGGAGAAAATGATCAAGGAGAAGGAGCAGGCTGCAAAAAACTCCATAGTTTATTTAGAGGTTGTACCTCTTACAACCATCCCCACAGCTACAACTTCTACAAAAAACACAACAGATGGTGCAAAACAATTGGCAAAGGCAGTGGAGAATATGTATATCCAGACATAGGAAATTAAGAAGCTTCAAGATCAATTCAAACTGTTACAAGATCAAAAAACAAGAAGTGAAGTTTCTCATCCAGCTGAAGCACAAAGATCTCAGAAACTGATAGAGAGGTTGCAGAAGTGAGAGAGAGAATCATCCATGGGACAGACATTGGGCAAAGTGAGAGAATTCATCTAGACTGATATCATTGAATCCATTAATGAAATATGGCCCTGCATCCAAATTATATTTGAATAGAAGGAATTTATTGAGAAAGAAAATAATGCCATCACAACTATCAAGGAAGAGCTTGGATATATGCCTCTTACAACAAATAACATCATTAAGTTCTTAAACTCCAAGGGCATATATGATCTGGATGACTTGGGAGTGGATGATTGAACATAGACCATTTTAGAAGTGAAGAAGGTTCTTAGTAAGAAGAATCTGATTTTTTAGCTGGAAGATCAATTCCACAGTTTAGAAATAGTAGTGAATAGATTCTTCAGTAGGATTGAACCTTTAACACAGAAGGGTCTACCTTCTCTATTTGTAATTAATGATAAGTTGATAACCCATCGAGACTATGTGAAGAAGCTAAGTGAAATTTCTAGGGACACTACCAAATTATCCAATATTAAATGTACCACGCCAAATAAATCATTATTGGAAGCGATGAGCAATGATATTTTCATTCACCATGAGGTAAACCACATCTTTGTTGTAAAACCTAATTTTTCCCGATATACTGAAGTGGATGAAATTTACTGAAAGGTAATCAAGTTAACTATCCTAGATGAAGATCAATGGGATAAATTGTGTGAACTACATGAGTGAAAAGTAAAATACAAAGGTCAGCTGCAGCTAGAACAACAACCAGTGTAGCCCACAAAAAGGTCTACTCAGCAAATATTTCCTCTAAAACAATGCCAACATTCCAGATCACCTCCACTGAACCTATTTTTTTGTCACAGTTAGAGTTTATTGTTCAATTTTGGCTAATAATACACGGTTTGATGACACAACATTGATTGTAATTATTTTTGTAATATTTAGTATAAATACTTCACTGTTCGAAGTATTCTAGGTTGGTTTTTGAATATATTTTTCCTACTGAGCATTGTAACTTTCCACATTTTTCTAGAGCATCAATAATACACGGTATTATTATAGGATTCATGTGGTGTATTCACTGGTGAAGTGCTTTTGCTGTAAGTGTGTTATTTCACTGTTTTCCCTTTTCTATGTGTATCAGAAAATCTTAATTGTAAAAAAGAAAGTGTGATGAATATGACATGTTAATTGGAACAACTTATTCTGGTTGATTTTACAATTTGTATGTTTTCCACTTGAATTAGATTGAAGAATACTTAATTTCTTTTAAATCTATACTGAAATTCTCTTTTCTTCCATCTCCGTAATTCATTTAAATTCTTAAAGGATCCAGTTACTGTAACCTATCTTGCCCTGTGACAACTCTTTTAAGTATTGATGCAGTATCCAGTTTTATATTTTCGACTCCATTTCCCAAAGGGAATGTAGAAATTTAATCAACCAAATCAATAAAAATCAAACAAAAAAGAAAGTACAATCATAAATAGCCTAATATCCAATAAAAACAAATTTAAATTATACAGAGAGATCCCTCTCTGAAGCTAGCAGGGCTAGATCCCAGTGTTCAAAGTGGTTTTGATGTTTTCCTCTTTGTTTATTATTCCAATCTTTTAAATTACAGAACGATAACATAACCATAAGTTAATCAAGTGAAAAATGACATTAATGGAATATTTTCTTCCTATCAATTTAAATTTTCCAACCTTATATATGGTAAGAGAGAATTTCTATAAAAAATACATTTTCCAAATATTTTTCTATTCCATTTCTTGTCCAATTAGTGAAAAGTCTGAAAATTCTTGTGATTTAGATAATCACTTTGGTGAAATATACATTTGTAGCCAATTAAATAATGTTAATATTTTTCATTGTAGTAATAATAATTTATCTTCTGCATTGAAGGATGACTTCCCATATACAATATTGGATTCTACTAATTGACCACTAGATGATTGTTTAGAATTTCAATTTTGAGAGGCTTGTCAAGAAAATGAGACACTTCGGTTGCAACCTATCATTTTGACATATTATAATGATATTTCTAAGATCTCCAATGTCAACCACAACACGTTTTTTTTGCTAATTTTTTATCATAGTAATTTTTCACATAATCTAGACTCATATGTAAATTGTTTCCTATTTTTCCACACCATTCATTGTACATATAAAGAAAGAATATAAGATTATTTAGAAAAATATTTTTGTGTAATATTCCCTATAAATATTCATGTTCTTTTGTTGCATATGTTTGATTCAGTTCTACGCTATTTTTTATTGTTTATTATTGTTTCAATTTTTTTTTTTAGTTTCTACTGTATATTTTACTGTATTCTTTCATTTTCCTAACAAAATTTGTTGTTATATTAATGCTCACAATTTAGTGGGAAGGGATGCATTTATTGATTCAAATTTTTTCCTTCAAATTGATGAAACAATGCTACAATTTCTAATCATGGTCACGCTTCATCATTTTAATGTTTCTTTCAGAATCCAATTTCATGATTCCATCCAAAATCCAATACTTGGATGGAACAACACTAAATTTTTTAATCATGTTTATGCTTCATCATTTTGTTGTTTCTTTCATAATCCACTTTCATGATTCCATGCAAAATCCAACACTTGAGATTAATTCTAATTATTACTACCAGGGAAATCTTGCATCCATAAGTTTTTCCCAATCTCTAATATCTCTTCAACCTGATTCTAGAAGCTTAACTAAATTTAGGTTGGAAGAACGATTAATGAAGGAATGATAATTCATATCAATTTTCATGATAAAATTGAATCATGGTTGGAGTCATGAATCCTTTCAAGAAAAGTTTTCTATAAATAACAATGCCATTATATTCTACATAAGGCATGAAAATGTAAATAGCCCAATTCTTTATTTCCCTCTTATTATTTTAAATGTTCTTCTAATACTAATTTCTGATGTACATATGCTTGCAAACTTAAAGCAAATTGAATGGCTACATTGACATTATGATTTCACTCAATTTATTTTCAACACTTATAATGTAGAATATATTAGGAACTTTTGTTTTTAAATATTTTCAACATGTCTATGTTTTAATATCTTTTTGTGAATATGTACGTATGAACTATCTTGTTAAATATTCATTAAATACATTCAATATTTTTGAAAAGAAGAAGATTATTTGACTAAGGATTTCTATATATATTCTTTAATTAATAAGTTTTTTTCTGATTCAACTTGTTGAAGATTTCTTACAACTCAATTCTCTTTCTTTTGAATAAGATTGGTTAGAATTTTTTGAGTTAATATCATATTCAGATGTGATTCACAAGAAAATTCTTATTTTTTCTCTCCATCTACATTTTCTTTTGATAATTAGATCTCTTACACATAAATTTTAAACTACTTGATTGCTTAATTCCCTTTGGAAGAACTAATTTTGGAAACTAATCTGTGTTGATGTTGGGACATTTCATTGTTATGTCAGGCTCTCATCATTCATCTATAAACAAAAGTGAAAAATGGGAGGAGAAATATCTATCTAAAGAACCAAGAATATATGTCACCCCTTTGAAGATTTGACAGTTACTAGGAATTTTTTTAGCATTCTTTTGTTCTAATTTTAGCATGTGAAGATGGATTTTTTTAAAAGTTACACTAATGGACCTTTTCCATGAATCTCTCTTCAATATGTTTCTCAAGCCTTATTATTTTGAAAATTTAGATAATATCCCTCTATGATTTTCAACTACTTGTGAATAAAATCTTCACTTAGTTACTATTTTGAATTCAAATGTATTAAAATAAAATGGGAAAACATTATTTAATTAGTAGAAGAATTTATATATGATATTAAACATTTTATATAATTTTGTTTAGGAGAAAGTAGAGTTGATTTTGATAAGATTAGTAATGTTAATGTATTTCCTAGATCAAAGTTTTTGAATGACGCATTAATAATTTATAATGATTTAGGAAAATATATTTCTTTTGGGAAGACTAATGGTAAAAGAATAATATTTTCTTGATTTCAAATAGCCATTATTATTTATATAGTGAGGTGTTTTATGATTCTCATGTGCAGATAATTGTACTAGTTATTCGTTTGAGAAGCATAGTGTCAATGATCTATGATTTGTAAATAAGAAAGATAAAGTGGTGATTGTATAATTATTTAAACACTTGATCATTTATAATATTAATTGCAAGATAATGAAGAAAATTGATGTTGTGCCAATTCTTTATTTTATTTTATTATTTAAAAAACAAATGACATTCTTGATATGTATCAAGTTGAACATGAAATATCGTGAAGATGTTTTTGAGGAAGTTTAGCTTACATTTTCATATCTCTTAGTTATTTACCATCTTTCTCACAATCACATTCATTAAATATTTTTGTTTAAGTCTCACCCTTCACTTTTCATTATCAATTAATAATTATAAAGGCTTAGTTATGAAATATTTATTATGGATTAGTTTTTAACATTGTGAAGCCAAAATCATTTTAATAAAATAAGTTGATGTAACTGGGTTGATGAAAATCTTAACATTGATATCATAACTTTGCATTTAGTTTGGAATTTGTTTTTAAGATAGATTAAATTTTTATTTTATATGCATTTGTCTTATTCAATTTCAATAAAAAATTGGCCCAAATATCTCAACATCCAATGCATTGGTGAAATATCTTTTATCTATCTCAATCTTAATTTAAATGAAATAAGGTAAGGATTTAATAGGGAAAAGAGAACAATATTTTAACGGAAGAATACTTGGGAAGAGACATGGAGAAGGTTAGGGTTTTTGCTTCAAACACCTCCGCCGTCTCTGTGTTCTCCGCTGCTGCGGCTGTTGCAGCCGTAACTCCCACCATTTTGTAGCAAGGTGCCGTCTTTCACTGCCAGGAGAGCTCGTTCCTGCCACGAGGTGCCATCTACCAAGGTTATGAGAGCCAGATCGCCACCGTCACTGCATTCTCCGCTGCAGCTGTCATTGCAGTCGAAACTCCCACAGATCTGCGGCAAGGAGCCATCAATCGCTGCAAGAAGAGCCCGATATTGCCATGAGGTGCCATCAACCGAGATTATGAGAGCCAGTTCTCTGTTGTAGCAGTCGATGCAGAAGCAGCTCCCACTGATGTGTAGCAAGGTACCGCCATTCACAGAAAGAAGGGCCAGAACCTGCGGTGAGATGCCTCCAACCTCGGTAAGAAAAGAAAAAATCGAGACCGCATTGCTGTTTTGCCTCACAACAGTTTGACAGCAGAGGGAAATGACTTTTATAAGAAAGGTGTTCGTAACATTGAAAGGGCCCTATTGAAAATCTCTACACTCAGCCACCATCGAGCCTATGGATGGCCACGTGGGGCTGGAACTCCAAGAACCAAGCTCGCTCCCTTCTCATACTCGCATGGGTATATAGGGTTTTTCAGATCTCTCCTCTCCTTATTTTTAGATCCAGATCTTACTTCTTACTTGGAAAAAGTAGGCTTCATTGAGTGCGTTCAATGGATCTGGTGCAGAAACTCACACAAGATCTTGAACTAACGCTGGGATCCCTCTTCCCTCCAAAGACTGTTATATGAAGGTAAACAACTAGATGTTTCTCTTCCCCTCTCTTTTTACAGTATTGAAAGAGATGCTTCGCTAGTCTTTACCCTTCGACTGAGAGGGGGAGCTGTAGGGAAACCATCTTTTGCTCCTGCTTTCTCCTACAAAAATGCGGTCCACGCACAACCACCCACGAAGACCGCTCAACCCTCAGAGGTACCCAAGCCCTTTTTGGTTGATAAATTGGAGGAAGTTCCCTCCATAGAAATATCCCATCCAACATTAGACGATCAACTTCAAAAGTATGCAGAATCCGGCATCATTTGTCGATTTAATGGACTATGGCCTCGCTCAGCAGATCTATACCTTTGGATTCACTCCACATGGACCAAAAACTGCAAGGTTATCTTCTGCTCCAAGGGCTTCTTCATAATTGTGTTTTCTTAGTGAAGACTATAAAAAAGCCTTAACTGAAGGCCCATGGTTTTGGGGAACATCAGGGTTTTTCCTCACCCCTTGGTTCCCAGATTTCAACACCTCTATGGAAGTCATTACCAAGCTTCCTATAACCTCCCTACACATCTCTGGCACTTTTCTGTCTTCCAAGAGATTGGAAACACCTTGGGCCGCTTTCTGGTGACGGATCCCTCCATGGGAGAGAAAGGAATATACACATATGGCAGAATTTGTGTTGAGATTGACTTAAGCAAAGGTCCACCTGATAAGATTATCGTTAAAATGGGAGATTTCCTTTGGACTGAGACCTTGGATTATGAGAACATTGTGTTTAGATGTTGTCACTGGCATCAAATAGGGCATCTTCAGAACACCTTCTCTGTATTCCTTGCACAAAAGATAAAAGGTCTTAAAAACCGAAATCTAAAAGTTGGAAACCATGTAACCCCCCCATGGATGACATTGATTCATCCAGCTCAGATGAGGAGGAGATTGAAGCTGATGAGGAGACAATGATGTAAGAGAAGGAAATAAACATGGCAGACCCTGGAGGGCCCAATGATTCCTCAAATAAAAAGAAACGTACTCATGAGTCCGCCTCCTCTAACTTGGATAAGGAGACCCCTCCTTTGATCAACAACAATCTTCAAATATTTTCAGCCCCCCAACCCCTTGAGGGTTGGGTCAAAGTTTCAAAAAAAAGAAGGAAAGAAATTTCGTATTGAGGACTCTACCCATTGTGGGCATTCTCTTGTGTTCATCACTCATGATTCCTAAGTATCTTTTCTGGATCCTTCTTGTTCTCTCTTGGCTACGATATGGGACTGAGGTTGAATGTTCATTTCCAGCTTCCCCGCTATCTAGTTTCTCTTGCTTGTACTCCATTTGTACTATATGCTTTTTAATAGAATCGGGCTTATTAAAAAAAAAAGGGAAAATAGTTCAAAATTTCAATTCAATATATCCCTTATAATCCATTTTTTTCCTTTTTATTTTTGAACTGTCAATAGGTTGTGATATTTGTCTTCACATTTTCTTTGATGGGATTTTGTTATTTTCATGGCTTAATTTTAGGTCAATTTTGATTAAATATTTTTTTTGTAGTTTTATTTGTTTTTCACTTTCAAGTTTATTTTATTTTTTATGTTTACTTAAGTTATTTATATTATAAAAATTGTTTTGTACATTCTATTCAATTAAGTTTTTATTTGATTATATTTCTTAATTCTCATTTGTAAATATTTTACAATTCTTTTTATTTGTTTTGCATTTTATTTTGATTTACTTTGGTGTGGTTTCCTTTTAATTTGGTTAACCTATTGGAAAAAACATATTATATAGAAAAAGGGGCTTCTTATTTAATTTTACCACATAAATAAGTAACATTTTAGTTTTGAAGGAAATTCTTTCTTATCCAATATTAATATAGTGTTCATTCAAAAAGAACATGTTTATCTAACATTGTTATAAAGAGTACCATTCATGTCATAACATTAAAACTCACATTAGTAATAAGAGTAAATGGGAAATAATAGTGGGATTAGTATTTATTCACCAATATTTTTATCCAATGAAAGCAACTCTCTATTACCGTGCTTCTATCACATAATTTCTTATGGAAATTCTCTATTAGTCAAATCTAAAGGGTGAAATTTCTAAATGAGGAAGTTAAAATGATTTAAAGGATAACAAGAAAATGTTGACATGTTTGTGTTTCCACTTATGTAACCTGTTACATGCCTTGTATCCATGATTTTTATGTCATTTATTGAGTCTTATATATGTCCTTCAGAAGGTTTTCATGATATCATATTATTTCTAGAAGACTATCATGACATCAAACTCACTCCTGAAGTTGAGCTATGAGGTTGATGTCTTATGATGCATGCCTTGTGATTATGAGTTCATTTCCTTGTATAGAGTCATAATCATGCTTTCTAAAGGTTTTTATTATGTGTCATGGTGTGAATGTACTTGGGAAAGGTTTTTATAGTGTCTTAAACATCCTCCTGAAGTTGAGATGTCAAATTCTTTGAGGAAGGAGGCCTAAAGTGGACTAACGTATGTTATCAACGGACACAAAGCGTTACTAACATTGGTCTTAGCTTAGGAACCTGAGTATAATTCAGGAAAATAGAGCAAAGGGAGCATTACTCCATGTTTAGGACTTTCTCTGGATTATGCGTTTATCTTAGGTGTTTTATGGGTATTTTTGATGCTATTTTTCGATATTTTTTGAAAAAAAGGTCAAGAAATTTTAGCTAAGTTCTAGATGGTGGTTAATGTTAGTATGAATCTTTTTTCAAAGCGTACGAAAAAAGACCACTTTAGCTACGCATAAATTATAGCCCTAACATCAAATATGGCTGCCAATATCTTCAGATCTGCAGTTAGTTGATCAAGACAAGTGCTGCAAAAAACCAGATCTATGCATAGAAAGACATTAAGCAGTAAAATCAAGAGTTTGCTCCATACATCCAATAGACAAGAAAAGAACAATGTTTTTTGAAAGAATTTTTGTATTAAGGGCACCTGGGAGGAAAACAAGAAGGTGTATCCAATTCTCCTCAATGGGATGGGTTCTTGGAAGTCCTCAACACTTCAGATCTAGAATCTCTCTCTCTTGTTGGTGTAGAAAACCCAGACAAAGATAGAACTCAAAGGGAGCTCACACAACAAATAATGAAGAATGTGACCAAGTGTATAGATCCAGAGTGATCTAATAGGTAACAAAAGGTGAAGAATGGTAGGAAAAAACCCTCCTATTTATAACAAAATATTGGGTCATTCTAGATCTTGGTGCATGATTAAAATAATATTAACCAAATCTAGATCCACCTTTCATGGACTATTTTATTATATTTGTTGGAGGGAAAAGGCATTTGACTTGGGTCAAATCCCTTTATTTGTAAATAATAAATAAATAAATGATTTATTTATCATTTTAAGGAAGTGGTTGAAGGATAATCAAATAAATAATGATTTATTTAATTATTTATGGGTGATTTAGTTTACTTACCAAGGAATATTATTTAAATAAGATTTAAATAATTATTCCTAGAGGTGTTAATAGGATAAATAAAGATTTAATTAGTCTAATTCTTTTGGGTTAAATACATCTCTCAGGAAAATCAAACAAATATAGGTTTGTTTAATACTTTGGGGTTTCGTTTAGACCATAAACAACCTAATAAATGTTTTATTAAGTTATTTATAGTGAAAGCAGTTTTACTTAGGGCAAAACTGGTCTTACATGGTGTACTTGGGTCCATCTAATGATAAAAGGTTAGATGACCAAAAAATGGTGTGACAGATTTCCCCCCAGCGTGCAAGTGTCAGGAGCAAATCGTATGACCGAAGTACGTTGTAAGAACACGATCACTAGACAACAAAAAGGGAAGTCAGAGAGAGAAAGGGGAGGTAGATAGTGTGCTGAAGGACTAGGACCCTGAGGAGATGAGACTTACAGGTGTAACAAGTCTCTTTTTATGAGAGGGTAACTGTGCTAAAGGTGGCGGGGGAGGCATACCTATGCCCGCCGTGACAAAGTACAAAAGAATAGTGTGTCCAGTAAACAAGGGACTGAAGCATAAAGTACAGCCGGCATAAACATGAGCCAGATAGAAATACAATGAGGGATCCCATATACATGATGTGCCTGGGATAACAGCCAGGAATTATACAATAATATCTAAGTACCTGACATAAAAATACAACCCAAATGCCCCCTACAAGTGGGGAAGGGCTCACAAAATCTGACTGATACATGCAAATCAAAGAGGCGCTGCAAGCGGCTAAGGCCAAGATCATCAAATATATTGAGCTGCATCGAAGGCTGCAATGAAGAGGTCATCCGAGCATGTGGGGGGCTACCTATAGGGCCACCCCCTCTTGAGGGCTGAGACATCTCACACACACTGGGCATCACCAATAGCTGCTGCTGCATCACTGGACCATCAAGCATACAGATCTTGATGATGCTGAAAGGAGCTGAAGTGGAGAAAAAATCAAGTCAAAGGGAAAGGACAGATCCCTTTGCCTGATCCGAGGCACTGAACAAGAGTGGAAGCTGGAACCAAGGTACACTGCGCTCTAGACCTATCCTCTGGAATGAAGGAGTTGATGTCGACAGAAGGAGGTCTGCCATAGGTGAGGTCCGCCATAGGTGAGGCAATGAGAGATCCTCAACTAAGGCACGGGAGAAAATAGTAGAGTGACTGACAGACTAATACCAATGATGATGATGGAATGGAGGGGACTGAGTAGAAAACGGACGACTGCCCTTGCTAGAGCATAAAGGACATGAATGACATGGCAGCGACTGACACAATATCATAAGGGATAGGGGAAAGTGGGACTGAAGGTCATAATATGCGACACAAGAGAGAGACTAAGCAATGAAGGATGGAGGACTATAGCGGGGTACAAAGGGACTCGGGATAGACTCCGTGAATGTGATGATGACTCAACTTGGATGCTCTTAGCAAGGGCGACTTGATGGTGCTGCCACACAGTAAAAGTCTAATGGGGGACCATGAAACATGAGTATAAGATGGTATCTCATGATGAAAATCGACACGAACAAAGACAAGAATGGAGGCAAAGTGGTGCCCCAAGTACAAGTGTTGTAGGTGAGGAAATCCGATTTTGGGGGGAGGTGAAGTGACCCTTTTTGGACAAAATTTGTCCTAGTGAAGTATCAAATCACAAAAAAGTAACAGATACCCATTAGAGGGCTTGGTGAGAGCTTTCCAACGGTGCGGACGGTTTGTCAAACTGAGTTACGGTGTGGTCGCAGCAGGCAAAAGAAAAACTGGGGTTCTCTTTTAATAAGGCATTTTCCCCTCCAAATTCACTCATTTGCTAGTGTTGCTGTGTGAAGGTAGAGAGGAGAGAAGGCCCTAAATCTTGTGGTGAGTGTAGCGGACAAACCGACCGTTGGAATCGAGATCTGTCACTTGCAGGTAAGAGGCCTAACCTTACTCTTTCATTTTGATGGTTTGAAAGTTCAGATTAGGGCCCATAATCTCAGGAATAGACCCTCTTGCATATTTTCGGCCGGGTCGCACTTTTTGGGCCAAAATATGCGACCTGGGAAGCAGGTTTTGAGCAAAAAGGTGCGACTTGTCCCAGGATTTGGCAGAAAAGTGCGACCTAGAAGATGAGGGGGTTTTAGTGTTGTTTTATGGCTGAGAGTTGGGTTTTTGTGTTTGGTTACAGTATTCCCTATCTGTATGCTGACAAAGATGATGTTTTTGTGCAGATATGGCAGATATACGGGTTAACTGGAGAGAGAGAGACCTGGGTACATTACGGGCAGAGATCCAGGCAGATCAGGGTGTCTGTCGTGTGTTGGCCAGGTTTGGGGTTCTAAAGTTTTTGGAGAACCCTTTGATGAGAGCTGGAGAGCCCTTGTTGGCTTGGATTATCAGTTATTGGGATCCAGAGCATGAAGTATTTGTAGTGCAAGGGCACAGGATCGAACTAACAGTCCAGGATGTGTATTTCCTGACTGGTCTCCCACCACTTGGGATGGTGGGAAATACGCAGCCAGTGTTACCGCGGGGGCGGAACATCATGGAGTTTGTGGAGCGGCATTGTCGACCGGGTCTCCAAGTCAAAGGGACACGGATACCGATCGGGGACCTAGAGAGACTGGAGACCCGAGCAGTGGCCGCAGCGGTGCTGCGGATCCTGGGCAACCAGGCGTTCCATCACATCACTGGGGGGCAGATGATGATCGTAGAGAGTGTGTTGAGTGGGACCTACTATGGGTGGGCCCAAATGATGTTGGTGTCGTTAAAACGACAGCTGTCGCTTTGCAAGCGGCAAGTGAACCACGATTTCTCGTATGGGACTTTATTGTGCTCCTTCTTTTTTGAGAAGATCCCGACCTTACGACCTCATATACAGCTCCCAGATGGGGGCCCGAGAGAGCCCAGGATGCGCCAGTGGGGGCGACTACTGTGTAGAGGAGGAGGAGGGGCGGTCGGACGGGTGTTTCGACCGGAGTTCTTTGCCCATTGGGATCAGATGTTGTTATACATAGACGACTATCCCTATAGTGGGATGAGTTATTGTGGGGATCTGGACCTGCCACTTCCGCCTGGTCGAGTATGGGGGCCTGATGGTAAGTGACAAGTGGCTATTCTTTTTTGGGCATGTTAAATTTATTGAACAGTAGATAGGGTACTGATTCATTTAATTTTGGTATGCAGATATAGCTCCGGTAAAACTGGCCGAATATAAGGGACGACCTGCAGCATCAGGAGCTGTAGGCCCGAGTGGAGCGAGAGCAGCGCATAATGAGGATGTAGCCGCCCTCCTGGAGGACATTCGCCGTAGATGTGAGAGGTTGCTGACCGGTGTTTCAGAGCGCGGGTGGCAAGACTTAGATGACTAGTACATAGAGCCATGTATTGGTCTACCCTCGGAATGGTGAGGGGTCATGCAACGCATGGCGATGGCCGGTCAGGGGATACGTGATCTACGAGCTGCAGGAGCAGAGCCATTGGCTCGGGATCCGCCATATAGTGATTAGGTGTGGGGCGTGTGGTGCCCCTTAGTATGTATGTAGGGGCGAGTGGTGCCCCCAGTTTTGAGTTTTTTGTAACATGCTATGGGCATGTCATATGTATCAGAGTAGATGGACTCTAAACACATGTTTTGCGACACATATTATGGATATGTATCTTGTTAATGATTATGATTGTTATTGTCTTGTATAAAATGCGTGTGATAAATGCCAATCTAGAACATGGTTTGCAATGCTATCTACATAGTGATTTTGTTCTCGAGGTACATGGTTGAAAGTTATGGTTTCAAATTCACGTATCAAGAGTTTCACTTGTAAATATCGTCTAAAGAGCACAGGATTATGCACACGATAGACACCATTTAGTTGCATGACAAGAAGTAGGGAATCTATACGAACATGCAGATGGAGGATGCGATGAGAGAGGGTATCGGCTAACAGACCCCGCACTGCATCGTATTCGGCCTGATTGTTGGTGGCAGGACCAATGCAGACCCCGTTTGAGAGAACAAGGGCATGCAAGGGGGTGAAGATGGCCCAACCTGCCGAGGCGAGATTCCGGGAGTAACGACTTGCACCATCGGCGTAACCGATATAGGGTGTGGACGGGAGGTCCTGCGGAATAGTGTTACAAGACAAAAAATGGGGGGAGGAGGGACAATGACGGCAGCGTGAGTGTACAGAAGACATCGAGCAGCAACTGCGGGAGGGAGTGCGATGGGTAGGATGGCTATGACTCATATACAAACTAGAGGGTGGTATATGAGGGCAATAAGAGATAAGGCGGGGACTCGGGCTGCGAAGGTCAACATGGATACAGGTGGTGTTATCTCGGTTAAGGGCGGGAAGGATGAGGTCACGGGAAAGGAAGGATTCCAAGGGGGGATCCTGAACAGAAACGAGGGGATGAGGAGAGGAAGGGAAACCACATGACGTGGCAAAGCTACCTAAACCATCTGTACAGGAAAAAAGGCTCACATACGGATCCTCACAGGGGATGACAGAAGAACAAATGAATAGATGGTCAAAAGATGTTGAGCCCAGGGTGGTTGCTGAAGGGGGGCCAAGCGAACCATCAGGGGAGGAATCCGAGGGAATGTTCTCCGAGGGTCTCATGGATGATGATAGGTAGCAAATGGCGGTGGTAGGCTCGGACATCTAGACATCAGGGGGGGGATGTCGATGGGAACGGGTGGATCCTTAGACTGACCGGCAGCATACTGCGCAAGTATGGGCAAGGCGGATTGATTTTGTTCAACCTCATACTCTCGAACTACCTCTAAAGAGGCGCGGTAATGCATGAGGTGAGGACAATGGTGGGAATAATGGCCATGGACACCACACAGAGCACAGGGTTTGTTGGTGCGGATAGTCTTGGGGTTCTTGGTTACGGATGAAGAAGGAATGGAGGCTTCAGGGACTGTGGACTCGGGGAACGCGACTTTGACCATGGGTTGAATATGGGGCAATTCAGGACAAGCATGGGTGGCGTGACTGACGAAATCACACAAGGTGCAAGGCTTTGCGGGTGGAGGAGGGGTCGAGTCAGTCGGGGTGGCCTTGTCTTTGGGTGCCCCCTTGCGAGCTTTGGCTTTCTTCCCGAGATCCGTCACGACAGGAGAAGGGTCCTATGAAGGTGCGGGGGGCACAGTGGCAACAGAGGAAATGAGGGGGACCGGTTGAACTAGTGTCAAAGCAAGGTAAGGTTTGGGGTGACCAGGTGGGGTAGCGGCTGGAGGGTCAAGGTACCAGACGGGTATGCCCAGGGTCAGGTTGGGGAGAGAGAGGGTGGCCATGACGGGGATTGAATAGACTCCAGGAGGGGGAGCCAGGAAGGGTATCTGACCAGCGGGATAATGACCAGGAGGGACGGCTCCGAGGTGGTTGAGGCCTGGGGGAACCGACCCAGGAGGATAGAGGGGTTCAGGGATGCCAGTTGTAGGAGAAGGTCCAGAAGGAGGAGGTCCGGCTAGCTGAGATGAAGGGCTAGGAGCGGGTTGCGGTGGGCGAGGTTGAGTCGGAGGTTGCTGACTAGCCGAAGCGGGTTGCTTAAGGGCAACCCGAGACGATTGCATCATGCAAACATTCGATAAGCTGGGATCAGAGATAGGGGGAGGAGGAAGACTAGGGAAAGTTCCAAGAAAAGAGGAGTCTTTGTAGACGCCGGGAGAGACACTGGTCAAGGAATCGATGGTTTGCTTATTGGCTACAGAAGAGATGGTCGTCTCAGGGGAGGTCTAAGACTTTGGCTCATGATACGTCAACTGGTCGATGGTGACTATCTTTCCATTGTGAGGAAAAGACATCTTGCGAAAAACCGCGGAAGGGACAACCGACATGGCATAGGTGTAGCTTCACCCCAAGAGAATGTTGTAATCTAGAGGGGCGTCGATGACTTCGACGTCAACGCAAACAGTCTTGCCCGCAAGAGTGATAGGACAATTGCGAAAGAGGCCGATAGGCTGGGAGGCGTGGCCATCCCACGCTCGAAGGGTGATCGTGGAAGGGGCCAACTCAGGAGATCCAAGTTGCTTCCAAACCGAAGCGGACATCACACAGGTGGATGCCCCCTCATCAATTATGCACTGAGAAACATTAGCGTTCGGGATTTTGACTGGGATTTGGAAGGCTACGGAAGCAGGAAGAGGAGGATGCTCTGATTGATGGGCGTCGAAAACAATCATTTGGTTATCAGCAGGATCTACAGCACCCATGGAATATAGTAGAGCCTTCTTTTGGGAAGGGCACGATTGGAGGAGTTCCAATGTGGAGATGGCAGCAGGAGACTGCGCCAAATCATCTACTATGCTATACGAATGAGCAGCTCGACCAGGAGAAACATTTCGGCGTAAGGGTCCCTTAGGAATCTTGGTATGAACCTCAACTTTGGGTTGAGGGATATGTAAGGGACCATTGGATGTCGAAAGAGGCTCGGTAGAACCTGAAGAAGGGGACTCGGAGGCAGATTGAGCGGGAGGCTTGGGGTACTAGCAAGACCGAGTTTGAAGGTGAAGGTCGACGGTTGGGGATGGATCAGAGTTAATCATGAGGATCTGATAATCAGAGGAACCAGAAGGGGAAGGTTGAGCGGCGACCTGTCCGTCAAGTGGTTGGGCAGCCACGAATCCTTGCTGGGGGAAAGGATCGGTAAACACAACTGGTTGAGTAGTGGTCACATTAGGGGGAGCATGAGGGGAGGCATGCTGTCCTCGCAATGTGGCTTGAGACTCCCACATCTACCGCATCTGTGGTAAGAGGGGACAATCGTGAGTGTAATGACCGTAAACACCGCAACACGAATAAGGCTTATTTGTATGAATAGGCCTGTCCGGCTTGGGCTGAGTGCCCTGTTGCTGGTTAGCAGTGTTAGGGTCAGTACCTTGAGGATTGGGTCCATGAGTACTAGGGGAAGATTGATTTTGGTTGCCTCTCCGCCTTCTTTGAGAGAAAGGAGGATTAGTCGCGCCCTGCTGTGCAAATACTTGCCCTGGAGGGGGCTGTAGGTGTTGTTGCTGGGGTGGAGAAGGCAAGGGAGGTGGAAGTGCATATACTGGAGGAGCTGGAGCACCAGGCTACGGATAAGGATAGTGGTTAGGTTGGGCAACATTGAGGTAAGCAGGAGGTTGGGAAAAAGGATAAGGCATGCCGTATCCTGGATACATGCTACCTGGAGGGGGAAGAGTGCTAGAGGTGCTGGCCCCTCCCGGAGGGGGATCATAGCCCATAGGAGGTTAAGCATATGGATGAGAAAGGGATCCAACGATACCGTTGGCAGAGTGAGATGCCCCCGGGGCGTTAGCGCCACCGGGCTTGGGGAGGTCAGGAAGGACGGTATAGACATAACCAGACTGAGCGTAGATCAGGTCATACTTCAAGGCTATTTGGAGGGCGGCTTCTTCGGTTTGAGGGAAATGGGAGGCGACATCTTTGCCAATGGGAGGTAAGAGAGTGTGAAGGAACCAGTCCATATAAACCTGATCTTCAAAGGTGGGAGCTCGACATAAGCTTCGTCTTCTCCGCCATTCCTGGACATGAGTGGAAAGGTGGGTTGAAGAGGTTTGACGGAAGGAGGTCAAAAGCTCTGTACCAGTGTCGTATCGGAGAGGGAGCTGGAAATAAGATAAAAAGGCTTGGGAAATGGTCACAAAGGTGGTATGGGAAGAGGTGGCCTAGTCAACATACCATTTAGAAGCTTCGCCCGTAAGCGTGCATTGGAACAACCGAAGATGGATGGAATCGTCGGTAATGGAATTGGAGGAACACCACATGTGGAAAGATCGGACGTGATTGGTTGGATCTTCTCCAGCAAGGCCTTCGAACTTAGGGATGTCGAAGGGGAGCTTAGTTGGCATAGCAGACCAACCAACATTGTGGCGGATAGGGTCATTGATCAACTGATTGAGATCGGGGAGGCTGAGGCCTGCCATGTAAGGGAGCAAGGGTGCAGCCAAGGTAGTTCCTGTGGAGGTTCCGCTAGTAGTAGTCTCGGCATTAGGGCCGGGATTCCCGCAAGCGTTAGGCCCTGGACCAGACATAGTGAAGGTGACAGGGGGAGAACCAGAATTAAAAGGAGAACCCAATGAATCAGAAGAAGAGTCGGAGTGCGGACTCGGAGGAGGACTAACTCGACGACGGCAGGACGGAGTAGGTTGATCGACCAGAAACTGAGGGTGAAGGCCAAGAAGTCTTCAGGAGGTGCGCCTTGGGGGTGCAATTATGACAACACAAACACAACACAAGGGGAAGAAGAACGATCAACAAGGGCAGGGAGGTGCAGAATCAAGTGATTACAATGTCGAAACAAGGGCAGAAAAGGTGCAGTGTCAATTGATTTTATAATGTTTTAAAGTCTTTGCCTGGCAGTGTGAACTAGGCTCTTCTTCGCTTAGGGTGAGTGTGTGGCGTGCGTTAATTTTAATTTTTAAACCCTGACGTTTTGAGAGCAAAAGAAAAAGTGTGCTGTGTAACTGAAAATAAATCTGCAGAGAACAGTATATAATGCTGAAATGACAGAAAATTAACAGCTAACAATGCATCAATCTAACCCAAAAAGGCGGGTCTCTCAAAACTAGTCTAACAGAGGGAAAAAATCTAGTCAAAACACACTAAAAAGAGGCCAATAGATCTAGGGTCGAAAGGGACAGGGATCTAAAGGAGAAACCTGCTGAAAAGAGGTGCAGAACACAGCCAAGAGGCAGAGGCAAGGTGGCTGGAAAAAAGGAGGAAATCAGAAAAAAGCAGAAGGGACAAGGAGGAGGCCCTAAAGGTAGATCCAAACAAAACTTCAGGAGGTGATTTGAAAGGGAGAAGAGCTGATTAAAAGGGATCTGAAAAGGAGGTATCAGATCTGAAAAAGGGATGGCTGAAACTCTGAAAAAACAGACACCTGAAACAGTTAAAACTCTTCCACCAAAAGTGGAGAATTACTAAAGCCCTAAGAGCTGGGTTCCCACCTGAGTAAAGCAGTTAGAAACGAGGTCTAAATGGGCTAATATGGCGAAAGCCTTACGAAGCTTCGGAAAAAACCCGGAAAAATTGGAAAATAGCGGAAAAACGCGGTGGTCGCGAGGTTACGACTGTTTTTCACAAATAACGAGCTCCGCAGAATAATGGGGTTTGAAAGTGCGACACGGAGGCAGTCATAGGTTTTGGGCTGAAAGTGTGACTGAAACTCAGGAAGTGTCCGCGGCATATTTAGAAAAAGTTGCCGTCTCGTTATTTGGTGATATTAACCACTGCTTGTGATAGGTCGAGAAAACAAGGAGATAGAAATTTTAATCTTTGGAGCTTAAGTGAAAAAACAACATAAAATAGGAAAAACAAAAAATTTGAAAATAAGCCCTAAAGTCACAGAAGTAGTACAGATGTGAGAATGAAAAATGGCAGTAATTAAGTAAATCTAAAGCAGTGTGGATCACAATTGTTTAGTATGAATATTTTGTCGAAGCGTACGAAAAAAGACCACTTTAGCTATGCATAACTTATAGCCCTAACATCAAATATGGCTACCAATATCTTCAGATCTGCAGTTGGTTGATCAAGACAAGTGCTGCAAAAAACCAGATCTATGGATAGAAATACATTAAGCAGTAAAATCAAGAGTTTGCTCCATACATCCAATAGACAAGACAAGAATAATGTTTTTTGGAAGAATTTTTGTATTAAGGGCACCTAGGAGGAAAACAAGAAGGTGTATCCAATTCTCCTCAATGGGATGGGTTCTTGGAAGTCCTCAGCACTTCAGATCTAGAATCTCTCTCTCTTGTTGGTGTAGAAAAACCAGACAAAGATAGAAATCAAAGGGAGCTCACAAGACAAAATGGAGAGTGTGACCAATAGTATAGATCTAGAGTGATCTAATGCAATGAAAGGTGACTAATGGATGGGAAAACCCTTCTATTTATAACAAAATATTAAGGCGTTCTAGAACTTGGTGCATGAATAAAATATTATTAATCAAATTCTAGAACCACCCTTTAGGAATATTTTATTATATTTGTTGGAGGAAAAAGGATTTTTGACTTGGGTCAATTCCTTTATTTATAAATAATAAATAAATAAATGATTTATTTATTATTTTAAGGAAATGGTGGGAATATAGTTAAATAAATCATTATTTATTTAATTATTTATGGGTGATTTAGTCATATTTAACAAGGAATATTATTTAAGTAAGATTTAAATAATTATTCCTAGAAGATAATGAGATAAATAAATATTTATCTAATTAATTTCTTTGTTTTGAGTTAAACATGACCAGGAAGATCAAACAAATATAGGTTTGTTTAATATTTCCTTTTGGGGTTTGCTGTTTAGACCATAAACAACCTAATAAATGTGTTTTATTAAGTTATTTTACATAGTGAAAGCAATTTTACTTAGGGTAAAATTGGTCTTACGTGGTGTACTTGGGTCCATCTAATGATAGTAGGTTAGATGACCAAAAAATGGTGTAACAGTTAAAATGAAGAATATTTCTCATTAATTGAATTTAGTGGAAATATCAAGTCAAGGAGATTGATCCAGAAAAATTCTATGGTGTGAAAAGAGTTACCGAGTCCTTCATCATTTGATGCATTTACTAAGTTACCTATCTTATAAAATTAGAAATATGAGGAATCTATGAGTTTATTTGGTTGGTTCTATTGGTTTGTGAGAGAAAGTGTGTGAATTGTAAACCAAGGAGAGAATGTTTAGATTTCAGTGGCTATAGTAGGTTGTGCAGTATTCCAGAATTATTCAAAGATCAAACATCAGAGGCGAATTAGATTTTGTATAAGGATTGAAGACTTTTTTTGAAGGAAGAATGTGAAGATTTATTCTCTCGTTAGGAGAGTGGATTATTGGCAGTCAAAGGGCATTTCATTGATGTTATCATTTGTATTTGCAACTGTGATTCAATCCATAATTTATAGCTCCAGAGCTATTTGTGCATGAAGTTGTGGCTTTAAGCTAAGTGCGTGTTGAACTTTATATTGTAGGAGTGGTGGCCAACTGATCTCATATACAAAGAGTAGGGGCTCATTTTCTACTGGTGGCTAGTTGATGTATTTAACCAAGAGTATTTTGAAGCAATAGAGAAGAAGAAGAAACAAACAGTTCAATGTTTTTTTTATTGTAGGGGTTTCCACCTAAAATCTTGGTGTCTTAATGTGATGTTTCTTATGTTTAATTTGTGCATGTTTCTCTCCATGTGGTGTTTGTTAGTTCCTGTCAGTGCTGCTAGTCACCAATGTTCAAATTATGCCCTTTCATATAGTTGATAGGGTATTAGGGAATTTTTGTATAGTTTCAATAGGTTTTCAAATAAAATTTTGATCATTGTTTAGTCTACCTAGGTCATTACTACTCCTTTAAATTTCATGGTCAATAAACATAATCATGGTCAGGTCATTACTTTTTGTGAGAATGTCTTGGTCATTATGGTCATCATTCAAATTATCTTTCCATGTAGTGTCATCATTAGGTCATATTGTCAAAATCATGAAAATAGGTCATGTCATCATCAAATTCAACATAAGAAGGAGTAGTAATAGGGGAAAGTGATCAATAACGATTTCTAAATTTCATTTGGATCTCTATTAAGATGTAAATATATGTTATAAGATTCTAAAAGCTACAGTACACAAACAATTAAGTCAATTGGTGAAAAGAAAAGGTGGGGCCACATCACCACCAATGAGAAAAATCTATTTCTAGCCTTTTAAAAGAACAACCAAGCATGTAATTTGATCATTTAAATTTCATGAGACATGACTTTGTCACCAAATATCTTTCCACCCTTTGAAAATTATTTTCTTGCCTTAGGAAGCTAAGTTTTCTTGCTGTCCTACGCTTTTCACTGGCTGCACTACACTTTTCTCAAGACTGCTGCGCTTTTCTTTGGGAATGAAATATCTTAGTTTTAGTGGTTTCTACATAAATAAAAGGTTCCATCACATCATATAAAAGTAATTTTTTCACCATACACCTCTCTTTCATTTCATTTCATGCTTGAAGGCTCAGAAATCCCCTCTCCTAGGGTTTGTTGCGTTTTTGGGAAAACAAGTCTCTTTGGTCCATTTTTCTTAGAAAAACCTCAAATTCATGCTCACTCACCCTATACCACCTTTCATATACCATTATTTACACTTCCCCTCATTCCTTTCCCTCATTTTCATCATTTCACTACAAACCCTAGCCTACACTACACTTTCCTAGGCTAGGACTGTATTTTTCCCTTTTGCACCTGTTCCCCTCACTTATTTCCTAAAATTACACTTCCCTATACTCCCTAACATCTATCCCTACCCCCTTAAATTTTCTCAAGAATTTAGACACCCTGAAATCCCTTCATCCCCCTCCATTCCTAAAAATGCCTAAAATCATTTGTTTTTCCTACACTAAAACCCTAATTTTCCTTCCTAGTGAGTTGGGGTTTCCCATGGATTCAGAGACTACAGAGAAAAAGATGCATAAGGGAGGTAATATCATCATATATGAACCCACCATAGTGTAGGATATCATGGCTTTACCATTTATCAAGAAGTCATTCCAAGATGCAGGTTGCCTTGCCTTTTGCCAAAAGATTGAAGAATTTGGTTTTAGTGATAAACTTACAAGAACTTTTTCCAACAGTTTAAGGAGAGATAAGGTAAAAATTGTAGGGTTTTTCTTTAATATTTTAGAATAGGTCATTTCCATAGCCGCTAGGATCCCAAACAATGGATATCCTTGGAGTCAAAAGAAGAGACCTAGACATTGAAAATTACAAGATGTTTTTGAAGCCTCCATACAAAGCCACTCCAAAACACATTTTTCCTTTCAGACACTTGATTGAAAAGTATGCCCCTATCATGAATATTATCATGAAATATTTCACATGTCAGGGTAGGCTCTCAAGGTTATATCAATACCATGTTATATTACTAATGCATTTCACCAGTGTTAAGGCTCTTAACCTACCTCACTACCTCTACAAAAGTTTGGTCAAAATGGAAAAGAAGGTCCATAGCAAAGTACAAGATAATCATGAAATTTTGTGATGAGCTCCATCATAGGTACATTTGGAGGGGTTAATTGTCACATTTTAGCCTTATTAAGTCTCTTTTTCTCACATTTAATTATATTATGGTCTTATGTTGCTAGTGTGTATGGTGATTAAGGCTTGTTATACTTCGAATGGCTAACATGAGTTAAATGTAAGAAAATCATGAAGATATTACACTTTTGATGAATATTTTTCCATTAAAGCTTAGAGTACACAAAAAGGAGAGATTCTAGGGGGATTTTCCACCTCCTTAACTCCCAAAGGCAGCCACGGGATCCTCAAAATTCCCTCCAACAACTTGAAATTAAAGGAAGCCAAGCAAACTCAAGATCAAGTGCACCAAAGCTACACTTCACTTGTAGTCAAAGTGGAAACATCACCTAATTTTTAGGGAGATATTGGTAGCTACCCTCTAGGTTAAATAGGGCTGGGCAAGAGCTTTTTAGGATTCGAACTTTGAAGGAAGCTAATAGACTCTTAACTCTTGTAATATGTTTTTGAGAGTTTCATGATTATGTAATGAGACTATTCTCTATTATAAGATGAGTATTCAGATTGTGCTTCACTGATTTAGTTTTAGAGGGCTAGGCTTGTGGGTTAGGACCCAATCCATTGGCCTTAGTCTCTCTTGTGTATTCATTCTTTACTTTTATGTCATTGTAGCTAGTTTTCTTTATGAGTTTTTTGCTAGTTTTCTTACATTTCAATTTATTGTTTTTAGTTTGCTTCCATTTGTATTTTTCTATAGATTAAGCTTGCTTACATGTTGGTAGAATAGTATATAAAATCATAAAGCTGTATGTCAAGCCTCCCTCTCTCATCTCTTTCATTGGAGCTTGAGGAGGGTAGACCTTCTTCGCATACAAAATTTTCTTTTTAGTTAATGATTTCTTGGAAAGAATAGTTAGGTTGCTGTAGTGTCATGAACGTGTTTAGAATGTTGATTTAGATTTATGTTTGTAGGATAAAGTAGTTTTTCTTTCCAAATTCAACTCATCTTTTCCATTTACTTCATCATGAATTTGTCAATATTTTTTTCCTGATCAAGTAGTTTTCTTGTAGGTTCAAGTAGCACAAAAAAGGAGGACTTCACCAACACCTTTAGCTTCATTTCTCACCTTTCATCATCCTTCTGTCCTTTAAATCTCAAAAATCTCTGTTTTCATATTTTTCACCTTCACACCATGAGAAAACCCTAGAGGTGCAAGACGAGCTTCTCAAGAGGTTCTGAGCTTGGCCAAGGGGTTTGCCACCTTCCACTAATCTAGACACACCTTCAATCCACCTTCCCTATGCTTTTCTCCACCACTTTTGGCCTCATATTTCCCTCAGGCTATTTATTGTAGCAATTCAGGACTTTCCTGTAGAAGCACTTGCAGTAGCACCAATGGGTCCCTCCTTAAGCCCAAAAACCACCATCCACCTCATATAGAACTGCCAAAACCACCCAGATACCAGTTAATGATGTAAACTATTAACAGGTGCGAGATAGACCACCAATAATGAAAATTGACCTCAAGGTAATAGTAGTACAATCCATGATATGTTAATAAGGAACTGAGGTCAAACACTCATGAAATAATCCTATTGAAAGCCAATGAGGTGAACCTATCGTTGAATGCGAGAAACCTTCCATTAAGACATGCAGGCTCTAAGGTACTGAAAATTGTCTCTAGATCAACTTCCCAGATAATGAGCTGAAGTCAATAGGAAGCGATCTGTCGAAGGAGGGCCATGATGTATCCCACATCATCGATATGAGATAGAGGAACAAGATGGTTGTGAATCAAGGCTAAACAAAGAATCAAGTAATAAAAAACTGCAGAAGGAACTGCTCTTGAACATATCGGTGACATGACTCCAGAGCTTGGAAATACTTGAATCAAATGGAATTAGAGGTCATCTTGACAATATTGGTAATTGAATGAGAGGCAAACAGATTTCCCAAACCCATGGAGGAAAAGTGATGAATGTAGGATATCCCCAACCCAAAATGAATTGCAGAAAAATGTCATGTTCAAGAGTGACATAGTGCCAACACAACTAATAAATGCTTCTATTTCTACCCCACCATTTCTAGCGAGTACCCCAATTATTTTTTAATACAATATTGAAGGGGATAACATATGCTTGTCGTATAATTTTTTCCTTCAGACAAATCCATCCTAGTACATTTTACGAGCCCTAGGAAGGAGGAGCTCGGTAGGGTCATGATGACGAGTCCAATGTCGTTAAATTTTAATCAGTATGACAAAGGTGAAACTCAATGTATTTTCATGTTTACAGAGTTTGAAAAGAGGCTGAATATAAAAATCCATAGGGCCCTTTTCATATATAGTCTCTTGAATCCGAAAAGGTAGAAAACAAAGTTCGAGAGAACCTCTTAGTCATGATTGACTAATTTTTTCCTTTTTTCGTAAATAGTTTATTCCAGCCCAAAAAAGAGGTAAACGTATAGTCAGTAAACAACCTTTTGTTTACTTTAATGAATTCAAAATGACAAATACTCGACAATATTTTCACATTTCAAGAGTCAGAAAAAGAGCTTAAAGATGACTCCAAAGGGGTGAATTTTTCATTTGTTTTTACCGAGTCTGAAAAAGTAATAAACTAGAACTCATTTTCATATCATCCATCAAAATTACCTATTGCTACACAAGAGTGAACACATTATCTGTCCCCAATGGAGTCGCCAAATTTTTTTCTAGGTAAATCCTCTCTGCTGATAGAGACGATCCCTCTAGCCCTAGGGTGGGTCTGGCAACAAGGGAAAAAATCTAATACCTACTTTTCTAGATTATAAATGAAACATAGATTGAAAGAGATGGCCTACCTCGATTTGATGTTGCGATGTTTCTCTTTGTCAAAGCTCCTTGATCCTTCGCTTTTCCAAAGCATGATTTACACTGCTACCAGCGTTCAATTACCTGCACAAGTGACCAAGAAAAAACAACAAGAATACAAGTGCAACATGCATATACAATTATAACCTATCTAACTAATCAAGGAATGCTATAATTCTTTATCATAAAAATAAACAATAATAGAAAATAAATATCATTTGTATCATATTATTAATATAAGAGGAGTTACATCCTACACCTTGATGTTGAAGCTCTCCTTTAGTGGGTCCGAATCCAGGCACATCTCCAAAGCACTCTTTTTCAACTCAGTGTGAGAAGGCTAAGAACTCAACTCTCTCCTTCAAAGCTTATGAAAATATTCAAACCTCTCTTTTTTATGCTCTACTCGTTTGTTCTAACTAGCAAAGGTATTGGAGGATGATGAATTTATACAGATGAAGGAGGGGACATGGATCCACTTATGACTAGAAAATGGCTTATCTCTTTGGGAGGTTCCTCTTTTGTTGGAAAAAGAGGCCCAAGGGAGGAAGCTTGACCATATCTTGACCAACAAACATCCAGCTCTCTGCTCTCGAAGCTTCTAGGCCATGAAGCTTTGTTTCCATTTTAAAAATATTCCAGAAGTATATCAACGAGGGTGTGAGGTACATATTGGCGTTGATCGGCGTTGCTCACAAGCTTGGGATGGGCCATTAGCACCGGTGAGACACATAAGGGTCGTGCTGCTCCAAAAATATGGGGTTTTAGGGAGCTACTCTAGGAATGATCAAAAAATATTTTGTTCTTTATGTTGAAAGGGATGCAATGGTATATTTTCATGATGGAAAAGATACACAAGGATCACTGTTAGGGTCTCTACGATTCAGGAACAGGGAGTACAAGGACAATGAAAAAATGTTGTGTAACAATGAGAAAGTATTTTTCTTGCAAGTTCAATTAGCACAACAAAGGAGGACTTCACCAACACCTTTAGCTTCATTTCTCACCTTTCATCGGCCTTCTGTCCATTAAATTTCCAACAACTTTGTTTTCAGATTTTTCACCTTCACATTGTGATCAAAACCTAGACGTGAAAGAAAAGCTTCTCAAGAGGTTATGAGCTTGGCCAAGGGGTTGGCCACCTTCCACTCATCTAAAAACATCTTCACTCAACCTTCCCTATGCTTTTCTCCACCATTTTTGGCCTAAAATTGCCCTTAGACTATTTGTTGTAGTAATTCATGAATTTCCTGTAACAACACTTGTAGCAGCACCAATGGGCCCCTCCTTAAGCCCATAAACCACGATCCACCTCATCCAGACCTGCCAAAACCACCTAGATACCTTCGGCCTTGAACCATTAGTTTAAACCCTTCCTAGACCACCTTAGCGCTTTCTCCTCCTAGCTGCAAAACAATGCATTTACAAGAATATTTAGGTCATGATTAGATGCATGAGTAAAAAGCATGATAGTTAGAACATGAAGTAGAGATATTTTTTTTAGCTATTTGTCCTAACAATTTGTGATTAGGTTAGTCTTCTTTATGCAATTTCAATTTAGCAATTTACTTCATGCAAGATTCCTAGTTTGCTTTCATTTCTTGCCATAGCTTAATTTGAATATTTCTTTCATTGCAGTGTAGTTAGATGTAATTTCTTGTTGTAGAATAGTTCTTTGATTTTTGATACAGTAGTGGCTTTGAATCATTTGTAGCCCTAGGTCTAAATTCAAAATTGTGACAAACTTCATTCAGAAACCCTAGAAATAACACCCTTTCGAAGAGCTCAGAAGAGGATGACATGAGTAGAATGCATCTGCTGTGTATATAGCATTGTCACCGCCAAGTTTGTATGAACACCGGGTTGATAAAGTAAAGTAGATTAGCCTCTGGGAGTTGTAGCATTCTTGACGCAATACCAGGGATCACTAATTTTTGGCAGCATTGCTAGAGAGGTGTCTAGTAGATGCTTTGATTTTGATCTAACATTCTTTTCTACTTTAATTTTACATGTTGTTTCAAAAATATTGAAAAATACAAAAAAATATGATTTTCATGCCTCGTAGGAGTAGGGATACTCAAGGAAATTTTTTACCTAAAACCCCCACATCACCACATAGTCACCCTTCACTCTTCTTTAGTGACTGTGAGGTTAAACACACCATAGGTGAGCCTTTTGAAAATTTTGAAGAACCTATTGGAGAATAAGAAGATATTGTTTCAAAAGAGGAACCTGCTTCACCTATTCAAACCATGGCTAAAATTGAAGCCCAGGGAGACTTTCCCATTAGAGAGGCATATGGGGAAACTAAAATGAAGAACATTATCACCTCAAGCATTCCACATTTCCATGGACTTACCTTTGAGGACCTTGACACATTCATGTTTGAATTTTATATTGTCTATATGACCTATGACTAATCCTGAGATGATCAAAAGCTGAAGATATTCCCATCTACACTTAAGGATGTAGCCTTGCACTAGTTCATGGGTCTACCTAGAAAGAAAATCACTACCTCGGTACAGATGCAAGAGGCCTTAAAAAACACATACATGGAATACTGTAAGTCCAAGGAAACTAAAGATGAAATATTCAGGATGACTCTAGGGCCTGATGAATCCTTAGAGGACCATGAAGAGAGGTTCTAGTTAAAATATAACAGAACCAACTGTACCCTTGATCCCAAATAAATTAAACCAGTACTTCTCTGAGGGTTCAAGGAGGAGGTGATAGAAACCCTCAATATGTTATCCGGAGGAGATATCTACCAAATACCTTATGAGACAATCAAAAATGTCTTCAGGAACCATTTTAGGGCAACTAGGAAGAAAGGTAGAGCTAGCCAAAGTACAACCAATACCCCTTCCTCTTCCACCTCCATCAAGCATGAGATTGGAAATATTTTGGAGAACTTCAAGAGTAACATGTTGCACACCGTTGCCTTGTAAATGGACACAATGCGGATCAACACGAAGAAAGAGGAAGAAGAATGAGCCTTTCCTATATTCTTCCCTAGATGTACTATAAAACACCCTTGAAATGAATGTGCATTAAATGTCATAGAGGTTTTCTTAGTATGTGAGGAGAATCATGCCACATAAAAGTGTCCCTCCTTACCTAGACTCAAATCTATATATCAAGGTGGGGAATCAGGACAAGCGCAGCTTTGTTTCATCAACCAGGGAAGGCCTCAAGACCCCCAATCATATCATCAGGGTATGCAAAGTGTAGCTTATTCATTCTATCACAAAAATCAGAATGCACTTATGAAATCTTGGTACACCCCCACTCCTCTATCCTAGCCTACACCTCCTATATGGCCTTACAACCCTCCATATAATCCTTAGCCTGTGAACCAACCCTTTCAGGAGCATGTTCCTCAACAAATTCAGTGGAACAACCCATCCCAAGGGTGGAGGCCTCAACATAATCAACCACCTTCTCTAATGGCTCCACCCCAACCTCAACCTCAGCTTACTCATGCTGCTCCACCCAAGCCGTCTCAGATGCATGCACAACCCAATCCGAACCCGAACGATAGACATGCACAATAGCTTTACAGTGGAGAGACATCCTATCCAGCTTATGTTGTGGAGATACAAGAGATTAATCTCAAGTCGGGAAGAGTAATCCCAGACAGCCAACTTCCATCTCCACTTGTAGAGGTTGAAAAGGAAATGGAAGAAAGTAAAAATCATATCCAACAACCTCCTTTTCTTGAGCACTTGATCCATTCTAGTCAGCACACTCTAGAGAGACCGAACTTCTGGGAGAACTGGAAAATTTGTGTAAAAATACCCCTTATCTAGGCCATTAATGATGTCCCTATTTACAAAAATCTCATCAAGGAAAAGTGTTTCAAGAAACCCGGGAGAAAGAAAAAAGATACCCCCACCATCAATGTAGTAGGACAACTGTCCGAATTAATGTTGGGAAGGGCGATCTTCCAAAAGTACCTAGACCCTGGTAGTCCAGTTGTATATGTGCACATAAATGGTGTCATAGTCCCCAATACTTTGATTGATATCAGGGTTTCCATCAATGTAATGACCAAGGAAATTATTCTTAACTCAACCTCCAAGGGAATTTGAGGAAAACCAAAATGGTTCTACAACTTGGATATCAGTCCACAGTAACTCCAAAAGGAATTGTTGAGGATTTTATGGTTTCAATTGAATCTTGGGAGTATGATACAGATTCACTAGTTTTGCAGCCAAAAAATAAGTTTAATGGATATCCTTTCATCTTAGGGAGACCTTGGTTAACCATTGTCGATGCTTATATAAGTTTTCGGGAAAAAAAAATGACTAGTAAGAATGGACCCTTGTCTAAACAACTGGTATTATATCCTATAGCCCAGCCTTCCATTGACCATGACCTAACTATATGGTTGGAGGATGAAGAAGAATATGAAGTATACAACACTACACCCTACCCCATTTGTACCATACATGTTGTTATTAGAGGGGGGCAACTTTATGAAGATGAAATCATTGACTAAGTCATTTAGAACCAGTTCCCCATTGACAACCTGCTTTAGAACATAGGAAAAGAATCTGAAAGCCACCCTTGGATGGAACTTGTTATCACTCCGTAATTTCAAGGCTGAAAACAAAACTGCGGAGGGAACATCAAAACCGCTTCGGGCCTAGGATATGGCCCTCCTAGACCCAGAGAGGGATCTCTCTGTTAGATATAGCTTTGTTTATTGGGAATTTTAAGCTAGCTATTAGTGCATGGGGGTTTGGATTTTTGAATTGGTTTGGTGAGGAAATCAAGGGAAAAGGCAATTGGGCGATGGAGTCAAAGGGTATAGGTGGCTAATTTGTAGAAGTAATCAAGAATGAGTGAAATAGGGCAAGCTAGGTGCACTACCATGGATCTTTCAGAATTTTAAATGGATTATGAAAAAAAGAAATGTAAGGATAGGTAGAGATTGAGGAGAAGTTAAGAATTCCTCAATCTATCCTAGGATGTAAATTTCAACAGAAACCGAGGAGAAATTAAGAATTCCTCAGTTTGGCATCAGTAGAAAAAATAGAATAATATAAACACAACCAAAATAGGGTGTTCTAATCAAAAAATCCTATTCATCATAATTTCTATTTTACAATTAGGTTTACATAAATATAGAGAAAGATAAACATAATGGAAAAACACATAAAAACAGAAGAAAAAATCACCATTTCATACACCACAGGAATCCTAAACAGCTGGTCTTGTATTACTCTTCAAACAGTCACTTGAAATCCAGTGAACAACATTACAGAATGGGACTCTTCCTTATTGCAGATTCCCCCCCCCTTAATACTTTGAACAATGAAGTATTTATGCTAATCCTACTGACTGATTACAATCAATGCAGTAACTAATAGTTACTTTCCTTTGCCTACGTAATAGAGAAGGACTGTCATCAGTTGACATGTGCAAATAAAGTAGTAGGAGTTATTAAGGACATCTGGAACTATTTTGATTCCCTTTGAACTCTCAATTATATCAAATCCCCCATCTTATTTGTAAAAATAGAAAAAATGTTATAAAACTAATGCCACATGTATAACTAATTATCAATCTTTAAGGAAGTGATTGCAACAGGGGTGACATGTGTGAAACTTATTCGTTCTCCTCAGGATGTTGTTATTAACAAGATCTTATTTTCCATTCGAGAGATGGAGAACATATAATAATAATGATTTTAATTTAGTGGTTGATCTCCATGATATCTTGAGGTCAAGTAAGTTCTGGGATAGTTGGAAGATACGCCTGTAAAACAACCTTGAATATGCCCTGTCACCTATTGACTTGTACTCTGTAGAGTTTTTCAAACTTGATTGTACTCTTAGTCTTCTTCACACACTCATCTACAAGCCTTAATGTCGAAGGTAACACCGTCTACATACTCCTTTAGTTTCACATATGGAATGAAGTGGAGCTGTGATGGTGAGAGCGGGTAGGTGGTATCAGAGTGGAGGGAAAGCAGATTTCAGGGGAGTAGTGGAGTGGTAGGCGGTATCGGAGCAGGGGGTACGATGTAGCCAGGGAGCGCCACGTAGCGGGAATGGCGGTAAGAGATACCACCCATTTCGAACCCCACCCCCCCCACTATTAAAGCTCGAAGTCTGACGGGGGCTGAAAAGGGATGACGACCATTGGATGCTGAGATGAGGAGCGGAGAAGGTGGAAAGGTGCGGGGATTTTAAGGTGGAATGACATGGGATGTAACGGTGGGGTTGGGGAGAAATGAATGTCGGGGCATGAGTGGATGGAGATGTGGCAAGGAGGCGGGCTCGCCCGCAGGTCACAAATCAGAGTTTTTTTAACATATTCCTTAGCGATAACCCTTTTGACCTTGTGAAATACGATATGTGATTGGGTACCACCCATATCGAAAATCACATAAGTTAAGTTTACAATGCATCGCAAATTTTAAGGTTTATCGCACACCGCGACATTAAGGTTTACCGCACACCACAAAATTTAAGGCTTATCGCACACCGCAACGAATAACTTATCGCATTGCAACTCAAAACAATTAATGTGCAAACATAAAAATCATTGATTGGATGTGCAATGGGAGGTGGGGAAAGGGTCAATAAGATAGCGGTTTTGGGTGGAATTTGTGACAAGGTAAGGTTGAAGCGGTTTATAACATATGTGTAACATATCAAGTGGCCTAATGTGGGGGGCGGAGCTGAAATTGAGGTATCAATGCTCAATATGAAGTCATAAAACTTTATGCATGTGGTTTTTGGGTGGTTTTATGAGACGGATAGTGCCACCCAATGCATTTAGGCTTAGTTTGGACTATGAAGTGAATACAGCCATCCTTTTCCTTGGTGTCCAGAAGTATCTTCTCAGAAATAAATGATAGTCATGGAATATTATCGACAATATGAAATATCTGAAGAGAATAGTTAGTCACTTTATGATACTATAGATTATAGGATACTAACAGAGGATCCAACTGGGGATGGAAGCTCCTTATAAAGGTGTCAAGAACACCGTAGACTAATGGCCTGATCCTGAATCTGCAACTTATTCTACTACAAAATCTCTACAGCTGAAAATATTTGATCATCTTTTCTAAACCTCAAACAAGAATCTGATATATGTGTTGCAATATGAAATGAAACTACAACTGAACTTATGCATTGCAAACCATCAAACTGAAATCATAGCTGCACCCATAAAATCAGAATGCTGAAATCTAAACTGTGCTGAAACTGAAAACTAAAAGAAACCTTAAACTAAAACTAAAAAGATGCTCAAACTACTCAGCTTATTGACACTCATACCTACATCTAGTTCGATAAAAAATGATCCCATCAAATAATAATCAGAATTCCAATGTAACCGGTCAAGCAAATGAGTGCTCAATTGAAATTGACCTTCCCTTTCCTTGGGTAGAACAATGGGCTCAAAACATGGCAACTTAACTCTTCAAATGAATTCGATAGCTTTTTTAATCAACCTGGTAAACTCTTCCTTCACTGATGATCGTAATAAATTGCTTAGAGCATCTAAGTAAACATGCAACATGAGATCCCTTAGATGATTGGTGATATAAAAAAATACCTCATCCCAGACAACTCTTTTGCTTCTGTGCTAGAACTGACTGTCTTCATATGGAAAAGAGGACACTTTTTTTTCTTCTTTTCCCATGATAATCAGTTGTTCTATGTGGTCTTCATCATTCCCTTTATCATTCATAAATTTGCAAGGAAGTTGCAAACTCCCGATCATCTCAGGAAAAGGGTCATTGGCTGTAATATCAATTTGTTGTGAAAATTTTTCAACATCCCAAGAAGAAAATAATTGGGAACCTATGTGGTCTTTTTCAATGTCTATAAATTTAGAAATAGGATTAGAGAGGTCTTCGATCAAAAAACCTTCTCAGTTTTCATTAGGAAAAATTTATTGGTGTTCAATCTATGAATAAAAAAATGCTAGTTGAATATGCTCTTGTAAATCTGGGCCATCAAACTCTGCTGCTCTTCCTTCTAGATTACTAGACTGCTGGAGGTTTTCACTGATGTCGTCTGCTAGATCTAGTTCAGTGAGCTGAAGTTCTTCTTTAACCATCTGCTGATCAGATTGACCTTTTTCTACTAAGGATATTTCCTTTGATGAAACTTCATGAACTTCTAGATAGCATATCTCATTCCTTTTTTCACAATGAGAAGACATTTTAGACAAAACTTCCACTTTTTGAAATGGTCTTTCTTCTAAAAATTCTAATATCTCATCATTCATAAACTGATCATCATCATAGTAATCCTCCAGTTATTCAATAAAACTTTGAAATTTATCACAGTAGTCTTGAACTAGTGACAATGAGGTATAATATTCTTTATACTTGTCACAAAACACAACATGAAAACACTTTAGAGAACTTATACTTGCAACTGGTAGACCTTCATACCAAATCCTAGCTTTCTCTTCTAAACTGGCCACAAAAATTTTCATAAGACAGTCCTCTGGAATTTGGATTTTAAATCTTCGGGCATGCATATGAAATATTAACAAATGTATAGTAGCATCATCTCCTTTCTTATCTCTAAACACCGGAAGATATTTTAACCAATCATTGATTGGCATGGGATTTGGAAAACCTGGGATCTTAGATCTGTCCAAAGGAGAATAACTGCATTTTATTCTTGAATTCATATTTCCAATCAATCAAATAATGGAGTCAACATATGTTCACAACAAATCTGTATTCTTCTACTAGTGGAGCCTGTAGGCCAATTGAAAATTGTGGAATCACCAGGTAGATGATTTCAACCTTCTTGTGTATGTTTGTTTGTCCACCATCACCAGCCAAATATGAACTTGATAATTGTTACTGAGGAAAAAAAAACTTGTCCCTAGTATGGTCACCACTATGTTATCACTTCGTAATTTTGAGGCTGAAAAAAAAACTACGGAGGGAACATCAAAATCGCTTCGGGCTTAGGATCTGGCCCTCCTAGGCCTAGAGAGAGATCTCTCTGCTAGATATAGCTTTATTGATTGGGAATTTTAGGCTAGCTATTATTCCATGGGGGTTTGGATATTTTAATTTGTTTGGTGAGGAAAGCAAGGGAAAAGGAAATTGGGTGATGGAGTCAAAGGGTTTGGGTGGCTAATTTGCAGAAGTAATCAAGCATGACTGAAACAGGGCAAGCTAGGTGCACTACCATGGATATTTAAGACTTTTAAATGGATTATGAAAATAAGAAATGTAAGTCTAGGTAGAGACTGAGGGGTAGTTAAGAATTCCTCAATTTTTCTTACGATGTAAAGTTCAGCAGAAAATGAGGAGCAATTAAGAATTCCTTGGTTTGGCATCAATAGAAAACATAGAATATTGTAAACAAAGCCAAAATAGGGTGCTCTAATAAACAAATCCTATTCATCACACCTTTTTTTTTACAATTAGGTTTACAGAAATACAGAGAAAGAGACACATAATGGAAAAACACATAAAAATAGAAGAAAACATCACCATTTCAGACACCACATGAATTCTGAACAACTGTTCTTGTATTACTCTTCAGATATTCACTTGAAATTCAATGAAAAAAATTATAGAATGGGAGTACTCTTCCTCATTGAAAATCGCCTCCCCCACCCTTAATACTGCAAACAGTGAAGTATTTATGCTAATCCTACTGACTGATTACAATCAATGCAGTAACTAAAAGTTACTTTCCATTGGCTACGTAACAGAGAAGGACTAACATCAGGTGAAAAGTGAAAATAAAGCAGTAGGAGTTATTAAGGACATCTGGATATATGGCACTGTTTTGATTCCCTTTAAATGCTCAATTAGCTCAAATCCTCCATCTTCTTTGGAAAAATAGAAAAACTGTTATAAAACTAATCCCACATGTATAACTAATTATCAGTCTTTAAGGAAGTGATTGCAACAGGGGTGACATGTGTGAAACTTCTTCATTCTCCTCAGGATTTTGTTATTAAAAAGATCTTATTTTCCATTCGAGAGATGGAAAACATATAAGAATGGTGATTTTCATTCAATGGTTGATATCCGTGCTATCTTGAGGTTGAGTAAGTGCTGGGACAACTGGAAGATATGCCTGGAAAACAACTTTGAATATGCCCTGCCACCTATTGACCTGTACTCTATAGATTTTTTCAAACTTGATTTTACTCTTAGTCTTCTACACACACTCATCTGCAAGCCTCAATGTCAGAGGTTACACCGTCTACATTCTCCTTTATTTTCACAGATGGAATTTAGTGGAGTTGCAATGGCGGGAGTGGGTACGTGGTATCAGAGTGGAAGGAAAGAAAATTTTGGGGGGGTAGTGGAGTGGTAGGAGGTATCAGAGCAAGGGGGTGTGAATTAGCCAGGGCATGCCACGTATCGGGAATGGAGGTAAGAGATACCACCCATTTCGGACCCCCCCACACGGTTAAATATCGAAGGCTAAGGGGGGGGCCAAAAAGGGATGACAACCGTCAGATGAAAAGATGAGGAGTGGAGAAGGCGGAAAGGTACATGGAGTTTAAGGTGGAATGACATGGGATGCAACGGTGGGGTTAGGGAGAAATTACTGTCAGGGTATGAGTGGATGGAGATGTGGCAAGGAGGTGGGCCTGCCTGCAGGTCGCAAATTAGAGTTTTTTAACATATTCCTTAGTGCTAACCCTTTTGACCTCGCGAAGTGTGATATGTGATTGGGTCCCACCCATATCACAAATCACAGGAGTTAAGTTTACCATGAATCACAACTTTTAAGGTTTAGCACACACCACGACATTAATTTTTACCACACACTGCAACATTTAAGGCTTATCGCACACCACGACATTACGTTTTACCACACACTGCAACATTTAAGGCTTAAGGTTTATCACACACAACGACATTAAGTTTTACCACACATTGCAACATTTAAGGCTTATCGCACACCACGACATTAAGTTTTACCACACACTGAAACATTTAAGGCTTATCGCAGACCACAACGAATAGCTTATCGCATCGCAACTCAAACCAATTAAGCCGCTATGTCTTAACGTGTAAACATAAACATCACTGATTGCGATGTGTGATGGGAAGGGGGGAAAGGGTCAATAAGATAACAGTTTTAGGTGGAGTTTGCGATAAGGTAAGGTTGAAGTGATTTATAACATATGTATAAAATATTAAGCGGCCTAATGTGGGGGCCGGAGCTGAAATGGAGGTATCGGTGCTCAATATGAAGTCCT
Organism: Pinus albicaulis; assembly: GCA_034641835.2. Taxonomy (NCBI): domain Eukaryota; kingdom Viridiplantae; phylum Streptophyta; class Pinopsida; order Pinales; family Pinaceae; genus Pinus; species Pinus albicaulis. Next base: position 39,202,073 of record CM076572.1, read on the forward strand.
AAAACTTTATGCATGTGCGTTTTTGGGGGTTTTATGAGACAGATAGTGGAAGCCAATGCATTTAGGCTTAGTTTTGACTATGAAATGAATACAACCATCCTTTTCCTTGGTGCCCAGAAGTATCTTATGAGAAATAAATGACATTCATGGAATATTATTGACAATATGAAAGATCTGAAGATAATAGTCAATCACCTTGTGATACTATAGATTATAGGATACTAAAAGAACTGCACTCAGTTGATTCCACCTCTGAAACCACCAAGGCTGTGGAGTTTGGACATCCAAATCTTTGAATATTAACTCAAACCTCTCAGATAGATAATAAGAGCAACTATGCCAACTTTTGAGATAAAACCTAGATGCATTTCCTTGGGATTACAAGGACATGAAAGGGGTTCATCCCTTGGTATGCAGGCATCATATTTACATTAAGGAAGGATGAAAGACTATGCGCTAACCCCAAATGTGGATGAACCGAGCTCTAAAAGACATTTTCAAGGAATAACAATAGAAATTATTGGATGCAGGTTTCATCTATCCTATATCAGATAGTGAGTGGGTATCTCCTCTTGTCCTAGTCCTAAAGAAGAATGGAAAATGGTGAATCTGTGTTGATTATTAGGAACTCAACAAAGCCACCAAGAAGGACCATTTCCCTTTTCCCTTTATAGATCACGTCCTAGATGGCCTTGCAGAAAAGAAGTTCCTTTATTTCTTAGATGGGTTCAGTGGGTATAATCAGATTAAATTAGCTCTGAAGACCAGGACAAGACTAATTTCACATGTCCTTGGGGTACCTTCACCTATAGAGTCCTACCCTTTGGGTTGTGAATGCCCCATCTACCTTCAAAAGAGTTGTCTTGAGAATTTTCTCTGAGCTAGTCCATGACTCGGTTGAGATATACATGAAGGATTTCACACCCTGTGGGGATAACTTCCAGGAATATCTCTCCAATTTGGGAAAAGTTCCAAGAAGATTCAATGATATGAATCTCTCCATGAGCCCAGAAAAGTGTGAATTCTTGAAAGAGGAGCTATATTGGGACACTCAATCTCCCAAGTAGGAATACAATTGGACCCAAGAAAAATCGCCATCATTGAAAGGGTACCTGCTCCTCAAAAGCAGAGAGATGTCAGGAGTTTCTTAGGTTTAGCTGCCTCCTATAGAAGGTTTATCAAATATTTCAGCAAGTTGGCTCCACCACTATTTGGTTTATTGGCCAAATATTATGAATTTACTTGGTCTAGTTCGTGTCAAGAAGCTTTTGATATCATTACGGGAAAGTTAACTACTATCCCCATTCTCTGAGGTCCAAATTGGACTCTGCCTTTCCACATAAACACATATGCATCAGACAAAGCTATGGGGGCAGCCCTGGGGCAGTTAGAAGAAAAGTTACCTTATGAAATCTATTTCATTATTAAGAACTTGTTTAAGGCCGAACTCAATTATACTATCACAGAGAAGGAAATGTTAGCGATTGTCCATGCTTTAAACAAATTTAGACATTATATCACTATTTTTAAGACCTTTGTACACACTGACCATGCGGCCATCAAATATTTAATGAAAAAACCATATTTGAATGCTAGAATAATTAGATGGTTGTTACTATTACAGCAGTTTGACCTAACCATTGTTGATAAACCTAGAAAGGAGAATGCTATTGCAGAATTTTTTATCCAGGTTAGCTCTATCTAGAGATGAAGAAGGAATGGTGGATGACCAACTCCCGAATGAACATCTCTTTGCTATATCAACACTCTCTCCATGTTTTTATGACATAGATAACTACTTAGTTGCTAAAAATTTCCCTCCTAACCTCTCATCAAAGGAGAAGAGAAATATCATCAGAAAAAGCGCCCCTTTCACCTGGATTGGGGGAAATATCTTCAATATAGGCCTTGACCAAATTCTCAGAAGATGTGTGAGGGAGAAATAAATTTTTGACATCCTCTCTATATTTCATGATAGCCCTTGTGGATGCCACTTTGCTACAAAAAGTAAAACCTTCAAAGCTTTGCAGGTAGGTTTCTATTGGCCTACCTTTCACTAGGATGCCAGAAGATACACTAGCAAGTGTGACCAGTGCCAAAGGATGGGGAAACCTACACAGAGGGATGAGATGCCTTTTCATCCTCAGGTGGCTCTTGATCCATTTGAAAAGTGGGGCATGGAATTCATTGGACCCATTGATCCACCATCTGGCCAAAAAACGTATATCATAGTCTGCATTGAATACTAACAAAGTGGGATGAAACAAGAGTTGTGAAGGTAGCAACTGAGGAGAAGGTAGCTAAATTTCTGAGAGATAATTTGTTTTGAAAATTTTGATACCCTAGAGAGGTAGTCATTGATTAGGGGGCACAATTCACATCTCATCTCATTGAGAATCTTCTGAGGAGGCACAAGATAAAGAATAAGACTTCCACTACCTAGCACCCTAAAAAAAATGGCCAAGTGGAAGTGACCAACATAGCCTTGGAGAATATCCTCACCAAGGTTGTGAGAAGCAGTAGAAAATATTGGGTGGATAGATTAGAAGAAGCTACTTGGGCCCACGACACTACTCGGAAAACAAAAACAGGGTTCACTCCTTATGACTTGGTCTATGGGAAGAAAGCTTTGATTTCAATTGAATTTGAGTTGAACATTGTTAATTTTTGCATATGTTCTATGCCATTTCATATTAGGGCACACAATACTGAAGTAGATAAAACATAGTAATAGATCAATAGAAGACAAGCCAAAACATAGATAATAAATGGTGGCGTTACGACGATCAGCAGGATGCTTCTACCAAAAAATTCTCCAATAGGTCATTCATCCAAGCGTGTCACACATAACCCAGAACAACCCAAAAAAAGAACAGTCCATATATATCACAGCTCCAATGCTATCCAGAGAGAGAGAATTCCTCCACAACAATGTGTGTCAAATGAACTCTAAGTCTCTCCAATATATAGGAATCTTTGGGGGTGTGTGACACGTCCTTTAAGACATTTAAGTCTATATTTTATTCTAGGCCAACCTAGCACATAAGTGGAATAAATTCAAAGTACATGTTCTGCTCATCCGATCAAGATGATCTTTAGATCAATCTTACACCTCTCCGAAAGAGGAATCCAATAAAAATATTGGGATCATCATCTGAGCAGCACAACCCGGAGTTTGGACCTAGTTGTCCAATTTTAACACTCCCTCTCAACTAGGGAGAACTCCGTCCACAAGTGCAATCCAAACATCGTGCGTCATCCCACCGTAACTTGCTTTGCTGGCCTCTTTATTTCAGAACAGAAGTGGGTCAGTCACAAAGACATCATTCCCGGCTGACAGATTCAACCCAGAGGTCAAAACCTCTATCGGACTCACAAAGAGTCTCCAACCAACCCGAAGTTGGTTCATCTGACCCGAAGTCAGGCGGAGGTCCGAGACCTCACTAGACTTGATCCCAGATCAAGTGGTTGGACCGTGCCATCCTAGATAGAGAGTACAACAATCTCTGATGCGTCCATCAGTCTTTGCTACTGGTCTCTAGCTTTTCCCATCTCATTGGCCAAATGAGAGGTACTTCCCATGAGCCCTGAACTCAATGGGTAGGATGCATACGGGGCACAGATAATGAGAGGTGAACCAACTCAATAATCACAACGGTGGGGTCTAAGCACACCAACAAGGTTTGGCAAGCCTAGCCTTGTGGTTGCTCATAGCTCCAAGAAGTTGTCCCCAAATCCCCCCTAGAGCTCCTCGAGCTCATCATCCAATAGGACCCACATCATAGGGTCGTTCCACGATACCAAGTCTCTCATGGAATGTTAGGAACTTGACCTTCCCCAGGGGCTTAGTGAGAATATCCGCAACCTACTCATTAGTTCCTGTATGATCGAGCCTTACGGTGCCTCGATGTACCATATCCCAGATGAAATGGTACCTGATATCAATATGCTTGGATCGGTCATGGAACACAGGATTCTCGGTCAAGTGAATCCCACTCTGATTATCACAGAGTATCACCGTGGTATCTAGCACATGCTTGAATAGCTCACTGAAGAGCTTTCGAAACCAGACTGCTTCACAACAGGCCATACTTGCTGCAATGTATTCAGCCTCAATGATGCTCAAAGCCACCGACTTCTGATTCCTGCTCATCCATGAGATTGAAGCAGAAACAAGATGGAAACAACATCCCGATGTGCTCTTACGATCCACCACATTGCTAGCCCAATCGGCATTAGTATATCCAAGGAGTGTCACGCTCCCGGCAGTGTATCTCAGCCCATGCTTTATCGTTCCCCGAAGATATCTCAGAAGATTCTTGGCACCAACCCAGTGAAAGTGATGAGGCTCAACCATCTGTTGACTCAAAGTGTTCACTGCAAAACATATATCTGGACGGGTGTTCACTAAGAACATCAAGGCCCCTACGAGTTGACGATACTCTGTAGGATTTGAAAATACGGGCCTAGCAGCACTGCCACTCAACTTCTTGAAGTTGAGTTCCATTGGTATTGACAGAGACTTGCAATCCACCATACCAAATCTTTCCTGAAGTTTCACAATGTATTTTCCTTGAGAAAGGAAAATCTCGCCAGGTTTCTGCCAGACCTCTAGGGCTAGGAAATAGTGCATCAGTCCTAGGTCCTTTATCTCAAAATCAACAGCGAGCTCCCTCTTGCATTAATGAATGAGAGGGTCAGCACTTGTCAAGAAGAATTCGTCCTCATACAATGCTATAATGAGAGGATTTTCTCTATCAACCTTGAAGTAAAGGTTCAGATCAGCCTTACTACGAGTGAAGCCCAACTTCACTAGGTAGCTATCTATCCTCTCGTACCAAGCTCTGGGTGCTTTGTTTCAGCTCATAGAGGGATTTTCTTCAACCTATAGACATGGGTGTCCCTAACCTGGACTTCGAACCCTAGAGGTTGCTCAACATACACCTTCTTCCTTTAATGAAACATGTAGAAATGTGGTCTTTACATCCATATGATGAAGACTCCATCCTTGCGTAGCAGCAAGGGCTATTATTGATCGAATGGTGGTATATCGGGTCACAGGTGCAGGTGTGACATCATAGTCTATGCCTTCCTCAGGGGCAACGAATCTTGCCTGAACTTTTCAGCACTTCCATCAGATCCATGCTTGATTTTGAAGCGAGGTGACAACAGCTTTAATCTGTGGTCTAGGAAATATATCCCATATATCACCATCATATCCTTGTAGATTTAGATACTTTATAGCTTCTTCAAATGATCTAGGCTCATATTGTACTCATGGCTACTTGGTATTTATATGGCTTCTCGGTTTTCTTCCGAAATTTCCCCCTCTGAAGCCATATATCTTTGAGCCATAAGGATCTTCTTTCGTTCAACAATGATATTAGCTTAGGAGCATATACAGATGTATTCTCCCTCTTAATTATAGCTTCTCTCTCGAGAGAATATATCTATTTTAAGTGAGTGCATACCAGATACCAACTTGGAAAGGGTGACTTAATCTTTCACAGTCAAAACCATTCAACAGGCTTTGCTGATCATGGTTCAAGATTCAAAGAATGTGTCTGAAAACTGTCGAAACACATTTTACCATTATGCTTCAAAGTGAGACTACAACTGTCTCATGCTAACTACTACATAGGTGTCTATCTATGTCATTGTCCAACAGGGAGAATATATCAAGAAGCCTCAACTTGTGTTAGAAGTCCTGTTATTCTGAGGAGGTCTACTGTAGCTTCCTCAACCAGCCCTCTTTACTGTGACCCACAGAACTAGGAATCCAAACATGATTCATTCTCTCATAATTCTGCACTTGAGAGCTTTATCTACTACATATGACAGTTGATCCAACACTGCTTCTTATTTACAGATCTACCCAAGACTTTAGATCTCAATTCTGCGATTTTTTTTTTCTCCTAGATTTCACAGATCTAGGAACCGATCATACAGATTTTAAAACACAAAATTTACCCTTCTTCATGTCAGTCCATGCAGATCCAACACAATCATAATGGTACTCCTGCTCATCAATGTTCCAGCCCCAATCATCCAACGGGATAAATCTGGACAAGGCACTTTCTAAGGTTACTACCAATAGATTAAGTCCAGGTATATGCTGGTTCACAACCACTATCACTAGACAACAGTATCATAATACTATTAAATGAGGCACTGCACTACCCCTCAAGTCATTAATACATGTTACATGTGTTCCTTTGTTCATCAAAGTGACCTGTATCTTCAAGAAAATCCAGAGTTTTGAATGAAAATATTATAGATGACTTCCATAGAAATGAATTTTGCTGATGATGATCAATAATTTGTAGTCCTTGATATATACACGTAGCCAAGAAATCAATTGTAGAAGTGACAGTTTTATCAAACATATCAGAAAACTTTATATGATAATTATTTTCCAGGGACTGTCCAAAGGAGATGCTTAGTAATTCAAGACTTTACTGAGTTTTTGTATATAGCTATAAATTTATGTTAGGGCATTAGCAGGCTACACCATCCATTATCTAGTCATTGGAAAACATTCTAAAGCTATGCTTATAGCCCACAGACATTCCTAGAAAAGCCGACTTCGGGAATGTGGGCATCCTCTAGAAATTGCAGCTTCTCACCGTAGAGGCTTCCAACAATCCTTTTGCTCAAGAGTATAGACAGATAGAGGTCTCCCTCTTAATCCCAGAAAATCTACAGGTGCCATCATTTTTCCTTTGAATCTTGATCTTAATGGCTTTTAGGTTTGGAACTGTAAACAACCGAGGATGATATCTTCAGTTGCATTGCTTCAAGTTTAGAAAATCATGACTTGTATTTAGACTTCATTAAAGTTCAGATCTCTGATTTTCTGGCCCTCATCATATTAGACAAATAATTTATAAAGAATTTATGAGAACCATAAAACACATCTACAATTACCAATATCATTAAGATAATAATAAAAAGGGTACTTATCTGGCTTGAAGATCCTCTGGTCGGCCCATTGCAAAGTATTTCGACTAGGTCTCATAATCTTCTTTTATGAATAGAATAGAGATCCTTTGTACCTTTAATAATTTATCTTCTTCATAGACACAAATCCTGAGACCAAGGCTTCAATTCTAGAGATAATTCAGGCTCCTCTGAAGTTACTCGGGCTCTTAAATCATTGTAGCAACATAGCTTGGATTTAGCCATCTGAGGTCATGCTTAGTCCCTGATCAGACTTCAAAGGTTGTGACAGATATTCTTTAATACTTGTAGAATTTTACATTGCCAGTTCTCAGCTTAAATCCTTTTAGAATTCATAGGGAACGATTATAAAAACTTTTCAAAGAGATATTATCCCTGTTTGGATACAAATTTGCATTCAATCATGGCTCTCGACATGGAACAGCGAACAAGGATGAACCCACATATTCGCCTGATCTGTGGTTGAATGTTTGAGGGAGTCTTGCATATGTGACCCTCGTGGCTTGCGTCGATTTTAACCCATGATATGTTCGCTGGTTTGTATATGCATTCAATTCATCAAACGACAAGATGTCATACAACCTTCGTCGACTCATATAGGGACGTTCATGGATTACACGCCATATAGGGATTACACGCCATATTCATTATGCCGGAAGCCTAGTCATGTAAAGTCTGAATACTCTTCCATCATACACCTAGAATAGCCAGAATGATATTTCAATATATCGTCGACGGGCTACGCATGCAAAAGACATCCCAGGTGGATCGCTAATGGCCTTTGTTTGCGTGCTTATATCTATACAACTTGTGGAATTGAGCAAAACTCTTGTAACATAGAGACTCCATAGTTTCCAGCGCCCGCCCCCCCCCCCCCCCCTCTCCTAGAAAAAAGAAAAATAAAAGAAAAAAAAGAGGCATGGGTGAAAACCTGTCTGAGGCACCTAAGGCCAAATCTAGGGCTGAAAACCTCCATGAGGCAATCTTGGAGCAAAAAAAGAGAGAAAAAGAAGAAAATAGAAAAAAAATCCTTGGGATAAAACCTCTCTGAGGCACCCAAGGCAGGCCTGTGGGTTGAAAACCTATGTGGAGGTAGCCCACTTACCTTCAAAAAAAAAAGAAAAAAGAGAAAAAATAAAGAAGTAAAAAAAAGGAAAAAGAGAAAAAAGAAAGAAACAAAAAATAAGGATAAAAGAGAAAAAATACCTATGCACTCATTTGTTTTTCTGTTTTGCAGGTTATTAATCAAAGATGGTTTTTGGATCTATAGGAGAAGTTTTTATTCAATTCTCCTTCTCCTCTGCTTACACACTCCATGAACCACTCCAACATGCACCCATTCATTCATTTTACCCCTCGGGTAAGCATAAAACTCCATTTTTTCTCCAAACTGTAATTGCTACAGGCAAGTCCAACATGTACATGATTCCTATAGCACTATAGGAAACTCCTATAAATTTTGCATGAAACTTATTCATGAAGGAAGGATCCCTCTCAAGGAATCATAAACCTCAAGGAGAGCATGATAATTTATTTTTTTCTTGTACCTACCACTCATAACCCCTCATTTCACTCCATGCACAAAGATTCACTCTCTAAACCCTATGTTGCGCCATTAGCATCTAGATCATTTGTAACTTGGCATGAGACCTCTTTACTTACCTATCAACCATTCCATTCATTCCATGACACTATTCATAACCTCCATAATGTCAGAAATACTAAGAAGGGGGGTGAATCAGTATTTCTTTTCAATTTTTATTATAACCAGTTAGATTCTACACAAAAAGATAGAGAAATGAATAGTTTATTATAGAAGGAAGGATAATAATCCTTTTACAAATGAATGAGTACAGTGATTTCCAAGCACCAAATTGGACTTAATGAGGCTACGACCTCTAGGGCTTAGACCCTATCTTCTCCAAGGCACCAACCTTGTGTTTAGAGGCACCAACCTCTAGAACACCAATCCTTCAGTTTTTTTAATTGAAAAAGTGTAATGTAATTTCAAGGGTGTCTTCAACGAAATTCATCAATGTTAAATTCCTTTATCCAAAAATGTGCTTGACTTTCAAGAAGGTATCCACCGCTGTTACAAAACTCCAACACTTCAACAATCTGTGTTTATCAAATCAAGGAGGGTCAAGGGAATTGATCCACAACAATCAAGATCTCTTCAGGTATGATAAGACTTCAAACCATTGTAAGATAAGGCTGGTGCACTAAAATTCACGACAATCAACATATGCTCTTACAGACTGAGCCCTGAAAATATTAATTTCTCCACTAGCCTCTGCAACTTCGGATCTAGTTTAGTGACCCAATCAGATTATACTCCTACTATAAGTTCTACAATATTTGAAATATGTCAAGACAGAGATCCAAGTTATCCACCAAAACTCACCCACAAAAAAATCTGAGCCACTGTAACTAGATATATGTTATGAACTGTGACACTATAGGAACACCGAATCAATAGCCTTTCAAGCCACTATAATTGCAGTCTAAGATTTTTATCAAGATTGACCCATTGCAGAGAGGTCTAAGACTCTAATTATACATAGGTTTGAGGCTTGTATATTCTCAAAGGTCTGAGCTGATATGCACCAGTCAAATTTTTCAACTAAAGGTTGCAAGACCTTGTATCTTTATGCTGGACCGAATATTTGGTGGCACTAAACCAAGCTGTTATGACCCTAATTCAGTTTCAACCTAGAATTCTAGTTAGGGAACACAAGTTCTATAATAGGAGTGAGGGTATCAAGATTATTCCAAATCACAGTTTCCAGGACTATCCACAATATTTTATCCTTCGGTCTTTTAGCTGCTTCTCCTTGGTGTCTTCTAGTTCACGAGTTGTGAACTAAATATTTTTATCTATGATAGATGACCTAACTTGATGATTTGAGAAATGAAATGTATCACTAGTTTATAGTGGTTCAAATGTTGAACAGGCAGGCTGACTTAGGTAGGCTGGAATAGGTTGGCTCAAAGACCAGAAATTATGTATTAATTTAAAAATTCAATAAATTTCAAACCACTTGGAGTTTCAGGCTGAGTAATATCTCATTGGAAAGCTAAAATTATGCTCTTTCTGATGGTGGAGGTCTTATGAAATAAAGTTTCCTCAATATTATCGGAAAATAATTTTTAATGTGACTAATCCTTTGTGAGTGTAGAAATAGAATGAAGGACCTCTTCATTGATTCCTTTTACTTTTCTTCGTCATTCTTGCCTTCATTATGATTGCAAGTCATCATCTCATGGATATTGACATCAATGAAAATTAGACTAAAAATCTCTCCCTTTGTCATTGGATGGAAATATTTTTCTTCTCTCCCCCATTGACATCAATGGCAAACAAGGTACCAATATGATCCCCCTGTCATGCTATTCCCCCTATCATGTTGCTCCCCCTATCATGCTTCTCCCCCCGACTTGCTTCTTATTTTAATGTGATGAAAGAGAAATGACCCCCATATTTTGACGAATATATTCAAATTCTTCTCAAGGAAGGGGTTTTGTAAATATATTTGCATTCTTCTCCTTTGTATTGACATATTCTAACTTGAGATTTTGTTCAACAACTTTTTCATGGAGAAAATTATATTTGATTGAATATGTTTGGTATTTGAGTGCATCAACGGATTCTTTGAAATACTGATGGTGCTAGTGTTGTCACAAAAAATATTGATTGGTTGCTTAGTTTCTATGTTGACATCCTACAAGGCTTCCTTCATCCATAGTATTTGTGTACATGTAATATCCCAAAATGGGAATCACACAACAAGCCTGCTGAAATAACACACTTCTAAGAATTAAGTGCACTGAAATGATTTTGCAGCTCCTGGATCCCTTAGATCAGCTAATATAAGATCTAAATCCAAAATTAGAGCAAAAACCAATCAAACTAGGTGGGTTAAACAGATCTCGCACAACCTAGTCTAGCTGAAAAACACCCAAAGAGAGGGGCTGCAGCTATATGCAAAGGACTGCTTCAGAAATAATGTATTTTATCAGTTATAAGCATGATACCAAGATGGAGGTCCCTCTTTCAACTATACAACAGCAAAATAGATCTATAATGGAGCTTATATAGTGTATAATAGAAATAGAAGTAATATACAAGACAAAAGCCTCAAATTTGCTGAAGCATGTAGTAGATTACAACTCAGATATAGAGTTGATATATACACCAAATGATAGATATATTTCAGATCTGTATAGAAGATAAGCTCCTTTATACACTCCCCTTGGGTATCTCAGCAAATCATGAACAACGGTGAGTAGATATGAGATCTAAGTCACAGGTCTACAAAAGTATTCAGAAAATTCTGAATCATAGCATATGTAGCAGATTAGATCTGAAACAACATGGATTGGTTGTCCAATCCATGGATCACCATAGTGAAAGGAAGAATCCAATCACTAGAGATATCTCTTCTAAAATGATGCCAAGACACCCTGCAACTTTGCTCTTGCAAATAACACAGTCATGGAAGAGGGACTGCGTTGTAGGCTCTAAGAATGCTTTGGCCTACTGCCAATGTGTGGATATGAAGCTCAAAGGGTCTAGAACATACTTATCAAAGGGATAGATGACCTTCCCAATGAGAAGGAGTGCTAGAACTACATAGATCTAGAAATATCTATTCTCCGCTTGCTGTAGCTCACATGGACAATCCACTCCTAAACAAGACTGCATTGTAGATGCAATATGTGGCTTGGCCAAATGTCAGATAGTGGACTAGGAAAATAGGGCTCCTCCAAGAGCTACTCAAGGAAGGAGGTGGGATTCCTAAATAGGAAAAACCAATGAGGAGTGTCTAAACAGAAAATACCTTCAGAAAATAATATCATCAACAACCTTTTCCTGATGTCCTCCTCCTTCTTTTATAGGATGAAAGCCTTTTCAAACCCTAAACCACCTCAATGAGTTAGCTCCTTTCACATGTGGAGCCTCCATCTAAAATTGCGTTGTGTATCCATGAGGTTCATTGCATCTAGACTGCGCTGTTGATTTGGTCAAGGTTGACCCAATCTCATGATTCAAACCCATTCACACCTGCAAGAGTTTATTTACATGGCCCAGATATGTATATTTTTACATAGGCATTGATTTATTCATTGTTTTTAGGAGTTTAACATGTCCTCATTTATTCATTTATTCATGACACAAAAGATAGAACAAAAATGCATATTCCTTTTAGCTGAAGCTAAGTAGGAATATTACAGTCCTCCCCTCCAAAATTATTCTTGTCCTCAATAAACTGATAGGGTGAGTGTTGCAATGCTTCTTCCCCATTGGTGACATCATCAAAGATCAAGCTCTCATCATAAGCTAGATGCTCACCAATCCAAACCTCCATGAATTGTTTCTCCAAAGTCAATATGAGATGTGCAAAATCCATCCGACAAGGAAACAAGATCTCATGTGAAACACCCATGGTATGCCTAATTTTCCCTCTGAAACATATAACATAAGACACATGGAGAATTTTCAGCCCATTAGGCACATGCATACCTCCCATCCTCCCTCCATGGACTCCCATAAAAAGTACAAGCATGTCATCAATGTATGGGAGAAAAATAATTTTCAACCAAACAGAAAGGTGCACATATGGGGGTGGGTAATAGTCCCACATGTGGAACTAGCGTAATGCATCTCTAGCCTGCATTAAACCAAGATGAGGTAAGTGATTTTCCCACCACTTGCTTGCAACCCATGCCATCTCACTATAGATGAATGTCTGAGATATGTTTGGTGCCTTAGGAAAGCATCCGTCATGAAACAAGACCTCCCTTTGTCCACCAAGGGAGTGGCCAAGTGCAACAGTTGTTGTGGCCCCATATTTTCCAAGATATTTACAAGATATAACTCTCCTCCTTGGAGTCATGGCCTGTGAAAACATGGTGAAAGAATGGATACAATCAGAAAAAAAAGCATGTTTTACATGAGCATATTCTTCACCAATAGTCCTCCTCATAAAATTGGAGTGGTGCATAGATCTATCTTCTCCCTCAAGAGGGGAAAGAGAAGGCTGAATTAACTCAACATAGTTATGTTGCTGCCCCATCTCCACAAATTTCATGCATCTTTGACAATGCTAATATAGTTCTCCTTCAAAGCCCTCCCAATAGTAGCTCCTCAAGATGATGTTGTTGAGCTTCATAGAATATTCATGGCTGAAACAGAACCCCTCATAGGCCCATTGTAGTAACTTCTCCTTGAGCTTGGAGGCTCTAGATAAGAAGATCCTACCATGATCATTGATGACCCCATCTTGGATTGAATAATCCTTCTCATGTAGAAAGTCATCAAGAATCATGCATGTATGAAGATCCTTGGAATATTCCACTAACAGTTGGGACTTCCAATATGGATCTAGTTTTCCCAACAATGATATCGTTGATAATGTGTCAACTGAAGTGGTTGTCATGTTGTTACTTTTCTCCTTGACATCCTCCATATCCAAGGTGTATGTTGGAAGGCCATGCCTCCCATTTTTATCCTCTTTGACATCTCCCATGCCAAAGGTATGAGATGGAAGCTTGCTATTCCTCCCTTGCTTCTTTGTAGTGTCAACCTTCATTCTTGCAGTATCTTCCCTCAGCACAGTATGAGATGAGAGAATGGATAGTGATGTCAAGGGAAAAAAAATTTCCCTCTCTTTGTACCTTTCCCATACCTTCAGCACTGAAGCATGGTCTCCTAATGCTCCCTTCCTTCTTGGATCTATGGAAGGAGCATCAATGCATGGAACATCTTTCACCAAATCTAAATCAGGTGGTCTCCCGGGGGGTATACCACAATATAATGATGTCTCATGGTTCATTCCCATGTGAAAAATAGATGGGAACATAATATGACTACTTCCACTGCGCAAATCCATCTCTAATTGTTGTGTGGAAGTATCATGATAAGGAGAAGTTGGAGCAACGCCCCCATCTTCTTCTTCATCACCCACCTTCTACAAGATCTCACAGTCTAAGGTGCTTCCTCTAGATGAAATTAACTCATGAACACCCATCATCTCCTTGGTGTCAAGAGTCTTGATCACAAAGGACTGATCCATCATAGTGTGTGTTCCAAAATTTGGATGCAGTGTTGGAACACATTTCCTCCATTGTTTTGTCTCTTTTTCTATCGTCATATACTCATGTTGTTCATCCTCTCCATGTATAGGATCCTTGGGGCCTCCTTGCAGAGGTACAAGGGCCCTCTTAGGGGAAGCAATAGCTTCAAATCCATCTTTCAATAAAAATATATTTCCTCCTGTTGTCACAACACTGGAGGAACATTTCAGTTCTACTTCTTTCTTCTCCTCATCAATGGAGTGTACCCCATCAATAAGAGACCCTTTTTCTTGATCTCTCCTTGAGGAAAGGACACTCATGTCTTATTTTTGAGAAGAATGATCTTGCTGAAGTAAGGCCTTTGACCTTGGAAAATCATGTAGCAGATCTTTAACCCTTCCAGCAATGTTCTGAAATGGAGTTATCTTCATGGATCTTCTTTCTTGTTTGAGTTGACAAAACTCTAGGAAGCCTAGATGCTCTTTGAATATTTTAGATTGAGATTCATATTATTAGAGGTAGTCACCAAGAGTCTCCTCCTCTGGTGTATTTCCATCTCCTTCTCCTCTTGCAAGGAATGTAGGAATGCTACAATGTTGTAGATCAGATTGTGTGGCTGAATGCTCACACACATCAAATGAAGTAGTGGGGCTTCATTCCTGTGAAAACATATTCAAGAGATATTTTGGTCTTTCATTCCTCAGTCCCCTTATTTCTTCCTTCAGATCATGAAAATCTTGAGAAATAATGTTAGAGAACTCTAATCCTTTTATTCTTCCATACAAAGGGGTTTCAACCTTGCTTTCTTTGTCTTTGGTGTAATCATTTTTCTTCTATATTATTCTATGATACCTCTGCTCTCTGTAAGTGAGAGGCTATCCTTCTTATGAAGACATATTGGCTCAAGGGATGCATAGGTTGTGCCAAGAAATATGCTTTGATACCACTGTAATATCCCAAAATGGGAATCACACAACAAGCCTGCTGAAATAACGCACTTCTGAGAATTCAATGCATTGAAATGAGTTTGCAACTCCTGGATCCCTTAGATCAGCTCATCTAATATCTAAATCTGAAATGAGAGAAAAAAAAAATCAAAATAGGTGGGTTAAACAGATCTCCCACAACCTAGTCTAGCTAAAAAACACCCAAAGAGAGGGGCTGCAGCTATATGCAAAGGACTACTTCAGAAATAACACAGTTTATCAGTTAATAAGAATGAGACCAACATGGAGGTCCCTCTTTTAGCTATACAATAGAAAAATAGATCTACAATTCAGGTTATACAGTGTATAATAGAAATAGAAGGAATAGACAAGACAAATGCCTCAAAATGAGCTGCTACAACAACACAAAATGGCAGAATAAGCTTGACAACATTATTTTCATTGCTAAAGCATGCAGTAGATTAAAAATCAGGTCTAGAGAAGATATGTACACCAAATGATAGATCTATTTTAGATCTGTATACAAGATAAGCTCCTTTATACACTCCCCTTGGGGATCTCAGCAAATCATGAACAACGGTGAGTAGATCTGAGATCTAAGTCACATGTCTGCAGAAGTATTCAGAAAATTCTGAATCATAAAATATGTAGTAGATGAGATCTGAAACAACATGGATTGGTTGGCCAATCCACGGATCACCACAGTGAAAGGAAGAATCCAATCATTAGAGATCTCTCTTCTAGAATGATGCCAAGACACCCTGCAACTCTGCTCTTGCAAATAACGCAGTCATGGAAGAGGGACTGTGCTGTAGGCTCTGAGAATGCTTTGGCCTACTGCTAATGTGTGGATATAAAGCTTAAAGGGTCTAGAACAGACTTATCAAAGGGATAGATGACTTTCCCAGTGAGAAGGAGTGCTAGAACTGCATAGATCTGGAAAGATCTATTCTCCACTTGCTGCAGCTCACATGGAAAACCCACTCCCAAATAGGACTGCAGTGTAGATGCAAGATTTGGCTTGGCCAAATTCCAGATAGTGGACTAGGAAAATAGGGCTCCTCCAAGAGCTACTCAAGGAAGGAGGTGGGATTCCTAAATAGGAAAACCCAATGGGGAGTGTCTAAACAGACAATACCTTCAGAAAATAATATCATCAACAACCTTTTCCTGTTGTCCTCCTCCTTATTTTATAGGATTAAAGCCTTGTCAAACCCTAAACCACCTCAATGAGTTAGCTCCTTTCACATGTGGAGCTTCCATCTAAAACTGTACTGTGTATCCATGAGGTTCATTGCATCTAGACCACGCTGTTGATTTGGTCAAGGTTGACCCAATCTCATGATTCAAACCCATTCACACCTGGAAGAGTTTATTTACATGGCCTAGATATGTCTTTGTTTACATAGGCATTGATTTATTCATTTCTTTTAGGAGTTTAACATGTCCTCCTTTATTCATTTATTTATGAAACAGAAGATAGAACAAAAATGCATATTCCTTTTAGCTGAAGCTAAGTAGGAATATTACGGTACAAAAATCAACAACAATTATGTATTCAACTTTAGCCATAGAAAGAGAGATAGATGATTTATTTTTGTTGAGCCAAGATACAAGACAATCTCCCATGAAGAATGCATTTCCACTGGTACTTTTTTGATCATCCACGCTTCCATCCCAGTAAACCTTGGAGTAAGTTGCTACAATAAGAGTTCTCTTGGGATACCAAAGACCAAAATCAATATTTCCTTTCAAATATATAAGTATTCTCTTCACAACTACTAGATGAGACTATTTAGGACTTGATTAAAATATTTCCACCATTCCAACTGCTTTCATAATGTATGTGGTATGTTTAGACTTATATTATATTTTGTAATATTCCCAAAGAGGGAGTGTAGCAATATAAGACAATATGCAAGAAAATAACGCAGATCATCAAAGAGACAATAGGAGGCCAATAAGGAGACCTTCTAAATGTATTTATAGCAGCAAAATAGATGTAAAATGAGGCCCATAAGATGTAAAATAGGAAATAGAAGTCTCCAATGGAAGAAAATCATCAAAAAGAGGTGCTGCAATCACATGTATAGATTGAAATTTCTTTGACAGAGTTATTTTATTGAGATACAACAGCTGAATATTACACTTTAGATCTAGAGCAAATTAGTGCATCAAAAGTCAGATCTGTAATAAATCCATACACTAAATAAGCTCTTCTTCAGAATCCCCTTAGGGTTTTTAGCATTACACCATGTACAACTTGTCGATCTGAGTTTTAAGACAACTGATCTGCAGAAATATTCAGATCTGGAAATGGATATAATCTGATATGAAACAAGAGAATGATCCCTCCAATGGATCCCTAAAGTGAAGGGAAAATCCCAAACACTTGAAAACCAACTCTCCAGATGGTGTTCCAAAACACCCTCCAACAGCACCTACAGAAATAACGTAGTTCTGGAAGCAATAATGCAATGTAGGGTTTAGAACATGATTTCCCACATGCCAAGATCTAAAAATGTAGCTCTAATGATCCAATACTCTCTTTCCAATGGGATAGAAGCCTTCCCCACTGAAAAGGAGCACTACAATGTTCTATATCTAAGTAGATCTATCCTCCACTTGCTGCAACTTTCAAAGAAAACCAAACCCTCAATAGGATCTGCATTGTAGTTGGAAGAAGAAGCTTGGCCTCAAGCTAGATTGTGGACTATGCAATACAAGACTCTCCCAAGAGCTACTCAATGGGAAGAGGTGGGATTCCTGATTAGGAACACCCAATGCTAAACAACATTTTCAATCTAGGCTAAACAACCAAAGAAAGCTATATGTCTAAACATACAATACAATAAGAAAATACAATATCATCAATAACCTTTTCATGCTGCCATCCTCTTCCTTTTATAAGTTGAGAGCTTGTAAACCCTAAACCACCTTCAATGAAATAGCTTCTTTCACACAATCCATCTCCATCTAAAAATGCGATGTGCCTCATTGATGGCCACTCCTCCAAGACAGATTTGGTCAAGATTGACTGAGTTAAAACATCCAGCCCCTTTCACACCTAAGGGTGCTTGCTTACATAGCCAGGATTTAGCCTTTTTCATATTTGGCATTGATTTATTCTTTATTAGGATTTTTATGGACTTCATTTTCACTTTTATTCTTTAAACAAAGAAAGAAAACAAAAATGAATATTCTAATTAGCTTAGGACTAATTATGAATATTACAGTCCTCCCATCCCAAATGTTGCTTATCCCCAAGCAACTGAAAGGACAGAACTGAAGATGTGGGGAACCTTCATTCCCATATGGAGCTCCAATCTCCAAGCTATAATCCATAAAAAATGAATCACCCTCTAGATTGGTAATTCATAGAAAAACTCCTCCCATGTGAGAGGCACCACCCAAGTGCTCAAGTTACCCAAATGGCTCATCCCATAAGGAAACAAGAGTCCCAATGTAGCAATCGTGGATGGTCTAATTATTTCCCAAACATCTAAAACATAAGAACCATGGAGAATCCCTCTCCCAAAGGACACATCCAATCCTTTCATCCTCCCTCCAATCATCCTCATAGAAATAATAAGTACATCATCAATGTATGGATCAAAACCAAGTACATAGAAACAAAAATGTGCCAGAATGGAGGTGGATCATATTCCCATATGTGGAACTAGCGCAGTGCATCTCTTGACTGCATCAGATCATGATGTGGTAATTGGTTTCCCCACCACTTACTTGCTGCCCATGTTATCTCGCTATGGCTGAAAGTGTGAGATATATTTGGTGCCTTAGGAATGTGCCCATCATGAAGTAAAATCTCCCTTTGTTCATCAAGGGAGTGGCCAAGTTCAGAAATTTTTGTGGCCCAAGGTTGGCCATGAATTTCATAAGATACAAATACTTCTCCTTGGAGTCATGGCCTGCATAATCATGGTGAAATATTGCATATAATCAGAAAATAAAACATGTTTTACATGAGCATGTTATTCACCAACAGTCCTGCTTATACAAGTGGAGTGGTGCATAGATCTATCTCCTCTCTCAAAATAGGGAAGAGATGGCTGAAAAAACTCTTTCATAGAGTCATGTTTCTGTCCCAACTCCACATGGTTCATGCATTCTTGAAAATGCTGATGTAGTTATCCTTCAAAGCCTTCCCAATCAAAGTTCCTCATGATGATGTTGTAGATCTTCATGGAACATATGTGGCTGAAACATAACTCTTCATAAGCTCTTAGTAGCAGCTTCTTCTTGAGCTGGGAGGCTCTAGACAAGAAGATCCTACCATGATGATAGATGACTCCTCCTTGAAATAAATAGCCCTCTTCTTTAAGCTGCTCATCAAGTATCATACAAGTGTGAATATCCTTGGAATAATCCACCAACAGTTCGGATTTCCAATATGGATCTAAACTGCCCAACAATGACAGCGCTAATGATGCATCAAAAAAAATGTATGTCATGTTTTTGCTATCCTCCTTGACATATCCCATGCAAAATGTACATGTTGGAAGGCCATTCCTTCCATTCTTCTCATCCCACAACACAAAATCAGAAATAATAGTGGGTGATGATGATAAGGGAAGAAGATCAGATCTCCCTCCTCCTTGATCCTAACCAAGCCTCCCAGTGTTGTATTATTGTCTTTAAATGCTCCCATCCCTCCTGGATCTGAATTTGGAGCATCATGTGGTGAGATATCTCCCACAAAAACTAAATTAGGTTGCCTCTCAGGTGCTTTCCACTAGATAAGAGTGTCCCATGCAGCAAACTCATGAGCATGATAGATGGGACTGTAAGGTCCTTGCTTCCACTGCGCAAATCCATCTCTGTTATTTGTGTGGAAGTGGTATGTGAGGGATATGTATGCATGCCTTTGATAATTTTAGTTTCACCACTCTTCTTGTCCACCCATTCCATTTGTAAAGCCTGCCAATCAGTGGTGATTTTTCCCATTGGAATCAACCATTGAACACACAAAATCACATTGGTGTCAGGTATGTCAACCACAAAGAAGTGATCAACCAACGTATAAGTCCCCATGGTGACTGAAAGTGATGGGAAATAATGCATGCATTGCATTTTTCTAGCTCCTGGGACCAAAACAAAGAATCCATCAAAAGTATCAGTGTGTATCGCCCTCCTTTGCACTAGATGGGCATCAATGAAATTGTGGGTTGCCCCACTATCAATCAAAATAGAGACCCTCTGATTCAATATGGAACCTTGAAATATTAAGGTCAAGTACTTAGGTACTCCTCTCAAAGATGCAAGAGCCCCTCCAATAGGAGCAAATGCTCCATCCCCATCTCCTGATGGTGTTGGCTCTCCTCCTGCAGTGTCAGCGTTTTTGACCTCTTCTTGGTTCATCTTCTTCTTCCTCCTCAACATCTGAGAAGACCTATATGTAATGTGATTTTCCAGTGACACATTTATGTCCAGGTTCCCGTGATTCTTGGCAAGTGAAGCATAGCTTCATTTTTCTTAGGTCTCTCCAGATTACATCATTAAGAGGCTTCTTGTATGAGCTGTCCTTGGAAGGAGAAGCTTTATCTTCCTTTCCCTTTGAAGGAAAAGAGGGATTATGCTGAAAGCTTGCCTTTGCTTTTGGAAATGCATCTTGAAGGTCTCTAGCCCTTTCAATAGCATCATGCAGGGTAGTGGGCTTGGTAGATTTAACCAACCCATGAAGAGGTTCATCTAAGCCATCAATGAACATGTACACCCTTCTTGCTACAGAAAAATCAGGAACCATAATAGATAATCTTAAAAATTCAGAAATGTAAGATACTGTATTACCTGATTGTTTCAACATTGCAAGGCTCATGAATGGTGCCTTTGGGTCTCTTCTATCAAATATTTCCACCAGCCTTCTAGTGAACTCTGAATAAGTAGTCACGTTGGAATGACACAATGTAGACAAGCCATGGAACCACCAATTGTGTGCTTCACCTTCAAAGTGCAACGCTGTAATCTTGATAGCCTCCATCTCTGGGACCTTGTTCAATTGAAATTAGATGTCAAGTTTCTCTACCCATGATTTGGCAGAACACTTGGATGACCCATCAAAGTTGGGTAAAAATAATCTTCCCATAGAGTGATGTTGATCATGATTCTGAATCAATCCACCACCTCTATGATGATGCCCTGGTCTTCTTTTGTCCTTGAGGTGAAAAAAATCCTGAAAACTCAAGTGATCTTTGAATCTATGATTTTGAGACTCATATTCTTCAAAATAGTCTTCAAAGGATTCTTTCTCTTGAAACCCTTCATTTCCCACAGCCAAAAAGGTAGGCATGGTAGAGCGTTGGGAAAGATGTGGTTAATGCACTGGTTGATCATTCCAGTGGTGAGACATGCTAGTGATTTCTCCAAGATGGAATCTCTTAGGGGATTCTTTGATTCTATCCAATCTCATCTCTTTGATCTCTCTAGAAAGATCTTGCATGGCTTTCAAAAGGATCTTAGGAAAATCCTTTTCTTCTTCTTCACTTCCAGATTCAGGGGCTTTACCCTTGTCTTCATTGTCATTGGTGTATTAAAAATTATTCTTCTATATTCTCTTTAGATACCTATTATCTTAGTCAGTAAGAGGTTCTTATTCTTCAGAAGACATATTGGCTTCTTAGAATGCACAGGTTGTGTCAAGATGATGCTCCGATACCACTGTAATATTCCCAAATAGGGAGTGCACCAATATAAAATAGATATGCAGGAAAATAACGTAGATCATCAAAGAGACAGTAGGAGGCTAATAAGGATACCTTCTAAATGTATTTACAATAGAAAAATAGATGTATAATGAGGCCCATAAGATGTAAAACAGGAAATAGAAGTCTTGTAATGTTCCAAAATTTTCATTAAGTTAATTGGAACATTAATTTTTATTTCCTTTTAATAAAAAGAATAAAATGGGTAAGGGGACCCATGAAGAAGCATAATAAACACTCCTAATATGCAAAGGGGTCACTTAAGTGGGTTATTTTTCATCTCCTAGTGTGAAAGGGGAAAATACAAGAAGGCTAGGTTAAGTTTGACCAAATCAAACAGTGCTGCCTAAGGAGGAGTAGCTTGCATGAGAAGATAGTGTAGTTTTGATAGGAGGGATATTATTGGATGAGAGAAACCCTAATGGGTGGGGTCAATGGCAAGGAAGCCTCCTCTTGGCATAAAAGAGGGAAGGAGAGCCATTGCTCATTATGTTTTGAGATTTCGATTTTTCTCTTCTCTCTCCAATTGTTCACTGGGACAGCTGTGCTGCTTAGCACAAGGGAGATTTTTGTTTAGAAGTTTCCTCTCCTTCAATGGGAAAATTTAGAGGACCTGATCTTCTTTCTCCTCACATCCAGGCTTGAGGCCAAGGTAACCATCTTCAGCTACAGTGTTTTCCATCTTGGTAGAAACATTGAGTTGCTGGGGGTTGTAGTGAGGATTCATTATCACCCACTTTTGGAGCTAGTTTTGTAGAGGAGGAGCTCATTCTTTCTCTGGGAGATCAGTGAGGAAAATACCAAAGCTTCATTGTAGATTTTGGCATTTGGCCATATGTTTCATCTCATTCTCAGTGCAGTCTCTTCCTCATATTGTGTTATTTTCAGAGGGCACTTGCAGGAAGGGTTCATTGTGGATTGGAGGGTGTAATATTCAATGAAGGGAGAAACCTTTCACTTTCAATATCATTGGAGGAGGGTTTTTCATCATTTTCATCATTTCCATCCTTCTCCATTTTTGTATTTTTATTGAGTTGCTGCTGCTACCCAACAACTCCAGCATTTTTCCATTTTGTACATTCTAGTCAATCCTTTGGAGGATTGTTGTAGTATTGTTTTCCGGGGTTGAGATATTTCTCCCCCACTTTATTTGAGCTTGATATTTCTATATAATTATGTGTATATCAGTTGGAAGTCATTTCTCCCTATGAAATGTGTAGTCATAGCTTGTTTCTGGGTTGTGTAGCTGGGTGCTTTCATTTCTGCATGTACATTTGTCTTGGGGCTGATCTGGCCTATCTTGAGAGGTATTCCCTCAAGTTCTTGTATATATATTAGTATATGAATATAATTTAATGTCCATTTTCTCTTATTGCACCATATGTATTGATATTTCACTGCTGCTACTTGTTGGAGTTCATATATTGTTGTAGCTCTCCATTTTGAGCATTGTTTGAGATACATAGGATTGGAGGATATGAATAACCCTCATAGGGTTATTTATTTGAGTTAATACTCTAGAAGAGTAATGTATGAAGGGTAAACAAAGGGATCCAATTCCCCTTTCAGCTTATTCTTGCATTGGCTTCCTTATACAGCGTCCTTCTGGACCCTATTCTAAAAAATCCTGAAAAGGGGATATTACAGTGGTATCGGAGCTTCGAACTTGGCCCAGCCTGTGGAAGTTAGAATTGTAGAGACAAAAGAGATCAAGATGATACAGAGGATGATATTACTCTCATCATTTTTTAGATCCAGCGAAGACCTCTATAAGGAGGTTTAAAGACTGAGAAAGGAGAAGAGGAAGGACCATGCACTTCCTACTCTCACCAAATGGAGCATGAAAAACACTTGGAATTCGAGATTCTAAGTGAGTATCTTGTTGAGTACCAAGAAAACCCTAGAGACTTCTAAGAGACTCTATCTTTTCCATAATGTATTCAGCAGAAAGAAGAGAGAAGACCCCACAGCTATGGGATGACGAGAGGCAATAGATTTCTATTGTCCACATTTGATGGATCACTCACATGTACAACAGAGGTTTGGGTGAAGAAAATAGAGGCTTTATTCCTGCTACATCTTGTAGTAGACAGAGAGGCTGTAGAATTTGCAGCACTGCACCTTGAGGGTAAAGCAAAGACTTGGTGGTTTAGCCATTGGGAACATGCAAGGGTTTCTACTCTTGCTGATTTTTCTCAAAGATTGATCAGAAGATTTGGTCAAAGGAGGGAGGAGCCCTCACCAACTATTGAAGAGGCACATACTAGCACTGTCATAGTGATGGAGAAGAAAAATTCATCTCCAAAAATTGAGGCATCCAGCACTTTTGAGGAAGAGACTCTTGTTGCAACACAATATTCTTCCAAAACTATCCAAGGTATGCCTAAGTTTTTATTTCTCATGGAGGGTTGTATATCATTGCATGCTGATTGTCTAGAGCAGGAAGTTTTCACTGCGCTGTAGTATCATCCCTGTACATCATTGATATGTTGTGTACCACCATTTAGGTTGGGGTTTAGAAACTTTTTCATGGAAGAGAATGCATTTCAATGTCCCATGAAATGCAAAGGCCAAAATCTGTTTTGGGAAGATGGTAGCCCTTGTTGGGAGGATACCAAGATGCTGGATGAAGGGGGACATCCACAAGGAGTTGAGTGGATGTGGATGGAAGGCAAGAGTATGGTGAGCCTTTTGCAAGTTTATGACACAGGGCAGCAAGAGGAAATGATGCATTGTCTACTCTTGAGAGAGTTTGGCCAGCATAGGACCTATCCTTTTTCATGGGGTATGGAGAAGGAGGAGGACTGGCAGGATAATTACACCATGTGGCAGAGAGGAGCATGGGTGCATTATGATGAGATGGAATTCTTCTTACCACTCATTATTCCACCTTAACATATTTGTTATGGTGGGAGTATGGAGGAGCAACAAACATTCTTGTTGCTCAGATTATATTCAGATGTTGCAGGAGCAGGAGGAGGAACTAGCATAGTGCAAAGGGGTTTCTCCTTGGCCTTAGGTGCCCAAGTAGTACTTTATTTATGGGAGGGACTCTATATGTGCAGAAACATGATGAGTATATTCTTTGACAAGATCCATGTCAAAGATTTGAGCTTTGATATGACATTGGCCCTACTCCACAGGCCAGCAGCGCTGTCACTTAGGAGCTTGGATTACTTGCTGAAGTGTTCCCAAGACCGCTTCAAAAGTGATGTACAATGGAGGCATGTAGATGATGAGCATGAAAAAGTAATGGATGGGAGCACCCATTGCTACATTTTGACCTTCTTGGCTTGGGTTCGCAAGCACAAGAAAATAGATCTACATGCAGTTTTTGTGGGTTCTCCTTTCATGCATTCTTATGCATACTATTTACTGATGGAGGAGTCCACTTGGGAGGGAATCCTAATGGATGTGTATCAGCATATGGTCAGATGAATAGCCTAAGAGATGATGATATGGTTGGTACAACTACTTCCCTACTCTGTTGCAGTAAGGGATAATATTGATTTGAGCTATTTCAGCTCAAAGACCGAAGTACATGATGAGGGAGGTAACTATTTGCTTTATGTTTTGCACTCTCTTATCTTTTTGAGTAGCATATCATATCAAGGAGGAATTTTATTTCTTTCACATTGTGTTTTGTTGTACTTATGGTCAATTGCAGCAATTATGATGGCCATCTTATTGGTGGATTGTGGGGGAAAGCCACAGGATTTTCGGTGTGCACCATTGGCACCAAATTATGTTTTCATGATCTCATCTTGCAGGATGAATGTGGCAGAAAACAAGTGGTTGAAAGGAAACTTGTTGCACTATATATTGAGGTAGGCCAATGATGCCCTACATTGGTTCCATGTGTGGAGCTATGTTTCACCTCCTTGCTCTCACAGATTCATGCCTCCATATTCTACTAGTAGAATGTTGGACATGGGAAGCACCATTGGAGGAGTGGCACAAGAGTTGAGGATGCCCATAGGGAGTGTGGTTATCCATACTTCTCACACTACATATTTCAGAAAAACAAGTGGGCCAGCCTTGATTTCCATGTTGCATCTCTTGCTTTCAAATGGGAGGAGCTATTTGGAGAGCTTGAGATTTTTGGGGAGGCACCCCATGGGTGTTGGATTTGATGGGATGGCTCGGGTCTCTCTTGAAGATCATTATGTTTCAGCCATATATCAGCAGCAACCCCATATGTATCATAAGGAAGGAGAGACACATTTGAAGGATGTGCTCTTTGGGGGAGAAGACCTCCATATTTATTGCAGTACATGCTCTAAGGGGAGTATGGAAGATGATATGGTCACCATGATAAGGAAATTGTTTCTCCATGAGGTGAACCATATGATTGATTGGATACCATATGATGATGACTTCAAACTCATTAGATATGAGATGATTTGGGCCAGCTTTATCTACAGCGTTCGAGGAGAGATCCTTGGAGATCTAAACTTCATCTTGCCACTTGAGGGCAACACTATTGCAGCCCAAGTTTAGCTTTCACTCCACACTTATCATAAGTGGAGAAGAGGACAGTGTGGGGTAAGCTATGAAGCTTACCATGATCAAATTTTCAGCCCACCTATTCTACATGGACTCAAGGTGGAGGATGATTTCCAGGAGTTTCCTAGTTGGAAGGTGACTCATTTTTCATGGTTGATTGCTTGGGAATGGAGGATACACATAGGGAGAATGCCTCCCAACACATTTCAGACTCCATGCCTTGAGAGGACCTCTAGACATCACGTTGCCACTCTCTTGAGCACCTCACTCTTTCATGATGGTAGCTTGGTAGCTAATTTACATGTTGAGGAGAAGCAATGTGGGAGCTTTATTGATGAGATAGCATCCTATTTCTTGGAGGATATCATCATACATGGGTGCTGCCAGAGAGGAGAAGAATAATTAGTCTACCCTTGCATTTGCTTGAGGACAAGCAATCTTTGGGAGGGTAGGACTGTAATGTTCCAAAATTTTCATTAAGTTAATTGGAACATTAATTTTGATTTCCTTTTAATAAAAAGAATAAAATGGGTAAGGGGGACCATGAAGAAGTATAATAAACACTCCTAATATGCAAAGGGGTCACTTAAGTGGGTTATTTGTCATCTCCTAGTGTGAAAAGGGGAAAATACAAGAAGGCTAGGTTAAGTTTGACCAAGTCAAACAACATTGCCTAAGGAGGAGTAGCTTGCATGAGAAGACAATGCAATTTTGATAGGAGGGATATTATTGGATGAGAGAAACCATAATGGGTGGGGTCCATGGAAAGGAAGCATCCCCTTGGCATAAAAGAGGGAAAGAGAGCCATTTCTCATTATGTTTTGAGATTTCGATTTTGCTCTGCTCTCTCCAGTTGTTCATTGGGATAGCTGTGCTGCTTAGCACAAGGGAGATTTCTGTTTAGAAGTTTCCTCTCCTTCATTGGGAAGCTTTGGAGGACCTGATATTCATTCTCCTCACATCCAAGCTTGAGGCCAAGGTAACCATATTCAGCTACAATGTTTTCTAGCTTAGAAGAAATGTTGAGTTGCTGGGGGTTGCAGTGAGGATTCATTATCACCCACTTCCGGAGCTAGTTTTGCAGAGGAGAAGCTAATTATTTATCTAGGAGATCAGTGAGGAAGATCCCAGAGCTTCATTGCAGATTTTGTCATTGGGCCATATGTTTCATCTCATTCCCAGTGCAGTCTCTTCCTCATATTGCGTTATTTTCAGAGGGCACTTGTAGGAAGGGTTCACACTATGGATTAGAGGGTGTAATCTTCAGTGAAGGGAGCAACCTTTCACTTTGAAGATAATTGGAGGAGGTTTCTTCATAATTTTCATCATTTCCATCCTTCTCCATTTTTTTATTTTTATTGAGTTGTTGCTGCTACCCAGCAACTCTGGCATTTTTCCATTTTGTACATTCTAGTCAATCCTTTGGAGGATTGTTGTAGTATTGTTTTCCAGGGTTGAGATATTTCTCCCCCACTTTATTTGAGCTTGATATTTCTATATCATTATGTGTATATCAGTTGGCAATCATTTCTCCCTATGGACTGCGTAGTCATATCTTGTTGCTGGGTTGTGTAGCTGGGTGCTTTCATTTCTGCATGTACATCTGTCTTGGGGCTAATCTGGCCTATCTTGAGAGGTATTCCCTCAAGTTCTTGTATATATATTGGTATTTGCATATAATTTAATGGCTATGTTCTCTTCTTACACCATATGTATTGATATTTCACTGCTGCTACTTTTTGGAGTTCATATATTGTTGTAGCTCTCCATTTTGAGCATTGTTTGAGATACATAGGATTGGAGGATATGAATAACCCTCCTAGGGTTATTTCTTTGAGTTAATACTCTGGAAGAGTAATGTATGAAGGGTAAACAAAGGGATCCAAGTCACCTTTCAGCTTATTCTTTCATTTTCTTCCTTATACAACATCCTTCTGGAACCTATTCTAGCAAATCCTGAAAAAGGGATATTACAAGTCTCCAATGGAAGAAAATCCTCAAAAAGAGGTGTTGCAATCACATGTACGGACTGAAAATGCTTTGACAGTGTTATTTTATTGAGCTACAGTAGTTGAATATTACACTTTAGATCTAGAGCAAATCAGTGCATCAAAAGTCATATCTACAACAGACCATACACTAAATAGGCTCTTCTTCAGAATACCCTTGGGTTTTCTAGCATTACACCATGTACAACTTGTAGATCTGAGTTTAAAGACAGCAGATTTGCAGAAATATTCAGATTTGGAAATGGATCTGATCTGATATGAAACAAGAGAATGATCCCTTAAATGGATCTCCAAAGTGAAGGGCAGATCCCCAACACCAAGGATAATTTTAAGGATGGAAAATTATCTTGATGTTTAAAAAATTGGTGAATCTAACTAGTCCCTAATATGGAAACTATAAAAATTTTATTGATGTATTTGCAAAATTATTCAAATTTATAATGATATTATATATTTTTTCTATATAATATTGGCGATTTTTTACGTGAAATATTTTTATATTGTAAAATTTGGGCGAATCATTTTTATAAAAAAATGGAAATTGGAGAATCTTTTTTTTGGAAAAACCATGGAAAATTAGCCCACCTGCGAATATTAGCCCCTAAAGTTTTCCATGCCCAACACTTGAAAACCAACTCTCCAGATGGTGTGCCAAAACACGCTACAACAACACCTACAGAAATAACGCATTTCTGGAAGCAATACTGCACTATAGGGCTTAGAACATGATTGGCCACATGCCAAGATCCTAAAATGTAGCTCTAATGATCCAATACTCTCTTTCCAATGGGATAAAAGCCTTCCCCACTGAAAAGGAGCACTACAATGGTCTAGATCTGAGTAGATATATCCTCCACTTGCTGCAACTTTCAAAGACAACCAAACCCTCAACATGATCTACATTTTAGTTGGAAGAAGAAGCTTGTCCTCAATCCATATAGTGGACTATGCAATACAAGACTCTCCCAAGAGCTACTCAATGGGAAGAGGTGGGATTCCCAATCAGGAACACCCAATGCTAAACAACATTTGCAATCTAGGCTAAACAACCAAAGAAATTTGTATGTCTAAACAGAGAATACAATCAGAAAATACAATATCATCAACAACCTTTTCATGCTGCCATCATCTTCCTTTTACAAGTTGAGAGCTTGTAAACCCTAAACCACCTTCAATGAAATAGCTCGTTTCACACAAGCCATCTCCATCTAAAACTGCACTGTGCCTCATTGATGGCCACTACTCTAAGACAACAATGTAGATTTGGTCAAGGTTGACCAAGTCAAAACATCCAGCCCCTTTCACACCTAAGGGTGCTTGCTTACATAGCCAGGATTTAGCCTTTTTCATATTTAGCATTGATTTATTATTTATTAGGAGTTTTATGGACCTCCTTTTCACTTTTATTCTTTAAAAAAAGAAAGGAAACAAAAATGAATATTCCAATTAGCTTAGGACTAATTAGGAATATTACATACATGATTTATTTTTGTTGATCCAATATACAAGACAATCTCCCATGAAGAATGAATTTCCACTAGTACTTTTTTTATCATCCACGCTTCCAGCCCAATCAACATTGGAGTAAGTTGTTACAGTAAGAGTTCTCTTGGGATACCAAAGACCAAAATCAGTAGTTCCTTTCAAATATATAAGTATTCTCTTCACATCTTTTAGATGAGACTATTTAGGACTTGATTGAAATATTTCTACCATTCCAACTGCTTTCATAATGTTTGGTATTATGGTAGTTAAGTATATAAGAGCTCCAATAATTGACCTATAAAGAGTTGCATCGATGGAGGGGAACCATCATATTTTCTTAATTTACAATCTGTGGTCATTGGTGTGCTCATAGGTGCAGAATCTTCCATCCCATATCTCTTGAGCATGTATTTAATATATTTTTCTTGAGATATAAACATGCCTATAGTGGTTTGAGATATTTGTAGCCCAAGAAATAAGATAACTCACCAATCATTGACATTTCGAATCTTTTGGACATATTTAGAGCAAATTCACGACTCATCCCATCATCATTGCTGGCAAAGATTAGATCATCAACATATACAAGAGTGATCAAAAGTTTATCCTTGTCTATATTCATGTAGAGATTTCTTCTGGTTACTCCCTTTTTGAAACCTTCTTGTTGTGGATAGTGATCCAAATTTACATACCAAGCTCTAGGGGCTTCTTTCAATCCATACAAGGCCTTTTTCAGCTTACATACATAGTCTTTCCCTTCAGCTAGATCAAATCCTTCCGGTTGCTCCATGTAGACTTCTTCCTTGAGGTAAATGCTAATTTTACATCCATTTGATAGACCTTGAATCCTTTTGAACATGTAAATGCCAAAAAAATCTTCTAGCTTCCAAACGTGCTACTGGAGAAAAAGTTTCTTCAAATTAAATGTCTTCAATTTGTGAGTATCCTTTGCAAAGAAGTCTAGATTTATTTATGATAATTTTCCCATCCTCATTCATCTTGTTTTTGAATACCCATTTTGTTCCAATTATATTTTTATCTTCTGGATGAGGTACTAGCTCCCAAGTCTCATTCTTTTTTATTTGAAACATTTCTTCTTCCATGGATTTTATCCAATGAGGATATTTACTTGCTTGAGAAACATTTTCAGGTTCTATTAGAGATAAGAGAGCAACAACATATTTTCTTGGAGTGTTTTTCATTCTTCTTCGAGTTTTAATTCCTTCATCTATATTCCTGATAATCTATTCTTCTGGATGATGTTTTTGAAGGAATTTGATCTTAGGAGTTTGTGGGGGTTCATTTTGAGGTTCTTCATCCTTTTCTTCTTTTTCGGGTTCTTCTTCGCTTTCTTCAAGGAAGGGCTCAACTTCATGATCTTCAATTTCCTTTTCTGGAAAGGCTTCATCGATATTCACATCATTTCTCTCAACTATTTTTTTTAGACCACTGTTGTAACATTTGTAAGATTTTCTCCTAGTGGAATATCCAAGAAATATTCCTTTGTCAACTCGAGAATCAAATTTTCCTAGTGAATCATCATTGATCTTTATGAAGTATTTGCTTCCAAAATCCTGAAATATTTTACTGATGCAGGTCTTCCTTTCCATAATTCATAAGGAATCTTTTCATTTTTTTCTCTCAGTTGAGTTCGATTTAAGGTATAAAATATTGTCCCAACTGGTTCTCTCCAAAATTTTGGCTACAAATCAACTGCTATTAGCATTGTCCTTGCCATTTCTTGAATGGTTCGGTTCCTTATTTCAACTACTCCATTTTTCTTGGGTGTCCTAGCAGTGGAGAGTTACATTTCGATTCCATGAACTTTACAGAATTCATCAAATTCTTTTGAGGTGAATTCTCCTCCTCTATCCGTTCTAAGAAATTTGATCTTAGAATCTTTCTCATTTTCAATGAGGAATTTAAGATTATTAAAACATCAAAATTCTTTGGATTTATGAAATATACCCACCTCATTCTATATTCATCAACAAATAAAGCAAAATACATTTCACCTTGAAGAGCTAGAGTTCTAGTTGGTCCACATAAATATGCATGAATGATCTCTAGAGGTTTTGATGTTGAGAAACCTTTAGTTTTGTGGTTGGTTCTAGTTTGCTTTCCATGTTGGCATGGGTCACATACAACTTGATTTGGCTTGAAAATCTTTGGAATGTCCCTTAATATATTAATTGTTCTGATATTGACCAAGCTATCAAAACTTGTATGCCCCAATCGCTTGTGCCATAACCAAATTTCATCTGTTTGACTCAAGTAAAATTTATCTCCTTGTATTTTACTGAGAATGTAAACATTATCCAGTTTTCTTACTCCTTTTGCCACAAGTTCTCCAGAGGACGAGTCTCTTATTTCAAAAATTTTAGTACTAAAGACAACATTATGTCCTTGGTCACAAATTTGGCTAACACTTAAGCATTTGTGTTTGAGACCTTCTACCAGCAAAGTATTTTGAGCCTTTCCTTGTCCATTGACGAGGGTAGAATTTTATTTTCCAGTGATTTTAGCAGATCCACTTCCAAAGGATACTATTGTGCAGGTAAATCCCCTCTGCAGACAGAGGCAATCCCTTTAGCCCTAGGGCAGGTCTAGCAGCAATAGGACATGCTATTGTGTCGATTCCTAGTTTATGGATGAAACTGAGTCGGGATAGATGTCCTACCTTTGTTACAATGCAATTATCGTAGTTGTGGCAGCAATCTCCTGATCTTCATCTTGACACGTCGCGGTCCTTCAGCGGTGGTACTCAGGTGCCTGCACAAGGACAAGAGAATGATAGCAGCATAAGAAAACATACTTGCATCCATAAATATTTAATCGTTCAAGGAAAATTAAACTTATTGCACAATATTAATCATATCAAATGAAAAACGGGAACCAAAACATCATTCGTGTATTAATAAGAAGAGAGAAAGAGTTTACAACCAAAAGAGCCTTGACATTGCAGCCTCCTTCAGCGAGTCCAGTCAAAATGCGTCTCAAGCATTCATCAGGGAATTGGATTTGGAAAGGAAATAAGTGTTGGCAATATGATGCAGAGTGTTGTCCTTGATGGCAACCCACTGAATGAAGATGCAGACATATGACTATTGACATGTGTTGTCCTTAATGGAAATCCACCTAATGAAGTTATTCTTGACATAATGGACTTGTGTGTATAGAAGGCAACGAAGAAAGGATTTCAGCATGTGCTAAATCTTGATGAAAAGAGTATGTCTCTAGGTATACGTGGATTTGCCTAGGGGAAGTCGCGTATGCACGCGGGAAACAACGTTCCAAGTCGCGTATGGAAAAAAACGCTCAAAAAGTGCAAAACTAGGGGTAACCACCATGGTATTGACCCATTGTATTGGGTAATGATCCACCTAATTGACCCCGTCTAGGAATACCATCGGAAGTGATGAAGTTTTGGGCTCATGGTATTGTTTTGGCTCATGGTATTGAAAAAGGTTAAACTTATATAAAGAGATGAAATTCATTATGCAAGGACAGTGGTGTGGTGCAAGATGTCTGAGCTTGAATGAATACTTCACTCTGAAGTAGATCTGAATGGAAAGGGTTACACTTGAATGATAAATCTGAATGGATGATGCACCAATGATGAAGAAGGGGATCTAGATCTGAAATGCACTTGTATCTACTAGATCTTCCTATGGAGGGCTTAGATCTGTGATGAGGCGAAAATCTAGGCGAACATCTGTCTGAAGAAAAAGGGTAAATCTGAACTGAATATCTGATCTGAAGAAGTATGCTGCTCTATAATGATTGAAGATCTATACGCTACTTCGCCGCAGAGGAAGCGCGTATATACGCGGATTCTCTGAAGATAAAGCGCGTATGCGCAATGAAATATACACAAAGGTATACGCTGGTTTGTGTGGACGGAAGCGCGTATATACGCGACATCAGTGAAGTGAAATCGCGTATGCAAACTAGGGTTTGCTGAAGCATGGGGTATGAAACATCTGATCTGTTCTGCTGTATTACTGCTATCTGATCTGTGTTGTCTGAATTGGTTAGTATCTGTTTGGTGAAGTATGTTTGAGCTTAAAAGTATGGAATGGGTCCAGTCTGAAAATATGATGAAACGTGGCTTGCAAGTTGTGTTCTATTGAAGTTGTTGGATCCAGTGTGAAAATTGATGAAACGTGGTCCTCAGAGGTACTGAGGGTTGTAGCCTTCAGTCAGGGGGTCGTAGCTCCCTTCCAGGTGAGGCTGGTAAACGAGGTCAGGGGGTCGTAGCTCCCTTCCAGGTGAGGCTGGTAAACGAGATCAGGGGGTCGTAGCTCCCTTCCAGGAGAGGCTGGTAAACGAGCGCGGGTGGGTGCCTGCATGCTGGTGGAAGTCTGCACCAGCACATATGTTGTAAAATGTTTTCTCAATAATAAAAGATTGAAGGCTGAGCAACGGCAGCGGTGGTTTTCTCCCGACTTGGGTTTCCACCTAAAATCCTGGTGTTCATGTGTGATGCTTTGTGTGATGGTTTACTCTGCTCTTACTGTTCATGTTTACTGTTTATTAAACATCTGATGAATGAATGATGGAATGATTTAAGTGAAGATCTAATAACATAATTAGATATTTGTGTATACGCGAGTTGCATAAAGGGTATCCGCGTATATACGCGAGTCTGTTTCAGGAAAGTAGCGTATGGGTTTTAGAAGAAAGAAAAAGTAAAAGTTTTTGAATATGCATTAAATACTGATTCACCCCCCCTCTCAGTATTTTTCCCAACAATTGGCATCAGAGCAGGTACTTCTGCAGAAGCTTGATCGCTTGAAGGAGATCCGTCGCAATGGGAAGTCAAGAAGGAGTAATGTCTATAAAGCCACCTCTATTTAATGGAATCAATCTGATATTCTGGAAGGTACGAACAAAAGCATATCTGCAAAGTCTTGGTGCAGATGTATGGGCAATCGTGGAAGAAGGTTATCAATACCCGGCAAGTATTCCTACTGATGCAGCAGAAAGGAAGAAGTATGAAATCAATGCCAAAGCGGTGAATGTCTTATTAGGAAGCATGTCTGAATCAGAATTTGCTAAAGTGATGCAGCTACATTCAGCAAAAGAAATATGGGACAAAATCATTCTGAGCTATGAAGGAGATACAAAGGTAAAAAATGAAAAACTCCAAACTCTTAGAATCGAATATGAAAATTTGAAGATGCATAGTGATGAAAATGTTGCCAGTTTCTTTCTTCGTCTAGATGATATTGTAAATCGGATGAGAAATTTGGGTGAAACCATAACCGATACTACTATGGTGGAAAAAGTCTTAAGATCCTTGACTTCAAAATTTGACTCTAAAGTTTCAGCTATTGAAGAAAGGCAAGATCTGCAAACTCTTACTATTGTTCAATTGCATGGTATTCTGACTGCTTTTGAAATGAGGCAAGGAGGCCCTTCTCAAATCAAAGAAGATGCTTTTAAGGCTTCAGCAAAAGGAAAAGAAAAGGAAGTTGTCAAAGAATCCAGCTATATATCTGAAGAAGAAGAAGAAGCAAATTTTGTGAGAAGACTTCAACTAGGTACCGGAAAGTTCAAAGGTAAGCTTTTTTTCAAATGTTTCAATTGTGGAAGAGTTGGTCATTATGCTGCAAAGTGTCCTTATAAAGAAACCTCGGCTAAAGGAAAAGAAGTAGCAAGAAGGAATAAGAATCGATCTAGCACAAGGAAAAGTTATTATACTAATGAAGACAGTGATGGATCATCTAATAGTGAGGAAGAATGTGAAGAAGACTTTAGACTTCTCATGGCCTTTGAACAAAGAGAAGAAAAGGATACTTTTGTGGATGCTCTAGAGGACAATGATTTTCTTGAAGAAAACAATCAACTCAAGGTAAGACTAGAAGAAAAGAGCATAATCATAGAGACTCTTGAAAGTCAGCTTGAAGCCAAAGAAAAACGCATTGAGGAATTGGAGTGTGAAATAGTAAGTCTAAGGAAAGATAATGAGAAGGTGAAGACTCTCAATTTTAGATTTGCTAAAGGTTCAGAAACCTTAGATGAGATTATCAAGACACAACGGTCTCCTCTTATAAAAACAGGTCTTGGATATACTGGGGAATCCTTCCAGACCTCAGCACCAAATTATCTAAAAGCAGTCACAACTGGTTCTCTTCACTCAGCCACTCAGCAAGGGAACAAAGGTTCTTTACAGGTAAAGCATGATCATCTCAAATCAAGGATCACTAACAGGGAGATCCCTCAAAGAAGCAACAACCAACAGGTAAATTCAAATAGAAGATTTCATGATCGCAGGAATTTCTACTTCAATGGACAATGTTTCTCATGTCACAATTTTGGTCATAAAGCTGTTCAATGTGTTGCATATAAAACCATCATGAAAAGAGAAGCAAGAAAGAAAAGAATTAATATTGAACCAAAGAAGATTACCTATAACAACTTTTCTCCTCTTCAAAATGAAGTTGAATGTACTTATTGCAATAACTTTGGTCATGAAGAATCTGAATGCAGGAGCAAGGTCCAGCCAAATGAACAGGTTCCCTCAAGCTCTAAAGTATGGAAAAAGAAAGAAATACAGGTTGAAAATTGTGGGATAGCATTATTTGCAGAAGGTGAAGAAAATCAATGGTACATTGATAGTCGGTGCTCAAGACACATGACAGGTGACAAAAGCAAACTTCTTACATATAATGCTCTAGAAAAGAAAAAGAAAGTTACTTTTGGAAATGATACTCCTGCTGTAATTAAAGGAAAAGGGTCTGTATTTCTAAAAGAAAAGGTGAAGGCTAATGATGTCATGTATGTGGATGGATTAAGGCATAACTTGTTAAGTGTAAGTCAAATGTGTGATCAAGGAACAAAAGTGGTCTTTAGTTCAAAGGAATGTGTGGTTCGTGATCTTGATACAGGTAAAATCATTATAAAAGGAAAAAGAAATCCTAGCAACCTGTATATACTAAACGGTATAGATCAATGTTACTTGAGCAAGTCTTCAGAAAATTGGCTATGGCATAGAAGGCTGGGGCATCTGAGCTTCTCTCAAATCAACAAAGCAAGCAGAATTCAAGCTATTCATGGTCTTCCCAATATTAATCTACCAGAAATTATCATATGCAAATCTTGTCAATTCGGTAAGCAGACCAGAGTACGATTTAATGCCAAAGAAGGATCATCAAGTGAGCCTCTTGAACTCATTCATACTGACATATGTGGACCTATGAGGAAAAATTCACCACGTGGGAAAGAATACTATATCTTATTTATTGATGATTACTCTAGAATGTGTTGGATCGGGCTCATTAAACACAAAGATGAAGCATTTGAAAAATTTCAGATCTTCAAAGCATTAGTTGAAAATGAATTAGATCTAAAAATCAAGTGTCTTAGATCTGATCGAGGAGGAGAATATACATCAAATGAATTCTTTGAATTTTGTGAACAACATGGCATAAAAAAACAATTCTCTGTAGCAGGTACTCCACAACAAAATGGCGTAGCAGAAAGAATGAATAGAACAATTCAACAAATGGCTAGAGCTATGCTCGATGATTCTAGAACTCCTGACATGTTCTGGGGAGAAGCATCACATACAGCAGCTAACATTCTCAACAAGGCTCATGTTCGGGTAAATAGTGACAAAACTCCATATGAATTCTGGTATGGTAATTCTCCATCTGTGAAGCATTTTAGAGTTTTTGAAGTAAATGTTTTATCAAAAATAATGATGAAAAGCTTGGCAAGTTTGAACCTAGATCAGATGAAGGGATATTTCTTGGTTACTCATCTTCAAGCAAAGCATACAAATGTTACAATAAAAGGCTTCGAAAGATTGTTGAATGCATTGATGTTGTTATTGATGAGTCTCCTGCAGCTCCTAAAGAAGAAAAACAAACAAAAAAGAAGATGATGGTGACCTATGTCCTTCTACATCAAATGATATAGACAATGGATCCAATGAAGAACCTGAAGATGATCTATCTGGAAAAGCTCCATCAAGATATGTGCAAAAGAATCATCCTGAATCTCAAATTTTGGGTGACAAAGAATCAGGTGTACGAACAAGGAGAACTCTTGTAGGATCTTCTAATCATCTGGCACTTCTATCCACAATTGAACCACACAATGTCAATCAAGCTAGAAAAGATGAATGTTGGAAGCAAGCCATGAATGAAGAACTTGATCAAATTGAAAAAAATGACACTTGGGAATTGGTACCAAGACCACATGATAAAAATGTCATTGAAACTAAATGGATCTTCAAGAACAAGCTAAATGAGAATGGGGATGTTGTAAGAAACAAAGCTAGATTGGTCTGCAAAGGGTATACTCAACAAGAAGGTATAGACTTTGAAGAAACTTTTGCTCTTGTAGCTAGACTTGAAGCCATAAGAATGTTTCTTGCCTTTTCAAGTTATCAACAAATCAAAGTCTATCAAATGGATGTTAAATCTGCTTTTCTTAATGGTGACCTAGAAGAAGAAGTATATGTAGAACAACCGGAAGGATTCATTTTGGGAAATGATGCAAATCTTGTTTGTAGACTTAAAAAGGCTCTATATGGTCTCAAACAAGCTCCAAGGGCTTGGTATTATCGTCTTGACAAATATCTTCATCAACAAGGATTTTCAAAGGGGTCTGATGATAGCAACTTATACACAAAAGTTGAAAATGATAAACTATTGATTGTGGTTGTATATGTTGATGATATCATTTTTGGGAGTAATGAAGAATCTTTGAGTCAAAAATTTTCTTCTGTCATGCAGCAAGAATTTGAAATGTCCTTACTTGGAGAACTAACATTATTTCTTGGCTTACAAGTGCATCAAACTACAGATGGTATATTCCTATCACAAGAAAAATATCTTAAGCAAATTCTGAAGAAATATGGCATGGAAGAATGCAAACCTGTAAGTACACCAATGATAATCGGATGTAATCTCAGTTCTCATGATGATTCTCCCACGGTGAATCAACCAGAATACAGATCTATGATAGGAAGTCTACTTTATCTCACTGGGACTAGACCAGACATTATGCATGTAGTTGGGATTGTTGGACGATTCCAAGCTAATCCAAAAGAGTCTCACCTTCAGGCTGTTAAAAGAATTTTCAAATATCTTCAAGGAACTCAAGACCTTGGTCTATGGTATCCAAAGAATGCTGATCTTACTCTTCATGCTTACACTGATGCAGATTGGGCTGGAAGTGTTGATGATAGGAAAAGCACTAGTGGTGGTGCATTCTATATGGGACCCCGGTTAGTATCTTGGTTCAACAAGAAGAAAAATTCTATTGCCTTATCTACAGCAGAAGCAGAATATGTGGCTGCCGCATCTTGTTGCACTCAACTCCTTTGGATGATGCAAACCTTGCAAGATTTTCAAATCAAATGTACATCTCCTGTCCCCATTAAGTGTGACAATACAAGTGCCATCAGTATTTCAAAGAATCCTGTTATGCATTCGAAGACCAAGCACATTCCAATCAAGTATCACTTCTTACGTGAACAAGTGCTTGAGCAAAAGGTGAAGTTGGAGTATGTTCCCTCCAAAGAACAAGTTGCTGATATCTTTACCAAACCTCTGCCCAGGGAAGCATTCGAGTATCTAAGACAAAAGCTGGGAGTGTTCTCTGCCAGTCAAAAGAACAATTATGCTTAAATTTAGAAGATGGCATTGGATACGCGGGTTTCCTTAAACACAGTCGCGTATATACACTAGTTCATGCACAGAAAACTGCGTATGTCTGATTGCTGACATTTTTCTGATTGGAGTCAGCTCTCTTCAGCACATCTGCAATGATGTTTGGTGTATCTGATACTGTTTGGTATCTCTGGTGGTGTTCCAGTTCTCATGATTCTATTTCTAATGTTTTGATAAAGATGCCTTGATGATTTTTTGCTTAACATGTTCAGGTTGCACTAACTAAGGGGGAGCCTTAGTCATATGGAAAGGTTGCTTGGATGCACAGATTCAGGGGGAGCATTAGCTTTGCTGAGTATAATGCATTGTTGGCATTATGATGGTTCTAAAATATGTTCTCCTTCTTGAGGACTTTCTGATGATTGGTTATGAAAAGTCATTTTTGTATATTGATGAAAAGGTCATGTTGAGACCCATGATGTAAATTTGTAATATTCAGTCATGTAAGGACTAGTCAAAGTTGCAAACCCACTTGGTTGGGTAGCTGAGTCATTTTTTTTGTAAACCCACTTGGTTGGGTACTTGAGTCTCATATGTAAACCAACTTGGTTGGAAATTTGATGTAAGTATGAGTCTTTGGTGATAAGAATTTCATAGAGTCATGTACTTCATTGGAAAATATGTTTGAAGATTCAGCATGAACTCAGGGGGAGCTTGCTCACTTCTATGTATATCAGATCTGCTTCTTACACATGAGGAGAGTATGTTGGTTTTTTTTATCAGCCCTTTGCCCTTGATGTCAAAGGGGGAGAGTGACATGGTGTTTGAATGGTGTCATTGTATTCTTAATGTACCTATCTGCTGTGGTAACCAAACACCATCGTGGTTGCCATCAAGTCCAAAGGGGGAGATTGTTGGCAATATGATGCAGAGTGTTGTCCTTGATGGCAACCCACTAAATGAAGATGAAGACATGCGACTGTTGACATGTGTTGTCCTTGATGGCAATCCACCTGATGAAGTTATTCTTGACTTGATGGACTTGTGTGTACAGAAGGCAATGAAGAAAGGAATTCAGCATGTGCTAATTCTATGATGAAAAAGAGTATGTCTCTAGGCATACGCAGTTCCGTCTAGGGGAAGTCGTATGCCTTGAAATAACGTTTAAGTC
Source organism: Pinus albicaulis (assembly GCA_034641835.2). Taxonomy (NCBI): domain Eukaryota; kingdom Viridiplantae; phylum Streptophyta; class Pinopsida; order Pinales; family Pinaceae; genus Pinus; species Pinus albicaulis. Next base: position 39,242,573 of record CM076572.1, read on the forward strand.
GCATATGGGCAAGCGCTCAAAAGTGCAAAACCAGGGGTATCCACCATGGTATTGACCCATTGTATTGGGTAATGATCCGCCTAATTGACCCCGTCCAAGAATACCATCGGAAGTGATGAAGTTTTGGGCTCATGGTATTGTTTTGGCTCATGGTATTGAAAAAGGTTAAACCTATCTAAAGAGATGAAATTTATTATGCAAGCACAGGGGGTGTGGGTGCAAGATGTCTGAGCTTGAATGAATACTTCACTCTGAAGTAGATCTGAATGGTAAGGGTTACACTTGAATGATAAATCTGAATGGATGATGCACCAATGATGAAGAAGGGGATCTAGATCTGAAATGCACTTGTATCTACTAGATCTACTTATGGAAGGCTTAGATCTGTGATGAGGTGAACATCTAGGCGGACATCTGTCTGAAGAAAAATGGTAAATCTGAACTGAATATCTGATCTGAAGAAGTATGCTGCTCTATAATGATTGAAGATTTATACGCTACTTCGCCGCAGAGGAAGAGCGTATATACGCGGATTCGTTGAAGATAAAGCGCGTATGCGCAAGGAAATATACACAGAGGTATACGCTGGTTTGTGTGGACGAAAGCGCGTATATACGCGACATCAATGAAGTGAAAGCGCATATGAAAACTAGGGTTTGCTGAATCATGGGGTATGAAACATCTGATCTGTTCTGTTGTATTACTGCTATCTGATCTGTGTTGTTTGAATTGGTTAGTATCTGTTTGGTGAAGTATGTTTGAGCTTAAAAGTATGGAATGGGTCCAGTATGAAAATATGATGAAACGTGGCCTGCAAGTTGTGTTCTATTGAAGTTGTTGGATCCAGTGTGAAAATTGATGAAACGTGGTCCTCAGAGGTACTGAGGGTTGTAGCCTTCAGTCAGGGGGTCGTAGCTCTCTTCCAGGTGAGGCTAGTAAACGAGATCAGGGGGTCGTAGCTCCCTTCCAGGAGAGGCTGGTAAACGAGTCAGGGGGTTGGAGCTCCCTTCCAGGAGAGGATGGTAAACAAGCGCAGGTGGGTGCCTGCATGCTGGTAGAAGTCTGCACCAGCACATATGTTGTAAAATGTTTTCTCAATAATAAAAGATTGAAGGCTGAGCAACGGCAGCGGTGGTTTTCTCTCGACTTGGGTTTCCACCTAAAAATCCTGGTGTTCATGTGTGATGCTTTGTGTGATGGTTTACTCTGCTCTTACTATTCATGTTTACTGTTTATTAAACATCTGATGAATGAATGATGGAATGATTTAAGTGAAGATCTAATAACATAATTAGATATACGTATCTGTGTCGAGTTTCATAAAGGTATCATGATATATACGCGGCTGCGATTTCAAGAGAAGTAGCGTATGGGTTTTAAGGAATGAAAAAGTAAAAAGTTTTGAATATGCAGTAAATACTGATTCACCCCCCCCTCTCAGTATTTTTCCCAACAAATAAGCCTAGACTCTCTCTCGAAAATAGGCCTCTCTCTACTCTATCTCACACCGGATATATCCAGACTATTAAGTTATTCAACCATTTCAGCTAGTTGCAACTATGTGAGAGAGATATATTTATAGGAGAAGGAGGAGGTTGGGATCCCTCATATGGTGGAAGGGAGGCCTTATCCTTTGGGAGGTTTCTCAAATGTAGGAAACAGGAAGCCAAAGGAAGGTGTTCGAAGTTATTCAGTCAAAAAAACCATGCTGACTCTGCTCATGAAGTGGTTGGGAATGGAAATTTCGCTTCTATTTTAAAAAAAATTCCAAAAACAGCTTGGCATGGGAAGTCCACTGACACAGAGCACCAATGGGCACGATGCCGAGTGCTAATTTCTCTATGGGCATGAGGCCATAACTGCCTACCAACGCCGACCCAAAATCATACGTTTTTTAGGGCCTGCTCCAAGAATAGTCAATAGAGGAAATGTTATTCTCATGGAAAGGGATGCAATAACACTTTTTGCAAGGCAAGAAAATACACAGAAGTCACAGAAATGGTCCTCCAATGTTCGGGATGGGGATTTTAGGGATGGTAACAAAATTTTGTGTAACAGATTCCCTCTAAAGCATGAGGTCTGAAAGAGAGGGAGGAGTGAAATGATTTACGAGAATGCATTCAAAACAAACACTGCCATTAGAAGACCTACAAGTAGAAGTATTACTGATATCTATGATACATGAACATCTGGCATGGACGCAACCATCCATAATAGAGTACATATTAAATAGAGATCCGAGGTATAGACATAGCCATCCAACAAGAAGGATCAATAAATACAATCAGGTATGGTCACAACCATCCAATCAAAAGAGTCATGCAAATAGTCATGATAAACAAAAATATCCCGCAGCCTGGGTTTTATTAGACAAAACCCAGGGTCTTGTGCTCCATCTCGACCCAAAAAAGTAAAAATTAAAGCATGTGAATAAGTGAGATGAATTCGAACATGCAATAAAGTCACTTGATTACCAGCTAATGATGAAAGTTGTTAATAGGCATGAGAGAAACCACCAATAATGACAATGGCTCTCAAGGTACAACTAGTACAATCCATGGAATTTGAACAGTGGTCTGGCATCGAACACCCATGGAATCACTCAATTGAAGGCCAATGATGAGGACTTATCGTCGAATGCGAAGAACTTGCCATTAAGGCATGCAAGCTCCAAGGTACCGGAAGGGAGTCTCTAGATCATCTTCCTGGATAATGAGTTGAAGTTGATAGGAAGTGACCTAGTCAAAGGAGGGCCATAATATTTCCCTCATCATCGACACAAGACAGAGGAATAAGATGATAGTGAATTAGGACAGAAAAGAGGATTAGAGGTTGAAAACTACAAAAGGAAACTTCTCTTGAACATATCAGCGACATGGCTCCGGAATTCGGCAGTATTCGACATCAAAGGATCTGAGGTCATGATGACGTGGCAAAGAGTAGATGAGAGGTCAAAAATAGATTACCCAAACCCATGGAGGAAAAAATGATGAAATGAAATGTACCCAACCCGACATGAATGCAGATGGGTGTCATGTTCAAGAGCGACATACTGCCAACACGACTGAGAATTGGTTCCATTTTCCCCCACCATTTCTGGCAAGTACCCCAATTATTTTTTAAAACAAGCTTGAAGGGGATAACATATGCTTGTCATGCAAGTTTTTCCTTCGGAAAAATACATCGTAGTACATTTTACGAGCCCTAGGAAGGAGGAACTTGATTACATCATAGTGACAGTCTCTGATGTCATTTAGGTTTTAACGAGCTTGACAAAGGAAGAACTCGACATCCATTCATGTTTAGAGAGTTTTAAAAGAAGCAGAAAAGAAAACCCCAATAGGTCCCTTTTTGTAGGTAGTCTCACAGATCCGAAAAGGTAGAAAACTATGTATGAGAGAACCTCTTAGTCATGATAGGCTAAGGTATTCCTTTTTCGTAAATAATCTATCCCAGCCCAAAAAAGGGGTAAACGTGTACTGGGCAGATATCATTTCGCATCCTTTTAACGAGTTCAAAACAACAAGAGTCTTGGCAATATTTTCAAATTTTTAGAGTCAGAAAAGAGTTGAAATATGACTCCAGAGGTGACTTTTTTGTGTTTTTACCGAGTCTAAAAATGTATAAAATACAACTCGTCACTTCATCATCGTCATGTTGAGGACCCGTCGTTGCACAAGAGACACACGTAAAACCCATTTTTCGAAATAAAATAGAAAAATAATCAAAAAATATGCTTCAAAACCTAATTAGGGTTTTGAAAAGTTTATAAAATGCCAAAAAAGGTAAAAATAAATTACTTTTCACTTTTATCTCTTGTGAGCACTTTTTACCCTTTTTCACTGTGATTTTGCGGAACTGACAGCGGAAAATCGAGAAGGCCATTCGCGAATCTGTCTGTTCCAGGTAATAACTCATATCCTTTCTTTCATTTCGATATAATTTTTATTTCCTGCAGCCCATTTTGTAGATATATGGGGGAATTTTTGTGTAAACTAGGGTGCGGTGGTCGGTGTGGGTTTCGGGCGCGGACTCGCTCCAACTTGCCTTGAAATCAAACGAGGGCGCGCCACTTGGCATGAATGTTTTTAAAACAATCACTCCAACTGTGGCCACAATGTTTAGCTTGTAAATTTAACAAGTAAGCCCATTTTAAACACTTAAAAATAAAATTACTTGACTAATGAAAACCATATGGATGTTTTTGCAGGTGTGAAAGAACAAAATGGTGATCGAATGGAAAGAATGAGAACATAGTGAAAAATATGAGCAAGCCATGGGAAATGTGAGATGCATAGACATTATCAGGAATTACAGGCTCAAGAAATTCTTCATGGCACCATGTCTTAGAGCTCAACCGGAGCTATTGCAGTACTTGATCAGCGTCTGGGACATTGATTAGGAAATATTCATAATTCATGATCAGGAACTTGAGATTGAGGTCTCAAATGTTTACTTCATAACCATATTGTCATGGAGGGGGGCAGTACCAATCTTGACAGGTACTCGGCCCACAATGGAAACACATGAGTATGGTTATCTATAGAGTGTGCCAAGGAGCACGGAAATGATCCAAAAGTGAGAAGGTGGATATCCAAACCATTCCTAATCTAGCACTAAGAATAGTGTTGCACATCATCACGTGAGCTACTGGAGTTTAGGCTCCGCGAGGCCACAAAAGCACAGTTACTTCTTGCAGTAGATTGCATGGCACCAATCCTGACAGGTACTTGGCCCACAATGGAAACACATGAGTATGGTTATCTACAGAGTGTGCCAAGGAGCACGGAAAGGATCCAAAAGCGAGAAGGTAGATATCCAAACCATTCCTAATCTAGCACTAAGAGTAGTGTTGCACACCATCATGTGAGATACTGGAGTTTAGGCTCCGCGAGGCCACAAAATCATAGTTACTTCTTGCAGTAGATTGCATGGCACCAACTCTCTACAACTCGGCAGAGGCGGTAACAATCAACATAAAACGCTAGTTGAAAAAATGCAAGAATGGTAAGCTGAAGCAGTTCAGCTGTGGGTCCATCTTGGTACCATTCATCTTGGAACGATTACCAATTTCCCAACGTCAGGAAGTGATAGTTCCGACACCACCAGCCCAAGAGCCACAGATGGTCCGTTGGGCAGCTTTGATGCTAATATTAGGGGGCGGTCAACAGATGTCCTAGAGATCGGAATTCTTTGAGTGGCTCCGTCGACAACTGATTATCATGGAGTACTAGCCCTATTATAGCATGGACTTTACCAACGATGCAGATCTCCCAATCCTAGTAGGAGAGGATTGGGATGAAGCATTAGGTAAGACTCATTTTTTATTTTGATGAGTATTATGATTTTTTTATTATTATTAAGTATGTTATGAAATTAATCCATGTATTTACAGATGTTGGCCCAAAAATACCTGCATGCATGTCGCCAATAGCATGAAGGATTCCTCGTGATTTTTATGTGGCCCCTCATGGTGAGGAAGGTGAGGAGGAGGAAATCATACACAACTTAGAGGGAATCTCCCATGGGATCCCGAACTATGCAATATTTGATGATGTTACTCGCATACTAGAGACACACTTCAGGGGTGTCGAATCGTGTTCACCTATTATTGAGGTGGCTCATATGGGGAGTGACATGCTATCATGAACGTCACGCCGACTAGACACCTAGGCTTTTACTTCCACATATTTTTTGAGAGACATGATGTCTCAGGATGTAACCAAAACATGCATATTTTTTGAACTTATGATGCACGTGGATGCAAACATTCGATATATATATATACATCTATTTTCCTATATGGTATTTTCATGTGATGATGATGTTTTTACAAATTACGCAAATGTCTATCTAATACAATATTGGCTACTGTATCGGTTAACGCATTCATTAGTCTAGGAATATGTTGATATGTAATGTAATCAAAATGTGTTTCTAGTAAACGAACACGCAAATACAACCTTAAGATTTGAGGATTTCTAACAGAATAAAGCCCATTAAGCTGAAGGACAACAATCTTTGAGTCTAGGTTAATAATCAATGCACGAATGTCGATAGAAATGGCCTTGGTCAATAGTTCATTAACAACACTATATTCAGCGACATTATTTGTAGTTTGTCCTAGACAGATAACTTGAAGGTCTATCAACTCACCGTCAGGATTATAAATCACCCAGGCTACAGAAGATAGGTTCTGGGTACTGCAAGAAGCACCATCCGCGAAACCGACATAAGGGGTAATAGACATCTGCACAATAATCAACGATCCAATAAGTAGGAAAACGCTCGCAAAGCACACCAAGCCAAAAATGTAAAAAAATGAAAAAACACCTATGTACAAAGAAACATGCATGAAAGACTCATGCATAGTACTTTTTGAGATACAACCCATTTCTAGGCTGATCCAGAGGATGACCTTCATAATCAATTATCTCATAAGCCTCGTTCTGAAAAATGCACTTAATAATGTAGGGCACATGCCAAATGGGCTGGAATTTTCCTGCCCCTAGCTTATCATGAGCTTGGTCGTACAGGAGGAGGAGGTCTCCTTCTATAAAGGAATGAGGGGAAACTGACTGGTCAAAATGAGTTTTGACCTGCTTTTTCTTGGCTTCTATGACAAGAGCATCAAAGCGTCAAGTTTCATCATTGCTAGATTAGAGGTTTTTGTGGTGTATTTTTTCAGATGTAAAACTCAGAATATCCACATTAGTCATTTTTAGTCTATGTTTTGAGTCTAAATCAAGACTCATCATCAAGACAACCTGCTAAGAAGAGAGAAAACCAGGGTTAATAAATAGCGGAGAGAAAGAAAAATGAAAGGGTCGACTAGCTCTTAATATTTGTAAATTAATTAAAGTATTATTTCATATTTTATTTATATTTATTACATTATTAATGCAGTGATATTTAAGTTTTTTTATAATTATGGTTTATTTAAGTTATTTATATTAAATTAGAATTGTATGTTAATACTAAAATTTTTGATCCCGGATGCGGGTGGGTAATGAGGCAATCGGTACGATGGCGATTTGGTCGGTTGGCGCATGGCTTATCACCATCTCCATCCAACTTCGCATGATGCCTATTTTAAATACTCCAGCTCAAGTCTTCAATGCTGCATTAATGTAGCTCGTCCCTCATAGACTGCATGCTCATTCTTCAGTCATGGCGCTCCACCGTGAAATCATTTGTGCTCCTCCACTGTGCACTTGCTGCTCCCTTGCCACCACTGAGTCTCTCTCACACACCAGCACATGGAAACGATGCGCATTGGGTTACTGTGTAGATTTAATGCCGGGATTTCATGTTTCCCATAGCATTTCTTCAATCTCAGTCGTTCGTCCTCCGTTTCAACCAGGAATCCATTGCAAGCTGAAGCCAGATTCCTTTCGGTACTCGCCTGTCTCCACAATCCTGCTAACAGCTTCGCTATCACTTCTCTTCATACCATGCCAAGATTGCGCCAGAGAATGCGCTGCAGGAGGGGTAGTTCTCGTGGGCAAGTTAACCGCTGGTCCTCCTCCTCCACTTCTAATTCTTCATCTTACTCTTCAGACTTCAACCCTATTCACTTTCCTGCCTCCAGGAGGGGTTGTGGATGAGGTCGAGGGTGGCCTAATTCTGTTGCGCACTTTCGTCTTTCCTCCAAGGCTCACTCTCACCATGCTCGACTTCAATACCCCTGTACTTTCAGCAATTTCTCCTTCTTAGACACAGTCACCATAGAACTTCGTGAAGTTTCCTCTGGTCTTGTTATGGCGACTCCTGGAGTGGCTCTAGAGACAACGGAGGAAGAAACGCATGACATTTCACAGAATGACTACAGGTAGAGTGTGGAACCTGGTGGCATTGCAACTCAAGATGTGTGCCTGCAAGCAGGTTCTAGCATTCCTACTTGTGGCGGCCCCACAAGCAAGGATAGCCCTCCTCCTGAAGAAGAAGATCCATACAAATATGCTTGTCGTATCGTCGAGGAAGAGCCATCCGAATCTCATGAAGTTTAATCAGGTTTTCACTCTCTGGTTTTTTATTTTTGATGGCACGGAGGTGTCCAATTCCCTCCTGTTTCACAGTAAAATTATGTTCTACAGTTCTCTAGCACATATGTTTACTCTCATGTTAAACTGCCAGTTTCCCCTGAGTGGTCGGCATACTACTGCATATTTCTTTAATTTTGGGCGATGGCCACAGCAATTCAATATGTCAGATTTTGGTTCTGCAATGGGCAGCGTCTGTAAGAGCCCATTAAATCTATTAAGGTCTATGAATTACCTCTGGTCAGTTCACAATCCAGTCACAGGAGTAAGTTATTTCTCTGAGTCAGACAAGGTCATGGTTTCTGAAATTCTCATGGTTAGCATCCAGTTAGTTTTGTTATTCAATGACAAGCATTGTAATGAGCGAATGCCGCAACTTTGGGCTAGACCTCTTGAGGCCTCTGCCTCTCTGTAATTTTATTTTTGTATCAATATAGGAGTAGACCAATTCAGAAAAAAAAAAAATACTAAATTTTTTTAGGATAATGATAATATATATTATAATGGGTGAATAATAAATTATAATTATTGATTATAAGGGTCTATTCACTGTTATTTTATTAAAGTGATTTTTTATTAATAATAATATATATTTAATTTATATTTATATCATTTTTAAAGCAATGATATATATATATATATATTTGTAATTATGGTTTATTTAAGTTATTTATATAAAATTAGAATTGTATGTTAATACTAATTTTTTTTTTGAGGATAATGATAATATATATTATAATGGGTGAATAATAAATTATAATTATTGATTATAAGGGTCTATTCACTATTATTTTATTAAAGTAATTATATTAATTTTTTTTTATCTTTATTAATGCTAAAAAAAGAGGGAAGGGGGGGGGGGGAGTTTGTTAATAATTAAGTAGGTTGTATACTAAAACTAATGGAAACTAATAGGGTATATTTTAATAAATATAGTTAAGAGGGTAATAAATCTTAATAGAATTAGAGGGGGGTTTATTTAACTAGTAGTATTAGAGGGGTTTAATTTTAATAGTATTAAAGGGTTCATATAATATGCAGCGAGACCTAACTACAGAGTTAAATAATAAGGGAAGTAAAGAAAAATGGGGGGTGATAAGGTAGGTTGAGTTTTTTATTATTAAAAGAGGATAAGAAAGCCATCATGTTAGTGGGGGAGAGGGTGACAGGAGATGATATAGGGGAGAAAGGAAAAAGGGGGATAGAAGGTAGAGGTATGGTGTGCGGGTCAGAGTATAAGAGATGGATAAAACAGGAAAACAAGGAAGGGACAATGATACGAGGGCAGAAGGGTAAGGTGTCGACATACAACAATTAATTTTGTAAACCTGTTTTTGTTGGAGGTGGTCGGGGTCATCTTTGACAGATTTCATCCTTTGTTTGATGGTCATTAGAGGTTTGAATGATGCTCTAATGTTTTTATTAGCTATAACTTTGGCCATCTTGTCTGTGACCCCTTGGATATAGGGGAGGTATGCTTTTGATGTTGTGGAGTAGTCAGTTGAAATTTTATTATTTCTGGATCCTGCTCTTCGAATAGCTCTGTTGATGTCTCTATTACTGTATCCCAGGTTCATTAACGATCTTCTTAGATGTTATATTTCTTACTCAATATGAGTATCATCTAATATTCTAAAAGCTCTTGTAAAAAGTGTCAACAAAACCCCCATCTTCTGGGCAGGGTAGTGGTGTGAATCAGCATGTAGGTAATTGTCTGTGTGAGATTTCTTCCTGAACACTTTGTGTCCAAGGGTTCCGCCTTCATTTCTCGAGAGGAGAATGTCGAGGAAAGGGATCTAATTTTTTACTTCACCTTCCATTGTGAATTGTATATATTTGGAAATGCTATTGAGGTGGTTCAGGAATTTCTCTAATTCTTCATCTCCATGTGGCCAATTGACATTAGTGTCATCCACAAACCTGATCCAAAATTTAGGTTTCAATGGGTAAGAGTCAAGAGCTTTCTTTTCAAAATTTTCCATAAATAGGTTGGCCACTATGAGTGACAATGGAGAACCCATAGCAACTCTCGAAGTTTTTTCAAATATTTCACCTTGGAAGGTGAAGAAGGTGGAGCGGAGACAAATTTCAGCAAGCCTCACAGTCTGGGGATCTGCGACTTCTTTTACTACTTGAACAACTTCATCCAGAGGGATTTTAGTAAAGAGTTGAACAAAATCAAAGCTTAAAATTCTATATTCGGGATCCAGTTTAGCTTTTTTAATGAAATCAACATAATGGTTGGAGTCTTTAATGAATGAACTAGTTTTGCTGACCAGAGGGGCGAGGGTGTTGGCCACAAATTTAGCTAATTCATAAGTTGGAGCTCCAATGGTATTGAAAATGGGTCTCAGCGGTGCACCAGTATTATGGATCTTGGGGGCACCATAAATGTGGGGCATGATCTCACCATCCGGATATAGGCGCTTTTTTATTTTATCATCAAGATTTGACTCAATAGCTTTTTTGACCTTTTTTATGACCTTGGAGATGGGGTTTTCTTCGAGTTTCTTATAGCTGCCACTATTGTGAAGGTGCCCTCTCATTTTATTAACATATTCCTCTTTTTCCATTACCACTATAGCTCCTCCTTTGTCTGATTTTAAGATGAAAATGTTCTCATTACCTCTTAAGCTTTTTAAGGCACTTAATTGTTCTTTACTTAAATTTCTCTTAGGTAGTTTGGATCTATTCAAAATGACGACATATTCTTGTCTCATGAGATCTTTTTCTTCTTCATTAAGAGGTTTGATGTTGTCCTCAATATCACAAATAATTTCTTCTTTAGGAATCTGGTTGGGAGTTACCGCGAAATTGAGTCCCTTGCTCAAAACCTCCATTTCTATATTATTTAATTCATGCGAAGAGATATTTACAACTTTTTTGTTGGTGCTACTTATGTGAGATATGATCTTAGGGTTATTTTACTGCGTTTTATTATATGCAATATCTGCTGATATATTCCTTATAACGGAATCATGCTCCATAGAATTGCATCTTGCTAACGCCGGTGGAATATATGACTCATCGTTTGATGACCTATCCCTCGTTCTATCTTCGCACATGATATCATTTACCATTTGATAAATGTTACTGTCTAGACCTAATTCCTATTTCATGCTGATGCAAACCTTATTAAGCAGCTCTTGCCCTCATTCGTTCATTGAAACTCCATTGATGTTCAGCGCAACTTCGTTTCCTTCGGTTGTTGCGGAGTGGATCAGATTCCAGTCAGTGGAGGCAGCGTACTCTTGATGAACGGTAACACCGCCTCTCACTCCATTGTTTCTCACATGTACTTTGGTTATTGCGGAGGGATTCAGATTCCAGTGGAGGGATTCATATTCTAGACAACAGAGGGAGCGAATGTTTGATAAGCCACGGTGGGGTTAATACAACCTCTATCAACTTCATTGTTGCTATCTTTAGCTACTGTGGAGGGCACCATATAGCCAACAGAGGGAGCTTGATTAACACGGCTTGCCACAGAAATTAACCTGGCAACCAGGGCTTATGATAAGTCTTGGTGGGGTTAACACTACTTCTGTCATTTCCCACAGAGACTGTATCCTTGGTTGCTACGGAGTAGACCGAATTATGGACAACGAAGGGAGTGTACATGGCATTATTATATTGCAGATCTATGTGAGAATTCCATTGTCTTGATTTATTTATTAATTTCTTCATTTTCCTGTTTTGTTTATCCCGTGCTCGGCTACCTTCTCTATTAGCCTTGAGTGCAGCTGCTGCATCAATGGTGGACCAAAGGTCCCTGCGGATGATAGGAGCTAGTTTTAAATGCATTATATAAGCTTTCATAGATAATTGATCTAACAAAAATCTTGTTTTGTGAATTTCGTGACGGATAAGGGATTTACTAAGATGGTCGAACGCCCTGTGGTTATGCTAGTTATGAAGTTTATGTTTGATGAGAGCGAAGGCTGGTGTTAGATTAGAATCACGATAGTGCTTAAGGAATGAGAGATCTGCTTCTCTTCTTTGAATTTTGATCCTTGTTTTTTCGAGATTACGAATCTCAGTCCATGTATCCCTTCCGTACAGGGTAACAATGCTAAATTGGAGGTTTCTGTAGTGTATTTTTTCAGATGTAAAACTCAGAATATCCACAGTAGTCATTTTTAATCTACGTTTTGAGTCTAAATCAAGACTCATCATCAGGACAACCTGCTAGGAAGAGAGAAAATCAGGGTTAATAAATAGCGGAGAGAAACAAAAATGAAAGGGCCGACCAACTCTTAATATTTGTAAATTAATTAATGTATTATTTCATATTTTATTTATATTTATTATATTATTAATGCAGTGATATTTAAAAATATTTATAATTATGGTTTATTTAAGTTATTTATATAAAATTAGAATTGTATGTTAATACTAATTTTTTTTGAGGATGATGATAATATATATTACAATGGGTGAATAATAAATTATAATTATTGATTATAAGGGTCTATTCATTGTTATTTTATTAAAGTGATTTTTTATTAATAATAATATATATTTAATTTATATTTATTTCATTTTTAAAGAAGTGATATTTAAGAAAATTTATAATTATGGTTTATTTAAGTTATTTATATAAAACTAGAATTGTATGTTAATACTATTTTTTTTTTAGGATAATGATAATATATATTATAATGGATGAATAATAAATTATAATTATTGATTATAAGGGTCTATTCACTATTATTTTATTAAATTAATTATATTATTTTTTTTTATCTTTATTAATGCTAAAAAGGGGGGGGGGGGGGGAGTTTGTTAATAATTAAGTAGGTTGTATACTAAAACTAAGGGAAACTAATAGGGTATATATTTAATAAATATATTTTCATCAAGCCTATCTAAATATAGAAGACACTCTTCCTCTGGAGAGGTATTAGGCAGCAATTCAACAACTATTTTAAGAGAAAGGATTTCACATTCAATCGGAAGGGTAGCTTCGAGACCATCAACAAGCTAGAATGGAGTGAATCCGGTCACATCCTTCACTAAGGTTCGGTAAGCCCAGAGATCTGAAAACAACATGATATGCTAGTTAGATTTATGCATCCCAATCGTACGTTGAAGCATAGTGACGAGAAATTTGTTCATGGCTTGAACCTGGTCATTGGCCTGAGGGTAGTACGGAATTGAGGTGTCATGACGCAGACCCAACTTAGAAGTCAACTCAGCCACCATGTAATGATGAAAATAGAACCATGATCGGTAATAATGGATTGAGGGACACCAAACCTAGTTGTTAGGATGAATTCTAATCATAATCGTATGAAAAAATTTCACTTTAGCTATGCATAAAAAACAAACCTAACATCAAAGATGGTTGCCAATTTCTTTAGATCTGCAGTTGGTTGACCAAGATAAATGCTAAAAAATCTAGATCTATGTAGTAAAATACATTAATAAGTAAATAAAAGCAAGAGTTGCTCCATGCATCCAATAGACAAGACAAGAATATTTTTAAAGAATTTTTTGTATTTTTGACACCTGGGAAGGGAACATAGAAAGATGTTACTAGCCCCCCTCAATGGGATGGGTTCTTGCAAGCCCTCAACACTTAATATCTAGGATCTCTCTCTCTTGATGGTGTAGAAAACCCAGACAAAAAATGGAACTCAAAGGGAGCTCACAAGAAAAATGGTAGAAAAATATGACAATGATGGAGGATCAAAATCAGACCAAAGTATAGATCCAGAGTGATCTTTAGGAAAAAAAAGGTAGTGAGTGAGTGGAAAAACCCTTCTATTTATAACAAAATATTGAGTTAGTCTAGATATTGGTGCATAATTAAAATATTATTAACCAAATCTAGATCCAAATTTTATGGAATATTTCATTATATTTGTTGGAGGGAAAAAGAATTTGAATTTGGTCAAATACCTTTATTTCTAAATAATAAATAAATAAATGATTTATTTAATATTTTAAGGATGTGGTTGAGTAAGAATAAAATAAATAGCACTATTTATTCAATTATTTATAAATGATTTAGTCAAATTTAACAAGGAATATTATTTACATAGTGTTTAAATAATTATTGCTAGAAAATAATAAGATAAATCATGATTTATCTAATTAATTTTCCTGTTTTGGGTTAAATATGACAAGGAATATTAATTAAAATATTGTTTAAATAATTATTCCTTGAGGAAAATAAAAAAAATATGGATTTATTCAATATTTCCTCATCAGGTTTCCTGTTTAGACCATAAACAACTTAATAAATTAAGGATTACTAAGTTATTTTTCATAGTGAAAGAAATTTTACTTAGGTTAAAATTGGTCTTACATGGTGTAATTTGGTCCATCTAATAGTAACAGGTTAGATGACTAAAAAATGTTGTAACAGATTTCCCCCTAGCGTGCGAGTGTTAGGAGCTAATCGTATGACCGAAGTACGTTGTAAGAACTCAATCACTAGACACTGAAGGGGAAGTCAGAGAGAGAAATATAAGGTAAGCCAAAGCGCTAGAGGACAAGAACCTGAGGAGGCGAGACTTACAGCTGTGACAAGTCTCTTTTATGAGTGAGTACCTGTGCTACAAGAGGCGGGGGAGGCATACCTATGCCCGCCGAGCCAAAGTACAAAGAATAATGCATCCAGTAAACAAGGGACTGAACTAAATATTACATGCTGGCATAAACATGAGCCAAATAAAAACGTGATAATGGATCCCACATACATATTGTGCCTGGGATAACAACTAGGACTTATACAATAATATCTGAGTACATGAGATATAAGTACAACCAAAGAGGCCCTGTAAATAGGAGAGGGCTCTATAAATATGAATGATACATGCAAAATAAAAGGCGCTGCAAGCGGCTGAGGCCGGAACCATCAAATATGTGGAGCTGCATTGAAGGCTATAATGAAGAGGTCATCCGGGCATGTGGGGGGCTACCTGAAGGGCCACCACCTCATGAGGTCTGAAACATCTCACACACACCCGGGAATCACTGCTAAAATATGCTATATCACTGAACCATCGAGTATACAGATCTTGATCATGCTGTAAGGAGTTGGAGTTGAGAAACAATCAAGTCAAAGGGCAATAAGGAGTCCCTTTTCTAATCCTAGGCACCGAACAAGAGTGGAAGCTGGAACCAAGGTATATCGCCCTTTATACCTATCTTCTGGAATGAATGAGATGATGTCGACAGAAGGAGGTCTTCCATAGGTGAGGCAATAAGGGATCCTCAACTAAGGCATGAGAGATAATAGTAGAGCGACTGACAGATTGACACCAGGGATGATGATGGACTGGGGGGTATTGAGTAGTAGGTTGGCAACTTCCCTTGTTAGAGCATGATGGGCATTGATGACCTGGTAACAACTGACATAATATCAAAGGGGACAGGGGACAACAGAACTGAAGGCCATAATGTGTGACACGAGAGAGGAACCAAGCAATGAAGGATGGAGGACTATAGCAAGATACAAAGGGACTCGGGATAGACTCCATGGATGCAATGATGACTCAACTCAGATGCTCTAAACAATGGTGACTTGATGATGCTCCCACACAGAAAAGGTCCAGTGGGGACCATGAAAAAATGAGTACAAGATGGTTACTTATGACGAAATTTGACATGAGCATGGACAAGTATGGAGGCAAAGTGGTGCCCTAAGTACAAGTGCTGCAAGTGAAGAAATTCGATTTTGAGGAGCAGTGAAGTGACCCTTCTTGGAAAAAATGTGTCCTAGTGAAGTATAAAATAAAAAATAACTAACAGATATACATTTTAGAGCTCAGTGATAGCTTTCCAACGGTACAGACGATTTTTCAAACTGGGCTACGGTTTTGCCGCAGCGGGCAAAAGAAAAATATGGGGTTTCTTTTTTAATAAGGCATTTCCCCTCCAAATTCACCCATTTTCAAGTGTAGATGTGGTGAATGTAGAGAGGAGAAAAGGCCCTAAATCTTACGGTGATCATAGCGGACAAGACGACCGTTGGAATCAATATCTGTCAGTTTCAAGTAAGAGGCCTAACCATACTCTTTCAATTAAGGGGATCAAAATTTCAGTTTAGGTACCCAGAGCTCATGAATAGGCTAGGTTGCACTTTTTGCGGTCTGTTCTGTGACCTGGGTAGCAGTTACTGGGTAGAAAAATATGGTCTATCCTAGGAAATGACCTAAAAAGTGCAACCTGTCAGAGAAAAGGGGTTTCAGTGCTATTTTTAACTGAGATCTGGTGTAATATTCCCAAATGGGGAAGTAGCAATATCTAAACACAAAACTGGAAATAGCAGTGTAAATCAACACATCAACATTGGAGACCCATATGGAGTAATAAAATTATGTATAAGAACAAAAAATCAATACAAAATAGTGAAGCATAAATCATATGCAATGAGGAAACAAGCCTCCCATAAGCAATCACTCCCAAATATGAGCTGTTGTTACAATAAAAAATGCCAGAGAGCAACTACAGCACAGTCATATTAAGCATAACTAAATTTGGAGATGATACAATGATATAAAAATACTGATATAGGCCCCAATATATTCTAGACATACAGATTTTGGCACTAGATCATGTTTCCAAGACAACCCAAGAGGGTTTTCGGAAAATGAACATAATGTGCCAATGTAAGTTGCAGCCCTAGGGCTGAAGGTATGCTGCAACAATAGAAATGATAAGATATGGCTAAAGCTAATGGAGAAACCTACAACTCTTCTCAAATGTATCCTCCGGATGGAAGAATGGCTCCTCCACTGAAGAAATCACCTCCCAAAATAACCACTGCAACCACCCCTACAACTCCTCCTAAAATAACACAGATCTAGGCTGAAAATGCACTGTAGGGGATAGATACATCTTGGATTGATTCCAAATATGTCAATAAAGCCCAAGGGGCTTCTTTATATGCCTTCCAATGGATGGAAACCTTCCTCCACTACAAAACTAGCTCTGAAGACACCCAATATAATTCTCCACTGCTGCACCCTGCAACACAACACAATATTCTATAGAAAATGCGTTGATGAAGAAAGTTGTAGCTTGGCCTTGAGCCTAAGTGTGGAAATGTAGTGCAATAATCCTCCAAGAGGTCTCTCAAGAAAAGAGATGGGATTCCCACTCGAGAACACCCTGTGCTAAACAACACTGCAAACTCAACTAAGCAGCTGAAGAATGCAAGAAGCCTAAACAGACCATATACAAAATAATAAGCCAAAACATAACCCCATACGGCTGCCATCCTCTTCCTTATATAAGTTATGAGCTTCCTCACCCTTGTCCCCACTCAATTAGGTCACTACCTCCATGCAATCAATCTCCCTCCAAAACTGTGTTATTCCTCATTAAATGTCCACGCCTCCATATCAGAGTTGTCGATTTGGTCATAGTTGACCTATTCAACATGTTCCATCCCCTATTTACACTCAAAGGTGCTTTATTTAACTGCTTATAGGGTTTCCTTTCACACTTGAAGTGTTTTTATTCTTGCTAAGGTTATTTATGGGTCTCCCTACCCACTTATTCACCTACCTAGTGACAAAATAATCTATAATATTCCATTTAGTTGAAAGCTAAATTTTTGGAATATTACATTCCTCCCCTCCAAAATGTTTCTTGCCCTCAAGCAACTATAAGGGTTGAGAAAAATTCTCCCCCCCTCCTCTTGTGGCCTCCTCATCAAATAGTCTCCACCATTTCTTTAGATATTCTACAAAAATTATGTCTCCCAATGGTTCCTCCCAAATGTGCAAGTTGGCCTTTGGTGGATAAACCAATTGGCTATCATCATTATAAAATGGAAGGTCTATATGGAAAAAATCTTGTTGACCAATGGTATCTTCAAGGTAGGAGTGATGACAAGTATAGGGGATATCATTCCCAATGAGAGACTCCCATCTCCATTCTATCATCGAAATGAAATGAACCACCTCCTAGCATGGTAATTCATAGAAAAGTTCCTCCCAAGTGTTCATGAGAGGCATCTCCCAATTGCTCCAAACAATCATATGGCTCACCTCGTAAAGAAAAAAGTGATTTACTATAGTGACCATATCATCTTCCATACTCCCCTTGAAGCATGAAGCATAAAAAGTGCGGGAAAGGTCATTCCCAATGGACACATCCAACTAATGTGCCTTCCCCCCAATCATTTCCCCAAAAAAGATAAGAACATCATCATCATATGGGATCACAATGAAAGTTATGCTAGCTTCCATGTGTAGTATTGGGGAAGGGCAATGGTCCATCAAGTTCAACCAACGCATTTTTACTTCTAAATGCCATAGAATATGATATAACAAGTGTTTCTCCCACCACTTGTTTGATGCCCCATTCTTCTTACATACTTGAAGAAGGTGTATGATGTGTGGTGTCAATGAATCACACCATGAAGAATACATCATCTCCTCAAAATCTCCTAGGGAGTGATCAACATCATCACTGCTCATGATCCCAAATAGCTCATGAAGCCAATAAGAAAGAGTGCCCCCTCTTGGAGCAATGGCCTGCACATGAGTGGTAAGAAAATGCAAGTATATAGTAAATATATCATGATGCTCAGAAATACAATCCTTGCCATACACTTGGTTCAAATTAGTGAGGTAGCTCATAGATGAGCTCCCTCTCACACCCAATTATTAAGGAGGTGGTGATGATAACTCTTCCCAAGAGTTATGTTTCTTCTCACCCTCCAAACAATCTATGCACTTCCTCATATGATAGTGCATCTCCCCTTTGAATTATTCCCACATGAATCCCTCAAATATAGTATGGTATGCTCTAATGAAACCAGTGGGATTGGAAAGCAAGATCTCATAGGCTGCATGTAGTAGTTTATCCTTGAGCTTTGAGGCCCTAGCCAAAAATATCCTATCCCGATAAAATATGACCCCATCTCTCACTGTATATCTCCCTTATGAAAACTGGTCATCAAGAATCTTGCATGTAAGGAGGTCCTTGGAGTATTCCACCAATAACTGGGATATCCAATAAGGATATAAACTCTCTAATGACAACGCTGCTGATCTATACTATGTAGCCCCTACTGTGTGACTTCCCTCTTCCTTAACATCTCCCATGCCAAATTCAAGCACCGGTATGCTCCAGACATGTTCCTGTTGCCCCTCCTATAACTGCTCATGCTCAAGTGAAGGTTGAAGCTTTTGGAGGCTAGTATTTCATAGGAAGATTTCACCTCTCCAAAATCCCCTAAGTCTAGCCAATTCATGCATGAGTGGCCACCAACCTCTACCAAATGGGGAAAATTCCTTCCTATGTGGAAGTATCCTCTAGTCCTCCAAAGCCATGGAGTGGTATCCTTGCACCATGATGGTGCCATCCTCCATCCCAAAAACATCTTCTCCCAATGTAGAATAGCTAATGAGAGTGGGTAATGATGATATTGGGAGAATGTCTCCCTCCTCCTTGAGCCTACCCAAGACTCTCTGCACTGTGCCAAATCCTCCAAAAGTTCTCAACCCTCCTGGATCAATGTGTAGTGCAACCTGTTGTGAGATGCCTCTCATCTCCTTATCTGGTAGCCTCCAGGGTGGAATTCCCCCATGTAATGAGACATCAAAGTCTGATGTATACTGTATAGGTGAGTAGACTGATTTTTCCCTTCTTTCACTATGCAAAACATTCTCCTTCTTCTGTATATAAACCCCTTGAAATAAACAAGGGTGCTTGCTCCCCATCGTTTAATGTCGATCCACCTTTTCTTCTCCTCCTTTTATCAAGGTCTTACTTCCCATCACTACTGTCACATGATGCACCTTGGGAAATTTTTTTAAAGATTCAAAATCTCCTCCAATTGAAGCAATAGCTTCATGTTGATCTCCATGTGGTGATGGTTCTCCTCCTAAAGTGACATCATTGTTACTTCCTCTTTGTTCTTCCTCCTCATCAATATTTGAGAATACCTCATAAAAAATGAGAGACCCTAGATCTTGGTCTTCCCTTGAAGGAGGAATCTCCATGTCTTCCTTTTGAGAAGAAATCTTTTCCTACAATGGGGATCTTGCCTTTGGCAAGGTATCATACAAGTTTCTATCCCCCTCAATAGAAATCTGGAGTGGAGTTGGTATAATGGACCTTCCCAACTCATCAAAAGGTTTTCATGCTTTGCTCGCTCAATCAAATATGTTTCATATTGTTTTACATCAATTCTCTTCACTAATCTCTTAGTGAATCCTTCAATATGCACTGCTACTGCCCTAAGGGCTTCCTCTTCTGAAACTTGATGTAGCTGCAAGTATGAGTCTAGCTGCTCTATCCAATCCTTGGTTGTGCATTTAGATGACCCTTCAAAGTTTGGTAGAAATAATCTACCTCTTCTACTTCTGTTGTGATTGTTGGGATTTCTATTCTCCTTGAGTTGGAAAAACCCTTGGAAGTTTAAGTGCTCCTTGAATCTCCAATATTGAGATTCATAATCCCGAAGATAGTCACTCAAAGTCTTCTCCTTTGGTGCATATTCTTCCTCCATCTCTCTTGCTGTGAATGTGGGCATAAAAATGTGTTGTGGTTTATATTGTGTGGCTAAATTCTCACACCAATCATGTAAAAATCTAGGGTTTTCTTCATATCCAAACCCCCTTCGAGTTTTCCTACACATATCCCTTCTCATCTCCTTGATATATTCATTAATGCTCTGCATAGTTTGAAAAAGAATCTTTGAGAACTCCTCTTCCTCCCTTCCTCCAAATACATAAGTCTTGTCTTTGTCCCTTCTATACATCTCCTCTTCTTGTGAGAAGATTCTCCTTATGGTGACATATTGGCTGAACGAACAGGCTGAGCCAAGATTATGCTCCGATACCACTGTAATATTCCCAAATGGGGAAGCAGTAATATATGAACACAAAACTGGAAATAACAGTGTAAATCAACACTTCAACATTGGAGACCCATATGGAGTAACAACATTATTTATAATAACAACAAACCAATACAAAATAGTGAGGCATAAATCATATGCAATGAGGAAACAAGCCTCCCATAAGCAATCACTCCAAAATATGAGCTGCTATTACAATACAAAATGTCGAAGAGCAACTACAGTGGAGTAATATTAAGCATAAATACAACTGGAGATGATAAAATGATATAAAAATACTGATATAGGCCCCAATAGATTCTATACATACATATATAGGCACTAGATCAGCTTTTCAAGACAACCCAAGAGGGTTTCCGGAAAATGCACACAATGTGCCAATGTAAGCTACAACCCTAGGGATGAAGGTATGACGCAGAAAAAGAAATGAGAAGATATGGTTGAAGCTGATGTAGAAACCTACAAATCTTCTCCAATAGATCCTCTGGATGAAATAATGGCTCCTCCATTGAAGAAATCACCTCCCAAAACAACCACTGCAACCACCCCTGCAACTCCTCCCTTAAATAACATAGATCTGGGTTGAAACTACACTGTAGGGGATAAATACATTTGGCCTGATGCCAAATATGTCAATAAAGCCCAAGGAGATTCTTTACAGGCCTTCCAATGGATGGAAACCTTCCTCCACTACAAAACTAGCTCTGAAGACACCCAATATAATTCTCCATTGTTGCACCCTGCAACACAACACAATATTCTACAGAAACTGCACTGATGAAGAAGGATGTAGCTTTGCCTTGAGCCTGAGTGTGGAAATGTAGTGCAATACTCCTCCAAGAGGCCTCTCAAGGAAAGAGATGGGATTCCCACGCGGGAACACCCTGTGCTAAACAGCACTGCAAACTCAACTAAACAACTGAAGAATGAAGGAAGTCTAAATATACCATATAAAAAATAATAGGCGAAAAAATAACCCCATATGGCTGCCATCCTCTTCCTTATATAAGTTATGAGCTTCCTCACCCTTGGCCCCACTCAATTAGGTCACTAGCTCCATGTAATCAATCTCCCTCCAAAACTATGTTATTCCTCATTAAATGTCCACTCCTCCATAACAGTGTTGTTGATTTGGTCAAAGTTGACCTATTCAACATGTTCCATCCCCTATTTAGACTCAAAGGTTCTTTATTTAGCTGCTTAGAGGGTCTCCTTTCACACTTGAAGTGTTTTTATTGTTGTTAAGGAGATTTATGGGTCTCCCTACCCACTTATTCACCTACCTAGTGACAAAGTAATCTATAATATTCCATTTAGCTGAAAGATAAATTTTTGGAATATTACATCTGGGATTTTTTATGGTTGAGGGGCATAGGTGCCCCCAAGCATGTTATGGTAATGCCAAAATGTATTTAGAAAAAGGGGAATATAAACACATTTTTATGATGTGTTGCAACATTTGTTTTCATTATGGTTTTGCAGTTCGAGAAAGGGAATGGAGGATTACCAATCTCTTTTGGTACTGCATATATGAAGCAAATGGACTTATTTTCTAGGTTGGCATACATGGTTTCACTATCTCAAAGAGTGGATTTGGAGATAATGAACTGGTGCTCTCCTAGAAAACCCACAGGTTGGTCAACGACAATGTCTAGGGGACTGGGTTGTTGATGTAAGATGAAGGAATGATAAGGGGTATCATCCCTATAGTGATATGAAGTGGTATGGGACTCTAGAGGTTCTTCTAAATGGGGAAGAATAAGGGTACTAGAGTCAAGACGACTAGATACACTAGGAGAGTTGTGGAGAATTTTTTCTCCCGGTCTCTCAAATATGGTTGACCCCTTACCCAAACATTGGGTGTCAATGTAATGGCCACAAGGTGTATGTGGTTCGAATGTATGGGTTTAATTTAAGGGAGGATAGATAAAGTCAAGGGTGGTGACTACTTCCATAATGTTTTCATCGTAATATAATATGGGGTGACTATGGAAGAAAGACCACCTGACGCGACGAAGCTACCTGAATCATCATCATGAGAAGAGAGGTTCACATGCACATCATTACAAGGGGTGACAGAAAAAAAAAATAGATGACGGATCCACCGATGCTGCACCCAAGGTGATCGCTGAAGGGAGGTCAAACAAATCATAAGGGGAAGTCCCAGGGGGGGTCTTCCACCATGGATCTCATAGATGATGATAGGTAGTGGAAAGTGGTTGAAGACTCTGTCATATCGAAATCAGGAGGGGGAATTTCATTAGGAGTGGATGTTTCCTTGAGTTCTGCTGAAGCAAAATGTGAAAATAAGGGAGCGGTGGACTCGTTGCGCTTGGCCTCGAATTGGAAAACTGCCACTAGAGAGGTGCGAAAGTCCTCGAGGCGAGGACAAAGGTGAGTGTAGTGGCCATGGAAATCACACAATGCACAAGGATGCTTTGTGCACAAATACTTGAGTTTCGAGACTAAATTAGGTATAGTGACATATAACTTTGGGATATCACACTGAGGAAATGTTTCATTGACCATGGGCTTGAGACGAGGCAAATTCGGATAGGTATGGGTGGCATAACCGACAACATCACATAAAGCACACTGGGTGGTACGCTTTGGAGGCCGAGGAGGAGCATGGTTTTTCGGGGTAGCCTTGTCTTTTGGTTCCTTCTTGCGAGCTTTGCCCCCTTCACCTGAAGCTTTCACAAAAGGAGGAGGTTCCTGATGAGGTGGTTGAGGCACGGTAGCAGAGGGAGGTGTCATGGGGACTGGTTGAGCTGGGGCCAAGGAAAGATAAGGTTTGGGCTAACCAGGCGGGATAGTGGATGGGAGATCAATGTATCAGACTAGGATCCCCAAGGTTAAGTTAGGAATGGATAAGGTATCCATAACAGGTACCGAAAACACTACAAGAGGGGGAGCTAAGAACAGTATCTGACCAGATGGTTAATGGCCAGGCGGGACAACTCCGAGATGGTTAAGGCCAGGAGGAACCGTGCTAGGAGGGTAGAGAGGCTCATGGATACCATATGTAGATGAGGGGCCTTCAGGAGGGGGTCCTAAAGGCTGGGTCGAAGTGTTAGGAGTAGGTTGCAAAGGGCGAGGCTACTAACTAGTTGAAGCGGGCCACTTGAGGGAATCCTGAGAGGATTGCATCATGCAAACATTCGACGAGCTGGGATTAGAGACAGGAGGAGGAAGACTAGGGAAAGAACCAAGCAAAGAGGAGTCTTTGTAGACTTCGGGTGAGACACTGGTCAAAGGTTCGATGGTTTGCTTATTGGCCACTGAAGAAATGATGGACTCAGGAGAGGTCTGAGAATTTGGTTCGTAATATGTCAACTAGTCAATGGTGACTATCTTTCCATTATGAGGAAAATACATCTTACAGTGAACCGTATATGGGACAGCAGGCATCACATAGGTGTAGCTACGACCCAATAGAGTTTTGTAACCTAAGGGGGCATCAATTAATTCTATATAAACACAAATAGTCTTGCCTGCAAGAGTAATAGGATAATTGTGGAATAAGCCTATGGGCTGGGAAGAGTGGCCATCCCACGCTTGGAGGGTGATAGTGGAAGGGGCCAACTCAAGAGATCCGAGTTGCTTCCAAACCGAAGCGGACATCACATAGGTGGACACCCCCTCATCAATGATACAACGAGAGACGTTGGTGTTTTGGATCTTGATAGGGATTTGGAAGGCGACAGAAGCAGGAAGTGGAGGATGTTCTGATTGGTCAACATAGAAGACAATAAAATGATCATCTGAAGGATCCATATCTCTCATGGAAGTTAGTAGATATTTTTCATTGTGAAGGGCATGACCGGAGGAGTTCCAGCGTTGAGATGGAAGCAAGAGATTGCACCAAATCATCTACTATACTATACGAATGACCAGATTTTCTAGAAGTAGTGTTTCGGTGTAATGCTCCCTTGGGGATCTTGGTAAGGACCTCTGCCTTAGGCTGAGGGATCTGTAAAGAACCATTGGTTGTCAAAAGAAGCTCTATGGAACCTGAAGAATGGGGCTCGAGGGCAGACTTATCAATAGGCTTGTTATACTGATGGGACCGAGTCTGAAGGCTGAGGTCAATGGTAATGGGTTGGTCAGAGTTCATCATGAGAATATGGTAATCAGAGGTACCAGATGGAGGAGGTTGAGTGGCTACCTGACCTTCAGGTGGTTGGGTAGCCATGAATATTTGCTGAGGGAAAGGATTGGTAAACACAGTCGGCTGGATAGGTGCAGCACTGAGAGGAACTAAAGGGGAGGCTTGTTGTCCACGTGATGCTTCTTCAGTCTCCCACATCTGATGCATCTAAAGTAAAAGAGGAAAATCGTGGGTGTAATGACCATAAACACCGCAACAAGAACAAGGCTTATTCGTGTGAACATGTCTATCCTGCTTGGGCTGAGTGATCTGTTGCTAGTTAGCAGTGTTAGGTGCATTCCCTTGGGGATTGGGTCCTGGATTACCGGGGGAAGATTGATTTTGGGTGCCTTTCTTCTTATTTTTGGAATTAGGTGGATTAGTCGCACCCTACTGTGCATACACCTGCCCCTGGGGGGGTGGTGGCTGTTGTTGCGGGGGTTGAGAAGGCAAGGGAGGCGAGGGTGCTAATGCTGGAGGAGCTGGAGCACCAGGCTGCGGATAGGGATAATAAGGAGGTTGGGAAAAATGAGGAGGCATGCTATATCTTGGATACAATTGCTACCAGGAGGGGGAAAAGTGCTGGAGGAGCTAGCCCCTCCCTAATGGAAACCATAACTCATGGGAGGATGAGTGTACGGATGAGAAAGGGATCCAACGATACCATCGGCAGCATAGGATGCCCCCAGTGCATTGGCACCACTGGGTCTAGGGAGATCAGGTAAGATGGTATAAACATAACGAGACTGTGCATAGATCAGGTCATATTTTAACACAATATGGAGAGTAGCTTATTCAGTCTAAGGAAAATGAGATGCAACATCTTTTCCAATAGCAGGCAAAAGGGATCTAAGGAACCAGTCCATGTAGACATGGTATTTGAAGGTGGGGGCTCTACATAGGCTCTTTGTTCTCTGCCATTCCTGGACATGATCAGATAGGCAGGTCACAGACGATTGACAGAAAGAGGTCAAAATTTTGGTACCAGTGTCATAACAAAGGAGAAGCTGGAAGTAAGACAAAAAATCCTGGGTAAGAGTTGCAAAAGTAGTATGGGAGGAGGGGGGACTGGTAAACATACCACTTAGAAGCTTCTCCAGTAAGCATACATTGGAACAACTGAAGATAGACAGAGTCATCGGTGATAGAGTTAGATGAACACCACATGTGGAAATATCGAACATGGTTTGTAGGATCTTCTCCAGCAAGACCTTCAAACTTGGGAATGTCGGAAGGGAGGTTGGTTGGCATAGCAGGCCAACCAACATCATGGCATATGGGGTCATTGATCAACTGGTTAAAATCGGTAAGACTGTTTCCTGCCATATATGGGAGCAAGGGAGTAGTTGGGATAGTTCCTGTTGCGGTCCCACTAGTAGTATTCCTAGCATTAGGGTCGGGGCTACCACCAACGTTAGGTCCTGAACTAGACATGGTGAAGGTGACAGGGGGAGAACTAGGGATAGAACCAGAGGGGGAACCCAATGGACCAGAAGTGGAGTCGGAATGGGGACTCGGTGGAGGAATAACTCGAATCCTACGTGGAGGAGTAAGTCTTCCTAACAGAAACTGAGGATGAAGGCCAAGAAGTATTCGAGATAAATGCCTTGGGGGCACAATGATGAAAGAAAAAACACGGACCACAAAAGGAAGAGAGACAAAAAAGGGCAAGGAGGTTCAAGATCAAATGAGTACAATGTCGAAACAAGGACAGACAGGTGCATGATTGTAATATTCCCAAATGGGGAAAGAAACAATAGATGAATTAAAAACACATTTTTCATAAATCTGTGTTATAAAAATGAATAACATCCATGGATCCTTTAGATTAGACATTATAACAACCAAATATAAAAGTAAATCATAAAAAAATCATTATAGCCTAGTTAAATAGGTGTCCCATGTTCAAAACAACCCAAAAACACTGCAAACCCAAGATTACTGCAACACAAAATTACTCTAGAAAGTGAAAGCATAGTTTATTGAGGGTTTATACTCCAAAATAGAGAGACAAAATAGATCTGCTGATATATTAATCAAATAAGCTCAAAAATTGAGATCTAGTCTCATTTACCTAAATACAAGATGACCCGAGAAGGGTTTCTTGATAAAAATGAAGTACAAGAGGTAAATTCTGTAGATGTATGGCTGAATCATGCAGAATGGCTAAAGCACTGCATACATATGGCTGATCATACAAAGAAATGGTTGTAACTCCTCCTACTAGCTTTCTGGGAAAAAGGTTGATCCTTCTCCTGGGAAACTAGCTCATAAAACAAGGGTTTAAACCCTCCCACTGCAACACCATGTAAAATAATGCAGATCCTCCAAGATACTACACTGTGGCTATAGGTAACTGCTTGGCCAAGTGCCACATGTTGAAATTAAGTCCATAAAACTCCTCTCAGATTTCTTAAACAAGATCTCCAAGGAAGAGTGGGGAATTCCCACATGCGAAAAATTTTGCACTAAATAGTGCAACAAACTTAGCTAAACAACTGAAGCATGAAATAAGTCTAAATAGACCCAATTATCAAATCATATCTTCAATCATGCTCCATATGGCTGCCATTCCCTCCATTATATAGTTGATGAGCTTCCTCACCATGGGTCCCACCCATTTATGAGGTTACTTCCATGCAAAGGCTCCTGCTCCAAAATTACACCGTCTTCATGAGTCCCACTCTTCTATTTACAGTGTTGTATGATTTAGTCAACCTTCACATAGTCTCCATGCATAGTTGCCTTTCACACCCAAGGTGTCTTTATTCTAACTAGATAAACTGATCTACATTCATATTGAGTTGTCTTTATTGATGATCCACTCATCCCATATTAATGTTGTTGAATTGGTCAAACTTGACCTTGTCCACATATATTAGACTTTTTTCAAACATGAGGATGCTTGATCTAGTTATTAACATGATCCCTTTTTAGATTAAGAGGTATTTTATGCCTACTTAAGATACTTATGGGCTTCCTTACCCATTTATTCATCTAACTAGATGTTAAGAGAAAAATTAATATTCCCATTAGCTACATGATAATTTAGGAATATTACAGTCTTCCCCTACCAAAATTTTCTTTTCCTCAAGCAACTGCAAGGGTGTTGCAAAATCTTCCCTCCTCCTCTTGGGGCCTCCTCATCCAATAGTTTCAACCATTGCTTCAGATAGTCTGCAACAATTCAGTCTCCCAATGGTTCCTCCCAAGTGTGTAATTTGGCCTTTGGTGGATAAACCAAATGGCTCTCATCATGAAAGAATGGAAGGTATATATGGAAACCTTCTTGCTGTTCAATGGCCTCCTCAAAGTAGAAGTGATGATAATCATAGGGGACTTCATTCCCAATGAAAGACTCCCATCTCCATGCTATCATCCATATGAAATGAATCACCTCCCAGCTTGGTAATTCATAGAAAATATCCTCCCAAATTCTCATGAGAGGCATGTCCCAAGTGCTCCAAACAATCATATGGCCCACCTCATAAAGAAACAAGTGATCTAATATAGTGGCCATATCATCTCCCATGCTCCTCTTGAAGCATGAAGTGCAAAAGGTGTGGGAAATTTCTTTCC
The DNA here is from genome assembly GCA_034641835.2 of Pinus albicaulis. Taxonomy (NCBI): domain Eukaryota; kingdom Viridiplantae; phylum Streptophyta; class Pinopsida; order Pinales; family Pinaceae; genus Pinus; species Pinus albicaulis. Next base: position 39,271,173 of record CM076572.1, read on the forward strand.
CTAAGGAACATCCAACCAATGTGTCTCTCCTCCATTCATGGTCCAAACAAAGATAAGGACATCTTCAGCATATGGAATCATAATTAAAGTCATGCTAGCTTCCATATGTAGTAAAGGATAAGGAAAATGGTCCCTCGTGTGCAACCAACACAGTTTTACTCCTAAATTCCATAGGATATGATATAATGAGCATTTCTCCCACCACTTGTTCACTGCCCCATTCTTCTTGCTTGTTTGGAGAAAGTGTATGATTGTTGGTGTTAATGAATCACGCCATGAAGAGTACATCATCTCCCCAAAATATTCTATGGAATGGTCAACATCACCATTGCTCATGGCCCCAAGTATCCCATGAGGCAAATAAGGAAGAGTGCCACCTCTTGGAGCAATTCCCTGCACATGTGTGGTAAGAAAATGAAAATATATAGTAAATACATCATGATGTTCAGAAATACAATCCTTACCATATAGTTGGTTTGAATCAGTGAGGTAGCTCATGGATGAGCTCCCTCTCACACCCAATGAATAAGGAGGTGGTAATGATAACTCTTTCCAAGAGTTATGTCCCTCCTCAACCTGCAAACAATCTATGCACTTCCTCATGTGATAGTGCATCTCCTCCTTGAAGTCTTCCCACATGAATCCCTCTAGGATGGTATGCTATGCTTTAATAAAACCAGTGGGTTTAGAAAGCAAGATCTCATAGGTTTCATATAGTAGTTTCTCCTTGAGCATGGATTCTCTAGGCAAATAGATCCGATCATGAAAGTAAATTAATCCATCAACCACTTTATACCTCCTATCCATCACTTTCCCATCAAGAACCTTACATGTGAAGAGGTTATTGGAATACTCCACCAAGAGTTGGGACTCCCAATATGGATCTAGGATTCCCAACAATGACAACACTGTAGAAATCTGAAATGAGGTGCCTGTCATATGATAACTCTCCTCTTTGACATGCTCAATGCCAAAGCCACATGTTGGAGCAATGTCACTCCACATTTGCTACCTCTCTTGCAACTGATCTTGCTCAAGATAAGATTGAAGTATATGGAAGTCAACCTCTTCTTGAAAGGTTTCTCTCTTCCAAAACTTCCATAGTTTGACCCATCCACACAGGAGTGGTAATACCCTCTTTTCATATTCATAAATCTTTATTATATATAGAAGTATCATTTTCTACTCCAAGTCTATTGAGTGGCCATTTGAAACCATGCTGATGTCACCAAAAATTTCTGAATCCTCCTTTTCGAGTGCAAATAGCTGAGTGGAAAATAGCAATTTCCATATCAGAAAATTGCTCATCTCTCCTTGGAACCCATCAATGGTTCTCAGCGCTGTGGTATCTCCTTTCAAGGATCCTTCCTTAGCCAAATATGTTACTGCTTTACATAGTTGAGAGAACACTTTATTCTTCTTCCAATCAGGGGGTCTCCCTGATGGAATGCAAGAGACATCAAGGCATAGAAAAATATGTATATGTGTGTGGACTGATTTTTCCTTGCCTTCATTGCACAAATCATCCTGCCTCCTTTGTGCATTAATCTTCTGAAATTGAGAGGGGTATGTGCTCCTCATCATATGATGCTTGTCCTCCCCTTCATCTCCTTCTATCTTCAAGATCTCACCATTTTCCAATGATGGCACATGCTGCACATGGATTGTGCCATGATATCCATATGTGATATTCTTTGGAACTCCTTGCAAGAGTGCAAGAGTTTCTCTCCTTGGAGAAAATGCTCCATCTTCCTCTTCATGAGGTACTGAATGTGCTCTGGATATGACAACGCTGTTACCTCCATCCTTTTCTTTCTCCTCATCAATGTGTGATAATACCTCATCAACAATGAGTGACCTTAGATCTTGGTCTTTCCTTGAAGGAGGAATCTTCATGTCTTTCTTTTGAGAATAAAGCTCTTCATGCAATGGGGGCTTTGCCCTTGGCAAGGTATACAAGTTTTCATCCCCCTCAATGTTTTTTTGAAATGGAGTTGGGTTTTTAGATCCTTCCAACCCATGCAAAGGTTTTGTTTGTTTTGGTTTGATTAGCTCCACAGAAGGTGTTTCTTAAATTTTTTCATCAAACCTTTCCACTATTATTCTAATGAACTTTTAATAAGTAGATGTGTTCGCATTCTTTAATGAAAAGGAATAAAAAAACCACCAAGCATAAGCCTTACCTTCAAAATGCAGCGCTGCTACTTTAATGGCTTCATTTTTTGAAACTTGATGTTGCTGCACATAGGTGTCTAGCTCCTCCAGCCAAACCCTAGCTGGACATTTAGGTGAGCCATAAAAATTAGATAGAAATAATTTACCCATGCCATGATGCTTTCCCCTTGTGCTCCTTTCTTCCTTGATCTTGCAAAACCCTTGGAAGTTCATGTGATTTTTGAACCTCTTAGATTGAGATTCCTACTCTTGTAAATAATCACGAAGAGTCTCCTTCTTTGGCACATATCTTTTCTCCATCTTATTTGTCATGAAAATATGGCTGGTATAACGTTTTAAATATGATGGTGTGGTTGAATACTCACACCCATAATATGAGGAACTAGAGCTTTCCTCATGCAAAAATCTTGTTGAGGGATCTCCAAGTTTTTCCCTCCTCATTTCTTTGATGTCTTTACTGATACCATGCAAGGTTTGAAGAATAATTTTTGAGAAATTATTCCCTCTAGAAAATAAGGGTTTTCCTTGATCCCTTTTTAATATCCTCTCCTTCCCATGAGAAGACTCCATAATGGTTGAAATACATAGGCTGAGCCAAGATTAGAGCTCTGATCCCACTGTAATATTCCCAAATGGGGAAAAGAAACAATACATGCATTAAAAATGAATAAAATCCCACGGATATTTTAGATCAGAAATTATAACAACCAAATCTAAAAGGAAATCAGAAACAAATCATTATAGCCTAGTTAAACAGGTCTCCCATGCTCAAAACAGCCCAAAAACACTGCAACCCCAAGATTACTGCAACACAGAATTACTGCAGAAAGTGAAAACGTAGTTTATTGAGGGTTTATACTCTAAAATAGAGAGAAAAAATATATCTATTGATATATTAATCAAATAAGCTCAAAAATTGAGATGTAGTCTCATTTACATAAATACAAGATGACCCGGCAAGGGTTTCTTGATAAACATGAAGTAAAAGAGCTAAATACTGCAGATATATGGTAGAATCACACAGAATGGCTGAATCACTACATACATATGGCTGATCATACAAAGAAATGGCTATAGCGCCTCCTACTAGCTTTCTGGGAAAAAGGTTGATCCTTCTCCTGGGAAACTAGCTCATAAAACAAGGGTTAAAACCCTCCCACTGCAACACCATGTAAAATAATGCAGATACTCCAAGTGACTATGTTGTGGCTGTAGGTGACTACTTGGCCAAGTGCCGGATAGTGGAAATGAAGTCCAGAAAATTCCTCTCAGATTTCTTAAACAAGATCTCCAAGGAATAGTGGGGAATTCCCGCATGAGAAAACCCTTGCACTAAATAGTGTAGCAAACTTAGCTAAATAGATGAAGCATGAAATAAGTCTAAATAGACCCAATTATCAAATCATATCTTCAATCATGCTCCATATAGCTGTTATTCCCTCCATTATATGGTTGATGAGCTTCCTCACCATGGGTCCCACCCATTTATGAGGTTACTTCCATGCAAAGGTTCTTCCTCCAAAATTACACTATCTCCATGAGTCCCACTCTTCTATTTATAGAGTTTCTTGATTTAGTCAACCTTGACATAGTCTCCATGCATAGTCTCCTTTCACACCCAAGGTGTCTTTATTCTGACTAGCTAAACTGATCTACATTCATATTGAGTTGTCTTTATTGATGATCCACTCATCCCATATTAATGTTGTTGACTTGGTCAAACTTGACCTTGTCCACATATATTAGAATTTTTTCACACATGAGGATGCTTGATCTAGTTATTAACATGATCCCTTTTCACATTAAGAGGGATTTTATGCCTACTTAAGATACTTATGGGCTTCCTTACCCATTTATTCATCTAACTAGATGTTAAGATAAAATTTAATATTCCGATTAGCTACATGCTAATTTAGGAATATTACAAGGATCAAATGATTACAATGTTATAGTCTTTGCCTGGCGGTGTTAACCAAACGCTTCTTCACTTAGGGTGTGTGTGTTAAGTGTGTTAATTTTAATTTTTAAACCCAGACGTTTGTAGAGGAAAAGAAAAAGTGTGTTGTAAAAATGTAAATAAATCTGTAGATAACAGTAAAGTAAACTGAATATAACAGAAAATAAACAGATAAATATGCATTAATCTAAACCCAAAGAGGCAGGCTTCTCAACAACTAGTATGTGGGTGGAAAAAAATCTAGTCAAAACACACCAAAATAGCCAATGGATCTAAATTCAGGAGGGAAAATGATCTAAAGGAAAGATCTGCTGGAAATAGGTGCAGAAAAAAACAAAAAACCAGAGGGAAAAGTGTTGCAAATGAGGTGGCGAAAGGCTACAACCTAAAGAGAATTGGAGGGGACCCTAGAGGAGGACCAAACAAAACTGAAAAGAGGTGTTTTGGATGGATGAATAACCAATATGAAATGGATCTGAAGGTACAAGATCAAATATGAAAAATAATTGAACACAATGAAATTTTAGATGACCTGCTTCAACTAAACTCCTCCTAGAAAGGTGGAAGCTTACTGAAGCCCTAGGGGGCTAGGTTCTCACTTCAATGGGTAAAACAGGGAAATTACATGTCCAAAACGGGTGGAGACGAAGGTTAGACAACCCTAAACAGAGGCCCATAAAAACCCAGAAAAATATTTGAAACATTCCTACAAAAAATATGGATTTATTCAATATTTCCTCAGGGGGTTTCCAGTTTAGACCATAAAGAACTTAATAAATTAAGTATTACTAAATTATTTTTCATATGAAATCAATTTTACTTAGGGTAAAATTGGTCTTACATGGTGTACTTTGGTCCATCTAATAGTAACAGTTTAGATGACCAAAAATTGGTGTAACACTAGTAATGACATGATTGAATAGAAATTGTGCGGCTGTCATACCCTCAACTATAAGTGTAGGCATTTCTTCGGCCCATTTTGTGAAGTAGTCCACGAATAGGATAATATAAGCATGCCCCTTGGCTGAGTGAGGGTTACATGTCATAAAATTAATGCCCCACTTCGCAAAGGGACCAACGGTAATGATAGGGTGAAGATGGGAAGGCGGCGTGCACATCTTGCGCTGATAAATTTGGCAATCATGGCACTTATGGACAACAACAATGTAGTCTTTAAAGATGGTAGGCCAGAAATAGCCAAAATGAAGAATCTTCTGTGTGGTAACATATCCAGACATGTGACCGCCATAGGTGCCACTGTGGCAATCATTCAGGACCTTTTCAACCTCCTTAAGGGTCAAATACCGGTGGAGAATGGAATCAACTTTGATGTGGTAGAGTTTATCTCCAACTATGCGATAAGGTTGCGAATGATGGTGGATGCGTCGATGAGCATCCTTCGTCAACTCAGATCGGAAGGTGGAAGTATGAAGATATACGATGATATCACCGTACCAGGGATCGAGGGTGCTAATAAGAAAAAGCATGTCATCCAGAATGCATGTTGGACATTGGGTTCAACACTCCCCATGTGTTTCGCGACATGGACTAATTTCCTCTCGTGGATCCTAACTCTGGCGATTGTAGCAGAGACTAAAGCCTACGGGTTTTGGTCTAATGGAAATTGTGATTCTAACAAGTGGTATCAAAGCGACAAGTCTCGAGTTTGAAACTGACCCGGCTCATGTTTGGAAGGAAATTGTTGGACATTGGGTTCAATGCTCCCTGTTTGTTTCGTGACATGGGATAACTTCCTCTCATGGATCATAACTTTGGCGATTGTAGCGGAGACTTGAGCCTATGGGTTTTGGTCTAACGGCAATCATGATTCCAACAATGCGTTCCTCGGAACTAGATGGAGTAGAATCAGAAGGGAGAGAGCAAATCAAATCAGTGAAAACCAATGAATTCTTTGATCTGGCGGTAGTGAACTCCAAATCAAACTCTTGGAGGATAAAAATCCACTTCGAGTATTTCCCCCCTAGTAATTGATGAGTCAATATGTAACTCATAGGGATGCAATCCAAAATCAAGGTCACTGTGCGCAACAAAATATAGTGACGAAAATGTTGAACAACTTGAATAGCAACCAACGCCAACTTCTCGACATGTGAATAGTGTGTTTTAATATAAAAAAGATTGAGACTTAGATATTAAATGACGTGCTCATCACCATGATCATCGTCTTGTACCAGAACCATGACGATCATGCTAAACATGACAGCCAAATAGAGGGAGTAATCACGATGATAATTTGGAGGATGAAATAGAGGAGCATTGACTGACAACGTCTTCAATGCATCTAAGGAATTTTGGGCGATCTCATCCCAGAGGAATGGGACGCCTTTCTTAAGTAATCACGTAAATCCTTTGGCCACTTCAGCATAGTTAGGTATAAAATGAAGTAGGAAGTCATATTTCCCCTACAGACTCTGTAGCTGATGTAAGGAGGAAGGAGAGGGGAGATTAACAATAGCTTCGAATTTGAGGGGATTTAGACCAATCCCGTCTTTAGAAATGATAAACCCTAAGAGTCTACCAGAGTCAACGCAAAAGACACTTATGCGGATTGAGTCGAATGTTATAGCGTCGAGAGCGAAGAAAAATATGACAGAGATGATCAGGATGGTCTTTACGCTTAGCCGAATGAGCTGGAAGGTCATCTAGATAAGGCTGAAAAATGTGCTTGATATCATGGAAAGCATATGAAATTTCTCTTTGAAATGCAGACCCAACATTTTAAAGACCCAAAGGGAGATTTTTATAGGTGAAAGTACCCCAAGGACAGATAAGGATAGTCTTGTGTTGATCAGCCGAAAGAATATCTATCTGGTTATACCCAAAAAACCCGCCCATAAGGGAAAATATCTCACTCCCACCACAATCATCAATTATTTGATCAATAAAAGGAGTGGGAAAATTATCCTTAGGGCAAGCACGGTTGATGTCATGGTAGTCGACACAGACCCGGATAGTACCCTATTTCTTATCCACATGAACAATATTGGAAACCCATTCTCTCAAGGGAATCGAATAAATAAAACCAACTCGAAGAAGTTTTTCAACTTCACCTTTAATTGTGTCTGCCTTTATAGGGTGCACTGGATGAACAGGCTTCACACCAAGATAGGTAGGAATCTCATGCACCACTATAATTGGATTGATGCTGGGCATTTCTTCATAAGACCACATGAAAATGTCGCAAAACTTGCGAAAGAGACTAGTATAGACCTCAATCTCATCAGGAGAATAGGTCACCCCAATATGGATGTTCTAGACAACCCATGGTTTAACAGAGATGTCGATAGGCATCGTTTGTGTGATGTTTCCCAAGTTAAATTCTGCAAAGACTTCGTGTGTCAAGATGGGCATTTGAAGCAGAGGAGAAGGAAATTGAGAAGCGAACCTCTCAAGACAAGTAGACATGGCCCCAAGTCCAGGCTTGAACGATGAACGATGATGAATATTGTCCCAAGGAGGATCCTCAAGAGACAGTCTCCACGATGGCCTCATCAGAGGGAAATATATCTTTTAAGGGATCGAGAGAATCCGAATCGCCGAGCCAAGGGGATTGAGAATAAGTGTCAAGAGACATACCTAAAGGATCATGATCAGAGGGAGGAGGATCCGAAGTCAAAATAAGTTCACAATAATCAATCTCAATCAGACTTAACGACATCGAATCTCCAAATGAATCAATCTTCTCGAGTGAAGGGATGATCCACAGATCAGAAGACCTGGAGATCATGTTAACCTGAACAGTGTTGGGTGGAGGAAGTGAAAAAATACCCATGAGGGTGGGATCTTTGAAAAGACCTGGCCCTACGCTCTCATAAGGCGTAGGAATATGATCTACATATGGAACGTTGCTCTCGGAAGATGAAGAAGTGAAAAAGTACAATTAATCGACAGTGATGACCTTTTCTTCGTGCAGAAATCACAAAACACGAAAGAGAGTGGACGGAACGCACAACATGGCGTGAGTCCAACTTTGACTGAGGAGAAGATTGTAATTGAGCTTGGCATCAACTACTTCAACCTCGATGTTAACTATCTTCCCTTCTAAAGTAATCAGTAAACTAGCAAGAACACCGAGAGGTTTATATTCCCTTCCATCAAACACTTCTAGAGAATTTGGAGATGAATTGAGAGCTGGAGAACCGATGGCTTTCCAACAAGTAGATGACATGATGCATGTATACACACCCTCATCCATGACTACTCAATGGATATTCAGTCCATTAATCTCAACTTGGATGATCAGTGAAATCTAGTGAAAATGGCCCTCAAGGTACTACAATACATTTCGTAAGGCATGAATAGATGATATGATGTCGAATGCCAAACAAAATATTTCGGTCAAAGGTCTGGAAGTGAGGATCTTGTAGATGCTATAACAAGCCTCATGGTACTAGAATCTGATGTTTCTAAGTTAACTTTCTGGATATTGATTTGTCGTCGACAGGAAGTCACCTTATTATGAAACGGGATTTACTGATTTCGAAGACAAAGGTATGACTTGATATAGAAATTTTCAGGGATGACGGTCTTGAGAATAAAGGTTTACGAGTATTGCAGAAGGATGAGTTTATTCACTGGATGACTTCTATTGAACATATTGGCAACACTGTGATGAGTTGGCATCATTGACCCAAAACCAAAGTGAAGGTATGATGAACCATAGGTGTGAATGAATCATCAAGATGATTACCCAACCCAAACAGTCACAAACATGGAGTGAAGGAAGTGCCATGTTCAAGAGCGACTTGCTACCATAAAGAAATTTTTCTCACTTTTCTCAAATTTTCCCCAGTCATTTATAGACTAGTACCTCTTTATTTTTTAACAAGCTTGAGGAGGGTAACATTTGCTTGAACTATAACTCAACCCTTCGGGCGAATAAAGTATCGCTATTTAATACTTTAACTAGTCTAGTGATGAATGAAACTCGATTCTTGCCATGATCGACAATCCCATCGCTATTTTATGTTTTAACAAGCTTAACGACAGTGATAGCCCGATCCTTTTTCATATTTAGAGAGTTTGAAAAAGAGGACGAAAGAAAAATCCATAAGTACTTTTTCGTAAATTTGTCACTCAAACCCGAAAAACTGTAAAATAATATCTAAGAGAACCTCTTTGGTCATGTTTACCCAAGGTATTCATTTTTTGTAAATAATCTATCTCAGTCCGGAAAAGGGTTAAACTTATACTGAATAGATATCAATTCATTTACTCTTACGAGCTCGAAAAGACAAGTGCTCATCGATCTTTTCACATTATTGGAGTTTGAAAAGAGCTGAAAGAAGACTCCAAGGGTTCCTTTTTTGCTGTTATCGAAGCTTGAAAAAGAGATAAAAGTGCACTTCAAATCCTTTTTCGTTTTTAACAAAGCTCGAAAAATAAGGAGAAAAAGTATGCTTTGTGGTCAAGTCATTCTTTGAAATAAATCTTCACGAATAATCTATTCAGTTGTATTTCCTATTCAGAACAACATCAAATGGATTAAAAATACCTATTTCATGATAAAAACATAATAAAACTATAGTAATAGCAATAAATTTAACTTGCAAATAATTAAATGACTATTTAAAAGTAGTTTCATTATTCTTTTTTACCATTCCATAGTTACCATTTGTATTTTAGAGCTCTGAACTTGATTTTGCCCCTGAACTTCAGCTGCTGATTGTGATCGTTTCTATGGACAGATTTGGTCGCCGTTTGATCCAGGTTAGTGCCATGAACCTCCTATTTCCTTTGGTATTCAATTCATCTCCAATTTTTGTAAATTTTTAGGGTTTTAAGGCCCCTAGGGTAAATTATGCCCAAAATGAGGGCAACACACCCTTGAATGTTAAAACCTGCATTGCATAGCAGGTAAAATGAAGTGTACTTTCAAGTGAAACAATATGTTCCTTGTTAAGGAGTACGTTGGGTGCAGTTTAAGTTTTTGATTTTCTCATAATGCCCAAAATTTTCCTAGTTTTTTGAAATAAATGGAATCTAATGGATCTTATGGTTGTATACCAGGTTTCCATCAAATTAAAATGACGATTACATGGAGGGAAAAAGAACATGAAGAACAAGATATGATTGCCTTGAATGATCTGGGTACCGTAAGAGCCCTAAGAGATTGTGGACTGCTTAAGTACTTCAAATTTTCTGGGATGAGGCAACAAATAGAACTCTTGGAGTTCTTAGTTCGAGCATGGGATCCGACGATAGAGACATTTCATATTAAGAACCAAGTGGTTCCCATTACAGTTGAGGATGTGTATTTTCTCACAGGTTTGTCGAGGAGAGGTTTGCCAATTTCACTCTCAGGGTCTACCATTGGAGGAGAGGCAGTGAGGGATTATATTCTGCAGTATTTCTAACCAGGGGCGGAACCTAGAAAATATGGAAAAATAAACATTTGGGATGTCAGATATTTGCCTTTGAGAACTATTCTTTTCACAATCGCTAAACTTGTCGGTACCGTTACTAGCGAATAGATCGTATATGTTGTATGCGCTAGAGTGTATGGAGCCAAAAGTATTCAACTGGTCTAAAGTTGTTCTATCTCAGATAAAGGAACAACTGAACAAAGAAAATGGAGGAAGGAAGAAGAATTTCAACTATGGTTCTATCCTTATATCCCTCGCTTTGGAACGGATTCCACTGATGCAGCCACAACATGTGACACTGGATACAGCTAGTCCTACAGATCCTCGGATGCAGAGATGGGTAGAACTCATGGGTCGACATGTTGCCCAATCGATTGTTGTGTTCTCTACTGCATTCTTTTCCTGGTTCTGGTGACAGATCATCACCATCGATGAGAATGCATACGTAGGCATTGATTTCCGAGGAGATCCAGATTTAGCATTACCAGAAGGTGCTCAGTGGGGTGCAATAGGTAAGAATGTTTTGACCATGTTTTTTGATTTTCCTAAGGTTTATACAATATTTTTGTGTTTTCATTTCTTTCCAAGACTAAACTAAATGTTTGATGTAATGCAGATGTTGGTCGTGTTCAACCAGTAGTGGAACTGGAGCGCGAAGCAGATGTGACAGTAGAGAGGGTTGTTGGGAGAGCAGTCCTTCAGGATCTTGATATGGCTAAGACTCTGACTGAGCTTCAGCAGCACATAGAAGGCTTGACTTTTGGGATTCCAGATTGCCAGATCAAAGAGCTGCCTATGCGACTACAATGACACACTATTGGAGTTCCTAACTGTTGGATGCGATTACTTTGTAGGATAGCTAAATCTATAGCATGTTACCACAAGCACCACTAGTTTACTTGTGACATTTTGCATACATTTTGAGGTCAAATGACCAATGTGTTTTGGGCACAAATTTTGTAAAAACCTATAACTATATATCTATATGATTTCAAAGTTTTTCCTATTTTTATTGTGCAATCCTATTCAATTATGTGAAAGTTTTCCTTACATATGTTGCAAATGTCTGTCTAAAACTTGATTAGCTAATGAATCAGTCAATGTGTTTAAATTTTTGGAAATGTGTTGATATTGAATAAAATAAAAAAGTCTTTCCAAAATTAGAACTCTTAGGAAAAATCTAAGTGTTGGTTTTCTAACAGTATAAACACTAGTAAGTTGTAATACCACGAGTTGCAAGTCTAACCTTATGATTATGTGGCTAATACAAAATGAAATGGCATCAGAGAGAAGTTCAATCAACGTGCTATACTCAGCGATATTGTTCGTCGATCTACCAATACAAATCCCTTGAAAACTCACTAACTCATCGTTCAGAGCGAAAATGGCCCATGTTGCAGAGGATAGATTCTGCGTACTACAACTAGCACCATCATCATATCCAACAAATGGTTTCGAAGATTCAGACATCTGCGATGAAAATGTAAAGCGGATTGCTAACGTCAAGAAAACTCTAAAAACAAATAAAGATAGTGAATGCAAATCAACATCATATATACAATATAATACAAAACATTACTACACTCATGATTAAGCATAATAATGTTTCAAATGCAACCCATTTCTAGGTTGTGCCAATGGAATTCCATCGTAATTAACTAACTCATAGGCACCCTTAGCAAGAACTCTTTTGAAAATATAGGGGCCATGCCATAATGACTCAAATTTTCCTGTACCTATTACATCAGCCTATTGATCGTAAAGAAGGACCAAGTTTCCCTTTGAGAAGATGCAAGGCTGGACATTTTTGTCGTATTGCGCCTTTATATGTCTCTTATGCACTTCTTTGGCCAATTGGGCTTCACGATGTGTTTCATCAAGATGGATGAGGTTAAGGAGATGAGATTATTCTTCTGAGGTGTCAAGTAGCAAGTATATTTCGAGTTTTAATGATGATATTCTGCATTGGATTAGTAAGATAGCTTCTAGACCATACACCAATTGAAAAGGAGTAAATCTTGTCACGTTTCTCACCAAGTTTCAATACGCCCACAAGGTAGAGTACAAGATCAAATTCCGGTTTCTTTTATGAACTCCTATCATTCGTTGAAGCATTCGTTTAAAAATTTGTTAATAGCCTCAACTTTTCCATTTTATTGTGGATAATAAGGATTAGAATTATCATGTGACAATCCTAACTTGGCAGTCACTTCAAACATCACGTGGTTGCAAAAATGCTTCCCATGATTTGTAACTATAGCCTGTGGGACCCCAAACTGTGCAATAATGTAGTTGAAGAAAAAAATGCAGTTGTTTGTCTTGTATTGTTGAATGTAGGCATCTCTTTAGTCCATTTGGTAAAATAATCGATTACGACAATAATATAACCATTCCCCCCAGACGAAGGAGGGTTACAGGTCATGAAGTCAATACCCCATTTCATAAATGGTCCAGCAGAGACAGCAAGATGCATTGGTGTTGGTGGTTTACATATCTTACGATAAAAAATTTGGCATGCATGACAACTTCTGACCGTGAGGATGCAGTCTCGAAAAATCGTAGGCCAAAAGTAACTAGCGCAGAGTATCTTCTACGTGGTAGCATATCCAGATAAATGTCCACCACAAGCCCCAGCATGATAACCATTTAACACTTTTTCAGCCTCCTCATGAGTGAGGCACCTCCTTAAAATGGTATCGACATCATGACAATAAACTGTATCGCCGACGATCAGATAATATTTGGCTTTGTAATATCCCAAAATGGGATTTCTCAACCAGGCATGTCTGAAAAATGAATTTTTTAGGAATGGTTGCTACAGGATTTGAAACCAAGACCTGGATCCCTTAGATAAATGTATCTAAGACCGAAATCCAAGAGGAGGCTCAAAATAAATCACTCTAGGTGGGTTAAACAGGTCTCCCACACCTAGTTGTCTTGAGAAAGTTCCCAATGATGGGACTGCAGCAATGTAAGAACATATAATAAAGAAAAAGTGTTATTTGAATAACCCAAAACACATGAAGATCTGAATATCCATCAATTGTATAATATAGTGTTGGGTTTCCTATGTTTTGGCAGATTTGGCAATACCAAAAGATAAGACAACATCAAACCACTTTGGGGCCCTAGGATCTAGCCCTCCTGGACACGGAGAGGGATCTCTCCAACGAAACAAAGAATGGTATATATTTGAAGCTCAAGATGAGGTATTAGGCTAGGTATGAAACACAAGGGGGGTTTTTTGAATAATTTGGTTGGTTGGTTGCTGGGTTGGTCATGAGATCATAGACTGAGAAAGTGATGGGAGAAAAGGGACAAAGTAGCAGGATGTTTCAGCAAAGAGGATAGGTCAAGAAAGTGCCATCCATTGGGCTATGGAGTCATGAAAGGTGATTACATGCAACAACTAGCCAAATCTTTCAGAGGGCAAGTCATCTAACACTAAAGGATCTTTTAGATTAGATTATGGGATGGAACATCAAGGATTGAAAGTGAAACAAGGAAAGCAACCTAATTTCTGTCTATAGATCAGGTCAGAGGTCATCTAACTCCAAACCTGCTTGGACATACTCATAAGGAACTCTCAAAAGGGGGAAAAAGGGGCAACTTATAGATCGGACCAGAGGTCATTTAACTCCAGGTCAGCTTTAGCATGCTCCAAGGGAAAATAGATATAAGTTTAACAGAGAGATCTTTGAAAGGCTAGCTGGTCACACAAGGATCCTAGTGGACAGGGCTAACTCTAGTCCCCAGTGTTCCCAAATCTTCCAGCTCAGGCCCAAAAAGAACAAATAACAGCAGAAAACATTGAAGGCAAGGAGAGCAGAGACATAGGGTACCTAACAAGGGTAAATCCTATGCCATATTTCTGATGCAAGCTAGCAGAAAATGAAACAATATGAAAATATAATAAACAGAGTTAGGAAAACATCACCAATAGTAATAGACCAGGATCCTGTGAAATGTGCTTGATTAATTGATGCAAAACCATTCACATACACTGAGCTCAATGGCTGTTACAATCCAAACTTCTCCTCCCAGCCTACTACAATACAAATTACTCTACTACTTTCTCCCAGAACTGTTCTAAGAATCAAAACATAATCCCTCTAACTACAACGGCAGCAGCCGAACAACAAAATTTACAATCTTTTCTTGGGAATTCTTATAGGAGAATGAGAATAACAGGGTTAGATACAAATTAAATGTCCTCATTAAGACAGAGTGGTGGAAGAATTCACGCCCACATTGCTTAATGGCTCTGTAGTGCTGTGTGTACCCTGTAGTCTGCTTCGAGAGTCTTTGTCAGGTCAAGATTGACCTCGGATATTTCTTTGAAGTCCTTTCTGGCCGTAAGGCCCTCTGTTCTGCCATTTTGGAATTGGTGACTTGGATTGAAGGATCTGCCAACCTCTCCATACCTCCATAACTGCTTTCTGACAGTCTTAAAGAAGCTTCTGTCCGTAAAATATATTTAAGGGCTCGAGGAGGCATGGAGACTTCTGCAGGAGGTGTCATTTTGGAGAAACGGTGCTCTGCATGACATTAAACACAGATACAACTTTGTTTCATGTGCTCTGGTCTTTGAACTGTGCCTTTTCCTTTGAATGTGGGGTTAAGCATTAATTACATCAATAATAGGCATTAATCCCATTTGAATCTCTTCTGTTGGTCCACTGGCGAATGCTGAAATGGCCATCTTTGTGCCATCTGCATAATAAAATAAACCTTTTACAAACCTGGGCAGTGGTGGCAGAGGAATGCTTCGGAGGCTCGGAGGGACGGTGGCACAACAGAAGTTTGCGATTTGATTGGGAGGAAAAACCTTTGTAATAGTAAAACAAATTAATTTTAAACTTTACAAAGGGAAAAGGGGTTTCTGTTATGAATGGAGGAGGACTTTAGTGGTGGGATCGGGGGTTACAATTGCAATCGGAAATCGGAGTCAGGAGTAGGGCGGAGTGGTAAACACAAAACTTTCGATGCGATTGGGGAAAACCCTTTGTAAAAATGAAAATAATACAAATTTCCAATTTACAAAGGGAAAGGCCTTATATTATATGAATTGGCGGAAGTATGGTATGGTGGGCTCGACAGGTCAATCGCAATTGGATATCGGGAGCGGGGATAATCGCAATCGCAATCGGGAGAACAGAGTTGCGATGCGATTAATCAGAGGAGCGGGCACGATCGGGTCAATCGGAGGAGAGAAGTGATCAGAGGATTGGAGCAATTGGGGGATCTGAGCGATCAGAGGAAGGTGCGATCGGAGTGATCGGAAGGGAGGAATTACGATTATGTGATTGGAGGAGGGTGCGATCAGGTGGATCGGGAAGTGCGCGGACCGTCGGATCTACAGGGGAATCAATGGTGGAGAATGGATCGGCAGATCGCAATCGCGAAGGGCTAAGGGTGGCGCGATTGAAAGTTCTGATTGCAATTGGGCGGGTAGTGCGATTGGCACTCGACCGTCCGATTGGGATAGCAGATCGATGGTGTTGAATACAATGCGGGCCTTATAGACCGAATCCAATCGCATCGGAGTTTTTTCGATGTTACAAAGGAATGCGCTCGCCCGACACTCCGATTGTGATTGGCTCCCAAGGCATTAAGCGCTTGGTCTTAGCATTAAGGGTATATGGGGAAGTGGTTTGCGGGGCTGGCGGGAAAGGGGCTAAGCCCTATTATAAAGTAAAAAAGTGGGTTTTTTGGCCCATCTTTAGTCCATTGGAGGGTGGGAAAAGGTAACGATAGAGGGAAAAAATGGGAATTGGACCAAATAATGGGTGTATGTGGGATTTAAAGGGGATTTAGGAATATTTGAAGGGTGAGTGGGGAATTCAGAAGGGGAAGGAAAGAGGGTGAAAAAAAAGGCTTAGAGGGGAATGAAATAAGAGGGAAAAAGAGACCTTTGGGCATTTCTTCTCTAATAGAGAGGCTTTATAATGGGAATCAACAGAGGGGATTTTACCAAAGGACAAAGGCACAAAGAGGCTTAAAGGATGATGTGTTTTCAGAGGGAAATGCATTCCTTGAAGGCTCAAAAATATTTTAGCCCCCTATTTGCTTGTCAAAAATTTATGGGGGGCTAACAGTGGCTCCACATGGGGATGGCTTCTTCTTGAAGGAGTCAAGAATTCAGAAAATGATCTTTGGTGTAGGCCAGATGCCTGCTGCTTGGCACATCCCTTTCTTTCTTGGATCAGCTGCCACAAATCCTGAAGACATTATATCAACAGTAAAATTCTCCCAAACAACTACCTACCCACACTATAGTCCTAACATTTTTTTCTTCTGGGTGCATTTGGACTTGCAGACCCTTTACATCATCAATTTTTACAAGCAGGAAAATGACCTATTCTACTTCTACCCTTATTACTCCATGAGACCAGATTAAACTGTTGGCCTCATAGTTTCTCTACCTAAACTATATCTGCTAGGATTAAACTGTCTAGCAGATTTCTTCTCTATATTCTAAGACATAAATTGAAAAACAGTCAAGCCAGGATTAGAATGTTTGGCTTGCTGGACTTTGCAGAAATTAAAACAACTAAATACATGCTCACAGGCTGAGCTTATTTCAGACTTCCTATCTACCCTACTCTAACCTAGAAATCTCTGATGTTCTAGGTGATACAATAATGCCAATGCAGCCATTCAAGCAGTAACAAAAAAGGATATGAGCACTAACTGCCTATCAGAGATAAGCACAGGGTGCTCTGCATGTGGTTCTTCAAAACTAAGGTCACCATCAGTAGTGACCATTCCTGATGAATTTGGCCCTGGTGAAGGATCAATGCTGGAGCATTTGAGCTAATCAGGGCCTCCATGTATTCTACCACAGGATCAGTGAACAGATGATGTACGCTTTCTTATTTTAGGCCTTCCATGACTGGTAGGTTGTCTGTGTCCTGGGTAGCTTCGATTAGTGCATCTTCCACTACATCTTCAGTGTGGCTCTTGAGAGCTGGATCATCTTATTCTTGTACTTCGAAAAGCAGCGGAATTTCTTCATTTTTAGGGGGCGGGAGACTTTCCAAAAATGCTCTGGGGTCTTTGAACTGATATGATCTTTACTGTGAGTTCAAAAGTTCGATCTTAGCTTCATATCTCTCAACCACCAAATCTAGAAACATTTTCTTAAGCACAGGTTGAGTATCGAGTTTTGAGCTGAGAAGGACAGTATTTGGAAGGTCCTCCCATTCAATTTCTGCCAATACACTTTCTAGTCCATATTGAAACTCTCCTATGAGGCTCGAATGCATTTCTGCAAATTTTTTAGAGTCTTCCATCAATGAAGTGACTGGATCTTTAGCACGGCTAATGTTGTTATGAAGGCTGGTCTCCCAGTGGAGTCTTGTGAACACACAGATAATCAGCGGCCTACTGATCACCAGTGGAGTCTGCTAATCATTTAGGAACTGTGGAGTCGCCAGGTGGATGATTTAAGATTTTACTGTCCACCAAAGTGGTTTACCAAATCAAGGCTAACTAGTCTCTTCCCCAGCGGAGTCGCCATTATGTTGGGGTTCCTATGTTTTGGCAGATTTGGAAATACCAAAAGATAAGACAACATCAAACCACTTTGGGGCCCTAGGATCTAGCCCTCCTAGACCCAGAGAGGGATCTCTCCAACAAAACAAAGAATGGTATATCTTTGAAGCTCAAGATGAGGTATTAGGCTAGGTATGAAGCACAAGGGGGGTTTTTTAAATAATTTGGTTGGTTGGTTGCTGGGTTGTTCATGAGATCATAGACTGAGAAAGTGATGGGAGAAAAGGGACAAAGTAGCAGGATGTTTCAGCAAAGAGGATAGGTCAAGAAAGTGCCATCCATTGGGCTATGGAGTCATGAAAGGTGATTACATGCAACAACTAGCCAAATCTTTCAGAGGGCAAGTCATCTAACACTAAAGGATCTTTTAGATTAGATTATGGGATGGAACATCAAGGATTGAAAGTGAAACAAGGAAAGCAACCTAATTTCTCTCTATAGATCAGGTCAGAGGTCATCTAACTCCAAACCTGCTTGGACATACTCATAAGGAACTCTCAAAAGGGGGAAAAAGGGGCAACTTATAGATCGGACCAGAGGTCATTTAACTCCAGGTCAGCTTTAGCATGCTCCAAGGGAAAATAGATATAAGTTTAACATAGAGATCTTTGAAAGGCTAGCTGGTCACACAAGGATCCTAGTGGACAGGGCTAACTCTAGTCCCCAGTGTTCCCAAATCTTCCATCTTAGGCCCAACAAGAAAAAATAACAGCATAAAACATTGAAGGCAAGGAGAGGAGAGACATAGGGTACCTAACAAGGGTAAATCCTATGCCATATTTATGATGCAAGCCAGCAGAAAATGAAACAATATGAAAATGTAATAAACAGAGTTAGGAAAACATCACCAATAGTAATAGACCATGATCCTGTGAAATGTGCTTGATTAATTGATGCAAAACCAATCACATACACTGAGCTCAATGGTTGTTACAATCCAAACTTCTCCTCCCAGCCTACTACAATACAAACTACTCTGCTACTTTCTCCGAGAACTGTTCTAACAATCAAAATAGAATCCATCTAACTACAACGACAGCAGCCGAACAACAACCTTTCTAATCTGTTCTCGGGAATTCTTATAGGAGAATGAGAATAACAGGGTTAGATACAAATTAAATGTGTTCATTAAGACAGAGTGGTGGAAGAATTCACGCCCACACTGCTTAATGGCTCTACAGCGCTGTGTGTACCCTGTAGTCCGCTTCGGGAGTCTTTGTCAGGTCAAGATTGACCTCATATATTTCTTTGAAGTCCTTTCTAGCCGTAAGGCCCTCTGTTCTACCATTCTGGAATTGGTGACTTGTATTGAAGGATCTGTTGACCTCTCCATACATCCATAACTGTTGTCTGACAATCTTAAAGAAGATTTTGTCCGTAAAATATATTTAAGGGCTCAAGGAGGCATGGAGACTTCTGTAGGAGGTGTTCTTTTGGAGAAATGGTGCTCTGCATGAAATTAAACACAGATACAACTTTGTTTTGTGTGCTCTGGTCTTCAAACTGGGCCTTTTCCTTTGAATGCGGGGTTAAGCATTAATTACATCAATAATAGGCATTGACCCCATTTGAATCTCTTCTGCTGGTCCGCTGGCGAATGCTGAAATGGCCATCTCTATGCCATCTGCATAATAAAATAAACCTATTACAAACCCGGGCAGTGGTGGTGAAGGAATGCTCTGGAGGCTCGGAGGGATGGTGGTGCAACAGAAGTTTGCAGTTTGATTGGGAGGAAAAACCTTTGTAATAGTAAAACAAATGAATTTTAAACTTTACAAAGGGAAAAGGGGTTTTTGATATGAATGGCAGAGGAATTTAGTGGTGGGAACGGGGGTTACAATCGCAATCAGAAATCGGAGTCAGGAGTAGGGCAGAGTGGTAAAAACAAAACTTCCGATGTGATTGGGGAAAACCCTTTGTAAAAATGAAAATAATACGAATTTCCAATTTACAAAGGGAAATGCCTTATATTATATGAATTGGCGGCAGTATGGTATGGTGGGCCCGGTAGGTCAATCGCAATCGGAGATTGGGAGCGGGGATAATCGCAATCGCAATCGGGAGAACAGAGTTGCGATGCGATCAATCGGAGGAGCGGGCACGATCGGGTCAATCGGAGGAGAGAAGTGATCGGAGGATCAGAGCAATCGAGGGATCTGAGCGATTGGAGGAATGTGCGATCAGAGTGATCGGAAGGGAGGACTTGTGATTATGTGATCGGAGGAGGGTGCGATCGGGCGGATCGGGAAGTGTGTGGACTGTCGGATCTACAGGGGAATCAACGGTGGAGAATGGATCAGCGGATTGCAATCGCGAAGGGCTAAGGGTGGCGCGATTGAAAGTTCCGATTGCGATTGGGAAGGGAGTGCGATTGGCGCATGACCGTCCGATCGGGATAGTGGATCGACGGTTTTGAATACAACGTGGGCCTTATAGACCAAAGCCAATTGCATCGGAGTTTTTTTGATGTTACAAAGGAATGCGCTCGCCTGACACTTCGATTGCGATTGGCTCCCAAGGCATTAAGCGTTTGGTCTTAGCGCTAAGGGTATATGGGGAAGTGGTTTGCGGGGCTGGCGGGAAAGGGGCTAAGCCCTATTATAAAGAAAAAAAGTGGGTTTTTTGGCCCATATTTAGTCCATTGGAGGGTGGGAAAAGGTAACGATAGAGGGAAAAAGGGGAATTGGACCAAATAATGGGTGTATGTGGGATTTAAAGGGGATTTAGGAAGATTTGAAGGGTGAGTGGGGAATTTATAAGGGGAAGGAAAGAGGGTGAAAAAAAAGGCTTAGAGGGGAATGAAATAAGAGAGAAAAAGAGACCTTTGGGCATTTCTTCACCAACAGAGAGGATTTATAATGGGAATCAGTAGAGGGGATTTTACCAAAGGACAAAGGCACAAAGAGGCTTCAAGGATGATGTGTTTTCAGAGGGAAATGCATTCCTTGAAGGCACAAAAACATTTTAGCCCCCTATTTGCTTGTCAAAAATTTATGGGGGGCTAACATATAGCAGCAAAGGAGAAAAATTCTTTGAGGGAAGAGTCACTCAAGATAGGCAATACAAGCTTCAATAGAAAATGTACAGGAAACTGAAGAACATTGCTACATATGTAAAAGCCTAGGCTATGACAGCGCAGTCTATAAAGGATAACTGCTGCAAATTGATGTCAATACATGGATATAGAAATTTATAGCTCAAATTATATGGGGGAGCAATATCTCAACCCTTGGAAACAACAATACAACAATCCTTAGAAGGATTGGCTAAACTATACAAAATTGGAAAAATGTCGGAGTTGCTGGGTAGCAACTGCAACTCAAACTAGAAATGAATAGAGAAGGCTGAAGATGATGAAAAATCTGAATTAGACCTCCTCCAATGGATCTTCTAAGTGAAGGTTGATCCTATCACTTAAGATCTCACCCTCCAATCAACACTGCAACCCTCACTACAAGTGCACTCTGAAAATAACGCAGTCTAAGTGGGAAACTGCGTTGTAGGTGGAAGAGAAAGTGTTGGCCAAGTGCCAAGATCTGAAATGAGCTCTGAATCCTTCCTTAATGATCTCCCAAAGGAAAGAAGGCTCCCTCCTCTGAAAAATAGCTTCCTTACTGAAGTGGTGTTGTGGAACCTCCACTGCAACACCCTGCAACACAATGTTACACTTGAGTAGAAATAATGTTGTAGCTAAAGGAAGTGGCTTTGGCCTTGAACCTGGATGTGGAGAAATGAAGTGAAATACCTCAAGAGGCCTCTCAATCAGGAGAAGGGATCCTAAATAGGAATCCCTCATGCTAAACAACACTGCAGCTCAGCTAAACAACCAGAGACTACAAATAGTTTAAACAGACAAGAAATCAATAATCATATGCATGAGTAACAATAGCTATCTTTCCCTCCTTTTAAGAAAATGAGAGCTCCCTCTCCATGGGTCCCACTCTTTAGGGTTTCCTCCATCAAGGAAACTTCCCTCCTCTTTCACTGCATTGTCCCACAAGATGCTCTCCACCTCCTACCTCTACGCTATTTGACTTGGTCAAACTTGACCTTGTCTTCTTGCAAATGTCCTCTTTCACACATGAGGGTGTGAAATCCAACTCCATCAATGATCCCCTTTCATACTAAGATGGATTTAATCCATTTTTTTATTATGTATGGGCCTCCTCACCCAATTATTCAACTCATAAGTGAAATTAGCAAAATTTAATATTCCAATTTATTGTAGGCAAATTTTGGAATATTACAGTCCTCCCCTCCCAAATGTTGCTTGTCCTCAAGCAACTGCAAGGATAGAACTGAGGAGTTTCCTCTAAGGCATGGAGACTAAATTTTTTGGGAAAACATCTTCCCCAAATGGATCCTCCATCCCCAAGCAATCATCCATAAAAAATGAGTCACCTCCCAACATGGTAACTCTTGAAAACCTCCTTCCACGTCAAGCTCCGGAAATGAAGGTGGGCTGAAAATCTGAATATGGTAAGCATCATAGCCTACCCCACGCTGTCCTTTTCTCCACTCATGATGATTTTAGAGTATGTGCTTATCCTGGGCTGCAAAATTATTGCCCTTAAGTGGCAAAATGAAGAACAATCCTCCAAGGATTTCCCCTCCAACATTGAAGAGCAAGCTGGCCCAAAATATTTCATCCACGATGAATAGGACATGATCATCATAGAAAATCCTAATGCGAAGTTTGCTGAAGGTTTTACATGATTATACATGATACAAACAATGTCTCAAAAGGACACAGCGCAGTCTCATCCACTGTAATTTCAGATAATAACATGGCAAGTAAGATACAAAATCCATCACATCTACTAATGAATAGAAAATGGTTGAATGTGCATGATAAAACACTTGCCCATGGTTATAAAACGAATAGCTATCACACTCATGGCCCACCCCAAAAGAGAACAAATGTGTGGCTGTGGTGGCCATATCCCCTCCCATGCTCCCATTAGAACATGTAGTGCAGAAAATGTGGGAATTCTCTCTCCTCAAGGACACATCCAACTCATGTGTCAATCTCCCAATCATGCTCTCAATAAGAATAGAAATAGTATCAGCAAATGAAGACATGATCAGTACAAGAATGAAGAAAATACTTATGGATTCATGTTGTGCTTGAAGATACCAAGAGTCTCCTAAGTATGTACAACGCAGTTTTACAAACTGCTGCTTCAGAAAATCACAAGGAAAAATGATTCTTGTTACATAGTTACTCATGTATGTCATCATATGGCAAATAGTTAGATATAACAGCTGAACATACATGTAATGATAAAAAATTTCCCAAGGCCACATAAAATATGGCTGCCTCCATCATATAGTTTGGCCCAACATTGATCATGGAGCAATGTGAAAAGCTTTCCCTCCTGTGGAGCAATGCATCGCATAGTAATGGTAAGAGTATGTAAATCAATAAATGTGAAAACAGATTTCTTACCATATGCCGAAAGTAAGATGGTACATGTATCCATGAGTGAGTCCTCCATAGTGTTTTGGCAAGCTATGAAGAATATGTCATAGTAATAGATGTCTCCATCCACTACTCTATCATTCTCACCTCCTCCTTGTTCACCAAGTGCATCCAATGTGAATTGATCCTGGGGACACTCCATCCATAAGTCCCTACTCCAAAGTGACAGCACTGTGAGCTCATGCAAATAAGCTCCTGTCAATACAAAGCTCTATTCTTTGACATGCTCCTTGTCAAAGACTCCTCTAGTAATGTTGCTGCAAACATGGAATACCTCCCAATATGGAAGTGTTCCTTGATCATCCAAGGCCAAGGAGTAGCCCCTTTGTACAACGAGAGTGCCCTCCTCTACTCCTACAACATCACATAACATGTGAGAGAAAATCTGCCCTTGCTCTCTCAAGTACAACTCAAGCAACCAAAGTGCTTGCTGCCTCCTTGTGCTCCCATCATATAACTCATGTGATGAAGACACAATGAATGATATGAATATCACATCGACACCATGCATCCATACCCCATGCTTCCCAATGATGCAATAATCCTGCCACCTCTTCTCCATCCCCATCCCCTTCGGAAGAGGACATGCCAAGTGATGGCCAAACTCCTTCAAGAGGAGCCAGCGCAGCCAAGCCTCTTGCTGCCCAGTGTCATATAATTACAAGCAGCCTCCCAGTTCTTTGCTCATCAACCACATCCAATCAATCACTTTTGGATGTATTTTTCTTCTCTTCCCCTTGGTACTCCTCTCATGAGGGCTACCATCCTTCCAAACCAAATCTCCCTCCTTGCATTTCATGAAAGTTTGAAATGCAACTCTTTGGAGATATCTTAGAGAAGATCTCTCACACATGAATAGGTTGAATCCACAAGGATCCAAATATGATGAAGATAACATCTCCTCTCCACTATTGTTTGACAATGCTGTTAATCTCTCTAAGGATGCAATGGTTGTCTCATACTCCAACTTAAGGATGGTTTCATGGGTTTTCATAGGAGTGTCATGGTTTGTTCCATCCTCCAAAATTTCACACCTCAACCTGAAGGATTGTGTGAAACTCAACAAAGGTGCATGAGGATGATGGTTCATCTCCTCCTTGAACCATTTTCACAACGTAGTGCAATCATGTTGCTCTAGATCAGCAATGGGATTTGACCCTTGGTCATGTAAAAGCAAATTTCCACAACTGCCAAAAGAATTTGCTGCAACAATAGATAATGGAAATTCCTTCATACCTTGATGATATTTGGGAATATCTTATAGGGCTGCAAGTGTTCCTTCCTCCAATGTATTGGCTGCCCCAACTGTTGATGCATGTGGCTGCTCCTCCATGAGTGTGACAACGATAGGACAAAACTCCTCAAGTGGTGGTGAGGGCTCCTCCTCTTTTGTTATTCTATTGTCAAACTCCTTGATCAATTTTTGAGAAAACTTAGCAAGAGTAGACACTCTTGCATGGCTCAAATGGATGAACCACCAAATGTGGGCTTCACCTTCTAGGTGCAGCGCTGAGATCTCAACAACCTCTTTCTCCACTACGGGATGTAGTAGGAAAAATTCTTCCAACTGTAGAAATTATATGCACTAAGCATGCATATGTCCTAGATTCACCTGATCTCACAATATTTAACTTCTTGCAAGATACTAAAGCATTCCACTATTAATATTTTGGGTAAAATTAATTGCACACACATGTAAAGCATAAATAAAAATAAGCTCACATAACACAGTTGTTTTTTTTTTAACCGGGAAATCCTGAAGCTGAAAACCCCAAATATATATTATATATCATGGAAAAATATGAAAATCCTCATACAAAGCTTATAAAGCTCTCAGTACAGTACAATCGTCATACACTAATCAGGAACAATCTTTCAAATCCATGAATCGATCTCTGCCCCCTGCTAGCCTACCTCCACTGCACAATCCCTACTGAAAATAGCTCTAAATGAATTTGAATTACTCTTGCCTTCACTGCGCAATCCTCATTGGAAACTCCAATGTGTGTGTGATGAAATCAATACATCACTATAGTCACAACAGATGGTCCATCTTTCCCTTTCACCTACCTCTCCACTAGGTCTCCACTGAAATTTCCATGCACTGTAGTTAACTACCTATTGTTTAGTTGATTAATGAGTTATTATTTTTGAATTAATTAACTAATTAATTCACTCCACTCTCACTAGTGTATCATTCAGTTAGACTAGATACAACTAGCTCAACTGAGTCTAACTGAGTTAAACTGAATACAACTCCATAACTACTCTTCCAAATGTGTCATAACTCTGCCACTTGAGTTCTAACTGAGTCCTCCATGCATTAGCTCTAGTAAACCCTTGGGAATTGCATAATTCCCTCAGTCCACTGATATGCCACATTTGTGCACTGAAACAAAGTGCTCCAAGAGAATAAGTTACTATTTAGAGTCTGATTATTATTAAGAGCTAATAATAATCGACATGCATCTATTTTTAGACCAACGATCTATAAATAGACTTCACCCAATATTCTAAAAACATAATTTCATCTATTTTCCAACTTGATCAACCATCCACAAATAGCATCCTACAACTTCTAAAATATGATCATCATGTCTAAAAATAGACATAGTCTAAAAATAGACTTGCGCCAAAAATAGCTTGCGGGCCCACTTAGTGAAGGCGAATCTTTTCACTAAGCTCATCATCTTGTTGAATATCAACACTCCCTCTAAATAGGATAGGGATTATCCTTCACCCCGATCGTGCCTCTATGGTATTCGAATTTGCTCCTGGTGAGCGCCTTCGTCAGAATATCTGCATCCTGATCCTCTGTAGGAATTTACTGAAGCAACATGATCTTTCGTTGCACACAATCTCTGATATGATGATACCGGATATCAATATGTTTAGATCTATCATGAAACACGGGATTAACTGAGAGTTTAATGCAACTCTGATTATCACAATGTATCACTCTGGGATCTAAATGTGAACTGAACAAACCAACCAGAATCTTCCTCATCCAGATAGCCTCACATGCAGCTTGAATTTCTGCCATGTATTCCGCTTCCGCTGAACTGAGTGCCACAGATCTTTGTTTCCTGATGTACTAAGAAACTGCCGTAGATCCGATACTTAAAATCCCTCTTGATGTGCTCTTTCTTTCTATTGGGCTTCCTTCCTAATCTGCATCCATGAAGCCATGCAACTTCACCTCATCCATCTTTCTGTACCATAAACCATACTCAAATGTGCCCCTGAGATATCTCAGGACATGCTTTACTGCCTTCCAAAAGAGTTTGGTAGGCTTAACGATCGCTTGTGAAAGCTGGTTCACCACATAGCATATGTCCGGTCTTGTATTGACTAAATACATGAGCGAACCCACCAACTATTGTAAACAGTGGCATCCACTACCTCTGCCGATGTAGCATCCTCTTTCTTCCAATTTCCTGGAAGAGGAGTGTCGATAGGCTTGTAGCCTTGCATGTGAAACTTCTCCAGTATCTCCCGGGCATTCTTGCCTTGAGACACAAACAGTTCACCTTCCCACTGCCATATTTCCAATGCAAGGAAATAATGAAGGAGGCCCAAATCCTTCATCTCAAACTCTTTTGCAAGATCTGCCTTGCATGAGTGTATCAATTGCTCATCACCTGTTAGTATTAAATCATAAACATAAAGTACAATGATTAAAAGCGTACCCTCCACCACAATCTGGTAGAAGTTTTCATCTGCCTCACTCTTGGTGAAGCCAAGTCCAGTGAAATATTTGTTGATCTGAGTGTACCAAGCACAGGGTGCTTGCTTCACCCCATACAACACTCTTTTGATCCTGCAAACATGCGACTCTCTAATGAAGATCTCAAATCCTTTAGGATGCTCAATGTACACCTCTTCCTCAATGATCCCATTAAGGAACGCAGTCTTCACATCCATCTGATGAATGTGCCAACCCATCTGCACTGAGAGAGCAAGGATGGTATGTATGGAATAATACCATGCGACAGGTGCAAAGGTTTCTTCATAGTCAATCCCCTCGATCTATGAGAAGCCCCAGGAAACAAATCGTGCCTTATACTTCTCGACACTCCCATCAGCAGCTTGCTTTACCTTGTAGATCCATCTTGATCCTACAACTGATTTTCCCACCATCCTTGGAACAATCTCCCAAGCATTGTTTTTGACAATGGAGTCATACTCCTCCACCATGGCATCTACCCATGTGGGCTCCTACACTGCTTCTTCGAAATAATATGGCTCTGTCATGATACACTTACTCATAAGAGCCATGTATCTAGTAAATCGGTTAGGTGATTATATATGTCTACGCTGTGATGTAGGGACTCCTACATTCTGTGTCACAATAAGCTTCAGTCTCTCAACTTTTGTGGTACTCTTTCTCCCTTTTATGATGTTTGGTTCTACATGAGTGGACTCCTCCACTCCATGAATCTCCTCCTATGGCTGATCCACATCTAGAGGCTCATCTTTGGGAACAAGAAGTTCCTCCTCCACATGCAAGTGTAGCTCCCTCTCAAGCGAAAAATTCATGGCTTTGACCTCATTGAATTTTATATCCCATCACAAAATAGTCATTCGACTGTCTAGAAAATACACACGATAATTATGGGGTGTTTCTCTGTACCCCACAAATATCCCAACTTCAGCAATCAGCTCCAGCTTCTTCCTGGCGTCCTTTGTCACATGAATGTAAACAGGTGAGCCAAAAATCTTCAAATGAGAAATATTAGGCTTCTTACTAGTAAAAGCTTCTTTAGGTGTACTCATGCCAAGTACTCTATGAGGACATTTTCACATAAACCGCAGTGTTGCATGCTTCCACCCACAAGTGCATCGGTAGGCCCTGGTCATGTAGCATCGCTCGTGCAACACCCACAATAATTCTATTCTTTCTCTCTGCAACCCCATTCTGCTGTGGGTTATGAGGCACTATCAGTTCTCTTTGAATTCTTTCTTTGCTACAGAATTCTTTGAATTCACCCGAGATGTATTCACCACCATTATCACTCCGTAGAGCTTTCACTTGCTTCCCCGACTCCTTCTCCACCAATGCCTTGAACTCACAGAACTTTGAGAACGTTTCACTCTTCTTCTACATGAAGAAGATCCAGCAGCTACGAGAATATTCATCAACAAATATAACATAATACCTATGTTTTGCTGTTGAATCAACTGAGAAAGGTCCACAGACGTCTGTGTGAATTCTCTCCAGGATCACCGAAGCACGATTCTCCTTCTCATGAAAGGTGGTCTTCACAAAATTACCCATAGTACATCCCTTGCACTGATATGACTGTGCAAGAGTACCCTTGGGAAGTACAGTAGAAATCTGCTGCAAAATCTTCAAGGCGGTATGGTGAATATGGCCCAATATCCTGTGCCATAATTCACTCTCATCCCAGCTCACCACTTCTTCTGCTTTGCCCAACATTGCAGTGCAGCCATATACCTACAGCTTTTAGAGATTCTTAATTTGAACCCCTATCTTCTTGGTTTTACCTATTGTTTTATGTCGAAGGAAGGATTTTCCCTCACTGAAAACAACATCATAACCTCTATCTTCCAGCATTGCGACCGAGACCAAGTTCTTCTTCAGACCTGGAACATGCATAAAATTCTTCAACAAGAATGGATTACCGGACTTCCTCTCAAAGGTAATGGTCCCAATGCCAGTCGCACTGTACCGACCATCGTTTCCCATCTCTATATGCATCTGGAGGTCCTTCTCCTCCAAGTCACTAAACAACTCTTTGTCTCCTGTCATATGGAAAGACTCACCACTATCAAGATACCACACTGATCCCATGCATCTTGAAACCAAGCATGAGATCAAAGAGAAATCAAGTTCAAATTGTGAGGCTAAGGCCTCTCCAGCTATAGATCTAGCAGTCTTCTTTTTCTTCTTCTTCTGTGGAAAGTTAGTGGCGAAATGCCCATGTTCGTGACAGTGAAAACACTTCACTTTGGACAAATCCTGCTTCTTTCCTTTAGCATCAGATTTTGAAGGATTTTTCTTCCCCTTCCATTTCCTTGATTTTTCAGCGAAAGTACAATTCTCTTCATCTTCATTATTCGATGAAGATCCATCCCTGGTACCCTGCCTTATCTCCTCCTGCACAAGATCCGACCAAAGTCGCTCCCATCCCGGCAGTTTCTCCCGTCCATTGATAGAGTCTTCGTAGCTATGCAAACTATTCGGAAGCCCAAGGAGAGCCAAGCTCACCAAGTCTTCATCATCAATAGTAACCCCCACACTTCCCAGTTCATCCTTGCAGTGGACAAACTTCGTGAGGTATTTTGGAATATTGTCGCCTTTCTCCATTTTTATTTTTCTGAGCTTGTCTTTAAGTGCCAAATTTCTCTGGTCACTTATTTTTTGGAAAAAATCTATCAAAGCCTTCCACATTAAGAATGGAGTGGCTTTCCTTTGAATTTTGGACACAATATGGTCCTTCACACCTTCCAACAGAATTCTTCTCGTCATTGCTGTCTTCTTTTGCCATGTGTCAAGTAATGCAGCATCACTAGATCCCGGCTTAGGAACATCGCTATCGATGAACTCCTTCAGTCCATTATCCTCCAGCACTGCCTCCATCCTGTCCTTCTAGGCTATGTAATTCGAGCTCCCATCAAGGGCATACTCCAATCACAACCCATTGAAATCCATTTCAATGTATACTCAACTTCTGTAGCAAATTCGAATTGTCCACCAGCACAAACTCACTTTACAATTGCAATATTCAATTAACAATGCTTCGATACCATGTAGAAATTATATGCACTAAGCATGCATATGTCCTAGATTCACCTGATCTCACAATATTTAACTTCTTACAAGATACTGAATCATTCCACTGTTAATCTTTTGCGGAAAATTAATTGCACACACATGTAAAGCATAAATAAAAATAATCGCACATAACACAGTTGTTTTTTTTTTTTAACCAGGAAAGCCTAAAGCTGAAAACCCCAACTATATATTATGTATCATGGAATCATATGAAATTCCTCATACAAATCTTATCAATCTCTCAGTACAGTACAATCGTCAAACACTAATCAGGAACAATCTTGCAAATTCATGCACCGATCTCTGCCCCCTGCTAGCCTGCCTCCACTGCACAATCCCTGCTGAAGAATAGCTCTGAATGAATTTGGATTAATATTTCCTTGACTGTGCAATCCTCATTGGAAACTCCAATGTGTGTGTGATGCAATCAATGCATCACTATAGTCGCAACAGATAGTCCATCTTGCCCTTTCACCTACCTCTCCACTGGGTCTCCACTGAAACTGCCATGCACTATATTTAACTGCTATATTGTTCAGTTGATTAATGATTTATTATTTGTGAATTAATTAAATAATTAATTCACTCCACTCTCACTAGTGTATCATTTAGCTATACTAGATACAACTAGCTTAGCTGAGTCTAATTGAGTTAAACTGAATACAACTCCATAACTTCTCTTCCAACTATGTCATAACTCTGCCACTTGAGTTCTAACTGAGTCCTCCATGCATTAGCTCTAGTAAACCCTTGGGAATTGCGTAATTCCCTCAGTCCACTGATGTGCCACATCTGTGCACTAAAACAAAGTGCTCCAAGAGAATAAGTTGCTGTTTAGAGTCTGATTATTATTAAGAGCTAATAATAATCGACATGCATCTATTTTTAGATTAGCGATCTATAAATAGAATTCGCCCAATATTCTAAAAATAGAATTTCATCTATTTTTCCAAATTGATCAACCATCCACAAATAGAATCTTGCAACTTCTGAAATATGATCATCATGTCTAAAAATAGACATAGTCTAAAAATAGACTTGCACCAAAAATAGCCTGCGGGCCCACTTAGTGAAGGCGACTCTTTTCACTAAGCTCATCATCTTGTTGAATCTCAACACCAACTTCCTCACCC
The DNA here is from genome assembly GCA_034641835.2 of Pinus albicaulis. Taxonomy (NCBI): domain Eukaryota; kingdom Viridiplantae; phylum Streptophyta; class Pinopsida; order Pinales; family Pinaceae; genus Pinus; species Pinus albicaulis. The sequence goes on from CM076572.1 coordinate 39,302,662, forward strand.
AAGCTCTTGTTGTAGATGACCCATCAAATGTATACAACAAAAATCTATTTCCTTTGATTTCTCTTTTGCTGCATGGTCTCTTTTCTTCCTTCAACTAGAAGAATGGTGGAAAAGCTAGAGTCTCCTTGAAGGCTCTAGGTTGAGATTTTAACTCAACAAGGTAATCACTTAGAATCTGATGATCCAAGTATCCTTCATGCTTTTTTTATTCTTCTTCATGAGAATAGGAAGTGCATGGTCCTTCCTCTTCTTTCTGCTCCTCCTCTTTGGAGAGGCTCTTCTTAGTTCTGAATTTTGATGAGAGAAATATCATATTCTTAATCATTCTGATCTTCTTCTATCTTCTTGGGCTGAAACTCATAGGCTGGGCCAAGAAATATTCTTTGATACCACTATAATTTCCCAAAATGGGATTGCTCAAGAAGGCATGCCTGAAAAATGCATTTTTCAGGAATGGCTACTACAGGATTTGAAACCAAGACCTGGATCCATTAGATCAATGTATCTAGACCAAAATCCAAGAGGATGCTAAAAATATATCACTCTAGGTGGGTTAAACAGGTCTCCCACAGCTAGTTGTCTTGAGAAAGTGCCCAATGATGGGACTGCAGCAATGTAAGAACATATAATAGAGAAACAACGTTATTTTAATAACCAAGAACATATGAAGATATGAATAGCCATAAATTGTATAATATAGCAGCAAAGGAGTACAATTCTGTGAGGGAAGAGTCACTCAAGATAGGTAATACAAGCCTTAATAGAACATGTATAGGAAACTGACGAACACTGCTACATATGTAAAAGCCTAGGCTATGCTAGCCCAATCTATAAAGGATAACTGTTGAAAATTGATTTAAATACATGGATATAGAAATTTATAGCTCAAAATATATGGGGGAGAAATATCTCAACCCCTGGAAACAACAATACAACAATCCTTAGAAGGATTGGGTGAAATATACAAAATTGGAAAAATGCTGGAGTTGTTGGGTAGCAGCTGCAACTCAAACTGGAAATGAATAAAGAAGGTTGAAGATGATGAAAAATACGAAGTAGAACTCCTCCAATGGATCTTCTAAGTGAAGGCTGATCCTATCACTTAAGATCTCACCCTCCAATCAACACTACAACACTCACTGCAAGTGCATTCTGAAAATAACGCAGTCTAAGAGGGAAACTGCACTGTAGGTGGAATAGAAAGTTTTGGCCAAGTGCCAAGATATGAGATGAGCTCTGAATCCTTCCTTACTAATCTCCCAAAGGAAAGAAGGCTCCCTCCTCTGAAAATAGCTCTGGAAGTGGTGTTGTGGAACCTCCACTGCAACACCCTCCAACACAATGTTACACTTGAGCAGAAATAACGATGTAGTTGAAGGAAGTGGCTTTGGCCTTGAGCTTGGATGTGGAGAAATGAAGTTAAATCCATCAAGAGGCCTCTCAAGAAGGAGAAGGAATCCTAAACAGGAATCCCTCGTGCTAAACAACACTACAACTCAGCTAAATAGCCAAAAACTACAAATAGTCTAAACAGACAAGAAATCAATAATCATATGCATGAGTAACAATGGTTGTCTTGCCCTCCTTTTAAACAAATGAGAGCTCCCTCTCCATGGGTCCCACTCTTTAGGTTTTCCTCCATAAAGGAAACTTCCCTTCTCTTTCACTACACTGTCCCGCAAGATGCTCTCCACCTTCTACCTCTGCGTTGTTTGACTTGGTCAACCTTGACCCTGTCTTCTTGCAAATGTCCTGTTTCACACATGAGGGTGTGAAATCCAACTCCATCGATGATCCCCTTTCATACTAAGAGGGATTTAATCCATTTTTTTATTATTTATGGGCCTCCTCACCCAATTATTCAACTCATAAGTGAAATTAGCAAAATTTAATATTCCAATTTATTGTAGGCAAATTTTGGAATATTACAGGCTTGGTATCAAATACGTCACTGTTCAGAGCGAGAGGTATTAGGTTGAAAATTTTGGGTTTGGAGATAAATGATGAAATCCCCATACCAAGGATCAGATGATCCTATGAGAAATAGAGACTCGTCTGGAATTGATGGTTTCGACGTAGTTTCAGTACTATCAAAGGGAAGGTCACAGAGAAGCTCAGCCAAAACTAAAGACTTCTTTGATTTGGATTTGATAAATTCCAAATCAAATTACTGCAAAATGACAATCCATTTTTAATATTTGACCCCCAGCAATTGACGTGATAAGATATAAGTCACGGGGTTTCAATCCGAAACTAATTTTTTTTTTCGGAGCAGGATATAATGGTGAAATATTTGGACAGCTTGAACAGCTGCCAAGGCAAGATTTTCTACATATGAGTGTACTCAACTTTCTTATCATTGAGATTAAGACTCAAATAATATATTGGATGTTCAATTCGGTCTTCTACTTGGACCAATACCATAGCAATGGTCCTTTCGGCCACGGTGATATATAGGAAATAATCATTTTGATAATTAGGAGGATACATTAATGACGCTCGGACAAGAGTGTCCTTGACAACATCAAAATAATCTTGCACAACTTGGTCCCAATGGAAGGGAACCCCCTTTTTCAAGAGTCAAGTAAATCGTTTAGCCATTTCGGCATAATTTGGAATGAACCTCCTTAGGAAGTTTGCCTTTCCTTGAAGTTTCTGTATCTAAAGTAAGTTTGATGGCGCAGGAAAATTAAGAATGGCCTGAACCTTTAAAGGGTTGATTCGAATCCCTTATTTTGAGACTACGAATCCAAGAAAATGACCAGAACCAACAAAAAACACACATTTATGTGGATTGAGGCATATTTTGTAGTGTCGGCAGCATAAGAAAATTTTTCTCAAATGCATCGGATGATCAATCCGATTTCGTGAAGTGCTGGTAAATCATCTAGATATGGTTGAATACTGTGCTTGATGTCATTGAAAGCATAATCCATTGCTCTTTGAAAAGTTGCCCCAACATTCTTTAAACCAAACGAAAGTTTCTTATAAGCAAATGTGCCCCAGGGACAGATGAATGTTGTCTTATGTTGATCATCTGGGCGGATATTGATTTGATTGTAGCCGGAAAATCCATCCATGAATGAAAAGATTTCACATCTAGCACAATCGTCAATAATCTGGTCGATAAAGGGAGTAGGATAGTTGTCTTTTGGACAAGAAAGATTGAAATCCTGATAATCGATGCACACTCTAATGGTTCCTTATTTTTTCATAACAGGAATGATATTGGAAACCCACCCAGTTAGCAGAATAGGGTAAATGAAACCAACACACAAAATTTTTTCATCTTCTTCTTTCATGGCAGCGGCTTTCTTCGGATGAACAGGAAGAAGCCGTTGACACACCTATTTGACATCATGATACATATTAATAGTGATTCAACTATACTAGTATCTATGCCTGGCATTTCCTCCTAAGACCAAGCAAATACGTCACGAAATTCACGAAAAAGAGAGTGATATGATTCAAGTTCTGATGGAGAACAAGATACACCGACATGAATATTCTCTACAATGCCAGGTTTGGTCGAAATATCGATAGAAATCATTTCTTCAATATTTGACAAATTTCGCTCGAAATCGATTGCATTAATGGGAAAATAATTTGAAAAGAAATTTTTGATGGATGGGTGAAATAGTTCACTAAGATTATTTTCTTCATAATCAGGAAGATGGGGATGATGATGATAATATTCCCATGGTTCTCCCTCCGACATCATGGCTTCCAAAATATTCTCATATGTCAAGAACATTGAGGAAAATGGATCAGATGGAGTACCAAAATCTAAGGAACGATCAACCTAAACACTCGGCGACGCTGATTTCAGATTTTCCACCCAAGCCAAATAGATCGATTGATATGCTAGCTCAATAGGGCTGGGCAGTAGAAACTCATCCAACGTAGAAATATCAAAATCACCCATACTCTCCCTTAAGCCAGATATAATGGAAGAGATCATGTATTGGGTCTCTATACTTTCAATTTCTATCGATGCCGCAGGTGGCGGTAATGCAAAGGTTCCCATGAGAGTGGAATCCTTTAAGCGTCCTACACCAATGTTATGAAGTTCTAGTTGGGGTATGTGAATGAATGGAATGCTTCCAGTTACCTGCGAAGCAGAGGAAAAGAAGGATAGTTGATTAATGACTGTGATTGTACCTTTATGTGGAAAGTAAATCATTCTAAAATATGTAGAAACAATAGCAGTCATTGCATATACCCATGGAATTCCAAGTAAAATATTATAGTCAAGGGGTCCTTCAACAAACTCAACATCAATATTTACTATTTGCCCCCCTATTTCAACATGCAGGTTATTAATAATACCACAAGGTTTATATGTACGTCCATCAAATGCCTTCAACGTCATTGATGATTGTGATAAGCGCGGCGAGCCAAGTGACTTCCAACATTTTGGAGACATAATGCATGTAGATGCTCCCTCATCAATAATAGTACGATAAACAAGGTGATTGATAACATTTACTTGTATGTAGAATGCCAATTATACTAGTAGTTGCGGCACATAGCCCGTATGATTAAAGATGACAAGATTAGAATCAATCAGATCAATTCCACCAATAGCCGACAATAAAGCCTGTTTTTGGGAGGGAAAATTTTGTAATACCTCAAGAGAAGACATAGCTGAAGGGGATTGAGCCAAATATTCAACTATATTATAATTTTGTGCATCTCTTGCTCGAGGATTATATATCAATTTATGAATTACTCCCTTTGGTGGCTTGATTGTCAATTCAGGAATAATAGTAGGCAGTATTGATTCTGTAGATGGATTCATTGTCGAGGTATTAGGTTGATCAGTGGCCTGAATACCATAATATTTATTTCGCGTTGACACAAAAATGTCTGTTGAAGGTTTTGTGATAGATAACTTTAACACTTGGGAACTAGGAGCTGGATCCGTAGCAACCCTGTTGGTGTTCGGATTTGGAAATGGGTCTGCCAACACAACTGACGCATGAGAAGTCTTGATGATTTTTGAGACTTCAGCGTGGTGAGGAAAATCCCTAACAAAGTTTTCCTCATTACAGATTATACATGGATAACGAGTTTTTTGAGGTCCAGGCAGTTGATTAGATGATCTTTCCTGTGGGTTAGAAGTTTTATTTTTCTTTGATTTCCCCTTTTTCTTACTTCCTGGTTGCTTTTCACCTTTTCCTTTGTCAAATGACATGGAATTAATGTTAGAAGTAGGAGCAGGATCAGATGTAGTAGTGTGTTGTGTGCTTGCAGTGCCTATCAAGCCATCTCCGGCATGAGAGTCCTTTAATTGAGGAGGAACATTGAAATTAGATCTCGGCGCATTAGGAATTCTGTCATAGAGCATGCCAGACTGAGTATAAATCAAGTCTAAATATTGGGCACAAGCGATAACTTGCTCTTCTATGACGATGCCACCCTTAGCCACATCCTCAGTTATAGATGGTAATAGGGACTCAATGAACCATTCAGCAAGGAGCTAATCTAGAACAAAGGTCTTAACCATTCGACGACGACGACGCCACTCATGAATATGATCAGAGATGTGAGTAGCATTAGTCTGTTTGAGATTAGTGAAGAGTTCCGTTCTAGTTTCATATTTGATGGGTAACTAGAAATGAGTAAAAAAGGTAGTAGCTAGGGCTGTGAAATTTTCAAAAGAAGCTCTAGGTAATTCAATGTACCATTTGGCAGCTAGACTTGTGAGCGTACACTAGAAAAGACGTAGTTGAACATAATCATCATTCAAGGATTTTTATGAACACCATAAATGATAATTTATAACATGATTCGAGGGATCTTCTCCAGGGCTTCCATTGAACTTAGGAATATCCGAGGGTAATTTGTGAGGTATCACCAACCACCAAGGAGCGTAATTGATTGGATCATTGGTTAATCGATTTAAATATGGTAACTGTAAATTTGCAACAAAGGGAAACTGTCGATTAAGGTTAGGTTGAGCATAGCTAGGGTAAGATGGAATTTCTTGAGAAATAGGCCTTTGAGCACTAGCATAAGGAATCTGCTACTGGTAACCTAGATAGGGGTTGTTTTGCATAGCAAACGATTGAGGATTCTATTGACCAAAACCTAGATATGATACTTTTTGAAAAGAAGTTTGAGGCATTTGCGTCTGAGGTTGCCAAGGGGTCTGTCCACCAACGTTATAACCCAAATTAGGATAACTTGGATTCAGTTGATATGTATAACCAGGTTTCTGTTGTGACATCCCATAAAATGGTAGACCAGCTTGTGAATAAATTATTCTTGATACAGGTTGTTGTAAATTAATCAAAGGATTTGGAGTATGTGGACCGAATATTTGATGGTATTGAGTTGAAGGACCCGCTTGATAATGTTGATTTACAACATTTTGATTCTGTAACAGGGGTAAAGATGTATTAACAAGTTGTTACAGGTCAAAATACCTCCTCATCAGCTCAGAGGAGAAGATAAATATGGAAGGAATACAAAGACTGAAACTAAACCTACTTCTGCCAAGGTAACGCCCCACTATAACGCTCTTGTGTTGTTATAGTGGGGCGTTACCTTGGCAGAAGTAGGTTTAGTTTATGTCTTTGTATTCCTTCCATATTTATCTTCTCCTATGAGCTGATGAGGAGGTATTTTGACCTGTAACACAAGTGGTAATGAAGTGGTCGTAACAAGTTGAACCGGTTGATACGAGTGTACAACCGTTTGTGGTTGGATAGACAGAGTGGGTTGCCATTGAAAAACATTTGTTCCAACATTAGATTGACCAAAACGTGACGGAGTACTGTCGTACTGGGTGACCAAAGGTTACCCCCCAGCATGAGGAGGATAATAAGACGGAAAATATTTCTCTCCAAATGTTGGGAGTCCAGTTGATATGGTACTTGAAGGAATAGACCTAGAAGGACCGGCTTGATATTTCCCTAAAGGTGTGTACAATGAATCAAGTCGTTCAGTACTTACGATAGGATTACTAGTTAAAGTACCAGATGATGACATTGGTAAAGTCCATGGCTTTGAAGATGCACCAGAGAAAATTCCAGATAATGATTTGTAACCTAATGGGACCATAGGGCCACCATGAAAATATGACTCTGGTGAAGTAGTAAACATTGACGAGGTAGCTAGGGCGGGAGATGATGTAATTGGAATAGATGGCCCAACCAAAGATGTTGGTTCAGTCATGGTTACTTGATAAAATGTATACCCTTTTAAATCGACAAGAATTTGGAAAGGAGCAAGATCAACAAAAGCAAAGGGTGTCGATTTAAGAAAAGACTCGTACAGGTAAAGGTCCTCCCAAAAATGGGTTGGAGTTAAAGGTGTATCGTCTTGTGGGATTTATTCAATCTCAATTAAATCATGTGGAAGTATTTCACCGTCAGGCCCAAAATATATTTTAGATGGTTGACTGTGTGATATGGGAAATTCAATAGCTACAGAACTTTGTGGGATGACCAAGGTAGGAACAACTTCTAGCTGCTCAACTTCAGGATTCAGATGTTTTGGCAAAGAAGAGATAGGATTTGGATCAATTTGTGGTTGAACAACATCGGGTCTAGGAGGTATGGTCTCAATGATTGGATGGATCATGACCACTGGTAGCTGTGAAGACTCCGTTTCGACAACAATAGAGGAACCGAGATGTGTAGAAAAAACTTGAGCTAACTTTAGTTTATGGGAAAATGATGTTTCACCAGAGGTACAAATTGTACTTGATTCGGAAGATCGTGATTGCCTTTGTCTACCAAAAGTAACTTCTGGTGGTAAAGGTGGTTTTAAAGCTAATCTACATGAACGACGGGGGAAAGGGTTTTGTTCTTCCATGATTACTGATTTATTTTAACCAAAAGAAAATAAAAAAATAAAATGTTAATGCTAGGAAAAAGGGTTTACCAAGAAAATGTGAACTGCATAATAACTCCTGGCGAACCAAGAAGTATGGGCAGGAAATCTCCCCGAATGCTGTGTTCGGTGTATCACAATTTGCAAGGCGGCCGACTCGGTTCACTATGGATGTATAGCACCTAAAATTTGTCCTCCCAAATATACCTGAAGGTACGTAGAGGCCCAAGTCCGTATTAGCGCTATCTGTGTTGGGAAAAATACTGAGAGGGGGGGTGAATCAGTATTTAGAACTTTCTGATAAGATTTTAACTTTTTATTTACAAAATTCCATATGTGGCTTTGATGAACCCACCTTGTGTATACACGTGCATATAATAAAATTAACTAGCATACACTAATATAATTTTGCAGATTAGAAAAAATTTTCAGAAACAATCTTTAAGTCAGTTTACCAATCATGCATCTGTTAGATAATCAGTAATTATGTGCAGTAACAGTAGTATAAATCATCACACAAAAGCATCACACATGAACACCAGAATTTAAGGTGGAAACCCAATTCGGGAGAAAACCACTGCTATTGTCGTCTTTGTCTTCAATATTTATTATATGGAAACTTTTTTACAATATTGTACTGATGCAGACTCATATCAGTACGCAGACATCTACCTGTAGAAGGCTACAACCTTCTCTCGTTTTCCAGCTACTACTGGAGGGGAGCTACAACCCCCTAATCTCATTTTCTAGCCACTACTGGAAGGGAGCTTCAAACCCTTTAATAGAACACCAGCTTCTACTGGCAGGAAGCTTCTACTTCCATACTAAAGGCTTCAACCCTCAGAACCACTGCAGACCACGTTTCATCAATTTTCATACTAGATCAAACAACATCAACACAACTCTTCATAAACATCAACAACCATCAACTTTACCCAATACTTCAATCAGAATAGTGAGACCACTGTAGCCAGAACTCAGAAATAACCCAGACTTCAAAATAAATATGCAGATACAAACTCAACCCTAAACATCCGTCAACTTAAAATGCATATGCTACTTCGCTTCACTGAACCCGTGTGTATACGCGCTTTCCTTCACACCAACCTGTGTATAGCTCTATGAATATTTTTTTTCAAAATGTAATCAGTCATAGATCCAGATCTGAGGCTTTCAATCAAATATCTTTAGAAAAGCGGAACCCTTCATCAATTAGTCACCATCAACCATGTTTATTCTCTAATTGACCAGATTTGTACATAATCATCATAACAGCATATATAGTATTCAAACAACCCAGATCTACAAGAAGACTTCATTGACAGATAGTAGACAAATAGCAGGAATAACAGAAAAACCTCTGCAATAAGCTTCAGAAAACCCTAACTGCCATACGCGCCTTTTCTGAAGAAATCCCGCGTATATACTCACTTTTACTGAGACGAACTAGCATATAGATCTGTAAATATAAACTTTGCAAAATGAAACAGATCCATAGAACTTACCCAGATTTCTTCACTTGACTTCAGAAAACTTGCCTAGGTCATAGATCTAATCATCTCTTCAATGGATCACACAAAAGCATAGTCATTTCAGATCTAGAGATCCTGAACCATCATTGTATCCATGGGTGCATCATAGATTCAGATCTATCAATTAAAACAGAGTTCATCCCATGCAGATATACCTTAGAGAAAATTATTCAGGAACAACCCTTACTCATGCACACCTTTGCACTATAATCTTCTTCTCCTTATATAGATTTAGCCTTTACCAATACCATGAGTCAAAACCACACAACTGCTGATGGTATTCTTGGATGGAATCAAATAAACAATACAACACTCAATACTGTGGGCTAATACCATGGTAATGCCCCTTGGTTTCATAATTTTAGAGCGCAAAAGGCATACATGACTTGGATCGTTCTTATCCATGTGTATACGTGAATTCTTGTCATAAAAACTATGTATATACTTATTGTTGACACCTAATCCTATGGATGGGTGTGCACATTTATTTTTGTATATTATTTGTTATTAGGAAATAAGGAAGGCCAAGAGTCATTGGGAGCTGAATCCCAATAGCCTCACCTCCCATCTATAAGAGCATGTACATTCTTCAGCTAATACACATTGCAGTTTTGAGGAGTTACCTCCTGGTTTGACATGGTATCAGAGCCAGCTCCACATTTGGCATTTCTGCCCTGTGGTGTAACTCCCTACCCTTTGCTCAGTTAATATTTTTTAATGTTTTTCTGCTAGACTGTTATTCTGCATTTTTTTTTCCCTAAATAGCACTGACATTTGCAGCTCCATCTCCTGCAGACTGCAGGCTCTGTCAATCTGCAAATTGCAGGCTCTGCCAGTCCAGCAGTCCTGCAACTGTCTTCTGCAGATTCAAATTCAAATTTTTTTTGTAACAGCCCTTTTGGGCCTCACTCATTCTCCCTACGCCCTCTCCCCTCACTCATTCTCCCTACGCCCTCTCCCCTCACTCCTCTCCCTGCTTGCATTCCCATTCCCCTCCCTCACTCCCTCACTGCATATGCTCTCTCTTCCTCACCTTGGCTGCTCGGCCTTCCAGCATCTGCACATAAAAAAAACATACTACCCATTTCTCATTTCTCATGCCATTCCTCGCTGCTCGGCCCTGTTTAATACGCCTCCTTTCGGACCCTCTCACTACAACCGTTCACCATTCATCCCATTGCAGCGCTCTCCCCAAGACCACGCTCATTCCAGCGCCTCACCACTGCTACCCGCTCCCTCCTGCGCACGGTGACTCCTCATTTCCTGCTCGGCCTATCTCACGGCCTCACATATACACAGCAATTACCTATCGTTCCAGCGCTTGCGCTATCCCTCCCACCGTGTAATACTGTCCCATATATTGCTTATACATTTCATTGCTGGTATTATAACGCTGTCACAACAGTTATAACGCTGTCACAACAGTTGCGCCCCTCCCATTACGCCCCTCCGTTGACTGCTCAAACGACATCAAACGCAATTTTAATATTTCCATACCACTGTGTATTACATTACCGCCTTCATATATTGTCTGCGTTGTTTTATATACCATTGTATTACATTACCGCCTTCATATATTGTCTGCGTTGTTTTATATACCACTGTGTTATATACCGCCTTCATATATTGTCCACGTTGTTTTATATACCGCCCTCCATATATATATGCTATGTCCTTGGTATATTTATAGTCAGTTGTTGGTAATGCGCCCTCCAGCATTATATGAAAGTATATGAGCGTTGTGGTATCACCTTTATATATACATCGCCCTCTATTACATCGACCTCCCACCACATTCTTCCCATTCATAATCCCATTTTTTTCACATACATTTTTTCCCCAAATAAAAAAAAAAAAATACATTTTTTTTTATGCAGAATCAGTCTATAGCATAGAGTGTTTTTTTAAAATTCAGTCTCCAGCAAAGTTTTCTGAGCAGATATAGTTTCCAGAAAGAGTTTTTAAACTCAGAAAATTTTTTCCAGCAAGAGTTTTTGCCCCTGTATTTGAAATATTTCAAGAGTTTGAAGTTTTTATAGCAGAATTTGTTTCCTCTTCAGAAGATTTTTTCCAGCAGTCTAATGCATTCTCTCATCTCTATTGTTGGGATAGTTCTCTCTGGCAAAGAGAACTATCTTGAATGGTCTCAGAAGATTAAACACACACTCATTTTTAATGAGCTGTGGAGAGGAATCTGTGAATGACAAGCAGAAAATCCACCAGAGAAGCCCACTTCAGACAAAGAGCTTGCCATCTGGGAAAACAAGAACTGCAAGGCCTATGCCTTGATTGCAGCTTCAGTAAGTGAAGAGGTGAGTCGCCATATTTCATCATTCTCAAATGCCTATGAAGCCTTGAAGAAACTAAAAGAACTCTATGACTCACATTCAAAATTAGAAAATGTTCAATTGATGGTTAAGCTGTTCAGTCTTGAAATGAAGAATGATGATCCCCTTGCTTTAGCTTCAGAAGTAAGATCTATAATGCATGACATTGAAAACACTGGTGTAAAAATGGACATACCTCTCATAGCATATGTTAAGGCATTATATCCGACTTACTCACATTATCTTGAGTCTTTTCAAGCAAGTGGAAACCTTGAGCAAATCACCTTTGATAAACTTGAGCAGAAGTTTGCAGAAAGAGAGAAAGCTTTTGGGAAGATGACGGTCCCTTCATCTTCCCAGAAAGAGAACATATTTGGCACATAGAAAGAATCATATCCAGATTCATCAGAGAAGATGGCGAGAAGAGGAAGGGAAAGAAGGAACTTCCACAGAAAGGGGAGGCAGACAGTGACAAATCCACATCTTCATTTTTGTTTGTGTGGAATGAACATAAATCTACAAATCCATTCATGAACAGAGGTGAGACGACACAATCAGACAAAGGTAAGCAGCCAAGCCAAAGACAAGGTAAAGCACAGATAGCTCACTATGTTCTAGCACATTGTAACAATGGAGTAACTGAAGACCTCTTTGATGTTTCATTTACTTCATGGAGAGATGATTGGTTGCTAGATTCAGGAGCAAAATGTCACATGACATTTAGAAAAGATTTTTTTGAAGATTTCACTGACAAAGTTGATGGAGCAGTATATTTCGCAGATAAATCCAAACTCAAGCCATCAGGGCTTGGCACAGTCAGGCTTAAACTGCCTGGTCTTCCTGATCATATCCTACATGAGGTTCTATACCTCCAGGAGTTGAAGAGAAACTTGCTGTCCCTGATCGAAATCCGGCAGCAAGGACACTCAGTTCACTTGTTTGATGGCAAGGCAGAGGTCAGATCAGCATCAGATCACTCACTTGTCATGGAGGGAATAGAAGAAGGGAGACTCTTGAAGCTGAAAGGTTCATCTGCTCATGCTCAAAACTTATGCTTTCATTTCTAATATGATGAAGTACATTTCATCAAGTCTTTTTTTATGGCATATTAATTTGGACCTTAAATTCCTTAATGACCTTGTTTGTGAAGAAAAATGGTGTTGATCGTTGCCTACAATTCTAGAGAAAACCTGAGAATGTAGTGCGTGTTCTAGGAAAGCTAGCAAAGGCAGCCATTTCATGATTCACCTCAAGAAAGTACATAGGAAACTTGAACTTGTTCATTCAGATTTATGTCGCCCTATGCCTATTTATTCTGCAAATGGAAACAAATACATGATGACATTTATTGATGACTACACCAGAATGTGTTGGATTTACTTACTGAAGAATAAGTCTGATGCTTTTCAAACTTTCAAGAATTTTCATGTATGGATTGAAAATGATGCACAAACACATATTGGCTCTCTACGTACTGATAATGGAAAATAATACACCTCAAACGAATTTGAAAATTATCTTCGTCAACATGGAATCAAACATCAAACAACTGTGCCATATAATCCACAACAGAACGGTGTAGCTGAAAGAATGAACAGAACTATTTTAAATATGGTCCGCTCCATGTTATTTTTCAAGAATGTAAAATTGATATTTTGGGCTGATGCAGTTCTATGTGCTGTTTACATAAAGAATAGGTGTCCTTCAAGTTCAATTAGAAACAAAACTCCTTTTGAAATGTGGCATGGCCACATTCCTTCGGTAAAGCATTTCAGGGTCTTTGGGTCCACATGTTATGCCTTGATACCCAAGGGTCAAAGGAACAAACTTGGTGCTAGAAGTAGAAAATGTATCTTCTTGGGGTACTCCAATACCTCCAAAGGATATCGTCTCTATGATGAAGCAAATAAGAAGTTTTTAATAGCAAGAGATGTCATATTCCTTGAATCTTCCAAGAGTGACAAGGTTGTTGAGCAGCAACTTGATCGCCTGGATAGATTCACACATGCAAAGTATTTCCAAGAATTTGATAATGTGATTCCACATCTTGAAGGGGGGATTCCGATATTGAATCAAACTGTGGAATCATCTCCCCCACATGAAGAAACAACCACGGATGACACATTGGATGATGTGATTGACAGAATTGGGAGATTGAATCTCGAATCAATCCCAACTCAGTCAAATGACCAGCCTGGGCCATCTCAGAAAGGTCCTCCCAAATGGCTGACAAAGACACTGGAGGATGTTCATCCTGATGAGGTTGGAAAAACAGGAACAAGAAGTTCCACTCAACAAATTGAAGGTGATGTAGATAATTCTGATTCCCCTGTTGATATGGATATTGCTTATAACTGTGAATTGAGTTTGTCTACAGATCATGAACCAACTTCCTTCAAAGAAGCCGCTTCTCATGATGAATGGAAAGAAGCGATGCAGAAGGAGTATGATGCCTTGATAAAGAATGGCACTTGGAAACTGGTTGATCCGCCTTTGGGAACGAAACCAATTGGCTGTAAGTGGGTCTACAAGAACAAGTACAAAGCAGACGGCTCACTTGACAAGCACAAGGCCAGGCTTGTGGCAAAAGGATTCGCACAGAAGGAAGGAATTGATTATGAAGAAACGTTTGCTCCCACAACAAAATGGACCACCATCCGGACTCTCTTTGCCTTAGCAGCTCAGAGTGGATGGAAAGTTCATCAGATGGATGTAAAAACAGCATTCTTGAATGGATATCTGAAGGAGAAAGTTTTTATGTCCCAGCCAGAAGGATTTGTGATAAAGGGTCAAGAACACAAAGTTTGCAAACTTGTGAAATCCTTGTATGGCCTCAAACAAGCACCACGAGCCTAGTATGAGAAGTTGACCGAGCATCTTCTGAAACTTGATTTCAAACACTTTGATCTTGATGATGCAACTTTGTTTGTTAAGAAAGTTGGAAAAACAGTTGTATATCTTGTGGTATATGTAGATGATCTTTTGATAACAGGAAACAATGAGAGCTATATTGCATCCATGAAGAAAAAGTTGAAGAAAGGTTTTGAAATGACTGATTTGGGTCATGTTCATTACTATTTGGGTATTGAAGTAATTCAACATCCTAAATTCATATTTCTTTCTCAAAAGAAGTACATTGGATATCTCTTGAACAAATTTGGCATGGATGATTGTAATCCCTTAACCACTCCAATGGAACAAAACTTGAAGCTCACATCTATTGAAGGGAAGGAATTTGAGGATGCAACTAAGTATAGACAGCTTGTAGGAAGTCTTATCTACCTGACCACCACCAAACCTGACATTTCATTTGCTGTTGGAATCCTCTCAAGGTTCATGCAAAAACCTTGTGAAGGACATTAGTCTGCTGCAAAAAGAGTGCTAAGGTACTTGAAGGGGACTCAAGACTTTGGACTCAAATATACACAGGTAGGCGACTTCAACTTGATCGGATACTCTGATTCAGACTTTGATGGCGACAAAGAAACAGGGGTGTCTACTACAGGTTACACCATGAGTCTTGGATCAGGGGCTGTCTCATGGAGATCACGCAAACAGTCAGTTCCAGCAGATTCCACGACCGAGGCAGAATATGTGGCAGCAGCTGAAGCAACAAAGGAAATTGTGTGGCTCTGGAAAATCCTGGAAGATTTACAGATGAAACAAATGTATTCCACTCCACTCATGATCGACAACACTTCTGCAATAAAGTTGGCCAAGAACCCAAAGTTCCATGATCGAACAAAGCACATCAATACAAAGTACCATCTCATTCGACATCATGTTCAGGCCAAGACCATCCATCTACATCATTGTTCCACAAATGAGCAAACTGCTGACATCTTCACCAAAGCACTTGGAAGAGAGAAGTTTGAAAAGTTCAGATCGATGCTTGGACTTACCAACATCCCTTCGGATTAAAGGGGGGAATGTTGACACCTAATCCTATGGATGGGTGTGCACATTTATTTTTGTATATTATTTGTTATTAGGAAATAAGGAAGGCCAAGAGTCATTGGGAGCTGAATCCCAATAGCCTCACCTCCCATCTATAAGAGCATGTACATTCTTCAGCTAATACACATTGCAGATTTGAGGAGTTACCTCCTGGTTTGACACTTATTATGAATGTATACACGGGTTGCCTTCACAAAATTAGCATATACATTGTATCCATACGTGGGTTTCTTTCACAAAAGTAGCGTATACATTGAGAAATATTTCCCGTTTCATTTCTGTGGCACTTACTGGAATTCCTTTCACTGTCACATCTGAACTGACCTATAGAAACATCATTTTTACATCTTTAAAACATATGTTTCTTATCAAAAGGCAACTCATCAAGTAGGTTTCCATCAAGAACAAATTCATCAAGTAGGTTTCCATCAAGGACAACATATTGCAACATATTGCCAACAATCTCCCCCTTTGGACTTCATGGCAACCATGATGGTGTTTTATCATCACAATAGATTAATCATAACCATTATTCAAAAACCAAAATACTCTCCCCCTTTGACATCAAGGGAAAAGGGTGGATCAAAACCAAAAACAAGGTTTCTCTTCCCTTGTAGAAAGATGAGCTCTGAAGATCTGATGTGTGCTCATTTTACCATGCTCCCCCCTGAGTTCATGCTGGATCTTTAAACTGTTGTTTCAATGAAGTACATGATTCAATCGAGTATGACCTTGCCTATCACCAAGGACTCATACTTACATTAATGATCCAACCAAGTGGAATTGCAAATTTGACTCAACTTCCCAACCAAGTGGGTTTGCAAATTTGAACAATTTCTTACATGACTGACTATAACAATTTTACATCATAGGTCTCAACATGACCTTTTCATAAAATTACAAATATGACTATTTATGACCAAAACCAAAGAATATCAAACATGAGATCATAAAACAGCAACCAATCAGAATGCCAACAATGCATCCTTTTCCACAAGACAAGTGCTCCCCCTTAGCTTGTGCATCCTGAACATCTTCAACAACCAAATCATCAAAGCATCTTCATCAAGGAGAAAAATATCAGCAAATGATATAGAAAGATGAATACTAAAACAACAACAGATATTACCCAACAGCACCACAACTGTTCTAAAATGCTGACCTAGAGAAATTCTATCAACAAAGCCCATACACGGTTTTATGCATTGAAACTCGTGTATATACACGATTCTCCTTTATGAAACCCACGTATCGAATTCAATCTTCTGAAATTAATCATATTTGATCAGAGATGCAGAGACAACTCCCAGCTTCTGTCTGAGATATTCGAATGCTTCCCTAGGAAGATGTTTAGTAAATATATAAGCAACTTGTTCTTTGGAGGGAACATACTCCAATTTAACCTTTTGTTCAAGCACTTGTTCATGTAGGAAGTGGTAATTGATAGGAATGTGCTTGGTCTTTGAATGCATAACAGGATTCTTTGAGATACTAATGGCACTAGTATTATCACAAAAAATGGAGATGGAAGGTGAACATTTGATTTGAATGTCTTGTAGAGTCTACATCATCCAAAGTAGTTGTGCACAACATGACGCGACAGCCAGATATTATGCTTCTTCTGTAGATAAGGCAATAGAGATTTTTTTCTTGTTGAACCAAGATACCAATCGGGGCCCCATATAGAATGCACCACCACTGGTGATTTTTTGATCATCAAAATTTCCAGCCCAATCCGCATCTATGTAAGCATGAAGAGTGAGATCAGCATTCTTTGGATACCATAGACCAAAGTATTGAGTCCCTTGTAGATATTTGAATATTCTTTTTACAGCTTGAAGGTGTGACTCTTCTGGATTAGCTTGGAATCATCCAACAATCCCAAGTACATGAATAATGTTAGGTCTTGTCCCGGTTAGATAAAGTAGACTTCCAATCATGGATCTATATTCTGGTTGATTCAACATGGGAGAATCATCATGAGAACTGAGGTTACACCTATTTACCATTGGTGTGCTTACAGGTTTGAAATCTTCCATCCCATACTTCTTCAGAATTTGCTTAAGATATTTTTCTTGTGATAAAAATATGCCAGCTGTTGCTTGTTACACTTGTAAGCCAAGAAAAAATGTTAGTTCCCCAAGTAAAGACATTTCAAATTCTTGCTGCATAATAGAAGAAAATTTCTGACTCATGGACTCTTCATTACTCCCAAAAATGATGTCATCAACATATACAACTACAGTCAATAGTTTATCATTTTCAGTTTTTGTGTATAAGTTACTATCAACAGATCCTTTTGAAAAGCCTTGTTGATGAAGATATTTGTCAAGACGATAGTACCATGCCCTTGGAGCTTGTTTGAGACAATATAAAGAATTTTTAAGTTTACAAACAAGTTTTTCATCATTTCCCAAAATGAATCCTTCTGGTTGTTCTATATAAACTTCTTCTTCTAGATCACCATTGAGGAAAGCAAATTTAACATCCATTTGATAAACTTTGAATTTTTGAGAGCTTGAAAGGGAAAGAAACATTCTTATGGCTTCAAGTCTAGCTACAAGAGAAAATTTTTCTTCAAAGTCTATACCTTCTTGTTGAGCATAACCGTTACAAACAAGTCTAGCTTTGTTTCTAATAACATCTCCATTTTCATTTAACTTGTTTTTAAATATCCATTTTGTTCCAATAACATTTTTATCATGAGGTCGTGGAACCATTTCCCAAGTATGATTATTTTCAATCTGTTCAAGTTCTTCATTCATGGCTTGAATCCAACATTCATCTTTGCTAGATTGATTGACATTATGTGGTTCAATAGTGGATATAAATGCTAGATAACTAGGAGATCCTACAAAAGTTCTTCTTGTTTGGAAACCTGATCACTTTTCTCCCAAAATTTGAGATTCTGGATGATTCTTTTGAACAAACCTGTATGGGGCCTTTTCAGATAGATCTTCTTCTGGTGCTTCATTGGGTTCACCTTCTATATTGTTGCTATTTTATGCAGGAAGATATTCATCACCTTCATCTTCCTTTGTTATTGGTATTTCCTTGTTTGGAGCTGAGAGAGACTCATCAATTACAACATCAATACATTCAAAAATCTTCCTAAGTCTTTTATTGTAAAACTTATATACTTTACTTCTTGAAGAGTAGGCAATAAATATTCCTTCATCTACTCTTGGTTCAAATTTACCAAGTTTTTCATCATTTTTCTTGATAAAGCATTTGCTTCCAAAAAATCTAAAATGTTTTACAGTTGGAAGATTACCATACCAGAGCTCATAAGGAGTTTTATCACTATTCACACGGACATAAGCCTTGTTAAGAATGTTTACTATGGTATGTGCTGCTTCTCCCCAATAGGTATCAGGTGTTCTAGAATCATCAAGCATAGCACAAGCCATCTGTTGAATTTTTCTATTCATTCTTTCTGCCACGACATTTTGTTGTGGGGTTCCAGCTACAAAAAACTGTCTTTTTATGCCATGTTGTTCATAGAAATCAAATAATTCATCTGATATATATTCCCCCCCACAGTCAAATCTAAGACATTTTATTTTTAGATCTAATTCATTTTCAACCAGAGCTTTGAAGATCTAAAATTTTTCGAATGCTTCATCTTTGTGTTTTAGTAACCAAATCCAACACATTCTAGAGAAGTCATCAATAAATAGAATATAGTATTGTTCTCCACAGGGTGAATTTTTCCTTACAGGACCACATAAATCAGTATGTATAAGTTCAAGAGGCTTACTTACCGATCCTTCTTTTCCATTAAATTTCACTCTGGTTTGCTTACCCAATTGGCAAGATTTGCATATGATATTTTCAGGTAGAGTGATGCGGGGAAGATCATGAACTACTTTGAGTCTGCTAGATTTGCTGATTTGAGAGAAACTCAAATGCCCCAATCTTCTGTGCCATAACCAATTTTCTAAAGATTTACCCAAGTAACATTGGTCTTTGCAACCTTTAAATACATATAGATTGCTTGGTGTTCCAGTTCCTTTTATTACTGTTTTTCCTGTGTCAAGTTCACGTACCACACATTCTTTTGAACTAAAGACAACTTCATTTCCTTGATCCCACATTTGACTCACACTTAACAAGTTATGTTTTAATCCATCCACATACATAACATTGTTAGCTTTTACCTTTTCTTTTAGAAAAATAGAGCCTTTTCCTTTAATGACAGCATGAGTATCATTTCCAAAGGCAACATTATTTTCTCTTTATAGAGCATTGTATGCAAGGAGTTTATTTCTATCACCTGTCATGTGTTTTGAGAATTTTCTATCAATGTACCATTGATTTTCTTCCCCTTCTGCAAATAATGCTATGCCACAATTCTCAACCTATAGGCCCTTCTTTCTTCATACCTTGGAATTTGAAGGTACATGCTCTTTTGGTTGGAGTTTTCTCCTGCATTCAGATTCTCCATGACCAAAGTTATTTCAATAAGCACATTCAATTTCATTTTGAAGAGGAGAAAAGTTGTTATAAGTATTCTTCTTTATTCCAGTCTCATTTCTTTGCTTTCTTGCTTCTCTAGTCATGATGGTTTTGTATGCAACACATTGAACAACTTTATGACCAAAATTATGACATGAGAAACATTTCCCATTAAAGAAGAAATTTCTACGATCATGAAACCTTCTATTTGTGTTTACCTACAGATTGGTGTTTCTCTGTTTGATATTTTTGATATTATTCTTTGTATTGAAGTGGTCATGCTTTACCTGTGAAGTTTCTTTTTTTTCTTGGTGAGTGACAAAATGTTGTAGGTTGGCTTTAGTTGCATTTAGATAGCTTGGTGCTGAAGACTGAGAGGATTCTTCGATATATCCAAGACCTGTCTTTACAAAAGGAGAGCGTTGAACCTTGATAATTTCATCTAAGGTTTCAGTTCCTTTATAAAATCTAAGATTTAAAGTTTTCTCTTTCTCAATTTCCTTTCTTAGACTCACTATTTCACATTCTAATTTCTCATTGTGCTTCTTCTTTTCTATAAGCTGATTCTTTACAGTATCTATGGAAATTTTGTTTTCTTCCAAACATATTTTGAGCTGATTAATTTCTTCAAGAAAATCATTCTCTTCTAGAGCATCCATAAAGGTGTCTTTAGCCTCACTAGAATCTTTTTCAAAAGCCATGAGAAGTCTAACATCTTGATCAGATTCTCCTTCTTCACTATTTGATAGCCTATCACTATCTTCATGAGTATAATAAATTTTTCTATAGATAAACTGATTCTTATTTAATTTTGTCACTTCCTTTCCTTTTTCATGTTTTTCTTTATGAGGACACTTAGCAGCATAATGACCAACTCTTCCACAAGAGAAAAATTTAAAAGGAAGCTTACCTTTGAATCTTCCAGTGCCAAGTTGTAGCTTCTTTACAAAATTTATCTCATCTTCTTCTAAACCGTGCCCTGATCCTTCTTGTTCTTCTACTTCTTTTCCTTTTGCAACAACTCTAAAGACAACTTCTTTGACTTCAGATGGACCTCCTTTTCTCATTTCAAAAGCAGTCAAAATACCATGAAGTTGAACAATAGTGAGAGTTTGTAGATCCTGCTTCTCTTCAATAGCAGACACTTTTGACTCAAATTTGGGAGTTAGATATCTTAAAACCTTTTCTACCATAGTAGTGTCAATTATGGTTTCACCCTGATTTCTCATACAATTTACAATATCATCTAGACGTAAAATGAAATTGGCCATGCTTTCCTCATTATGCATCCTGAGATTTTCATATTGAATTCTGAGAGTTTGGAGTTTAGCACTTTTTACCTTGGTATCACCTTCATAGCTTAGAATGATTTTATCCCATATCTCCTTTGATGTATTCAACTGCATGACTTTGAGAAATTCTAATTCAGTCAGACTTCCCAATAATTCATTGACCACCTTTGCACTAGTTTCATATTTCTTTCTTTCTACTGCATCTGCTGGAACTGATGCTGCATATTGATAACCTCCTTCAACTATAGCCCATACATCTGCTCCAAGAGACTGAAGATAGGATCTTTTCCTTGCCTTCCAAAAGATTAAATTGTCTCCATTGAAGAGAGGAGGCTTGATAGATGTTGTCCCATCTATATTTCTCATCTTAGCTAATCTTTCTTCTAGCGATTAAGCTTCTTCAGAAGAAACTGCTCTGATACCAATTGTTGGGAAAAATACTGAGAGGGGGGGTGAATCAGTATTTAGAAATTTCTGATAAGATTTTAAATTTCACTTTATATAATTCCATACGCAGCTTTGATGAACCCAACTCGTGTATACACGTGCATATAATAAAAGCAACTAGCGTATATTGATATAATTTTGTAGATTAGAAAACATTTCCAGGAATAATATTTAAGTCAGTTTACCAGTCACGCATCTGTTAGATAATTAGTAATTATGTGCAGTAACAATAGTATAAATCATCACATAAGAGCATCACACATGAACACCAGAATTTAAGGTGGAAATCCAATTCGGGAGAAAACCACCACTGTTGTTGTCTCTATCTTCAATGTTTATTATATGGAAAAATGTTTACAATATTGTACTCATGCAGACTCATATCAGTACACAGGCATCTAACTGTAGAGGGCTACAACCTTCTCACTTTTTCCAGCTGTTACTGGAGGGCAGCTACAACCCCCTAATCTCGTTTACCAGCCACTACTGGAAGTAGAAGCTCCCTTCCAGTAGATCAAAGGCTTCTAGTATGAGGGTTGGTCATACTAGACCAAAAAATATCAACACAACTCTTCATAAAAATCAACAACCATCAACTTTACCCAATACTTCAATCAAAATAGTGAGAGCACTATAACTAGAACTCAGAAATAACCCAAACTTCAAAATAAATATGTAGATACAAACTCAACCCTAAACATCCATCAACTTAAAATGCATATGCTACTTCGCTTCACTGAACCCACGTGTATATTCACTTTCCTTCACACCAACCTGCATATAGCTCTGTGAATACTATTTTTCAAAATGTAATCAGTCACAGATATAGATCTGAGGCTTTTAGTCAGATATCTTTAGAAAAGAAAAACCCTTCATCAGTTAGTCACCATCAACTATGTTTATTCTCTCATTAACCATATTTGTACATAATCATCATAGCAGCATATACAGTATTCAAACAACCCAGATCTACAAGAAGAATTCATTGACAGACAACAGAAAAATAGCAAAAAAAACAGAAAAACCTCTGCAATAAGCTTTAGAAAACCCTAACTTCCATACACGCCTTTTCTGAAGCAATCCCGCGTATATACGCGCTTTTACTGAGACGAACTAGCGTATAGATATCTATACATAAACTTTGAAGAATGAACTAGATCCATAGAATTTACCCAAATTTCTTCACTTGACTTCAGCAAACTTGCGCTAGGTCATAGATCTAATCATCTCTTCATATGGATCACACAAAAGCATAGTCATTTCAGATCTAGAGATCTTGAACCATCATTGTATCCATGGGTGCATCATTGATTCAGATCTATCAATTAAAACAGAGTTCATCCCATGCAGATATGTCTTAGAGAAAATTATTCAGTAACAACCCTTACTCATGCACACCTTTGGACTATAATCTTCTTCTCCTTATATAGATTTATCCTTTACCAATACCATGAGTCAAAACCACACAACTGTAGACTGTATTCTTGGACGGAATCAAATATACAATACAATGCTCAATACTGTGGGCTAATACCATGGTAATGCCCCTTGGTTTCATAATTTTAGAGCGTAAAAGGCATACATGACTTGGATTGTTCTTATCCGTGTGTATATGCGACTTCTTGTCATAAAAATTGCATATATACTTATTCTGAATGTATACACGGATTGCCTTCACAAAAGTAGCATATACATTGCATCCATACGCTGGTTTCCTTCACAAAATTAGCGTATACATTGAGAAATATTTCCTGTTTCATTTATGTGGCACTTACTGGAATTCCTTTCTTTGTCACATCTGAACTGACCTATAGAAACATCATTTTTACATATTTAGCTCATAGGTTGCTTATCAAAAGGCAACTTATCAAGTAGGCTTCCATCAAGAACAACTTCATCAATTAGGTTTCCATCAAGGACAACATATTGAAACATATTGCCAACAGTATGATGCGAAACCACATAGTGAGAGCACCCCTTTATACTTATCGTACTGTGACACCGCCCGATATACCCAAAAGTATGTGGACGAGCTACGATATACTTACGTACGTGGAGTGAGGTATCATACTTGGAATGTATCACAGACAAGTTAACGACAACTGCTATGTTTTATGACACCGGAACACGTCTCTAGCCTAGACCTTCTAAATGTTATTATTATGGTTCCAATGATTTGTTAGGTAAATTGAGATTAATTTTATGTTGATCTTTCTTAACAATTTTCCTTTAAAAGGTTCACAGCGACGATGTAATGGAAAATTCCTAAAATGAAACTAAGAATGATAACCAATATTTCACTTTGAATTTCTCAATGAAAAGCCTAGCTACTAGAGGGAAAAAGAAATCAATTTGTGAGAAAAAAAATCAGAAAACACAAACTAAATGTAGGTTTCCTAATTGTTCCTTTTGCAAAACACACAAAAAATCCTACATGCAAATGAAAGTTTTTCTTTTTTAGTTCCTTTAATGTTATGATTGCAGAAAATAAATTAAGTGCACTAAACCAAAAAATCAAATGCTTTTTATTTCCGAGAAATGAGGAATACAAACAACAATTTATCTTTTGAAGGAAAAATGAGGGATTTAACAACAATTTCTCCTATCAGGAAATGAAGAATTTACGACAATTTCCTATTTTGAAAGCAAATGAGCTTAATGCGACAATAAAAATACTTTGAAATAAATCTGTTAATGATAAATAAAAACGTTTTTAAACAAACATTGAACAAATTTTCTTCCAAAGGAGGAAGAAATATATAGATTCATTGGTCAATATGAGGTTCAAACTTTTCAAAACACAACAGCAAACACACTGAATCAATTTGCAAAGACAAATTCAAGGAATCTGGATGGTTTCAGGAGTCATCGTAGTCTCTAAGGGGAGACAGTGCTCTACAACGCAGGCCTGAATGGGAGACAGTGCTCTGCAAAGCACTGTGTCCTATCCAAGAGTGCGTTGGGCGCAATGTATAAAGAAAAACACCACTGTTTAACACACTTCTTTTGCAAATTAAGATCTGAAAAAGTTTTATCTTTGTGAATAACAACTACTGGGTGGATAAACAAAGAAAATCAGAGGCTAAGTCACCTATATCTAAGAGAAAATTTTCCCCAGCGAAGTTGCCAATTTGTTGGGCAGAATTGTGAATTACGGATAAAACACGCTTCCCTAGACAAATGATAGTCTAGAAAAATAGATTAAAGACTATATGACTACCTTTCCTAACTCACAACAGACACACATAAATTCGTAGAGGCTTACTTTCAATCCAAGCGCTTTTAAATGGCTCCTTCTGTCACTTCTGTTGTAGCTTCAAATTCAAGCGGTTTGTAGGCAAAATGCTTCCTGCAAGAAAGAACATTAAAACAAAAAAAGATAGCAATAAAAAAGACGTCTATTCAAGTTATTTAGCTAAATCAGTAAAGCATAAACCATATACATCAACTAAGATCTTACAATATGGAAAATCAAAGCCAATACAGATGCATATAGAGAAAATTAAGTTGTATTCTTTATTTATGATAGAAGGAGAGGTTAGAACCCAAGGAATGATTTGAAGTGACCCTTCTAGCAACGATCCTCAGCCTCATCACAGTATAAATATCTCCAACAGTTGTTACACAAATCTAACTCTAAATTGAAAATCCACCAGAATTTCTCTACTCAAATTATTCCTTATCAAACACTTAGATCTGTGCTCATTTTATAGAGGAGATGAAGGTTTTTTTGCAATCAATGAATTTCCAATAATAGGTAAGACATGTTCCCAATCTTGTAGATGTCAAATGGACACTTGGATTCGAAGCTTGACACATGTGAACTCTTCTATAAGGCACTGGCCAAGTGGAGATTCCAGAACAATGAGAATTTCGCTCCCAATGTGACCAATGCACCCATAGATGTCAGGAAGTGCTTTGCAAAGAAGCCTTGCATGGGGATACCTGCATATGTAACTCATTTAGTCCCCTTAGAGGCAGCGCTGATGAGCTCTCATGTGCTATATAATAAAATTCAAACCTTGGAAACCTTTGTTTAATGAAATTCATGCTTGATTTTTCTTGTTCTTGCCTTAGGGCATGTAGCAACTTGAAATGATGGGGAATGATAGACCCTTAGTAATTGGTCCTGGAGATGATGCCTAATTAACCAGGTCATTGGGAATGATGCCCAAATTAACCTATAACATTTTTACCCTTGGAAGTTTTATCCGCTAGATTGGCCTGGAAAACATTCACTTCCATGGTTTTACCAGAATTCAGGATCGGCTGAGAAGCAGTATCATTGGAAGGAGTAGATTTTTTCTTCCAATGATTCGAAGGAGAAGAATTTCGAGAAGTCTAAGACACAAAACTGATGATACTTTTAACGGATGGTATCTCCGGTGCTTTGGAAGTTACATGTCGAGGGGCATTAAGGAAGAGTTCGTACAACGTGTCGAACTAAGAATACACGAGATCAACATACTGGGCACAAGAAATGGCTTTTTCCTCAGTAATGCATGCCCCAATAGCAATGTCCTTAGCAATTAAAGCAACAAAGGAGGTAGTGAGCGAATTAGTCAGAAGCTGATCAGGAATCTCAAACTTGATTAGACAACAATGATGCCTCCATTCATGAATATAATCAGAGATATGGGTAGCTCGATCTTGCTTCAAGGATATGAGGAGGTGTGTCCCAGTTTTCATATCGAACTGGTAACTACAAGTGTGTGAGAAATGCCATGGATAAAGAGTTGAAATCTTAGGAGACGCCACAAGAAATTTTGATGTACCACCTGGTAGCAGCACCAGTGAGAGTCCATTGAAAAAGACAGAGTCGAATAGAATCATCAACCCAAGAGTTAGAGGAACACCAAAGGTGGTATGTCATAACATGCACTTGGGGGTCTTTGGACTTTCCCTTAAATTTGGGACAATCGCCAGGAATTTTAGTTGGAACTGAAGGCCAATATGGGTTATGAAGGATAGGATCGTTCGTAAACTTTGACAAATCAGATAGTTCCAATGTAGCAAGGAAAGGTAATTGAGTATTGAAAGGCATTGTAGGTTGTTGATAAAGACAAACATTTAGATTCCACCCAGGTTGAGAGAAAATTTTCCCCCATATGTTTTGTCCCAGAGGATTCTGTCCATAGGGTTTATAAGCCTTAAAGTTCTTCCAATACATGGGTTGAGGACTAGGATATTGATTCTGAGAATACCACTGAGGTCCTTGCTGAGCAACATATGGATTTTTCTGCAGAATAAAAGTAGTTCCTTGAGGTACATTATACAACACCTAAGTTTGACCTGGCAGAAGATACGCAGTGCCTTGAGGAGCATTGTATACCATCTGGGATTGACCTTGAGGAATATAAATGGTGCCTTGAGGTTGAACAGGCTGCCCCTGGGGTACAGGTTGACCAGGATACTGAGGTTGTGTAGTATCCCCAAATCAGGACTGCTAGCAAGGCATGACTGGAAAACGAATTTTCCAGGAATGGCTGCTACAGAATATGAAATCAGCCCTTAGATCCCTTATATACGAGTATCTAAGTCCTAAATTCAAGAGGATATCAGAAACAAATCTTCTTAGGTGGGTTAAACAGATCTCCCACACCTAATAAGGCTTGAAAACTGCCCAACAAGTGACTACAGTAATACTGCTTAGAAAATAACGCAGTTTCAGAAAAGAAAGAGCAGGAGGCCAATAAAATGTCCTTCAAAAGTATTTATAGCAGAAAAGTAATTGTATAACGAAGTCCATGAGATGCATAGCTGAAAATACAATACAAATACAGAAGAAATGCCCTCAAAAGAGGGGCTACAACCACATAAATGACTGAAGCTGCCTTGACAGCGTTATTTTATTAGGCTAAAAAATGATGTAGGTTACATTTCAGATCTAGATCATATCTGTGCATAAAAATTCAGATACATATCAGATCCATGCACTAGAAAGGCTCCTCTTTCATATCCCCTTGGAATTTTGGGGTTTACACCAAGCATAAGAAGTAGATCTGAGATCTAGGAATGCAGATCTACAGGATGATTCAGAAATTCTGAAGTGTTCAGAATATACAGATCAGATCTAAAAAGTAAAAAGTGTATATCTCCTCCAATAGATCTCAAAGTGAAGGGAAGATCCCCAACACTCAGAAACCAACTCTCCAAATGGTGCACCCAAACTCCCTGCAACACCACCTACAAGAATAACGCAGATATGGGGTAGAAACTATGTTGTAGGGGATAGATAGCTGATGGTCACATGTCAAGATCAGGAACTGAAGCTCATGCACTCCAATACGCTTCCTCCAACAGAGAAGAGGCCTCCTCCACTGAAAAAGAGCACTAAAATGTCTTAGATTTGAAGAGATCTAATCTCCACTTGCTGCAGCTTGCAAAGAAAACCAAACCCTCACTGGATATGAGTTGTAATTGAAAGGAGAAGATTGGACTTCAAGCCAGATAGTGGACATTGCAACACAAACTCTCCCAAGAGCTACTCCATGGGAATAGGAGGAGTTCCTAAACAGGAAATTCCAATGCTAAACAACATGTGCAATCTAGGCTAAACAACCAAGAAAGCTATATGGTCTAAACAGAAAATATATCAAAGATCATATGATGAAAAACCTCCTCATGCTTCCTTCCCCTTCCTTTTATAAGATGAGAGTGTGCAAAACCATAAACCACTTTCAATGGACTCATCCTTTTCACACAAGATATCTTCAACTAGAATTACATTATGCTTCATTGATGAGCACTCCTCCAATACATCACTGTAGATCTAGTCAAATTTTATCCATTCAAGATGATTAACCCCTTTCACACATAAGGGTGCTTATTTACATAGCCAAGATTTATCCTTTTTCATATTTGGCATTGATTTATTCTTCATTAGGAGTTTGATTAACCCCCTTTGTACATTTATTCATCTAAATAGATTTTTAAAGAAAAAATAATATTCCTATTAGCTACATGCTAATTGAGGAATATTATAGTATTCCCCTTGCAAATGTTGCTTGTCCTCAAGAAACTGCAACGGTGTTGCAAAATCTCCCCTCTTCTTCTTGTGGCCTCCTCCAACAGTCTCCACCATTGCTTCAGATTTTCTGCAATAATTCTGTCTCCCATCCCAAATATGCAAGTTGGTCTTTGGTAGATAAAACAAATGGCTCACATCATGAAAGAAAGGAAGGTCTATATGGAAACCTCCTTGCTGATTGTAATATCCCAAAATGTGATCTGCTAGCAAGGCATGACTGGAAAACACATTTTCCAGGAATGGCTGCTACAGGATTTGAAACCAAGACCTGAATTCCTTAGATCTGTGTATCTAAGTCCTAAATCCAATAGGAGGCTCAAAAGAAATCCCTCTAGGTGGGTTAAACGGGTCTCCCACACCTAGTTGTATTCAGAAAGTGCCCAGTGGAGGGACTGCAACAATTCTTGAACAAGAGATGGAATTGCAGCGTTATTTATATTAGCTGTGAGACAAGAAGATGTAATAGCCTTCCCTTTGATATTATAGCAGAAAATTTATACAGTTATTTGAGGAATCAGTCACTCAAGCTAGGCAATGAAAACCTCAACAGGACATGTATAAGACATTGAAGAACACTGCTACACATAATTTACACAAGGCTATATCAGCGCAGTTTATAGGAGACGCTACAACATGTTTAATGCTAATACAAATATATAATAATATATAGTTCAAGAAATGTGGGGTAGCAAGCCCTCAACCCCTGAAAACAATAGTACAACAATCCTTAGGAGGATTGGTTGAAATATATACAAAATGGAAAAACTGCAGAAATGTCGGAGTTGCAGTGTAGCAGCTGCAACTCAAAAAATGAATGGAGATGGCTGAAGATGATCCAAAATCTGAAATAGACCTCCTCCAATAGATATCTCAAGTGATAGGCTGATCCTAACACTGAATATCTCACCCTCCAAAATAGTGGTACAAATCCTCACTGCAGATACACACTAAAATAACGCAGTCAAGGAGAGGGAATGCGCTGTAGTAGATGGGAGATGCTTGGCTTGATGCCAAGATATGAAAATCAGATCTGAAATATTCCTAATTGATCCCCCATAGGAATAGAATCTCCCTCCTCTGAAAGATAAGCCCCAGAAGTGGTGTAATGGAACTCTCCACTGCAACACCCTGCAACACAACCCAGCTCTAAACAGAAACTGCATTGTAGCTAAAGGAGGTGGCTTGGCCTTGAGCTTGAATGTGGATAAATGCAGAAAAATCCCTCAAGAGGCCTCTCAAGAAGGGGAAGGAATCCTGAACAGGAATTCCTTATGCTATACAACATTGCAACTCTGCTAAACAGCTCGAGAATGCAAAGAGTCTAGATAGACCAAAATCAAATACTCAAACATGCCCTCTATGGCTGCCTCTTCCTCCTTTTATGAAAATTAAAGCCTTCTTGCCTTGGACCCCACACATTAGGGTTTCCTTCACCAAGTAATATTCCTCCCATTCAAACTACGTTGTCTTCCCAAGCAATCCATACCTTCTTTGGCAGCGCTGTTGACTTGGTCAAACTTAACCTTGTCCTCATGCATTTTCCCCCTTTTCACACTGTAAGGTGAAAATTAAAGCTACTTTATTGATCCCCTTCACACTATGAGGGATTTTATTCCTACTCATGGGTCTCCTCACCCATTTTATTCACCTCCTAGATGGCATAAGTAAAAAAAATGTTCAAATTAGCTTCATGCTAATTTTGGGAACATTACAGTCCTCCCCTCTCAAGGATAGAACTGAGTTATTCCTCCTCCTCTCCCTGTAGCATCCATGTATGATGAAATCTTCTAAGTAAAAGGATTCTATCTCATCAATCAAATCTCCACATTGCTCCTCCTCAACATGCAAGTTAGCTACCAAGCTATCATCATGCAAAGGTGAAGTACTCAAGAGGATAACAAAGTGATGTCTAGAGGTTCCTTTGAGGAATGGGATCTGAAATCTAATGGGAACTATCTCTCTTATATTGATCCTCCATCCCCAAGATGTTAGCCATGCAAAATGAGTCACCTTCCAACTAGGCAACTCCTGAAACTTACCTTCCACCTTTGGCTCATGAAAAATAGGTGGGCTGAAAAATCTGAATATGGTAGACAAGGTAGCCTACCCCACGCTGTCCATCTCTCCACTTATGATAAGTGTAGAGTGTTGGCTGATCTTGGGCTGCAATCATGCTGCCCTTAAATGGAAATATGAGGACTAGATCTCCAAAGAACTCTATTCCAACGTTGCAAATCAAGCTGGCCCAAACCATTCCATAAATGATGAGTTGGAAGTCACCATCATATGGAGTCCATTCGATCCTATGGCCTCCCTCATAAAGAGACAAATGTGTTGCTGTGGTGGCCATATCATCTCCCATGCTCCCCTTAGAACATGTACTACAAAATATATGGAGATCTTCTCTCCCAAAGGACACATCCATCCAATGTGTCTTCCTCCCAAACATGCTCCTCATAAAGACAGAAATAATAGAAACATAGGGAGCCAAAATGAGAATCATGCTCGCTACCATATGTAATAAGTGAGAAGGAAAATGGTCTCTCAAATGTAACCAATGCAGCTTGACTCTCAACTGTAATAGAGACTGGTAAAATGTGTGGCTTTTCAACCACTTTCTTGCTGCCCCAATATCCTCATAAGTATGGAGGAAGTGAATGATGTATGGTGTAGAGTGAGCATGTCCTCCATAATACAACTCCTCCCCAAGTCCTCTTAGGGAATGGCCATCAATCATGCTTATAGCCTCAGGAATGCTCCTCCTTGGAGCAACATCATTCACATATATGGCTAAGGGATACATACATACATTATATAAATCATCATGTAAACAATCAACATCCTTACCATATGTTTTGCTCATGCAAAGGGAGTAGCTCATAGATGAGTCTCCTCTCATCCCCAAAGAGAAAAGAGGTGGCTGTGCTAACTCTTCCAAAGAGTTATGTCTCTTCTCCATTTTCACATGATCCATGCATCTCCTCATATGCTGATCATCCAATATCATGCAAACAAGAAGATCCTAGGAGTACTCCACCAACAATTGGGAGTTCCAATATGGAGCTATCCTCCATAGTGACAATGCTGCTAATCTATAATGAAGAACACATGTCATATGGCTTCCATCTTCTTTTACATCTCCCATGTCAAATATGCAAGTTGGAAGGCTGCTATCCTTCCCCTGCTGCTTCTGCCATAACGCAAAATCTGAAATGTGAGTGGGTAAAGAGGATGTTGAGAGAATGCCTCTCTCCTCCTTGAGTCTGCCCAAGACTCTTAGCGCTATACCCAGCTCTCCCAAGGTCTCCATCCTTCTAAAATAAATGAGTGGTGCCTCAACATGTGAAGCATCCATCCTCCTATGTTGATCCAGTGGTCTCCCTGGTAAAATGTCTCCATGCAATGAGACATCATCATCAAGAGATGACTACATATATGAATGGACAAATCTTCCCATGCTCTCACTATGCAATCCAGTCTCCCTCCTAGGTGAAAAAACCTCCAGAAATGGATAAGGGTGTGTACTCCTCATCTCATGATGCTGGTTCTTCTCCCTATCCCCTCCTTGTGTCTCCATGGTTTCACACCTCCTCATCCATGGCATATTTAGATCATGAGTTGTTCCATGACCTGTACACATGATATCCTGGGAAGTTTCTTACAAAAATACAAGAATCCATCTAGTTGGAGCTAGAGCTCCTTCTTCCTCTGCATGAGGCACTAGATACTCTCTAGATCTGACAACGCTGTTGCCCTCAACCTCTGCAACATGAATGGGAAACCACCCAATTATTAGATCCTCCATAGTTCTCTGAAGTGGTTTTGAGTTTCTATGCAAGGTTTTTGTTTGAGTTTTCTTGTTTGGATTCATCACATGTGTATCATGAATCCTCCTATCAAATATTTTCACTATTGCCTTAGTGAAACTTGCATAAGATGGAGTGTTTGCATTTTTTAAAGGAAAGGATTCAAAAATCCACCAAGCATAGACCTTACCTATCCAATGCAGTGCTGCAACCTTGATGGCTTCTTCTTCAGATATTTGGTGCTACTATAAGAAGGTATATAACTCCTCCACCCAAGCTTTGGTTGAGCATGTAGGTGAACCTTCAAAAGTATATAGAAGAAATCTATCTTGCTGCTCTCTTCCCTTCACCTTGATCTTGAAAAACTCTGAAAAATTGAGATGACCTCTGAATTTCTGAATTTGAGACTCATACTCTGTCAGGAAATCACTAAGATTCCCCCCCCTATCAACCTCTTCTTCTCTTCCCATCTCTCTTATGGTAATGCTAGGAATGTGACTACGTTGTACATCATAGGGTGTGGTTGCAGGCTCACACTCCTCATATGAAAATCTAGAGTTTTCTTTAGATTCAAACTCTTGTGGAGATTCTCCATACATATCCCTCCTTATCTTCTTGAGATCTTCATGAATATTTTTTACAGATTTAGGAAGAAGCTTTGTAAGCCTATCCCCTTTTTCTCCTCCAAAATATGGAGTCTTTTTCCTACTCATCTCTCTGTCGCCTTTTCGATGAGAATAGGAAGTGCAAGGTACTTCCTCTTCTATCTACTTATCCTCCTTAGGAAGGTTCCTCATGGATATGAAATATGATGAGATAAATCCTATCCTATTATGATCTCCTTCGGCTAAGACTCACAGGCTGAGCCAAGATTGTAGCTTTGATACCACTGTAATATCCCAAAATGGGATCTGCTAGCAAGGCATGACTTGAAAACGCATTTTCTAGGAATGGTTGCTACAAGATTTGAAACCAAGACCTGGATTCCTTAGATCTATGTTTCTAAGTCATAAATCCAAGAGGAGGCTCAAAATAAATCCCTCTAGGTGGGTTAAACAGGTCTCCCACACCTAGTTATCTTGAGAAAGTGCCCGGTGGAGGGACTAAAACAATTCTTGAACAAGAGATGGAATTACAACGTTATTTCTATTAGCTGTGAGACAAGAAGATGTAAATATCCTTCCCTTTGATATTATAGCAGGAAATTTATACAATGCTTTGAGGAATCAATCACTCAATCTAGGCAATGAAAGCCTCAACAGAACATGTATAATAAATTGAAGAACACCGCTACACAGAATTTACACAAGGCTATATCAGCGCAGTTTATAGGAGACACTACAACATGATGAATGCTAATACAATGATATAACAATATATAGCTCAAGAAATGTGGGGGAGCAAGCCCTCAACCCTTGAAAACAATAGTACAACAATCCTTAGGAGGATTGGCTGAAATATATACAAAATGGAAAAAATACAGAAATGCTGGAGTTGCAGTGTAGCAGCTGCAACTCAAAAAATGAATGGATATGGCTGAAGATGATGCAAAATATGAAATATGCCTCCTCCAATAGATCTCTCAAGTGATAAGCTAATCCTAACACTGAATATATCACCCTCCAAAATAGTGGTGCAAATCCCCATTGCAGATACACACTGAAATAACGCAGTCAAGGAGAGGGACTGCACTATAGTAGATGGGAGATTCTTGGCCTGATGCTAGGATATGCATATCAGCTCTAAAATCTTCCTAACTAATCCCCCGGAGGAATATAAGCTCCCTCCTCTGAAAGATAAGCCCCGGAAATGGTGTGATGGAACTCTCCACTGCAACACCCTGCAACACAACCCAGATCTAAATAGAAACTGCATTGTATCTGAAGGAGGTGGCTTGGCCTTGAGCCTAAATTTGGAGAAATGCAGAAAAATCCCTCAAGAGGCCTCTCAAGAAGGGGAAGTAATATTGAACAGGAATTCCTTGTGCTATACAACACTGCAACTCTGCTAAACAGCCCAAGAATGCAAAGAGTCTAGATAGACCAAAATCAAATACTCAAACATGCCCTCTATGGTTGCCTCTTCCTCCTTTTATGCAAATGAAAGACTTCTTGCCTTGGACCCCACACATTAGGGTTTCCTTCACCAAGTGATATTCCTCCCATTCAAATTGCACTGTCTTCCCAAGCAATCCACACCTTCTTTGGCAGCGTTGTTGACTTGGTCAAATTTGACCTTGTCCTCATGCATTTGCCCCCTTTTCACACTGGAAGGTGAAAAGTAAAGCTACTTTATTAATTGCTTTCACATTATTAGGGATTTTATTCCTACTCATGGGTCTCCTCACCCATTTTATTCACATCCTAGATGGCATAAGAAAAAACAATGTTGAAATTAGCTTCATGCTAATTTTGGGAACATTACACTGATCAATGGCCACTTCAAGATAGAAGTGATGAAAAACATGGGGAATTTAATCATCAATGAAGGACTCCCACCTCCATGTCATCATCCAAATGAAATGAATCACCTCCCAGCTAGGTAATTCATAGTAAATCTCCTCCCAATTTCTCATGAGAGGTATGCTCCAAGTGCTCCAAACAATCATATGGCCCACATCATAAAGAGACAAGTTAACTACTATAGTGGCCATATATTTCCTCATGCTCCCCTTAGAACATGTAGTGCAGAAAATGTAGGAAATTTCTTTCCCCAAGGACACATTCAACATATGTGTCTCCCTTCCAACCATATCCCCAACAAAGATAAGAACATCTTCAGCATATGGGATCATAATTAAGGTCATGCTATCTACCATATGTAATAAAGGAGAAGGAAAATGGACCCTCATGTGCAACCAGCGCAGTTTTACTCTTAACTACCATAGAGCATGATATTACAAGTGTTTTCCCCAACACTTGTTTTCTGCCCCATCCTTCTTGCATGCTTGGAGAATGTGTATGATGGTTGGTGTTAAGGAATCACACCATGAAGAGTACATCATCTCTCCAAGATCTCGCAAGGAATGGCCAACATCACCATTGTTCATGGCCCAAAGTGGTTCATGAAGCCCATAAGAAAAGGTGCCCCCTCTTAGAGCCAAGACCTGCACATGAGTGTTAAGAAAATTCAAGTATATAATAAATACAACATGAGGTTCAGCAATACAATGTTTATCATATACTTGTTTCAAATCAGCAAGGTAGCTCATGGATGAGATCCCTTTTACACTCAATGAATAAGGAGGTGGTAATGATAACTCTTCCCAAGAGTTATGTTCCTCCTCAACTAGAAAATGATTCATGCACTTACTCATATGAGAGTGCATATCATCCTTGATTTTTTCCCGCATGAATACATATAAGATATTGTGATATGTTTTAATGAAACTAGTGGGTTTTGAAAACAAGATCTCATAGGCTGCATTATGTAGTTTCTCCTTAAGCTTGGAGTCTCTAGCCAAATAGATCTGATCATGGGAATAGATTACTCCCTCAACTACTTTATACCTCAAATATATCATTTTCCCATCAAGAAACTTACATGTGAAAAGGTCCTTGGAGTATTCCATCAAAAGTTTGGAATCCCAATTCAGATCTAGGCTCCCCAACAATGACAGCGCTGTAGAAATCTGCAATGCATCCCTTGCCATAGGATGGATCTCCTCCTTGACATGCTTGATGTCAAAGCCACATGTTGGAGTAATACCAACTCCATTTTGTTGCCTCATTTGTAGTTGATCTTGCTTAAGAAAATATTGAAGTAGATGGAAGTCAACCTCCCCTTGGAAAGCCCTTGTCTTCCAAAACTTCCTCAATGTAGCCCATGCATGCAAGCATCTTGATATCCTCTTGTCATGTTCAAAAATCTCTTTTGTGAATGAAAATATCATTGGCTGCCCCAAAGATATGGATTTTCCATATGACATCATGTCCATGCCGTCATAGACTTCTGAATTCTCCTTTTTCAGCGCAAATAATTGAGAGGGAGATAACAATGTCCAATTCAGGAAATTGCTGATCTCTCTTTTGAACCCATGAAAGATTCTCTGCGCTGTGCTAGTTTCTCCCAAAGCTCCCTCCTTAGCCAAGTAGGCATATGCTACCCATAGTTGAGAGAACACTTTAGTTTTCCTCCCATTAGGAGGTCTCCCCGGTGG
The DNA here is from genome assembly GCA_034641835.2 of Pinus albicaulis. Taxonomy (NCBI): domain Eukaryota; kingdom Viridiplantae; phylum Streptophyta; class Pinopsida; order Pinales; family Pinaceae; genus Pinus; species Pinus albicaulis. The sequence continues at coordinate 39,339,512 of CM076572.1, forward strand.
AATGCCTCCATGTAGAGAGACATCAAGGCATAGAGCAAGATGTGTATGTGTGTGGGCAGATTTTTCCTTGACTTCCTTGCATAGATCCTCCTACCTCCTTTGTGCATCAAAATTTTGAAACAGAGAGGGGTATATGCTCCTCATCAAGTGATGCTTTCCCTCCTCTTTTCCTTCTTCTATCTTCAAGATCTCACCATTTGATGGTGATGGCACATGCTGCACATGGATTGTGCCACAATCTCCATATGTGAGATCCTTCAGAACTTCTTGCAAGAGTGCAAGAGTTTCCCTCCTTGGAGCAAGTGCTCCATCTTCCTCTTCATGAGGTCCTAGATGTGCTCTTGGTATGACTGTGTTATCATCTTTAGCCTTCTCTTCCATAGTTGAGAATGCCTCATCATCAAAAGGAGACCTTAGATCTTGGTCTTCCTTTGAAGGAGGAATACCCATGTCTTCCTCTTGAAGAGAAAGATCTTCATGCAATGGGGACTTTTCCTTTGGAAAAACATCATGCAAGTTTTCATCCCCTTGAAATGGAGCTGAATTTAAGGACCCTTCCAATCCATGCAAAAAGCTTGTTTGACTTGGTTTGATAGACTCCATAGAAGGTGTTTGATGAGACCCTTCATAAAACCTTTCCACTATTATTCTAATGAACCTTGCATAGGTAGATGTATTTACATTCTTTAAGGAAAAAGACTCAAACAACCACCAAGCATAATCTTTACCCTCAAAATGCATCGCTGCTACTTTGATGGCTTCCTCTTCTGAAACTTGATGTTGCTGCATATAGGTGTCTAGCTCCTTCACCCAAGCCCTAGCTGGTCATTTAGGTGATCCATCAAAAGTAGATAAGAATAATCTACTCACACCATGCTGCTTGCTTCTTCCTTCCTCCTTGACCTTGAAAAACCCTTTGAAGTTCAAGTGATCTTTGAAATACTTATATTGAGCCTCATACTCCAAATAATCACCAAGAGTCTCTATTTTTGGCACCTCTCCTTCCTTCTTTTTCTTCTTCATGAAAAAGTGGCTGATAGAATGTTGTAGATCTGATGTTGTGGATGAATGATCACACCCAACATATGAGGTAGTGGGGCTTCCCTCATGTGAAAATCTTAAAATATCTTCTTGTCTCTCATTCTTCATTCCCCGAATTTCTTTTTTCAGCTCATTCAAATCTTGAGAAAGAGTTTTAGAGAACTCTCCCCTTTGCAAACTTCCAGTTAAAGGGATCTTACCCTTTTCTTTTGTGTCTTCAATGTACCCAAATTTCTTCATTGGTATTTTCTCACCATGAAAAGACATATTGGCTTTCTAATAAGCAAAGCACAGGCTGTGCCAAGATAGCTGCTTTTATACCACTATAATATCCCCAAATCAGGACTGCTAACAAGGCATGACTAGAAAACTCATTTTCCAGGAATGGCTGCTACAACATATGAAATCATCCCTTGGATCCCTTAGATCTGAGTATCTAAGTCCTAAATCCAAGAGGAGATCAGAAACAAATCTTCCTAGGTGGGTTAAACAGATCTCCCACACCTAGGAAGGTTTGAAAACTGCCCAACAAGGGCCTACAACAATACTGCTCAAAAAATAATGCAGTTCAAGAAAATCAAGATCAGGAGGCCAATAAAATGTCCTTGAAAATTATTTACAGTAGCAAAGTAATTGTATAACAAAGTCCATGAGATGCACAGCTGAAAATACAATACAAATACATAAGAAATGCCCTCAAAAGAGGGGCTACAACCACATAAATGATTGAAGCTGCCTTGATAGCATTATTTTATTAGGCTGAAAATTGTTGTAGGTTACATTTCAGATCTAGAGAAGATATTTGCATAAAAATTCATATCCATATCAAATCCATGCACTAGAAAGGCTCCTCTTTCAAATCCCCTTGGAATTTTGGGGTTTACACCAAGCATAAGCAATAGATCTGAGATCTACGAATGCAGATCTGCAGGATGATTCAGAAATTATGAAGTGTTCAGAATATCCAGATCAGATCTGAAAAGTACAAAGTGTAGATATCCTCCAATAGATCTCAAAGTGAAGGGCAGATCCCCAACACTCAGAAACCAACTCTCCAAATTGTGCACCCAAACTCTCTGCAACACCACCTACAAGAATAACGAAAATGTGAGGTAGAAAATGTGCTTTAGGGAATAGATAGCTGATGGCCACATGCCAAGATCAAGAAATAAACCTCCTGCACTCCAACACAGTTCCTCCAATAGATCAGAGGCCTCCTCCACTGAAAAAGAGCACTAAAATGTCTTAGATATGAAGAGATCTATTGTCCGTTTGCTACAGATTGCAAAGAAAACCAAACCCTCACTGTATCTAAGTTTTAATTGAAAGGAGAAGCTTAGACTTCAAGCCAGATAGTGGACCTTGCAACACAAACTCTCCCAAGAGATGCTCCATGGGAATAGGAGGAATTCCTAAACAGGAAATTCCAATGCTAAACAACATGTGCAATCTAAGCTAAATAGCCAAGAAAGCTATATGGTTTAAACAAACAATATATCAAAGATCATATGATGAACAACCTCCTCATGCTGCCTTCCCCTTCCTTTTATAAGATGAGAGTGTACAAAACCCTAAACCACTTTCAATGGACTCATCCTTTTCACACAAGAGATCTTCAACTAGAATTACGTTGTGCTTCATTGATGAGCACTCCTCCAATACAACATTGTAGATCTGGTCAAAGTTCATCCAGTAAAGATGATTAACCCCTTTCACACATAACAGTGTTTATTTACATAGCCAAGATTTATCCTTTTTCATATTTGGCATTGATTTATTCTTCATTAGGATTTTGACTAACCCCCTTTGTACATTTATTCATATAAATAGATTTTTAAAGCAAAAATAATATTCCTATTAGCTGCATGCTAATTTAGGAATATTACAGGTTGGACAGGCGGTCCTTGCGGAGCAGGTTAGCCTGGATATTGAGGGCCAGCAGGTTTTCGTTGTGGAAAGGGTTGGCCTGATGGTTGGGACCGGCCAGGTTGCCCTTGAAGACTAGGTTGACTTGGCATGAAACCATAGGTTTTTCCTTGTTGTACAAAATTTTGGCCTTGCTGAACGTAAGGTGGATGCTATTGCACAAAATTTTGTCCCTGTTTCAGATATATTTTCCCCCCAAGAACATAAGATGCACCCCGTTTAACATGCCATTGACCAGAAGAACCAAAGGGTTGTCCTTGTTGGGCTAAAGTTTTTCCCTGGAAGGGTTTTCCTTGCAGACTATAAGGTTGTCCTTGTGAACCTGAGGTTGTCCTTGTGAACCAGAGGGTTGTCCCTGTTGGTATGTTAACTAACTGGGATCAATCGGAGGAAAATAGATGGGATTATCGTACATGTCATAATGATGCAGAGGATTACCATAAGTTGCTAACTATTGAGAACCCTAAGGGGTAGAATTCTGTTGCTGAGGACCCTGAGAGGTAGAATACTGTTTTTGAATGGCCAAAAAATACTCATCGAATGTATAATCGCTAGGAATGGAAGTAGAAACCATAGGTTCATTAAAAGCAGGTGGTATTTCCACAACACAAGGCAGTGATCCACTCACAGCGAGCCTAACAGGTATCGTGGGATTGATAAATATAGACCTACGAACAACAAAAGGCCCCGATGATGAAGGAGTCATACTAACAATAGGTGCATATGAAGCCACACAGGTAGTGGGTCAGATAGGAACAAAGGTTACAATTTTCGAAGTCATAGGAGTCAAAGTTGATGCCCTCGATTCCGATACCACTAAACTCACGGTGGGAGTTCACGTATCGGACCATATTGGATTCTGATACAACAATGCAGCGCCAGAAATAATCTGACCCAAAGTTTGATAACCGCGTGGGAGAGACACTAGTTTTGAGGAAGGTTGACTTGAAACATAAGGAAAGTTCTCTGGAGGGAGTTGATGATCTTCTATAGAAACATAAAGCTCTTCAATACTAATGGTACTCGAAGAATCCATGTCGGATGAAGCCACTTGATCATCGAAAAGATGACGAGCGGTAGCAAGTAAGCAGTAGCTAACAAAGATGGTTCTGAAGTAAGAGGAGGGAATTCTTCCTCATTCCCAAAAATGGACCAAGCGTCTCGAGGTTGCCAATTGATATCAAATGGTTCTTCAAGAGGATATTGGGTAGTGAGAGGTAAGATAATAGGAAGGATAGGCTGCCAGAAATCGACAGACCTAGTGGGTTGAGATGCTTTTGACGAAACTTCAGGAGAAGGATCACCACTAGGGGGTAATGAATAGGATGACGAAACTGGTGGTTCCCCCACCATGACTGTGTTTCAAAATAGAAAGAAAATTAGATAGCTTATTCGAGGCTTCAAGATAAAACACTAAGGAAATACTAAAAAAAAGCAAAGAAAATATCTTTAACGGGCATTTGATCGTAGGCAATTTGATTTTATGACATTGAAATGAAACTCTATTGTTTCATGTTTTAAGAGCTGAGAAACAGGAAAAATATGACTCTGGTCACTTTCATATTGAATGAGCATGAAAGGACGAGTTCTCAATGATATTTTCAATTTTAGAGAGTCACAAAAATACCAAAATGACCACTCAAGTAATCTAAGCAAGAGGGTGTACTAAGATTCCATGAACTGCAATATACACCTTGGTGATCAAATGAAAGAGAAATTACCCAAGACTTGATGTACGTGCAGATAGTCTCCCCGAATGCTGTGTTCAGTGTATCACCGTTACAGGGCGGAAGACTCGGCTTCCTAAGGATAAAGGATTGCAACCTATGAGGGTCTCCCTTTATATACGCGACGATACGGGGAGCACAAGTCCATGCTAGAGCTGTCTAATGCGAGACGAAGAATGACATCTACTAGGTTTAACAACTCTGGAACATGTCAATAGCCTAAACCTCTAAAATATGTGCGTTAGGTTTCAATGCTTCCTTAGGTTGATTGAATTCATTTTAAAGTTGATCTCGAATTAATGTTGCAATTTCAAGGCCTTACCAAATGTGATCTTGAATTCTTAATGGAAAATAAATTCAAAATAAAATAATTTCCATTAAATGAATGCTAGCTAAGAGAAGGATAGGAATCTATGAAAAAGCAGTAATCAATTGAATCACAAGAAGAATTACTTTAATGCATCTAATAAAACCAAAGAAGAAAACGAAAAAACTCTTTCTTGGTTCTCTAAGAGATACTAATGCAAAAGAACATTTTCATTTTTAGTTTACGTGAAAGAATGCAAATTTTGTCTTTTTAGATGAATAAGAAGCACAATGCACTGTTACACTAAAAAGAAAAATAAACACTAGTTTTGAGCACTTCAAATGTAACGATCTAAAACAAAGAGATCAATCTAATAAAAAAATGAAACACACTCAAAACATAGATGCACTCTTCCGACAAAAAAAGGGCTTTTGAACCAATTCAACAAGCAATGTAATCTATGCTCAAAGTGATGAATGGAGAGACAAACAAAAACAGAGGTGATCATTCAACAAACCAAATACACGAAGAACTGAAAGAAAAGCTCAAAAAATCAATCAGCGAATTGAAATGACAAAGATCAATATGACTCGAACTCAACTCAAAAGGCTCAGTGAGGAGAGAGTCAAACAAACGAACCGAGGCACCTAGAAACCCTAGGGAAACAAACTCCATTGATAATATTATGGACAAACAACTAAGAAGACTGATACTACAGAGTCAAAACAATCTTAGTGGACCAATTGCAAAGTGAAAAGCCAATCTAGAGACAAAAAATACTGAAAAAACTCAGAAAAGAGGCTAAGATTCAATCCTATAGGATTTGGCGTGACTGTTTAGCTGTAATCTAGACTGAAGAGGGGGTTTTGCACCTGTGACAAGAACAACATGCACCAATCGGCACGACTATTCAAATAAAAGCAACAGCAAGCTACAAAACCATGGGAAAAAATAAAAACCATTGAGAAGAGGTCAAACTTGAAACTCTGGGACTGAACATCATTGTTGAAAACAGTCTGACAGGTCAAACAAAGCAGGAAAATGATGAAACGACCAAAGTCGACTCGAAAAACAAAACGCTAGATGAAAAATGAAAGATGACAAACACACACTGATCCCTAGTATGGTCGCCAACTTGTTGTGCAGGTAAATCCCATCTGCGGACAGAGGTGATCCCTCTAGCCCTAGGGTGGGTCTAGCAACAAGAGGACATGCTAATGCGTTGATTCCTATTTTATGAATGAAACTGAGTCGGGATATATTTCCTACCTTTGCTCCAACGCAGTTGTCGTAGCTGTGGTAGTATTCTCCTGATTTTCATCCTGACGGGTCACGGTCCTTCAATCGTGGTACTCAGGTGTTTGCACAAGGATCAGATAACAATAACAACATACGAAAACATAATTGCATCCATAACTATTTAATTGGTCAAGGAGAATCAAACGTATTGCACAGGATTAATCATATGAAACGCAAAACAGGAACTAAAACATCAATCATATATTAATTAGAAGAGAGAAATATTTTAAAACCAAAAGAGCCTTGACGTTGTAGCCTCCTTCAACGGGTTCAGTAAAAGTGAGTCTCAAGCATTCGTCAGGGAATTGGACTTGGCGAGGAAATAATCCTAGACTCTCTCTTGACAATAGTTCTCTCTATGCTCTATCTTACACTAGTTATATCTAGATTTTTCAGCTATTCAAACATTTCAGATAGCTGCAACTATGTGAGAGAGATGTATTTATAGGATAGGAGGAGGAGGTTGGGATCCCTCATATGGTGGAAGGGAGGTCTTATCCTTTGGGAGGTTTCTCAAATGTAGGAAACAAGAAGCCAAAGGAAGGTGTTCGACATTATTCAGTCGAACAAACCATGCTGACTCTGCTCACGAAGTGGTTGGGAATGGAAACTTCGCTTCTATTTAAAAAAAAAAATTCCAAAAACATCTCGGTGCCGGGCAGACCACTGAGACAGAGCGACAATGGGCACAGGCCCCAGTGTTAATTTCTCTATGGGCTAGAGGCCATAACTACCTGCCAGCGCCGACCCAAAATCATATGTTTTTGAGAGCGTGCTACAGGAATAGTCAATAGAGGAAATTTTCTTCTCATGGCAAGGGTTGCAATAACACTTTTTTCAAGGCATGAAAATACACAGAAGTCACATAAATGGTCCTCCAATGTTCAGGATGGGGATTGCAGGGACAATGACAAAATGTTGTGTAACAGATTCATTTCCATTTTTCTTGTTCATTGAGACAATCTTCTTTTTGTCACTTGTCATATGTCTTGAGCATCCACTATCTACGAACCAATGATTTTCTTCACTATGAGCACATAGAGTTAGGCCACATTTATCCATTTTGAAATTTACACTTTTATCTTCCTCTCTTTTGAGAAGGAAATTTTGTTCATTATGATCATAATTATTACATAATGAGAAAGTCAGATCAAACTTAGCCAAAGGATCAAAATAAATTTAATTTTTTATTTGTCCTTGCTCTTTAGGAGGACATAGTGTTTTTGTTTGATCTTTCAGTCTTGGTGCTTCATTCTTATGAGCCTTGGAATGCTTAGCTTGATGACCAATGTTTTTAAAATAATAAAAATACCCAAGAAATATAGTTTCGTACCTTTTGTAATAGCCATAACTTGAATCAAAATTCTTCCTTAGAGTTCCTCTTCCTTCAATTCTTGGTTTTGAGATGGGCCTTTGTTCTTGGCGAGATGAATTTTCTTCTTTTGGATGGCAAGAAAGTATGTCGACATAACTCACATTATTATTTGTACTTGATGATTCTCCTTTGAAACCAATTCTAGATTTGTCATATTGAGGTTTTTGAGTATTAAGAATGTTATCAAGTGCTTGAGAGCTTTGCCAACTCCTTTTGACTTGCTCCAATTCCTTTCTTAGAGATACTATTTTAGTTTCACATTTTTCACAGATTTCTTCCTTCTCTTTTAGCTTATTATTCAAGAAGTCTTCCCTTATTTTTGCTTCCTCTTTTCTATTTTGAGAGAAATGATATTCTTTCGTAAATTCTCATTTTCTTCAATGGCACTTATTAGTAATTTATCCATGTTTCCTTCGTCTTCCAGTTCTGAATCATCATCATTTGTGAATGCCATGAATAACACTTCTTTGCTTCCAACATAGTCATTTTCCTCATCCGATTCATCATCACTTCCTTTGTGATGAGGGATATTTGTAGTTGATTTCTTCTTGATCATTACAAATTCATCTTCATCAGACTCGTCTTGTTTGGAGAAGAAGTTTTTCTTATTAAACCGTTTCTTTTTGTACACCATCCTTTTAGAATCCTCTTCATCATCACTATCATGTTTATGAGGACATTTTGTAGCATAATGACCTATTCTTCCACATTTGAAACAAATAAGAGGGTACTTACCTTTTAGATTAGATCCCTTATTTATTCTTCGTACAAATTGAGCTAATTCGGTTACAGCATCAGAGTCATCACTCTTGTTATTGCAACATTTTCTTCTTTTTGTCGATTTTGAGGCTTTGAATGCTGCTTCTTTGGAATTTGGAATTCAATTCCTCATCTCATAGGAAATGATAATTCCATGAAGTTCATCCATATTGAGAGTATATAGGTCCTTCATTTCTTCTATGGAACTTACTTTGGAGTCAAATCTCTCAGGAAGAGATCTCAGGATGTTTTGAACAATAGTGTTTTCTTCAACATTTTCTCCTAACCCTCTAAGAGCGTTAACCACTTCAGCTACTCGGAGAAAGTATGATGCAATATCTTCTTCTTCATCCATTTTCAGAATTTTTAATTGAATTTTATGAGTTTGAAGCTTTTCCTTATTAAATTTGGAGCCCCCATCATAGGGAAATCAACTTATCCCATACTTCTTTGACCAAGTCACAATTCATGACTTTTGTGAATTGAGAATCATATATTTCACTAGAGATGGAATTTAGAGCTTTCGAATTAGAAATGTAGGATTTATTTATTCTATATTAGTTGGAAGAGTGGAGGGAGCTTTGTACCCATTCAAAACATAATGCCACACTTCAGGACCAAGGGAAATTAAATAGTAGGACATCCTCTTCCTCCAAAACAAAAATTTGTTCCATCTAACATAGACTGTTTCTTTGTCGCTTCTATGTTCTTAATTGTGTCTAAGAATCATTCTTCCAGCTGTTAGGTTGATAATGAAGAAGCTGAATCTGATTCCAATTTTTGGAAATTCTGAGAGGGGGTTGAATCAATATTTCTTTTTAATTTTTATTATAACCAGTTATATTCTAGACAATAAAATAGAGAAATTAATAGTTTATTATAAAAGGAAGGATAACGATCCTTTTACAAATGAATGAGTAAAATGATTTCCAAGAACCAACTTGGACTTAATGAGGCTTTGACTCTCGGGCTTCGACCCTATCTTCTCCAAGGCACCAACCTTGTGTTTAGAGGCACCAAATTCTAGGACACCAATCCTTCATTTTTTTTAATAGAAAAATTGTAATGTACTTTCAGGAGTGTCTTCAATGAAATGATTCAATGTTTAATGCCTTAATTCAAAACTATGCTTGACTGTCAAAAAGGTCTCCACCGCTGTTACACAACTCCAACACTTTAATAATCCATGTTTATCGAGCCAAGGATGGTCAAGGGAATTAATCCACAACAAGAAATATCTATGATAAGACTTCAAACCATTGTAAGATAAGGGTGGTTCACTAAACTTCACTAAAGTCAACGTATGCCCTTACAGACCGAGCCCTAAAAATATTGATTGCTCCACTAGCCTCTGGAAATTCGGATCTATTTTAGTGACCCAATCAGATTATACACCTAATGTAAGTTCTACAATATCTGAAATGTGTCAAGACAAATATCCAAGTTATCCACCAAAACTCACCCACAACAAAATCCGAGCCACTGTAAATGGATGTATGTTGTGAAATGTGACACTACAGGAACAGCGAATCCATAAAATTTCAAGGCACTGTAACTGCATTCTGAGATTTTTACCAAGGTTGACCCACTGTAGAGAGGTCCAAGACTATAATTATTCACAAGTTTGAGGCTCATATATTCTCAAAGGTCCAAGCTGATATGCACTAGTCAAATATTTCAACTAAAGGTTGCAAGACCTTGTATATCTGTGCTGGAAAGAATGTTTGGTGGCACTAAATCAAGATGTTGAGACCCTTATTCAGTTTCAACCCAGAACTCTGGTTAGGGCACACAGGTTCTATAATAGGAGTGTGAGTATCAAGATTTTTCCAAATCCCAGTTTTCAGGACTATCCACAATCTTTTCTACTTTGGTCTCTTACCTCCTTCTCCTTGGTGTCTTCTAGTTCACGAGTTGTGAACTAAATCTCTTTGTCTGTGATGGATGAATGAACTTGATGATTTGAGAAATGAAATGGATCACTGATTTATAGTAGTTCAAACATTGAACAGGCATGCCGACTTAGGTAGGCTGGAACAAGTCGGCTCCAAGATCATAAATTATGTATTAATTTAAAAATTCAATAACTCTCAAACTGCTTGGAGTTTCAGGATTAGTAATAGGTCTTATGAAAGAATTTTTCCTCAATGTTATCATAAAATTATTTTTAATGTGACTGATCCTTTGTGAGTGCCGAAATAGAATGAAGGACCTCTTCATTGATTCCTTTGACTTTGCTTCGTCATGCCTCCCTTCATTATGCTTGATGGTCATCATCTCATGGATACTGACATCAATGAAAATTATACTACGACATCAACCATTTTCCTTCATTTATAAGCAAGATGAAGCAATAAGAAGCAAAAATAAGACTGCTGCAGGGAATTGGAAAGTTTCCTGTAGCAATTATGTGTATGGCACAACAAGGCCAAAAGCTGAAGAAAATTTGATTAAGATGGATTCAAAAGACCACCAGCAGAATCTAGGAGAGTGAGAACACTAGCCAAAGCACCTAAAGACCTCCATGCAACACCTTCAAGAAGAAAATAAAATAAGTAAAGATTACACGGCTCACTCAGAAAACAAGAAGCTCTCTTAGAAAAAGCTGCTCACGTTGAAAATAAACAAGAAAATGAAAAAACAGCAAGAGGAAGATCATGAATGCAACCACAAGCTCCATCTCCTTGCACCAACTCATTCTGAAACACACCAGCACTAGGTAGGCTCAGGTATGACCTTCACCTCTCACTATGCATTCATAATGACCAAAATAATTTAATGTCGAGGTTTAGAGATTTAAAAGGTAAAAAGGTGGCCAGTTAGCTCGACCACCTTTGTAAAGTTAAACTAGAGGAAAATCAAAGAGTACATACCACCTGGGAAATTCAAATCAATTCAAGAGGATTGAATGAGTACAAAGAAGTGATTATGAGGCTGATAAATCATTCACTGGAGTGGGACCAAGAGTCTCAAAGAGGAAAACTCGTGTTATGTTTGAGAAATACCCCGCTCCAAATTTAGTTAAAAATGCCATAAAGGTGAGTTCTTCCTAATTATCACCATTTTTCTGAGAATTTTGAGAGAAATGAGAGCAACAAGAGAAAAATAGCACTGGGAGTCATTAGGGAGAGAAGCATCAAAGTATGGGCTTGCATGCACCATCGTGCTACATGAAACAAAGAATTTCTACTGACAACTCCAGAAGAAGAACAATAAGGACACATAGGGAAAAAAAGAGTCACTTGTGGGTGAAATGTCTTCCTAAGGTCACCATCTCCCAAGAAAAAACATGAGAGGAAAAAGCTAAGTGGTTTCCACCCTTCAGAATTGAAATTTCTCCATGAAGTTTTCACACAACAAGTTATAATTTGAAAATTAAAGGGCAAGTATTTTTTTTGCATTTTTTTGAGACCATAATATATAATACCTCTTCACGTACAAAATTCCTATCATAGCCATATAAATGGGAGGGGGATTCAACATAAGGGAGCCCACTGATATTGAAAGGATTAGGCAGCATCTTCAAGTCATGGAAAATTTCAGAAATCATCAATGGCTAGGTTTCTTCAATATTTTGAAAGGTTTTGATGAGGAGATAGCTCAAGATTTTGCAGTGGATATGAAAACACACTCAGAAGAGAGGGCCACCACTGTGGTTAGGGGCCTAGCCATCGCACTTTTACCTGAAATAATCAGTAGAGTCACTAATTTTCCCTTAGGAGTTAAATGGATGAAGGAAAGTATGCCAAGCACTGCAGCTAAGAAAAGCTTCTTTCTACTAGGAGAAGAATACATTGAGGACAAGAAGGGAGTGAGGAGAGAAAGCCTTTCATACCCCTGGGATGAAGTAGCCTTCCATATCATGAAATTCATTTTTTGTGAAGGAAGACTTAGTGTAGTGTATGGGTACAATTTTAGGTTTTTGAATGAGCTTAGGTTTCAAGGAGAACTCCCTCTAGAATGGAGATTGAGAATCCCTCATTTCCTCTTGAACTCAATAAAAAACATGAGCAAAAAGGTGAGGGAAAGAAAATACCATCATTTGGTTCATCATGGCCTTATAAAATTGACAATGAATGAAGCTTTGAGAAGATTAAACCTCCTTGTATCTTGGTCCTCATTCATAGACATGGATAGAGAAGCCTTCATAGCTACCCAAACAGGACAAACCTCTGCCTATAGTCTTAGAGAGAGGGAGGTAGAAGAGTAAGAAGATGAGACTGAAGCTGAGGAAGAAAAAGAAGAAATGGAGGATGAAACAAAAATCACAAAGACAATAGAAACAAAGAAAGAAAAGGCTGAGGTGAAAAAGGAAGAAAAGACAAAGGAGAAGAAACAATTGGACCCTAGGATAGGCAGGGATACCTCCCCTCAGGACACCAACATGTCACCAGACATTATAAATCAGGAAGTGGCTGCTACCCTAGCCACTTTGTGCACACCAGTGAAAAAAAAGAGGAAGAGGCAAACACCAATGTATTTCAGGACTAGGAAGATTCAAAGGGTAAGGCAAGGGAAACCACAGACTCTAACCAAAATCCCTATTTCCATTGAGGAATCACCCAAGAAATATGATGAGATAAGGATAGAATAAGGAAAGGTGCAAGAGGTCACCTCACCTATGAGGACCCCTATGAACTACACAATAAGACACTCAACACGGTTGGAATCCCATACACATCATACAACCCCCACAGACCCTCAAAAGACAGAAAAAAGAGAAAAAAAGAAAGAGAGGGTCTTTAATAGGAAAAACATAGTTTTCTAGAGGGAACTCTATCTTTTCTACAGGAAACTCTAGCAGACCCAGAATTAGAGAAAAATACTTTGGTTGAAGGAGAAAATAAAACCATGGATGGGCAGGAGGCCCAAGAAGTTAAGGAAAAGGCACAAGATGAAGGAAAATATGAAAAAGAGGGAGAAAAATATGACAAGGAGGAGCCTAACTCACCAAAACCTATCCTCAAATATGTAGCAATAGTGATGAACCCTAGCCCTCAACCCTATCTCAACTCCTACTGCACATTTATTGAAGGGGGAATATTGATTCCTCAAAATTTCACAATGACTTTATTCTATCAGTTGGAAGAGGTGAGGGCACACACTCAATATTGGATGAATATTGCCAAAACCAAAGGTGTGGATGACATAGGGGTCATGGAGGAAAAAGTGACTGAGTTGGGAAGGGATTTGTTTGATGCTAAGCTCAGAGAATCCATGTCGAAGGGGAAGCTTCAAAAGGCCCAAGCAGATAATGTAGAATTGCAGGAGAAGCTTCAGCAAAAGGACAAAAAAATGGCCACCATGGTAGATTTGTTCATGGAGGCCATCCAACATAAATACCCATCAGATTCCTATGTAATCTAACTCAAGGAGCAGTGGCTCCTATTTCAAATCAAAACACTAGCTTCTCATGGATCCTTACCTTTTTAGAATTGTAGACATTTCAATGACTTTTTTAACCAATCAAGGATGGAAGATAAGGAAAAAATGGCAGAATTATACATGCATAAAACAGACTTGAACATCTGGGACCCTAATCCTAGAATGAGAGACATGTTGTTAATGGCATTAGCATCTTGGATGGTTAAAGAATAAACCAAGGCACAAGAAGTAAGAAGGGTCATGAGGAGAGAAAATAAAGAACCTCTACACATTAGGGTAGAACTATTCAACCCTAGGAGAGTCATCAACAACCATCTCAGGATAGAAAAGGATCCCGCACTTGTAGAAAAGTACCTCAACACACAAGATGAAGCCATGGGTCCATTTGATGATGTTTCTAGGTTGTTGGGAGATGAATTCATAATGGCTAGTCAAATAATATGGAATAGCCTCCCTCACAACTTTAGAAACATGGAGTACCACATAGTAGAAATATTTAGAGGTTCCTTAGAAAGAGCACCACTATACAAGAGGGACATGCAGGCCAGAAAGGTTCATTCGCTTAGTTAGAAACTCAGTTTTCCCTTGCTGTTGGGGCTAAGTGTTGGAAAATACCAAGATGAGTAGAAAAGAGAATGGGAAGAAGAAGAAAAGAATGATGGCCTTTACCCTCATTAAGGGACTCCCACACTTCTTCCTTGGAAAGTCAAAGGGTCCATTAAAGATTTGAAATAAATGCAGAAGGAGGACTAAGTTTCTCAGAGGATTAGCAACCATTTGGTAGGGGGATTATTATGAGCTCCATCATTAGGTACATTTGGAGGGGTTGATTGTTACATTTTAGCCTTATTAAGTCTCTTTTTCTCACATTGAATTATATTATGGTCTTATGTTGCTAGTGTAGATGGTGATTAAGGCTTGTCATACTTTGAATGCCTAACATGAGTTAAATGCAGGAAAATCATGAAGATATTTCACTTTTGATGAATATTTTTCCATTAAAGATTAGAGTAGACAACAAGGAGATATTATAGGGGGATTTTCCACCTCCTTAAATGCCAAAGGTAGCCAAGGGATCCTCAAGATTCCCTCCAACATATCGAAATCAAAGGCAGCCAAGAAAAATCAATATCAAATGTACCAAAGCTCCACTTCACTTGTAGTCAAAGTGGATTGTTGGAAAAAAAGGAGGTCTCTAGGCAAGACCCAAGTTCATGCTTAGGGCCAACAAGATTCCACTGTAGTCTAGGACAACATCGACATTTTCACCTTACCCAAGAGAGCAAGGAGTCTCACCTGAGGCGTGTCGTGACCTTACTAAGACTAGAAGCTAGACCATTAATACTGAAGAGATATCATTCACATCAAGTCATCCATTACATTATACACAACGTGTTCATCATATATGATTTGAGATACAAGTTATTATCTAGCCATAAACAATATGAAAATCACAATAGAATTTAAAATAGCCAAAACATGCATCAATCAACCCCTGTCATACGTCCCATAACTCACAAAACAACATCAATCTGTTTCTATTAATTGAGCCAAAAAATTACATAACATACTTTGTAGAGTTTAGTATACCACAACACTATACATACAGGATCCACAAACCTCCCTCAAGGCTCAGTACCCTCTCTCTAACCCCTATGAAGTCACTCCTTCCTTGCTTATCTACTCCTGCCAACTGACACTGTCACTCTTTGCCCCTTCTTCACTCAGTTGTTCCCTTGCGCTCTGGTGCTTCTCGTCTCTTTTCCGCCATTGAATCTGTTTCTAGGAGTTCTGTTGTCTGTTCATTATCTCTCGTTCCTTCCATCTGTGTCGTCACCTGCTCATTCTCTGCCATCTTTTTGTAGGTTTTCTACAACCACAATGGCTCCTTGCCTTCCTTGATTTTACTTTTACACCTTTTATTTCCACTCCTAACCTTCCGCAACTAAAAATTTTGTTGTTGAAAACAAAGGCCCCAACGGGCCCCTACCACATGGTATTGACTCGTTTTGAGTCAATATTTTCTTTCTGTAGTGGTCCCTGGTTGTCCATCAGCTTTTGCTGTTAGCAGAGTTCCCTCTGCTGTCTCCCTTTTCGGCTACTCCTGTTCTGGTTTGCCCTCCTTTAACAAAGGACCCAACTCTGGAATCTTGCTCATAGCCTCTTTCTTGAGTTGTGTGAACTCAGTGATTGCCTCTTACCATGCTTTCATTACGAGCTCTATCTCAGTGACCATCTTGTTGGCGTGAGTTGCACCATTACTTACGGTAGGTCATTAAAAACCTCTCTGAATTTTGGGTCTGCCTTGGATGCCAGTTGCTACATTGTTTCTACTTTCTATTTTACTGGGTTCCATAGGTCCCTAAGGAGTTTTTTTTTCCTTGCCGATCTCTCTTCGATTGTTTGAATTTGTAGCTAAAGTGCATCGTCTTGGTCATAGAGTTGAGTGCAGCTGATTGGGTTTTCTATTCCCCTGATCTCGAGAACTTGCTTCTGTAGTTGTTCAGAGACGAGTTGAGCTTTCATTATAAGTGAGTTTGAGCAGTCGTGGAGTTGCACCATGTAATATTCCCAAATGGGGAAGCAGCAATATATGAACACAATAATGGATAGAACAATGAATAAATCAACACACCATGATATGAGACAAATGTACAGTAATATTATTAAACATATCAGCAAATAATAGGCACAAGATCTTGAGGATAAAGTCACTCAAACACTACAAAACAAGCCTCTACAAGAAAAAAATGCCAATACATGAGAAATAGCTACCATAAAAATGCCCTGAGCTATGACAGTGCAATTTTATGGCATAAAATGTTGCATGAAGATAGATCAATGTATATCTACTGTTATATAGCTCCAATAATTCTAGGAGTGAAGATATATCCTCCTAGACACCTTTCCAATAGAACCCGGGAAGGGTTTCTGGAAATACACCCAAATACAAATGGTGATCTACAGTCCTAGGACTGAAGAGCCACTGCAAACTGAAGCTCATGAAATAGAAGGCTAAAATAATATGGATCTGATGTAGATATCCTCAAAGGGTCTCCTCTAATGAAAGGCTGAACCCTTCACCTACAGGGAAATGCTCTAAAAGAGCCAATAGATCCTCCTCTAAGACTGCCCTCCAAAATAACACAATTCCCAGCTGAAAATGTGTTGTGAATGATGGGGATAGGTTGGCCTAGTGCCAAAGATCTGAAATTTTCCCAAGAACACTCCTTGTTGATCTCTCAAGAGAAGGAATCTTTCCTCCTATGAAAAACTAGCTCAGAAAGTGGGTTTCTCAACCCTCCACTGCAACACCCTGCAACACAAAAAAAATCTGAATAGAAAATACGTTGTAGCTGCAGACTAAAGCTTGGAAATAATTTTGGATGTTTGGAAATGATAGATAAATACTCTCCCAAGAGGCCTCTGAAGGAAAGAGATGGGATTCCCGCCCGGGAACACCCTGTGCTAAACAACACTGCAATCTTAGCTAAACAACTCAAGAGAGCAAGAAAGTATAAATAGACATATCTAAATAATAATCATAAGCTCCTCCTTATGGCTGCCATCCTCTTCCTTATAAACAATGTGAGCCTTCTCACCTTCGGTCCCACTCATTAGGGTTTCCTCCATCATGCAATCAATATCCCTCCAAAACTGCGTTGTCCCACCATTAATGCCACTCCTCCATAGCACCACTGTTTGATTTGGTCAAAGTTGACCAAGTCTTCATGATCCAATTCCTTTTCACACCTAAGGGTCTTCAATCCAGCTTTTTTATGACCTCCATTCACACTAGGAGTGTCTTTTATTCCTACTAATAATATTTATGGGTCTCCATACCCTCTTATTCTTCCATCTAAGAGCAAAATCAAAATGTAATATTCCAATTAGCTGTGTGCTAATTTAGGAATATTACAGTCCTCCCCTCCCAAATGTTGCTTGTACTCAAGCAACTGTAAGGATAGAACTGAAGAGCCTCCCTTCTTCCTCCTGTATCATCCCCATGTGATAAGTTCCTCCAATGAACAAGATGTTGTCTCATCAATAAGTTTTCAAGTTTCTCCTCCCAAGTGTATAAGTATGCCTTTGGTGAAAATTCCAAATGGCTCTCATCATGAACAAGTAGGACATCCATGAAAGAAACTATGTGTGGTCTAGAGGCCTTCTTGAGGCATGGAGTCTGAAATGTATTGGGAACTATCATTCCCATGTGAAGCCTCCATCCCCAAGCTATCATCCACAAAAGTGAGTCACCCTCCAACATGGAAACTCATGAAACATCTCCTCCACCTTAGGCTCCTACAAAGAAGGTGGGCTGCATAGCTGAACATGATGGATCAAATTGTCCATCCCAAAATATCCCTCTCTCCACTTATGATAAGTGTAGAGTTGTTACTGAATATGGGCTGCAATAATGTTGCCTTCATGAAGTAAAAAGGAAATAGGATCCTCAAAGACCCACTCTTTGGTTCTTTCCCAACTCATCCCATATAAAATGAATGTGACATTATCATCATATGGAATCCAAATGAGAGAAGTACTAAAGGTTTTAAATAGTTCTGGAATGTACCAACAGTTTCTCAAGTAGTCACAACGCAATTTTCCTAGCTGCTTTTTCAGAAAATAACATGGCTAGTTGTTGCCTAACAAATTGCTAGTTGTGCATATCATCACATCTACTAGTAAATAGTAAATAAAATTGTAGATCAACTGAGCATACGTGAAATAGCACAACACCTACCCAAAACCATACAGGAAATGGCTCTCTCCATCATAGATATTGGTTCCAAAATGACCATGAAGCCCAAATAGAGGATTGCCCTCTTGTGGAGCAATGCATTGTATAGGGATGGTAAGAGAATGAAAATACTGTGTTAGATAATTGATAAGTGGAAACACAATTATTACCATGTACTGAGAGTAATTTGATAATAATATCTATGAATGAGCCCTCCATAGTGGTATAACATACTCCCATGAATAGGAATGAACTATGTGCTGCATGAAGATCTTTCTTCTTATACTTGAGAATCCAAGTCAAGAAGATCATATCATGGTAATAGATGTTTCCATCCACTACTTCATCACTCTCATCTCCTATTTTCCCATCAATTTCATCATATGTGAAGTGATCCTCAGAACAATCCATCAAAAAATTCAAGTTCCCAAGTGACAACGCTGTTGGCCTTTGTAATAAGGCTCCTGTCATCTCATAGCTCCATTCTTTGACATACCATATGTGAAATCCATCAATCATAATGCTTCTATATATGGGAGATTCCTTCCAAAGTGGAAGTACCTCCTGATCCTCCAAGGCTAAGGAGTGCCCCATTGCACCATGACTGTGCCATCACCTACTCCTACAACATTATGCAGAGTATGGAAGGAAATCAGTCCATATCCCCCTAAGAACATCCAAAGCAACAAAAAATATTGTTGCCTCCCCACACCATCACCATATAAACTATGGAGCAAAAACATAATGGTTGACATGAAATATATAACATCACCCCTATATACCCAAACTCCTTGCTACCATATGATGTAAGTTCCATTCCAAGTTCCATCCACCAACCCACTCTTTGAAATAGAATGTGTCATATGGTGACCAAACTCTTTAAAGGGTAACCAACACAGTCTTGCCTCCTGCTGCCCAGTGTCATAAATCTGCAAGTGGCTTCCCAACCTCTTTCTCATCAACATCACCCATACAACCAATGGTTAGTGTCTAACATTATGCTCAAAATAGGTTTCCCTCCAATGGAGAATACCATCCTCCCAAATCATATTTCTATATTTGAATTTTGTGGGATGTTGAAATGCACTCTCCTTGAAATCTCCAAATGATGACCACTCAACAATGACCATGTTGATCCCATAAGGATCCAAATAAGTGGTAGGAAAAAACTTCTCATCAAAATGTGAAGTACCCATCAAGAAGTGTCCAACATAATAACGGAAGATTTCATCCCTCAAAATATTCCCTCCATCAACCCTCTGCCTACCCTCTGCTATACATGTAGAAAGGTCATTGGTATGCTCCAATAATGGTTGGGTCCCCAACTCATCACTGCTGCTCAATGACAATGTTGTTGATCTCCATAATGGGGCATCTTCTATCTCAAGATCATGCTCAGTGTTGAACACATAGTTCTGCATTGCATGGTTCAGGACAATGCTCATCCCATCCTCCAAGAATCTACACTCCAGCCCCAAGAGTTGTGTGCAGCTCAAAAATGATACACTAGGATGAATGTATACCTCCTCCTTGAACAAATCAAGCTTCTCAGTGCAATGATAGTCTGCTGCTCCAAATCATCAATGTACTTCGACCCTAGGTCATGCAATGGTACATCCCCACAATCCTCCATATGATGTGTTGAAATAATAGAAAGTGGAAACATATGCATACCTTGGTAAATCTTGGGAACATCTTGTACTGCTACAAGGGTTCCTCCTTCTGGTGTGATGGATTCCCCAACTACTGATGATGATAGTTGCTCTTCTATGGCTGCATCAACACTGGTACAAGTCTCCTCCTCCTCATGCATCTCCAGAATAGTGCATGGGACTCTAAATGTCAAGAGATCAAGACCATCTTGCAAAGATGCAAGGGTTCTTTCTCCTGATGCAAGTGCTCCTAAAACAAGTGGTGGTGAAGGCATCTTCTCCTCTGATTTCTTTTTGTCAAACTTCTTGATCAACCTTTGAGTAAAATTTTCATATCCAGTCACTCTTGCATGACTCAAATGGTTGAACCAACAAATGTTTGCTTCACCCTCAAGGTGCAGCGCTGCAATCTCAACAACTTCTCTTTCTACCACTGGATATAGTAGGAAGAATGCATCCAAATTCATTCCCCAAGCTCTTGCTATGCATGAGGATGACCCATCAAAAGTAGACAATAAAAATATATTTCCCTTTATTCTTCTATTGCTGCAAGGTCTCCTTTCTTCTTTGAGTTGAATGAACTATGGGAGAGTTAGATTCTCCTTGAAAGCTCTAGGTTGAGACTTATATTCTGCAAGGTACTCACTTAGAATCTCATGATCTAAGTGTCCTTCTTCTCCATGCCTCTTATCTTCAAAATAAAATGGCATAGCATGTTTCTTTGGAGTCCTATGAAATACCGAATCTTCTTTTTGCTGATAGGAAGTACATGGACCTCCCTCATCTTGAAACCCTAGTGTGGTTTCAATCCTTTTCTCCACTTTTCTTTGCTTGACATACTTCGTGAGGTCCTTCTTAGATCTGAAAATATATGAGATAAAACTCATTCTTTCCTCCATTCTAATCTCTTTCTCCTTCTTCTTATTCTTCTAATAGCATAATGGATGAGATCCATAGGTTGAGCCAAGATTATGCTCTGATACCACTGTAATATTCCCAAATGGCGAAGCAGCAATACATGAACACAATAATGGATAGAAAAGTGAATAAATCAAGACACAATGATATGAGACAAATGTACAACCATCTTATTAAACATATCATCAAATAATATGTACAAGATCTTGAGGATCAAGTCACTCAAACACTACAAAACAAGCCTCTACAAGCGAAATATGCCAATACATGAGAAATAGCTGCCATACAAATGCCCTGATCTATGAAACCATAGTTTTAGCACATAAAATACTACATAAATATAGATCAATGTAGATCTTCTGTTATATAGCTCCAATAATACTAGGAGTGAAGATCTAGCCTCCTAGACACCTTTCCAAGAGAACTCGGGAAGGGTTTTCGAAAATACACTCAAATAAAAATGATGATATACATCCCTAGGAATGAAGAGTCACTGCAAACTAAAGCTCATGAAATATAAGGCTGAAATAATATGGATTTGATGTAGATCTCCTAAAAGGGTCTCCTCCAATGAAAGGTTGAACCCTTCACCTACAGGAAAATGCTCTAAAAGAGCCAATAGATCCTCCTCTAAGACTACCCTCCAAAATAACGCAATTCCCAGCTGAAACTGTGCTGTGAATGATGGGGATAGGTTGGCTTGGTGCCAAAGATCTGAAATTTTCCCAAGAACCCTCCTTACTAATCTCTCAAGAGAAGGAATCTTTCCTCCTTTGAAAAAATAGCTCAGAAAGTCGGTTTCTCAACCCTCCACTACAACACAACACAAATTTGAATATAAACTGCATTGTAGCTAAATACTGAAGCTTGGCCATAATTCTGGATGTGTGGAAATGATAGATCAATACTCTCCCAAGAATCCTCTCAAGGAAAGAGACAGGATTCTTGCCCGGGAACACCCTGTGCTAAACGACACTACAATCTTAGCTAAACAACTGAAAAAAGCAAGAAATTCTAAACAGACATATCTAAATAATAATCATAAGCTCCACCTTATGGCTGCCATCCTCTTCCTTATAAACAATGTGAGCCTTCTCACCTTGGGTCCCACTCATTAAGGTTTCCTCCATCATGCTATCAATCTCCCTCCAAAACTACGTTGTCCCACCATTAATGCCACTCCTCCATAACAACGTTGTTTGATTTGGTCAAAGTTGACCAAGTCTTCATGATCCAGTCCCTTTTTACACCTAATGGTCTTCAATCTAGTATTTAGATGACCTCCATTTGCCCTCTGATTGTGTCTTATTACAGAGACACACCGGCTCTTGTCTAAAGTAAATCAAATTTAAATATTCAGTATTCTGGATTGTCAGATACACCTTGTAGTTGTATGTATAGCAGTTGTTGTGTTCTCCATGTTGTTGCATTTCTGCACACCATACTTATGAGGTTGTGTCTTGGTTTCTTCATTTTATTAATTCCTATTTCTGGCCCAGGCATGTCTCTTTCCTACATGTGTGCTCAATACAACATAATCTTTAGACATATCCCTTATATAACTGCGTGGTGTGTGGCAGTACAGAACATTGCATTGTTGACTATGTTGAGGTATCTCGTTGGGGATGATTTACCTCTATGATTAGGGTCGATGACTTGTTGTTATCATTGTTCATACCTATGTAGAATATCATTGTGTAGATTCTCTACATCTCGTGCTGATGTTTGTATAAAACCGAAGAGTTGTTCGAGTCCCCAATTCTTCATATTGCCACTGCTTGTCATTTATGGGCTTGGATTCTGCTCCCTGAGTGGTTGCCCACTGGTACTAGAATGTTATGAGTGTCCTTGGAGAGATGTGGGTTGACTTGGTGGGACTACTTGTGATTCCAAAATGTGATGACTGGTGGATGGTGGTATTGGTATGAATGGCTGTAGCTATAGCATGGACTGCAAGAACAGGTTAAGTGTGGTTTCAGTAAGTGATGTATCGGAAATGGGTGACTCTGCATGGATATATCTAAAAAGGTACCTTGCCCTAATGTGGTTGAGTTAACCTCAGTTACTTCTACTATACATGAGTTAACTTCCACCTCAACGTCAAGGGCCATTAATGTGCCTACTGTTATTGTATCGCAGAGGGTCGCGGAAGTGGATGGAGTATGAGTTGAGTGGTCTTTGGATGCAAAAAATGTATGTGGTGATGAATTTTGTGTGTTGGGTGGTGAAGAAAATAGTACATTTTTCGATGAAGATGGGTTAAATTGTGTTGATACAGAGGTGGTCCGAGTGCCTACCTCTAGTTCTTCTTGAATTATAATTCTAGTGACTAATGGTTATGTCTGATCCTCACCTGTGAGGTCAACTACTTGATCATATTTCATGGTCTAGGCTCTTTTCCCTTTTGCTATTGGGATGGGAGGTTTTTCTGGCTTGTTTTTACGGAACAGAGTGATGGTTGGTTGTGGGTGTGAGTGGAATGTGGTGGAGGGTAATGCGGTGAGGACAGGGGTTGTTGTTGATGGAGATGAAAAATTAAGTGTTTGAAACTCAAAAAATGATGGAAATATAGTAGTTTTTGCTCCAAGAGTTCCCATTACCTTATTAAAAGCCTCCACTCGAGTGTCCAGATGGTCTAGCAGTGGGTGCAGTTGCAATTTCGAAACCCTATCAGCTGTCTCGACCAGCGTCTCTCGTGGAAGTGGGCCGGGAAGCATAGCATCAAACGAATATACAGGCTCCCCATTTCTGATTTCGATAGCTGCTCCTAGCCATGAAGAGACCTCTGCATTAAATGCTTCCTCCGTTATCTAAAACTTTAGTGGCTTTTTGTGAAATGTATCGCCCGCAACACGGTCTGGCCGAATCCAGGTTCGGTTGTGAGACACCTTGAACCATACTTGAGGGAAGTATTTATCCAGTAGGTTCTCGAGGACCCTTTACTGTGTTTTAACCACATCTACCATTTTCTGATACTATTCTACGAAGTTTTCTTCATTTATTTCTTTGCTACTTGGGTCACCAGATACTCTCCATGGGGTGAACCTTAAGGCCATTGGTTGATCTTCAGTGATCTCTGCAAGCTATCACCTTCCTGGTGGACTCCACTTCCACATCCCCAAAGCCATAATTAAATATCCATATATGAATACTGTAGCCCGCTTAAATTTATCTTCACATGCCTTGAAGAGCTCTTGTAGTAAGAAAGCACACCAATTCAACTACGCTCCGTGTATACAATGCTCCGCAACTGATATTGTATCAAGGGTACATTATCCCTTGGTATAGTGCCTCATGCTCTTACTTGCAATCATATAACATGCAAATTTCACCAGGGGAAATTGATAGGATAAATCTTGGCCCACTTTTGCCCTCTTCTTGTCTCATATTTCCTGTAATAATCGCAGTCTCCCACCATCGTTGCTCTTTTGGATGTGTTTTGGAAAGCTGATGACACATCCCTCCCTACTGTCAATAGTCCAGTAAGCCTGTGTATATCTTCTACATGGATTGAATCTCCCTCCGAAGCCACATTGACACGTTTTGGACTCTGTTGATGAGAAATTTTGTACACTGCATCACTGCTCTTGTTGTTCCAAACACTGGTAAGCTTATTAGATGAAGAATTTTCAATCTTTGGATGCCTTTAAAGTCTATATGCACCCTCGCTACTTTTCTTCCCCCTTCCTTCATGTGATTCTTGATATAAAATTTCCTCTTTAATGGTAGGAATTGGAATGAATTAGTGAAGTCCGTATCTATGAGGGTGGCATTATCATATTTTCCGACCAATGGCTCTAACCTATGGATTCTTTTGTCGAGATCTGGCTCGACCACTGAAACAATCATCTTATTCATCTTCCTCCTCCTGCAGTATACCGGTAATGTTGCTGGACTACTATTCTAAGATTTTGTTGTTGAAGTCTGGCTAACTGTTATAGCAGTTTCTTTCTCTTATAATTCAGAATTCTTTGACAATTTGCTATTTACCTCCTCCATGAAGATTAAGTAAACTGCTGGCACAGAGGATGTTGATGCGACGCCATAACTAATTAATTTTACTATCTCTCCTCATGGATATAATCGTGTGATTAGTTACTCAAGTGAGGTAGACTCTGACACTACTGACGGTGGCTTCGAAAGTTGGGCACACGTGATGGCCAATAATTATAGCTTAATGTGGAAACTTTATTATGGCATGGGGTTACTAATTATGACAAATATTTTTCAAAATTTGGGTGATCCTACAAACTGCCACCGCTATGATGTCTCATTATGACTGAATGATGGATGACACGCTTGGTCACTGTAACATTATAAAACCCCCCCCAACCACAATTGGTTGCGATATGGTACCAATATCACAACAAGGTGATGGTTGTATTTGTGCAACATGCGACTTGTGATATAAATATTCCTACTCTATTGGGTTGAAATGATTATTTTAAGAACTAAACATAAGCTATTCTATGACTCATCTAGGTTGTGAGAGAGTTATTGACTCTAATATACTAACTCCTCTCGGGTGCGAGAGTTATTACAAATAAAAGGTTTTGTTGCTTAGTCATGAAGGGGCTTCAGGTGTGTGTCATTAACCCATCCTTGACGTATCTCTCCATCTAGTTGCACTAGCTTGACTACTTCTAAGTCACGGATATCTATGACGTAGTACGTGCCCATCCAGTGCATCCTAAGTTTTCCTGGGTATTTTTGGAATTTATTGTCATAGAGCAGTACCTTTCCATCGATATTAAATGTTTTATGCTAGATGTCACTGTCATGCTAGGCCTTATGTCTTTGTTTTTGCACTGATTGATGGAAATCCACTAGAAATATATCTTCTTCCAGTTCTTGCAATTCATGAAGCCGTGCAGAGATGGACTCTTCCTCCGTCATTTGTGTTGTTGTGGAAATCAAGAGACTTGGCACCACTGCTTCCATTCCGTACACCAATTGAAATGGAGTCTGGATATGTAACCTCTTTATGGTAGTCCTGTATGCCCATAACATGGTTGGTAATCTTTCATCCCAGTCATCACGGTTAGTAATGCATATCTTAGTTAATCCTTTCTCCAAGATTTTGTTGAAGGATTCAACAGTTCCGTTCGCTTATGGGTGGTATGGGCTGCTCTTGTGGTGTCGTATCATGAAATTCTCTAGTAGTGATTTGACTGTAGCATTAGTGAAATGTGTTCCTTGATCACTTGTTAGGATCCTTGGACATCCAAATCTACTAATGATGCTTTCAAAGATAAATTTTGCCGCTATATCTGCTATACATTCCTTTACTAGTGTCGCCTCTATCCATCTAGTGAGGTAGTCAGTTGCGTTGATGATATATATTTCTTGTGAGTGTCGCACAACCGGTGTAATAGGCCCTACAAAATCAACTGCCCACTTTTCAAATGATTACATAACCCTTACAAGTTTTAGGGGTAGCTCATCACGATGTGATGGTATCCCTGTTCTTTGACATACATCACACTTCTTCACATATTCTTTGCTATATTTATGCTTTGTTGGGCACCATAATTGTAATGTTCCCACTTAGCCTTAGCTAAGAGGAACATTCAATTTTGTTTTAATTTCTGTTTCATGAATAAATGAATAAAGGAGGACATGTAAAACTCCTAAAAAGTCTAAATAAATCAATGCCCATGTGAAAAAAGACAAATTAGGGCCATGTAAATAATCATTGGCAGGTGTGAAAGAGGTTTGAGCTTAAGACTGGGTCAACCTTGAACAAATCAACATCGTTGTCTAGGTTTATTGCATCTCCAAAAGGGACATCACAGTTCTAGAAGGAAGCCTCTCATGTGAAAAGGGCTAACTCATCAAGATGGTTTAGGGTTTGCAAAAGCTTTCTTATCTTATAGAAGGAAAAGGAGGATAGCAAGAGAAGGTTGTTGATTGATCATATTTCTAAGTGTTTGTTTGCTTAGAAAATTACCATTCTCTGCTGTTTAGTGGAGGATTGTATTTGGAATTCCTATGCAAGGATTTCAACTCTTCCTTTGAGGATTAAAGGAGGAAAGTTTTCTGAATTGAACCACTATCAGGCTTGAGGCCAAGCTCCATCTTACATTATAGTGCTGCTCATCTTGAGGGTTGAGCTGTCTTGTGAGCTGCAGCAAGTGGGAGTCTAGATCTGCAGAGATCTAGTGTATTTTGGGAGCCTCTTTCCCATGGAGTGGGCCCTTTGACCTCCTGGAAGAGTGTCTCATTTCTTTGTGCTTCAGATCTACAATTTTACAGTATTTTTTTGTTTCATTTAAGCTACAACGTTGTTCCCATGAGTAGACTGCGTTATTTTTGTATGAGGGTTTTCATGGTGTCATGCTCATAGTTTAGTTCAGAGAACTCTAGTGTTGGGCTTTGCCTTCCACATGGTGATCCATGGATTAGCTTGTTGATATATGTTCTGTTTAGATCTGATCCATTGTAATGAAATATTATATTCATAAATTTACTACAGCAGTTTCGAGATCTGCAACTTGTTTCTCAGATCTACTCTTATTTATGCATGCTTTTGTCAAAATTCCAAGTGGATCTTGAAGAGAAGACTATCTAGCTTCCAGATCTAAAATATATCTGATGTTTTGTCCACATATCTATCCTAGATCTAATTTTTAACTTCCAGCTGCTGAAGCTCCTTAAAAATAACGCTGTTGAGCCATTTTTGTAAATATATATGTGTTCTAGCTCTCTTTCCTGAAGATTTCTTGCTGTATTGACTCATACATTCTACTGTATAATGAAAGGGCTTAATCATAATGCTGATTTGCTGCTGTATTACTGAAACATAAATATTCTTTCTGATCTCCATGGAACATCTGCTAAAACTGCGCAATTCCTGAAGCAATGCTTGCATTTGGCTGCAGCCTTTCTCTTTCGGTGCTTTTTAGCTAGTCTAGTTTTTGGGAGATCTATTTAATATCTCTACACTGACTGTTTTTAGATTAAATTCCATATATAAGTCCAATATAACATAAATAAGAGGAACCAAGTCCTTATCTGCATTATTTTTTCATATTTTTACTTATACAGCGTTTCTCTTGAGCACCTTGTTGAAATTCCTGAAAAAGGATCATTACAGTGGTATCGAAGCTTCACTCTTGGCACAACCTATGCTTTCCTTGGAGCACCAGTCATGATGGATTCCAAAGAAGAGGATCCTCTCACTGAGAGGGAGAGGAGGTACCAAAATAGAAGTCATAATAAGTATGACTACACCATTGATGACCATGACAAGGGTCAAAACAAGGGGAAAGCCCCTGAATCTGTGAATGATAAGGATAAGGAAGCAGAGGAGTTTGAAAAAAATATCTTGGAGACTATACAAGACCTTTCCAAGGAAATAAGAGAGATGAGGGTGGATAGGATGAGGGAATCGCTTGGGCGATTCCATCAAGGAGAAAGTTCTGACATGTCTCATTATGGGACTGGTCAACCTGTGAGTTTGCCACAAGCTCCACAGGCCTCACAATGCTCTACTATGCCTACCTTCTTGGCTATAGAGAATGAAGGCCTGCAAGAGCCAACCTCCCTGGAAGGTTACTTTGTGGAATATGACTCACAAAGTCAGATATTCAAGGATAACTTAAGTTTCCAAGACTTTTGCCATTTCAAGGACCAGAGGAGACCATGGAAACAATACAGAGATGGTGGTTTATTTCATGGGAGACACCACACCATGGGTAGGTTTTTTTTTCCCAAGTTCGATGGATCATTCACTTGTTTTGCCAAAGCATGGGTGGAAAAGCTGGATATCTATTTCCAGCTGAATAAAGTCCCCGAAGTAGAAGCCATCAAGAT
Source organism: Pinus albicaulis (assembly GCA_034641835.2). Lineage (NCBI taxonomy): Eukaryota > Viridiplantae > Streptophyta > Pinopsida > Pinales > Pinaceae > Pinus > Pinus albicaulis. Next base: position 39,368,457 of record CM076572.1, read on the forward strand.
TGCTGCGCTACACTTTGAGGGTGAAGCCCACAATTGGTGGTTCCATGGACTATCTACATTGGGACACAAAAATGTGTCTACCTATGCTGAGTTCACTAGAAGACTAGTGGAGATATTTGATCGAAAATATCCCGAGGCACCTTTTATAAGCCTGGAAAAGCTGAAGCAGATAGGAGATGCAGAGGCCTATATCTCTGAATTCCTAAGATTTTCAGTAATGGTCCCTGATATATCTGTAGCAAGGATATTCTACATGTTCATTGATGGCCTGAAGGAATCTTTGGATGGGTTGGTTAGGTCTACCAAGCCCATCACTTTGCATGATGCCATTAAGAGAGCTAGAGATCTCCAAGATGCATTGCCAAGAGAAAAGGCAACTTTCGAAATCAAAGCCCCTCACTTTTCTAATGGGAAAGAAGGAAAATTTGCTCCACCCAAGGAGAGACAACAGAAGAAACCTCTTGACATTGATCTCTAGAGGGAGTTGAGGAAAAAGAGATTGTGTTTCACTTGTCAAGATTCATGGGTACTGGGACATAGATTTGCTACTAGAAGGGCACACTATATAGAAGTGTTCTCAGATTTTTAGGAGGAAGATGGGAATGATGGACCTAGGAGGGGTCAAAATGCTGGTGATGATGAGGAGGAATATCAATCACCATCTAGGGGTGAAGAGGGAACCTTTTCTCCAACAAGTGGGGCTCTTGCCTCTTTGAGAGGAGTGCCTAAGTACTTAACCCTGAGAGTACAAGGTTCAGTCATGAACCAAAGAGTGTATATTCTGATTGATAGTGGGGACACCCACAAATTTATTGATGCTCACCTTGTGTAGAGGAGAGGAATCCCCACTGACACTTTTGATGGGTTTTCTATTTTGGTCCCAGGAGATAGAACCATGCAATGCACGAAATATGTTCCATCAATTTCTGTCACTATGGGATCCTACACTTTGGTGGACCACTTCTTTGTAGTTGACATACCAGACACCAATATCATCTTGGGTGTCCAGTGGTTGATTACCTTGGGGAAGGTTACCACTGATTGGAAAGCCTTGAAAATGGAGTGGGTGGACTTGAAGAGTGGGAACCCACAAATAATTCAAGGCATGCACACTTATCCTGCACTTGATGTTTCCACACAAACAACAGATATGGATTTGTGCAGTGGAAGCAGGGATCTCACAGTTCTTTCTCTCATGTTTATGAGGATGCTGCAAGGAAAATTCATACCTCATGGCAAGCCGCTTTCGATGCCATTAGATTCTGATCATGTGGGGGAAGCCTCACAAAGTGGTGCTCCAAACATAGATCAAGCAAGGATTGGAGCAATGAAAGAGGAAGCCACAACACTGTGGGAGGAAGGAAAGGGGAGGATCAGCCTCCCAACAAACAAATTTGGCATGTGTAATGTCAAAGAATAAATCAACAACAAGGCAAGCACCACCATAGATGTATCAGCAGCGCTGTCATTGTTGAGTTGTGTGGATCCATATTGGAGATCTCAACTCCTTGTGGAGTACTCCAAAGATCTTCACACCGGGATGATATTAGATGGCATGAAGCAAGGGGGAGGCTATTTGGTCCATGAAGGGGTCATCTATCATCTTGGTAAAGTATTCTTGTCTCAAGCCTCCAAGCTTAAGCAAGAGATACTACAAAGAGCACACAAAGAGTTCCTTTCCAGCTATATGCAGTCAGCAAATATCTACACCATAATGATGAGGAGTTTTGATTGGGAGGGTATGAAGGAGGAACTACATCAGTACTTACAAGAGTGCAATAGTTATGAGAAGTTGGGGCAGCCAAAGGACTCTATGCAGGAGTCATTTCAACCATCTATTCCTTCTCTTAAAAGAGGAGAAATGCCCATGCCCAAATCCATGTGTGTGGGAGACTTGAATGGTAAATAATTTGATCTTATGGAACATGTTTATTTTTCTGATTTGACATATTCTCTTACCATATGTATGCAGGACATGGTTCCTACAAGGAGCGATATTACATGCATATCTCATGGCATTGGTGAGGCTAATAAAAATTCTAAATCTGGTCACTCCCTTGAGGTGCAAAGGGAGATTCTCTATCATGATGGATGCTTCCCAAAGGCACCTAACTTGGGTATCACTTTCAGTCATGTCAAAGTGACCCATGCAGCAAAGGTGTGGTGGGAGTACCACTTACCACACTCAGATCTACTCAAGACAAGGAGTGAATTGCATTGGTATCTTATGTGGGATTGTTACCCACCTCCTCAAGTGAAAATTTCAGTTTGCATATATGTGATTTTGCTTCCATACATAGATGCTATATTGGTATTTTTTATGGGTTTGTATGGGAAAAGAGTGGGCAGTGTATATGTAACACATGGGATGGAACTTCATCTTTTACTTCATGATACATGTTTTAGATGTGACATTGCTTCAACCGTGTTTATTTTTGTTGATTTTTACACTCCTGGAGGGATGGACTATGCCCCTATCATGTTAGCCTTGGAGGAGTAATTTTTGATGTATTGGCTTAATGAGAAACTGGCCCATGATGAAAGCTTGATCCTTGATGGTGCCATCAATGGAGAAGGAGAACTACAGCTCTTACCCTATCAGTTGCTTGAGGACAAGCAACATTTTGGAGGGGAGGACTGTAATGTCCCCAATTAGCCTTAGCTAAGAGGAACATTCAATTTTGTTTTAATTTCTGTTTCATGAATAAATGAATAAAGGAGGACATGTAAAACTCCTAAAAAGTCTGAATAAATCATTGCCCATGTGAACAAAGACAAATCAGGGCCATGTAAATAATCACTGGCAGGTGTGAAAGAGGTTTGAGCTAAAGACTGGGTCAACCTTGACCAAATCAACAGTGCTGTCTAGGTTCATTGCATCTCCAAAAGGGACAGTGCAGTTCTAGAAGGAAGCCTCTCATGTGAAAAGGGCTAACTCATTAAGATGGTTTATGGTTTGCAAAATCTTTCTCATCTCATAAAAGGAGAGGGAGGGAAGCAAGAGAAGGTTGTTGATTGATCATATTTCTGAGTATTTGTCTGCTGAGACAAATACCATTCTCTTCTATTTAGTGGAGGATTGTATCTGGAATTCCTATATAGGGATTTCACCTCTTCCTTTGAGGATTCAAGGAGGAAATTTTGCTGAATTGAACCACTATCAGGCTTAAGGCCAAGCTCCATCTTACATTATAGCGCTGCTCATCTTGAGGGTTGAGCTGTCTTGTGAGTTGCAGCAAGTGGGAGTCTAGATCTGCAGAGATCTACTGTATTTTGGGAGCCTCTTTCCCATGGAGTGGGTCCTTTGACCTCCTGGAAGAGTGTCTCATTTCTTTGTGCTTCAGATCTACAATTTTACAGTAGTTTTCTATGTCATTTGTGCTACAACGTTGTTCCCATGAGTAGACTGTGTTATTTCTGTATGAGGGTTTTCGTGGTGTCTTGCTCATAATTTAGATCAGAGATCTCTAGTGCTGGGCTTTGCCTTCCACTTGGTGATCCATGGATTAGCTTGCTGATATATGTTCTGTTTAGATCTGATCCATTGTAATGAAATTTTATATTCAGAAATTTACTGCAATAGTTTCCATATTTGCAACTTGTTTCTCAGATCTACTCTTATTTATGCATACTTTTGTCAAAATTCCAAGTGGATCTTGAAGAGAAGACTATCTAGCTTCCAGATCTGAAATAGATCTAATTTTTTGTCCACAGATCTGTCCTAGATCTGATTTTTAACTTCCAGCTTCTGAATCTCCTTAAAAATAACGTTGTTGAGCCATTTCTACAAATATATATGTGTTCTAGCTCTCTTTTCTGAAGATTTCTTGCTGTATTGACTGATACATTCTACTGTATAATGAAAGGGATTCATCATAATGCTGATTTGCTGCTGTATTACTGAAATATAAATCTTCTTTCTGATCTCCACTAAACATCTGCTAAAATTGCGCAATTCCTGAAGCAGTGCTTCCATTTGGCTGCAGCCTTCCTCTTTGGGTGTTTTTTAGCTAGTCTAGTTTTTTGGAGATCTGTTTAATGTCTCTAAATTGATTTTTTTTAGATGAAATTCCATATATAAGTCCCATACATCATAAATAAGAGGAACCAATTCCTGATCTGTGTTATTTTTGCACATTTTTACTTATACAACGTTTCTCTTGAGCACATTGTTGAAATTCATGAAAAAGGATCATTACAATAATCCTGCTTTCCATATTTTTCTTGCAGTAGGTTTCATACCCACAACTCCATTGTGACATTCCCACAAGATGATTTTTCTCTCGTGATATAATAAACTCCTTCATAGTACTTGATCCAAACCCAATTTGTATATCTACCCTACTACGAGTTAGTACTCAGGTGCTTTAACTAATAAATGTATTCTCTGAGTTGTGTATTCCGTCAGGCATTGTCCTGTAGCTAAGAATATTTCTATTTGTTCCAGATAATCATGGATGGCTTCTACCAAAAAAATATTAGCATCCAATAGCTGATCACCAAGTGCTCCTCCATTTTCTCCATTTTCCAATCTTGACAGATGGTTGGGATCAATTTTTAGCCTCCCAGGTTTTACTATGACTTCGAAAGTAAATTCTTGGAATAGTAGAAGCCACCTGCAGATTCTGCCCTCTAGGATAGGATTTTTCACTAAATATTTTAGTGCCGAGTGATATGTGAAGAATTTGAAAGTCCCTCTAAATAAGTAGTGGCGGAACTTATGTAAAGAATAGACCATTGCAATAGCTTCCCTCTCCGTGGTTGTGTAGTTCCTTTCTGCTGTTGATAACTTTATGCTTGCAAAGTACATTGGGTGGTCTATGGAGGTTTCTCCTGGCTGAGCTAGCACCACTCCTAGAGAAATACTTGAAGTGTCAATGTGCACATGGAATTGTTTATCCCAGTTCAGATGAGCTAAAATAGGTGCACTTACTAGTTTCTCCTTCAGTGTCTCCAATGCTTTGGTGCATTCATCATTCCATATGAACTGTTATGTTTTTCGTAGCAGCTTTTCTAGTGGTGATGTGATTCTAGCATAGTTTCTGATAAACCTCATGTAGTACCCTTTGTGTCAAAGTACTGATCTCAATTGCTTAACGTTTTCTGGGGCATCCATATTCATAACTACTGCCACCTTTGCGGGGTCCACACATACTCCCTGTTTACAGACAACATGTTCCAATAGTGTTCCAAATGGTACCGCAAAAATGAAAATTTTGAGATTCAATGAAATTTGAAGCTGTCTACACCTATCAAACATTATCCTGAAGATATTTGCATGGTTTTTCAGTAAACTATACACCGTCCAATCATCCATGTATACTTCTAGAAACTTGTGAATATAGTCTCGTAAGGCTGTTATCACTATCCTTGAAAATATAGATGGTGCATTCTTTAACCCAAAAGGCATGATGTGATAAGCATATGATCCCCATTCCATTGTGAAAGTGTTTTTTCTCTTATCCTCTTCGACTCTTCGTACTTGGTGATATCCCAAGAAACCATCTGTGAATGAGCATGCTTCGTTTCCCGCCATGTTAGCCAGAAATTCATCACTAAATGGTGTTGGGAAATGGTCATGGACATGTGCATTATTTATAATTTTGTAGTCTACACACACTCTAATTTCTAATTTTTCCTTTTTAATTTGTATTACTATCGGCCTAACCAATTCTTCCTCCTCAACTGGAAAGATCAAGCCTGCATTCAACATCTTATCTATTTCTTCTTTGACCTTTTATTTTACTCTTGGATTTAGGCGGTAACGTCTATGTTTTATTGGCCTGGCATAAGATTTCAGTACTATGCGCATCTCCCCCAAATCCCCTTTAATCCCTTTTAGTTTTTTTGTTGAATATGGGAATAGATCTTTGTATTCTTGTAGCAAATCAAAAATTTATTTTGTGGCTTATTGTTGGAACAGGGCCCCATAGCTATGTTTTGATATGTTCCAATGCTGCGTTTTTTATATATTTTTGTAGTAATTAGTCTAGTGCAGGTCTTTGGGGCAGGTCAAAGCCCCCAATGTGTTTTTATGGGTGAAAGGGTAGACCTAGAGTCCGCAAACCACGGTTTTCGGACCACAGGATAGCGCAGGCTATGATAATATAAATAAATAGATAGTTTGAGTTGATAAAAAAGTAAGATTGATGCTACGTATGAACCATTGAGATATGTTTTGGGTAGTTTTGGATAAGGACTCCTGTTGGCTGTGTGCGCAGAGATCCTCAGTCCTGCTATGCGCGGACCCCGCTAGCTGTGTGCGTGGGCTGTGACTTGGGTTTCTAACTTGGTTTTGGATGTTAATGAACATAAAATATATTGAATTATCTCTATGCTATCTGAACTAGTTGTGTTTACTACTGAAGTACCTCTGTGTTATTTGAATTAGCTACGATCGTGTCTGTGATAAATGAATTAGCTGCGTTTTTCTTATTTTGTGATGATAATTGGTGATGCACACATGGATGTGAAGGTGTTTCTAAGACCTGCTTAATAATAGTAGCTTTTTTATGTTTACATGATGTTATAGTGCTAAGGGCTCGGGAATAATATTGTCTTTGTGTGAACCTGATAAGATATGCCTTAATTACCTACTCTCTCCTGGGGTGTGGAAACCTGGTTCGAGCACCCACCCATACTACTTCGGGTGAGACCTTGGCCTGCAAAAGTAGGTCATTGCCAAAAGGGCCAGTAGTATAGGGGTTTGTTGGAAAAAATTAAGTCCAAACCTAGGTTAGGACCCCTCAAGCCAACAAATGGTTCCATTACTAGGACAAGGAGCATTTTGAGAGAGAGATCAGGTAATGCCACGAGGTCGTTGGAGACCTCAGAAATTGGAGCTTGAAGACTGGTTCAAAAAATAGATTTAGGAATTTTCTGTAAAAAAGATTCGCAGCACAAAAATAATAGTTGAGAAGTGGAAGAACAAATATATTTTCACAGAAGTATATGAAATTTTCTTTGTAAATTTTGTGCACGAGCTCCAGGAGTGGCTAGCGAAGCTAGTAGAATTCCAGATGTGTTGGAAAGACAATCAGGTTACGCAGTGGACTTTGGAATTGATTCAATGGTTGGAGAAGGCTAACAACACAATCACCCAAACTGTAGATCACTAGGTGGATAGTGTGCTAGGAGGATTTGTAATAGAATTCGCAGTCGATCATTTTGTATCCTACTCTGAGGCAGAGTGGAGGTTCTTCAAAGGATTTCGAGGTAAGTTCTTACGAAAATTGCTGCTACTAATTAAGATATTACTATGCGAAAAAGGAATTTTTTGCAGCCACACTGAATGAATGACCTATGATCAGAGTGAGAGTAGAACATGAAGTGTAAATACTACCGATTCAACCAAGAATGGGATAGATCCGTCTACAACCCATTAAGAGAGTTGGCTATACACGCAGGAACTAGTCCTCTAGCTACACCATTGTCGAGTCAACATAAGGGCAAGAACTCCCCTACACCTCTGCCCCTACTGGAAGAATATATGGCCACACATATGAAGTTTTCCACCTTCAAGGGTGTAGGAGAAAAATACATGGATGGATTTTGGTTCATAGCAGAATTAGTATGGACTGCGCATAATGTTTCTAGTGATGCTGTAAAAAGGGCACAGCTGTCCCTCGCCTTTGAAGGAAGGGCTCTGGATTGGTTCATGGGGTATGTAGGCCAACATGCGGATCCATCAATATAATAAATTAATAATGTGTTAAAACAACAGTTCCGGAAGCCTAAGTCCTATGCTCAACTAGTGGTTGACTTGAAAGACTTTAAACAAGGACCCACTGAGTTGGTATGGGAGTCTGATCAGCGGCTAAAGAAGGTTATCAAAGATGGGTAATTTAAGTATGAGGATAGACAGCAAAAGTAATGGTTCATTTCCACGCTATTACCTCACCTTTGTGGGCCTATGGGTTAGCAAGTGATTGAGACACAAGAGAAAGCCTTGGAGATTGCTATGAAGCTAGTGTTGGAAATACTGAGAGGGGGGGGTGAATCAGTATTCCTTTCAATTAGAGCATTAGTTAATCTTCAATTATTATCAGTGTTTGCAAAATGATAGTAGCAAACAAAAGGAACACAAATGCACACATTTTTTTAAGGTGGAAACCCACTCCGGGACAAAAACCACCTAATTATTTTCTAATAATTCTTTAATATTCAACTCCAATTGAAAATAAAGCTCCAACTTCCTAGAATCTAGAAAAGCATTCTTCTCCAGCTCCCACTGGATGGACGCTCCAACGCTTTATATTCTTCAGTATTAAACTGAACGGATGCCCCAACACCCAATGAGCTACAACTCACCCTAGCACCACCCTACCACCCTATAGAAGAATAAAATATGAATGGACTCCCGTACCAGGGAAAATGGTCCACTTTACAATGATATAGAATGATGTAGAAGAAGAAGATACACTAGACCATAACCCCAACTTTGACACAACCACCTAATGATGGTTCTAGACCACCCGACACTGCCTCTTCAACTCTAGGGAGATAGACACTAGTGCAATTTGTACAATAATGTATTTACAATGACTTAGTACAATGATACCTTTACAATGATTGTATGCAGTGCTGCCCACTTGAAGACTTCATGTGATGAAATTCTTGCTGATGTTATGCACCTTGGTTGTTGCTCTTGTCATGCTACCCTATGCTGCACCTTGCTTTGCTTTGCTTCCCTAGAAATTCGGGTCCTTTGCAACCCTTGACAACACATGATCTAGATTTTTCTTGCCTTCTAGGAGCTCGATATTGAATCTGGTCTATCTCTGTTATTTCAGATCCCCAATATGTGATTTTTGGTTATGTAGTATTCCTCTGAATTGTCTTTCCAATGCCATAGGTCTGACCTAATTTGGATTCTTCAAGAGAGAGTTATACCCAATCTCTCACAATGCCCTAATTATGGATTGTTTCCGCAAAGCGAACTTGTATGGAATGCCACGTGTCATTGTTTCTTCATTCAACTATGAATATGATAGAGAAATAACTACAGACTGTGTACTATTTTTCACTTTTTACATAATTCCAATCTGATACTCAGAGAGAGAGTTATGATTCTTTTCCCATGGTCACTTCTTTGAGATGAATTTCAGGAGCCTGCAAAAACACTGACTTTCATAGATCATATATCCGAAAATATTGTGCACCTTTCTCTAAAATTTTCACAGCAGCTTCCTCAGGATTTCTTCTTCACCTCACAAAAATTTCAGCTTCTAAACCTTCGTAGAAAAAATGTTAGAGCGAAAATTTCACGATGACCTGTTTCAGATGGCGAAATCCCTTGCATGAGGAGGATATGAGGATCACAATTTATATAAATGATTAGGTTGAGAGGGGCTTAAAAAAGTGAACGTGGGAGAAATTTTAGGAGCTTAAAAAATATTAATTATTACTTTTGAATTACCCATGCCACAACCCCATGGGGTTTTACCCCACTAACTGGGGGTACAAACTTCAAACATGAATATCTCTCAAACCGTGAAGAATTACATGGCGTGCCATATATCAACGGAAACATCTCGACAATTAGAAACCATCAAAAGCATTGGGTTAGCCCCTAGTGTAGCTTGGGTTGACATCAATAAAAATCGCTAATCAACAATCTCCCCCTTTGGCATTGATGGCAACACAAGTACTCCCCCTGCGATCATGACACCTCTTTCTACAACATTCTCTCCCCCTTTGACATTAATGGAAAAGGGTAACTCCCCCTGACACACAACCATCCTATGGACCTGTACACACATCCACTCCCCCTTTATATTGTGAATAAGGAAAATCTAATGAGAACTTGGGAGAATCCCAAGCTTCTGGCGAAGATATTCCAATGCTTCACGAGTACTCTCACGATCATCAACACTTCCTGCCCAATCTGCATCTGTAAAGGAATGAATAATGAGATTGTTACCCTTGGGATACCACAAGCCATATTCTATTGTTCCCTTTAGATATCGAAGAATTCTTTTGATGGAAATAATATGTGATTATTTTGGTTCTTCTTGGAATCTTGCTACTTGTCCAACTGCTTGCATAACATGTGGCCAGGAGGTTGTTACATATAGAAGACTACCAATCATAGATCTGTACAACCTTTGATCCAGATCCTTCGATGAGTCGTCTATGCTCATTTTGCAACCTGTTTCCATTGGAGTAAGGATGGGTTTTCAATCTTCCATTTTGAGAATTTCCTTGATGTAATTGGCTTGACATATAAATATTCCTTTCTCTTGTTGAGATATTTGAAGCCCTAAGAAGTATGTCAGCTCACCAAGTAAATACATCTCGAAATCACTTTGCACCTTTGTAGAAAACTTCTTACTTAGTCAATAATCATTGCTACCAAATATTATATCATCCTCTTTAGCTATTATACATGCTTTAGTTGCTTCATCCATAACATATATGTCGTTTGGAGCTCGACTTGTTGTAGCCACAATTTCACCATACATGCCTTTCCTGATTTCACATTTTGTGGAGTTTAATAGTATTGTGTGTCCTTGATCACACATTTGTCCAACACTGAGTAGATTGTGATTCATGTTTTCAACCAATAGAAAATTCTTGGTTAGAGCATCTTTTCTTCCGAGAGTGATAGTTCCTGATCCTATAACATTTGAAGACCCATTATTTCCAAAGGACACGGTTCCATCCTTCTTCTCTTTCAGAGATACAAATTTATTTCTATCTCCAGTCATATGCGTTGAGAAACTGGTATCAACATACCACACATCTTTGTTGTTTTGAGCCTTGAGAGAAAGAGCACAATTACCAGTCTTCTTCTTCTTCCATGTTCGTTCATTCTGTGGCTTCGAAGATTCTTCTGGAGGATTTTCAAGTCTGCAGTCTTTGGCTATGTGTCCAAATTTTTGACATTTTTAACATTCAATATTATTTCTTAAATGTTAAAATCTATTGATGTTTCACTGAGCCCTGGGAGGTTCATATTTGACAGATCTCCTGGAATTGTATTCATTCCTAGGGTACATGTGACATTCTACAGCTTTATGACCAAATTTTCCACATGAATAACAGTAGCCATAAAAATATGTTGGTACCTGGATGGAAATTTTCATCGAGGAATTGTCTTCCAAGGTTGTTCTTGCGAATCTTGTCCAATGAAGTCTACATGCATGTCAGATCTCATAGGTTCATTGTATTTTGTTGTAGAAGGTCCTGCTTCTTCTTCTTTGTAACTGATGCCAGTTCTGTCATTGTAAGATCGTTGATTGTTGATGAGTTCTTCCAATGCCCTTGAGCTGTTGGCATAGTTTTGGATAGTTTTTCATTTCTTCACTTCCTCACGCAGCGAGATTACTTCGGCTTCTAATTCTTCCCTTTCTTGGTTTCTTTCTTCCAACTTCTTTTGAAGTGACTCTTCAATGCATTTTTGTTCTTCAACTTCAATTTTGAGACCTTGAACTTGTTCTTCAAGAGTATTAGAATGGATCTTCTCCACCTTGAGATATTTTATAAGCTTGATTGCTTCCTTATAAAATTCTTCTATGGTCAATCCTTCTTCTTCATTGTTTGATACCTCTTGCTTATTGTGCTTGGGTTTATTTTGATTGGCCATAAACAATACTCTCTCATTGGCTTCTTCTTCATTTTCATTGTCTTCATCGGATGATGAGCTATATTCTTTAGAGAGAACGTTCCTTTTGAATCCTTGCTTGTTAAAATTCTTAAAGCCTTTCTTTCCTTTTGGGTTTCCATCACTTCTGTTTGGACATTTTGTTGCGAAATTCCCAACCTCACCACAACCGAAACATATCAATGGAAGTTTACCTTTGAATTTTCCCTTACTAAGTTTTATTTTTATTGTGAAGTAAGCATATTCTTCATCTGAAAGACCTTCTTCATCATCTCCCTTTTCTTCACACTTGCAGGTGCATGTATTTTCAATTGAAGTTTGTTTATCCTTATTGGTTTTATTATATGCAACAAACACAGTTTCTAGATGCTAAGTACCCTCTTCTTCATCAAGTCTCATTTCATATGCTATGAGAACTCCGTGTAATTCCTCTTTGCTAAGTTTTTCCATATTTGCACTGTATTCTAAGACCGATACCTTTGGGTTGAATCTCCCTGGTGACGTTCTAAGAATAGTTGGTATAATAGTCTTCTCATCAACTGGCTCGCCCAATCCTTCTAAAGTACTGGTTATTTCATCAACGTATTGGAAGTATGCAGCAATGTTGCAATATTCTTTCATTCTGAGTTGCTCAATTTTTTCTCTATAGATTTGAAACTTTGCTTCTTTAACATTTGAGTCACCTGCATATATATTCTCAAGCTTGTCCCATACATTTTTGGTGGTTTTAAAACCCAACACCTTATGATAAGAAGATTCAATAAGTCCACTGATAATAATATTCTTTGCTTTTGCATCATTTACCAAATTCTTCTTGCCTTGTTCATCCGTGGTTGATGTAAATCCATTTTGAACAGTTTCCCATACTTCGTAACCTTGCACCAAGAGATAGACCTCCATTCTTCCTTTCTAGAGTGGATAATTATTTGCATTGAACAGAGACACATAAAATTGTTCTCCATGACCTCTAACCACAGGTTGTTAAATTTCATTCTATTGAAGGAACCAAGCTTTGATACCAATTGTTGGAAATGCGAGATGGGGGGGGGGGGGGTGAATCAATGTTCCTTTCAATTAGAGCATTAGTTAATCTTAAATTATTATCAGTGTTTGTACAATAATAGCAGCAAACAAAAGGAGCACAAATGCACATAGTTTTAAGGTGGAAACCCACTCCGAGACAAAAACCACCTAATGCTTTTATAATAATTCTTTAATATTCAACTCCAATTGAAAATAAAGCTCCAACTTCGTAGAATCTAGAAAAGCATTCTTCTCCAGCTCCCACTGTATGGACACTCCAACACCCTAGATTATTCAGTAGTCAACTGAACGGATGCCCCAACACCTAGTGAGCTACAACTCACCCTAGCACCACCCTACCACCCTATAGAAGAATAAAATAAGAATGGACTCCCGTACCAAGGAAAATGGTCCACTTTACAATGATATATAATGATGTATAAGAAGAATATATACTATACCATAACCCCAACTTTGACACAACCACCTAATGATGATTCTAGACCACCCGACACTACCTCTTCAACTCTTGGAAGATAAACACTAGTACAATTTGTACAATAATGTATTTACAACGACTTAGTGCAATGATACCTTTACAATGATTGTATACAGTGCTGCCCACTTGAAGACTTCATGTGATGAAATTCTTGCTACTGTTATGCACCTTGGTTGCTGCTCTTGTCATGCTACCCTCTACTGCACCTTGCTTTTCTTTTCTTCCCTATAAAGTCTGGTCCTTTGCAGCCCTTGACAACACATGATCTAGCTTTTTCTTGCCTTCCAGGAGCTTGATATTGAATCTGGTTTTTCTCTATTATTTCAGATCCCCAATATGTGATTTTCGGTACTATAGTAGTCCTTTAAGTTGTCTTTTCAATGCCACAGGTCTGACCCAATTTGTATTCTTCAAGAGAGAGTTATACTGTAATATTCCAAATATGGAATAGCTAGCAAGGCATGATTGGAAAACGCATTTTCCAGTAATGGTTGCTACAGGAATTGAAAAAAGGAACTATATCCCTTAGATCAATGTATCTAAGTCCTAAATCCAAGATGAGGCTCCGAAGAAATCCTTCTAGGTGGGTTAAACAGATCTCCCATACCTAGTTGTCCTCAGAAAGTGCCCGATGAGGGATTGCATTAAATGTAAGCACATGTAATGGAATAACAACGTTATTTTATAGCCATGAACACATGAAGATCAGAATAGCAAAAAAAATGTATAATATAGCAGCAAAAGGGTACAATTGCTTGAGGAAAGAGTCACTCAAGATAGGCAATGCAATCCTCAATAGAACATGTACAAGAAAATGAAGAATGTTGTTGTATATAGGAAGCCCAAGGCTATGATTGCACAGTTTATAGGAGGCACTGCTACAGAAATGATAAAAATAAAATATATGGAAATGTAAGGCTCAAATAATGTGGGGGAGTAAAGCTCTAACCCCTGAAAAGCAATATACAACAATCCTCTAAAGGATTGGCTGAAATACATACAAAATGGCAAATCTGCAGAAATGCCGGAGTTGCTGGGCAGCAGCTGCAACTCAGAAAATAACTAGAGATGGCTGAATATGTTGTAAAATATGGAATATAACTCCTCCAATAGATCTCTCAAGTGATAGGCTGATCCTAACACTGAAGATCTTGCCCTCCAAAATAGTGGTGCAAACCCCCACTGCAGATACTCTCTAAAATAATGCAATCTGGAGAAGGGACAGTGCTTTTGATGATGGGAGATGCTTGGCCTGATGCCAAGATATGAAAATCAGCTCATAAATTCCTTTCACTAACCTCTCGAAGTAATAGGAGCTCCCTCCTCTGAAATATGAACCAAGGAAAGGTGTTGTGGAACCCTCCACTGCAACACCCAGCAACACTATGTTATACTTCAGCAGAAATAACGTAGTGACTGATGGTAGTGGATTTGGCCTTGAGCCAAGATGTGGAGAAAATAAGTGCAATCATTTAAGAGGCCTCTCAAGAAGGAGAGGAAATCCTAAACAAGAAACCCTCGTGCTAAAAAACACTGCAACTCAGTTGAACAGCAGGAGACTGCAAATAGTCTTCTAGACCAAAATCAACATACTCCAAGATGTCTCCCTATGGCTGCCTCTTCCTCCTTTTATGCAAGTGAATTTCTCTTTGCCCTGGACCCCACACATTAGGGTTTCTTCCACAAGGAATCTTTCTCCCTCTCAAATTGCGTTGTCTTCCCAAGCAAGCTACACCTCTTAGGCGATGTTGTTGACTTGGTCAAACTTGACCTTGTCCTCATGAAAATTGCCCCTTTTCACACTGGAAGGTGAAAAATAAGCTACTCCAATGATCCCTTTCACACTTATGAGGGATTTATTCCTACTTATGGGCCTCTTTACCCATTTTATTCATCTCCTAGATGATACAAGCAAAAATTAATATTCCATTTTACTGCATGAAAATTTTGAAATATTACATTCCTCCTCTCTCAAAGATTGCTTGTCCTCAAGCAAGTGCAAGGATAGACTGAGTTATTTCTCCTCCTCTCCCTGTATTATCCATGTGTGATGATCTCGTCCAAGTAAAGTGATGCTATCTCATCAATCAAGCCTCCACATTTCTCCCCCTCTGCATGTAAGTCAGCTATTAATCCATCATCACGTAAAGGTGACATACTCAAGAGGAAAGAAAAGTGATGTCTAGAGGTCCCCTTGAGGAAATGGATCTAAAATATAATGGGAAATTTCTTTCCCATATGGATCCTCCATCCCCAAGCTATTAGCCATGCAAAATGAGTCACCTCCCAACTAGGCAACTCCTGAAAATTGTCATCCACCTTTGGCTCCGACAAAGTAGGTGGGATGAAAATATACACATGGTAGACAATATACCCTACCCCACACTATCCTCCTCTCCACTTAAGATAAGTGTGGAGTGTCTGTTGATCTTGGGCTACAATAATGTTTCCCTCAAGTGGCAAGATGAAGGCTAGATATCCAAAGACCTCTCCTCTAATGCTGAAAATCATGCTGGCCCAAATATCTCCATATATGATGAGTTGGAAGTCATCATCATATGGTATCATATCTAGCATATGGCTCACCTCATATAGAAAAAATGGTGTTGATCTAGTGGCCATACCCTCTCCCATGCTCCCTTTAGAACATGTAGTGCAAAATATATGGAGATCTTTTCTCCCAAGGGACACAATCATCCAATGTGTCTCCCTCCCAAATATGCTCCTCATAAAAACAGAAACAATAGAACCATTGGGAGCAAAGATGAGAATCATGCTTGCTGCCATATGTAACAAATGAGAAGGAAAATGGTCCCTCGGGTGCAACCAACGTAGCTTGACTCTCCATTGCAATAGAGACTGATAAAATGAGTGGCTTCTCAACCACTTGCCTGCTGCACCAATGTCCTCATAAGTATGGAGGAAGTGAATGATACATGGTGTAGAATGTGCATGTCCTCCATAATGTCTTTCTTCCCCAAGTCCTCCTAGGGAATGGCCATCAATCATGCTTATGGCCTCAACTAAACCATGAGGTCTAGAAAAATGAATGATCCTCCTTGGAGCATCATCCTACATATGTATGGTTAAGGGATGCATATATACTTTATAGAAATAATCATGTAAACCACAATGAATACCCTTACCATATATCCTACTCATATAAAGGGAGTGGCTCATAAATGAGTCCCCTCTCATCCTCAAATAGAAAAGAGGTGGCTATGTTAACTCTTTCAAAGAGTTATGTCTCTCCTCCAACTCCACATGATATATTCATCTCTGTATATGCTGATATATCTCCTCCTCAAAACCCCTCCAAAAATACCCCTCCATGATGGTCTGTTATGCTCTCATAGAACAATTGGGACTGAAAAGGAAATCCTCATGCGCTGCTTGTAGCAACTTCTCCTTGAGCTTAGAAGCTCCAGCTAAGAATATCCTACCATGATAGAAGATGACCCCATCTCTAACTAAATACTCCTCCTCATGCAAATGGCCATCCAATATCCTACAAGTATGAAGATCCTTGGAATACTCCACCAATAGCTGGGAGCTCCAATATGGATCTATCCTCCATAGTGACAGCGCTGATGAACTATCATGAAGAACATCTGTCATATGGCTACCCTCTCCTTTGACATATCCTATGTCCAAGATACAAGTTGGAAGGCTACTATCCTTCCCCTGCTACTTCTGCCACAATGTAGAATCTGAAATGTGAGTGGGTAAAAGTGAAGTTGAGAGAATTCCTCTCTCCTCCTTGATTCTGCCCCAGACTCTCAGCGCTGTACCCAGCTCTCCCAAGGTCTCCACTCTCCTAAAATCAATGAGTGGTGGCCCAACATGTGAAGCATCCATCCTCCTTTGCTAATCCAGTGGTCTCTACCCATCATCAAGAGATGACTGTATATATGAATGGACATCATCATCAAGAGATGACTGTATATATGAATGGAAAACTCTACCCATGCTTCCACTGTGCAATCCAATCTCTCCTCTAGGTGTAACAGCCTCCGAAAATGGATAGGGATGTGTACTTCTCATCTCATGTTGTTGGTTCTCCTCCCTATCTCCTCCTTGTGTCTCCATGGTTCCACACCTCTTCAACAATGGCACATGAGTTGTGCCTTGATCTCCACACATGAGATCCTGGGGACTTCCTTGCAAAGATGCAAGAATCCATCTACTTGGAGCAAGAGCTCCTCCTTCCTCTGGATGAGGCACTAGATAATCTCTAGATGAGGTAGCGTTGTTGCCCTCAATCTCTGCAACATGAATGGGCAAACTCCCAATGATTGGGTCCCTCTTTGAACAAGAGATCTCCATGCTTCTCTGCTTAAAGGTGTGAGATGAAAACTTTTCTTTCGGCAAGGTATGGTGCAAGTTTTCAGCATCCTTCATGGTTTTCTGAAGTGGAATTGTGTTTTCATGCAAGGGTTTTGTTTGAGTTCCCTTTTTTAGCCCCACCATGTGTGTCTCATGAATCCTCCTATCAAATCTTTTCACTAAGGCCCTAGTGAAACTTGCATAAGATGCAGTGTTTACATTTTTCAAAGAAAAGGATTCAAAGACCCACCAAGCATAGGCCTTACCTCTCAAATGTAGCACTGCAACTATGATGGCTTCATCTTCTGGCATTTGGTGCTGCTGCAAGAAGGAATCTAACTCCTCCACCCAAGCTTTGGCTGAATATGTAGGTGAACCTTCAAAGGTAGATAGAAGAAATCTATCCAGCTGCTCTTTTTCCTTCACCTTCATCTTGCAAAACTCTGAAAAAATGAGATGATCTCGGAATTTCTGAGTTTGAGACTCATAATTTTTCAGGAAATCACTAAGAATTTTCCTCCTAGCAACTTCTTCTCTTCTTTTCATCTCTATTCTTGCAATCCTGGGCATGTGACTACGTTGTGTACCATAGGGTGTGGCTGCATGCTCACACTCCTCATAAATCAATCTAGAGTTTTCTTTAGAATCAAACTCTTTTGGAGATTATTCATGCATCTCCTTCCTTATCTTCCTGAAGTCTTCATGAATATTATGTACATATTTAGGAATAATATTTGTAAGCTTATCCCCTTTGTCTCCTCTAGAATATGGAGTCTTTTTCTTGCTTATTTCTCTGTCTCCTTTTTTATGAGAATAGGAAGTGCAGGGTTCTTACTCTTCTATTTTCTTATCCTCCTTGGGGAGGTTCTTCATGGATCTGAAATATGATGAGATAAAACCCATCCTCTTCAATATTCTGATCTTCTTGGGCTGAGACTCACACGCTGAGCCAAGAAAGTTGCTTTGATACCACTGTAATATTCCAAATCTGGAACAGCTAGCAAGGCATGACTGGAAAACACATTTTCCAGTAATGTCTACTACAGGAATTGAAACCAGGACCTAGATCCCTTATATCAATGTATCTAATTCCTAAATCCAAGAGGAGGCTCTAAAGAAATCCTTCTAGGTGGGTTAAACAAATCTTCCACACCTAGTTATCCTTAGAAAGTGCCCGATGAGGGACTGCAACAAATGTATGCACATGTAATGGAATAACAACGTTATTTTATAGCCATGAACACATGAATATCATAATAGCCAATAAATGTATAATATAGCAGCAAAAGGGTACAATTCTTTGAGGAAAGAGTCACTCAAGATAGGCAATGCAAGCCTCAATAGAACATGTACAAGAAAAAGAAGAATGATGTTGTATATAGGAATCCCAAGGCTATGACTGCGCAGTTTATAGGAGGCACTGCTACAGAAATGATAACAATAAAATATATGGCAATGTAAGGCTCAAATAATGTGGGGGAGTAAAGCTCTAACCCCTGAAAAGCAATATACAACAATCCTCTAAAGGATTGGCTGAAATACATACAAAATGGCAAATCTGCAGAAATGCCGGAGTTGCTGGGCAGCAGCTGCAACTCAGAAAATAAATGGAGATGGCTGAAGATGTTGTAAAATATGGAATAGAACTCCTACAATAGATCTCTCAAGTGATAGGCTGATATCTCTCTGACCTGGAACTCCTCCAATAGAACTCCTCCAATAGAATTCCTTTTATGCAAGTGAATGTCTCTTTGACCTGGACCCCACACATTAGGGTTTCTTCCACAAAGAATATTTCTCCCTCTTAAACTGCGCTGTCTTCCCAAGCAAGCTACACCTCTTAGGCAGCGTTGTTGACTTGGTCAAACTTGACCTTGTCCTCATGCAAATTGCCCCTTTTCACACTGGAAGGTGTAAAATAAGTTGCTCCAATGATCCCTTTCACACTTATGAGGGATTTATTCCTACTTATGGTTCTCTTTACCCATTTTATTCATCTCATAGATGATACAAGAAAAAATTAATATTCCATTTTGTTGCATGCAAATTTTGGAATAGTACATATACCCAATCTCTCACAATGCCCTAATTATGGACTGTTTCAGCAGAGCGAACTTGTATGGAATGCCACATGTCACTGTTTCCTCATTTAGCTTTGAAATTGATGACGAGACAACTAAAGCCTGTGAAATATCTACCACTTTTTACATAATTCCAATCCGATACTTAGAGAGAGAGTTATGACGATTTTCCCAAGGTCACTTCTTTGAGATGAATTTCAGGAGCCTGCAAAAACAATGAATTCCACAGATCATATCTCTGAAAATATTGTGTACCTTGATCTGAAATTTTCACAGCCACTTCCTTAGGATCTCGGCTTCGCCTCATAAAAATTTCAGCTTCTGAACCTTTGTAGAAAAAACGTTAGAGGGAAAATGCCACGATGACCTGTTTCAGATGGCGAAATCCCTTGCATGAGAAGGATATGAGGATCACAATTTATATAAATGCTTAGGTGTAAAGGGGCTTGAACAAGTGAACATGGGAGATATTTTACGAGCTTAAAAAATATTAATTATGACTTTTCAATGACCCATGCCACAACCCCATGGGGTTTTAGCCCCTAACTCGGGGTACAAACTTTAAACATGAATATCTCTCAAATCGTGAAGAATTACATGGCGTGCCATATATCAACAGAAGTATATAGACAAGTAGAAACCATCAAAAGAATTATTGACCTAGAATATATTAATTTTTTAGGTCAAAATTCCCATGCAATATTGGGTTAGCCCCATGGTGCTGCTTGGGTTGACATCAATGACAACCGTCGATCAACAGCTAGAAGCTACGCTAAGAGACCATGCTCAATTTGGTGTAGATTAGATCCATGGACTGCTGGAGGCAATGCACCTCAAAATCCATAATTTTCAGAAAGAGCGAGGAAAATAATCTAGCCCATACATGTGGTGCATAAGATGCAAGGTGTCAGGCCACACTGAGGATCAATGCCCTTTGTTTGTAGACTACATGCAGGATGGGGGGCCCAACCCATAGCACCCTAAAGGGGATGCAGGACAAAGCGGTCCCACGTTATGGTGTGTTGACTGCCGCATAGCTGGACTACATGATACCAGCCACTGCCCCCATCTTGGTGCCTATTTTCCAGATTTGAAGCAATAATGGTGCCGATTCTGCTCATCTGTGGGACATGATGAACACAACTATTGAACATATGACTTAAAGATAGACCAAGGAAATTTTTACAAGGTACAGGCTGACCCTTCTTCACCACTATCTCCCTCAAGACGAGGAGGCTCCCCTGACAGAGCCCGGGGGGGGAGAGGTGGAAGCACAGGTCGAAGAAGAGGGAAATTGATCTGTTATAATTGTGGAGAAGTAGGGCACTTCACAAGGGACTGTCCGAACCCTGCACGACAATCTTGTATATATTGTAGACAATTGGATCACGTGATCGAAGATTGTCTAGTACTGATAGCAAAGATGCAGGAAAAACATCAGACACCAACGCAAAATGTGCAAAGGGTTAAGGTAGAACCACATGGTGAGGGACCTAGTATTAATGTCATTTCACGTAATGACATGGCTACTGTGGGAGCTAAGGAAAGAGCTGCGGCTGAACCCCTTATCTGAAAAGCTGCTATCAAACAGGAAAGCTTGGACCTTTAGAAGGAGTAAGAAACCTTCATTGAAGCTCACAAAGACTTTACCAAGGATGAGGCATCTACTTCCAAGGCTCCAACAAACCTAAAAGCAGACATCGAAGTTAAACCATTCCTATAGGCATGTATGAATTTGCTACGCAACTAGAAGGCAGTAGAAAATATTCAAGGACTGATAGACAGTTGCGCAGAAAAAACTAACCCTCCAACAGAAGTTAAATATTTTCACAAACTTTACAAGCATAAGAAACGCACTGGTCGGGAAATGCAGCTAATTGCACAGATTGGCGATTATGAAATGGATCAGGTCATCCTAGATCTAGGATCCGATGTGAATTTCCTACCCAAACAAACGTGGTAGAGGATGGGAGAATGTAAGTTGGAATGGTCTACTATACAGTTGCGCATGGCTAACCAACAGAAGATCATACCGTTGGGGAGACTATCAAATATTGTGGTAGATATCACAAGGGTTAAGGTATATGCGGATTTTGAGGTAATTCAAATTGTACAGGATGCAGACCCTAATCTTGCACTCCTAGGACTGGATTGGGCTACAGACATGGGAGGCATTATCAACTTGAAGAAAAGGAGCATGGTTTTGAGAATGAGGGTACGAGAGTAATAGTCCCTCTAGACCCAGCAGAAGGAGAACGATATACAGAACTCGTGCACGAAGAAGACAACGTGGATCATATCTATAAAATAACCACCTGGGATAAGGATTGGATTAATCCCACGACTGATGGTGTGCTTTTCTGGGAAAAAGACAGTGAATTCCTCTCAGACTTTGATGGGGAAATAAAAAATTGGCAGAACTAGTTGCATGACGTATCTGCATTACAATGTATTAGGATCATGAAGAGCTTCCGGTGTATCTCCTTAGAGGTAAGATATCTGCCTTACTTTGATGGTTCTGGTAGTATTAAGGATTTTCTTAGAGAATTCGAAGCAAAAGTCCCAATGGAGCAAAGAATATGGGCACTTAACCTATCCATGCGTGCAACCCCTGCGCGGTGGTGGGAAACTCATAAGGAGACGTTTCAGGATTGGGAGGAATGTCGCAAGATGATGATCCTACAATTTGAACCTTCAGTTCACATATGCATGGATACTTTCCTTGGCCAAGGGGACCCACACAAGCACTTGGACGCATGGATGGGGGTGTGGTGTGAAAGGACCAGGGATGAATGGGTCCACCTGTTCATTCATGCCTTGGGGCCAATCCCCACTGCATGGTACTTGGATGTAGAGCTACATCAGCATACTTTCCACTAGGAGACCATGAGGGATGATTTTTTGGGGACGTTCAGATTGATAGGTGGAACTGAGGAATTAGACGAAGCCCTGCAAGACATAGATGCCCTAGTATTTGATGAATCACACCCGAGTGTGGAGTATGGGGAACCAGGTTGGGATATGCAGATACAGGATATTGTTAACTGTCGCAATCTATCAATGGAGGAATGTGACAAAGACTTGTGAAATATCACTATCCCAGAATCGGAGGGTGAACGAGCAGTTGCTGGACACCCACTACAGACTGTCAATGTGACCAAACCTCTTAAGCTAAGGGAATTCAACATTGGAACAAAAGAAAAACCTAAGCTAGTGAAAATTGGGGATTATTAGGATGATAATACCATGGGGAAGATCGCGGAACTTCTCATGGAATACTAGGACCTGTTTCCTACAAAATTCTCAAAACTCAAAGGTATTACAGGGGACCTGGGGGTCATGCGAAATACTTTAAAACCGAATGCACACCCTGTCAAGTAGCGACCTTATCGATTGAACCCCAAGTACAAGCAGAAAGTCAGGGAATAAATTGACAAAATTCTAGCCACAGGTATCATCGAACCAGTAGAACAGTCAGATTGGGTAAGCCCTATGGTGGTCCAAGAGAAAAATACTAAAGGAGAAATAAGAATTTGCATTGACCTGCGCAAGCTGAATGATGCCTGCGTACATGATAGCTTCCCTACACCATTCTCTAATGAAATCCTTGATAGTGTGGGGGGGGGGCAGGAAACATACTCATTCAATGACGGTTTTTTGGGCTACCATCAGATCAGGATCGCACCTGAAGATTGCAGCAAAACTACATTCGCCACCTAATGGGGATCCTTCCAGTACACCATCATGCCATTTAGGCTCAAAAATGCCCCTGCCATATTTTCGCGAGTAGTGGTCGCAATATTCAAGGAATTCATTCAAAAGTTCTTGGAGGTATATTTTGATGATTGGAAAATATTTGGATTGGTAAAGAAGCATGTCTCGAACCTGCGCATGATGTTGGATGCCTGTAGAAAGCACCATATTTCCCTAAATATTAAGAAGTGCACATTTTGCGTTCCTTTCAGGATCTTGTTAGGCCACATAGTATATCGGCAGGGACTGATGGTTGACCCCACCAAGGTGGAATTTATCATCAATTTAGTAGTCCCTACAAATGAGAAATATTTGCACTCCATCCTCCGGCAGACGGGCTACTATAGGAGGTTTATTCAAGGGTACGCACTGATCACGACACCGATGGAGAAGTTACTAAAGAAGGACGTTTCATTTTTTTGGGATGCAGAGTGTCAGAAGAGTTTTGAGATACTCAAGGAAAATATGGTCTCTGCACCTATCCTCATATTTCTTGACTCGGCGAAGGTTTTCCATGTCCATGTGGATGCTTCAAGGATCGCCCTGGGAGCTGTCCTTACGTAGTCCGAGGAGGGGGAAATTGACCATCCAGTTTCATTTTCTAGTAGAAATATCTTTAGCACGGAGTGTAACTACTCCATTATTGAACGCGAGGGGCTGGAAATGGTGTATGCCCTACAGAAATACCGACATTATCTGCTGGGAGGGCACTTCAAGATTTTTACGGATCACTTAGCTTTGAAGTACCTAGTCAATAAGCCTGTGTTTGGGGGGGAATATTTCCGATGGTTTTTGCTATTCCAAGAATATAACTTTGAGATAATTGTGAAGCCGGGGAAAATAAATGTTGGACTAGACCACTTCTCCTGAATCGAGAGTGGTGAAGAACTGACCAACCTAGAGGAAGAATTTTTCGATGCGCAACTGTTTTCTATTAAGGTGGTTGATGCCCACTTTGCCGATATTATTCAATTCTCAACTATGGGGATGGCACCTGCAGAATATTTGGTACAACAAAAAAAAGAATTGGTAATCCCCACAGTGGACTTTACCATCATAGCGAGCTACTTGTATAAGCTGGGAGCCGATGAGGTACTGTGAAGATACGTTGTGGAGCATGAAAGATAAGCCATTTTAGCAGAAGCCCATGGAGGCATAGTAGGAGGTCACTACGCAGGAAAAGTGATGTCGCAGAAGATCTTCAGAGCTGGGCTTTGGTGGCCCACATTGCATAGTGACTCTTACGACTATTTCAAAGGCTACAACACATGCCAAAGGACAAGAAGAACGACGTGTAGGGATGAAATTCCCTTATAACTACAAATGGCCCTGCAGGCATTCGATAAATGGGCAATATACTTCGTTGAGCCCATCAACCCACCAGGTAAGAAGATAGGTGCCCGCTACATCATCACTGTGACTGATTATGTAATTAGATGGGTGGAAACAACTAATTTATGAACATGGAGGAGACCGATATCATGGAGGAACACTTAGCACAGCTAGTCGCCTTGGAAGAAGACCGATTCATTGCTAACTTTCATCAGAAAGTTCAAAAGGCCCAAGAAAAATCTTGGCATGATAGGCATATCCGGCAGAAGTCATTTAAAGAAGATGAGATAGTATTATTATATGACAGCCAGTTTGCGCACCACCCAAGGAAATTCCACCAACATTGGTTGGGACCTTATATCGTAAGAGAAATTACGAATGGAGGTGTGGTGAAATTGGTTGTGCTCCGCGAGGACCCCCTACCCGAATATGTTAATGGCAGCCATATCAAACCATACCGAACCAACTTGGCATAGACCAAATGACTATATGGCTGGAGTAGTTTTATTGGGATGGATAGGCGCAGGTAAGAGGAAAAACACAGGCAAGCTCGTTATATGCGCGGGGGTTGACCACAGGTCAGGGAGCCCAGGAAGGTGTTCTGGGAGTGCAAGGGTAATACAAAGCTACGAAAACTAGCCGTTGGGACAATACCGCTGGGTAAAAATCCAACTTTACCATTGGAAGGAGCGGGCAGTAGGAAATTAATGCGGCGATTTCCAAATATTTTTTACCGTTTCCTTGATGATAAGTTTTAGCTAAGTGTCATCCAACCATTACTCACTAGTCAAAGCTATAAATGGAGGAGGGCAGCTTAGAATTGGGTTCCACATGTTGTACAAATCTTGTGCCTTGCAAATTTCCATAAATATTGTGCTCTTTTCATGTCTAGGTGTGCTACTCCCTCTTATAGTGGCAACCCTGAGTTCTTCTTCTGAGGGAGAATGACTGCGACAAATCTCGTTGAATCATAGTAGACCGTGGCCTCTACTGAGAGAGAATCCGATGAAGTCATGTTCACACCAACCAAGGGGAAGTAGTTGGAGAAAAAGAAGAGTAAGGGGAAAGGCCAGGAGCAAGGGAAGGGGAGGGCTATGAAATGGGCTGGGGGGAAGCTGCGCACCTCCCCTCGAAATGTGCAATCTCCCTAAATGGTATCTAAGGCACGCTTGCCTAAACCGGTAAAGTGAACTCCGTCTGCTCAGGAAGAAGCTCGGCTCGTTGTCCCAATCACTTGGCTACCACCTTATGTTCGACCCCGAAGGCCCTCAGTGTGCACGCCCAAGAATATTGAGGATCTGTGCTCTTATCTGTAAATGCCTCTAATTTCGGATGAAGTCCCCATAATTGGAGAAGCATTTGGTAATCTCTTCCCAATTAAGTTCAACGATCACGACCTTGCCAACCTAGAGGATTTCCCAGAATTGGCACTTGAGCTATTTCTAGAAAGAGTATTGGAGGAAAATGTGCTAAGGGCCATACCAATGTTGTGGCCACGTGGGTTAGAAGGATCGAGATTACTAAACTTGCTGCGGATACCTCACTTTGGCCGATACAATGTAACCGACCAAGTTGTGCGACAACTGCTAGCCCTTATCCATGATGGTAGCTTGTCGATCCAGGACCGCATTTCCATCGATGCTGTCCTAATTCACTGCATTACTGGTCTCCCCATGGAGGGGACAAATCCCATGGAGTAGGGTATGAGCAACAGATCACCAAAAAGGTGTGAGAAGACTACCATGTCGAGCGAAACACCAGAGGGTTCATAATCAACACCATTAATGACCCCAGAGTGCGCATGGGTACCCTACTTCTGGCTTGTAAAATGATGCGTAAGTGCTAGGCCAAGACTATCCCCACCTATGTGATTCAGCTTGCTGGCCGCTGTGAAAAGGGGGTCTGTTTTAACTGGTCGTAGTTCATCTGCAATGAATTTCTGGAAAACGTGCGTGAGGCCTAGGACCATGGGAGGGAATTCTGTTACTCTTGGTTGTTTCTCCTAATTTCATTGGTTGCATGGGAAGCCCCTGAAGGATCAGTCCTCCCTAAGCTTGAACTAGACATGTGTGAAGGGGTGCAATACACAAACTTATGGGATTCAAAGGATGAGAAGCGTATTAAGGAATACAAAGTATTTCGGGTACTATTTTAGAGTTTGTTCGCAACAGAAATTCACTCCCAGACATGCTTGTCACCAATGGTCTATGAAAAATATAAGAGCATCGCAACATTCCAGGTGACGATGCACAACATGCAAATTCAGGGCCGTAAGGATCCAGCTTAGATGTCACTACCTTACATGGTCGCTGATGAGGAAATCGATTGGCTGATCACTACTTGGCCACTGCACTGGAAATTGGGATTCAAATCATCCATGGCTAACACTTTTGGTACAAGCGCAGTCTCGAAGAACCCCACCCCACCTGATACTGCCAAGAATTTAGAAGGCCGTGGACAAGAAGGCTCCACTAGGACAAAGGTTCCCCAAGATGCAGTGCAGGGCGTGGAGCAGGAATTGTAGCAGGACATGGAAACCGAGGGTTTGGATGTGTAGGGTATTGTTTCCCCGTGTGGCATGAAACAGACAGCCGAACCTCTCAAGGACCAGTGATCGAAATGGCAGGCTACAAGGCCTGGTAGGGAGATTGAGGTTACCTTAACTGATGAATATTTGGAGCAAATCACAGATGTGGTCACCCTTGCTTCAGAAGACATATGGCTTTCCTTGGAAGAGTGTAGAAGGCTGCAGTCGCCACATTAAAGTGTGAGCTCCAAGCTCTTTAGCTCAAGGCCGATACCCTATAGACAAGCGTGGTTCAAGCAAGGCTGTCTCAAACAACCACCACTGAGTTGATCTCCGCAACAGAGAGTCGCCTCTGCCCCTTGCCAGACACAACAATCACTATGAGTCTACCTGCCTTATGTGTGCAAGTCTAGGCCTCCACAGAAGTACATCTGGACTTGGCCCGGCTTCTGCACGAGCCGCTGCAGCTCCTTGTTATGCGGATAAATCCCCCTTGCAGATAAGAGAGATCTCCCTAGTATCCTATGGATAGCTAGAAACAAACATCCATTTGTAAATCATTTTCTCTAGATCATTTGCAATTCAGAATTATTATAAACAAATAAAGAGGACATGCTCCTACCTTGAAATTCAACGTTCGGTGCAACCTTTTATCCAGTTGTTCCAAGGAGGCTTCTTCAATAATGAGAACCTACAATCAAAGACAGAAAAAATAATTAAAAGCACCTTAACATATAATAATTGAGAAAATATAATATAACTCAGTGATCAAGGAATCCGAGTATTGAATTATTCAAATAGAAACAAGAACAACTCAATGAGAAAAGGAGATCCATATGTATTATCTTGTATGAAAAGAGTAACTTTACAACCCGTCACCTTGATGTTGTACAAGTTCCTCCTGGGGTCCTAAACAATCGTTCCTCCTTAAGATTGTCAAACCTTCTTCTCTCTAAACTAGCATGAAGTTATGGACATGAGTGTGTGATCATTCTCATACCAATAATGACTAGTATAGAGAGTATGCTCTCTTAGGAATTTCTTCAGCAATTACCATATACAAGGTACAATCTACCCTTGAGACTGAAACATGAGCTCAATTTATAGGGAAATGGAGGTAGTTTCAGTTCCATGAAGAGGGGGGTGGATTCCTCTCATGAAGGGATTTGAGCTCCATATACCAAGGGATAAACTCCATGAGTGAAGGGATAGAGCTCCATGAGTGGAGGGATAAAGCTTGAACTGATCGCACCTCTAGAAGCTTCCATTTGGGAGAATATTCATCCAGCTGGGCTTCTAGAACTTATGTTTTCCTTTATTTGATTGTTTACAGGGGTCCCCAGGTTTTATAAGTAGAATGTGTAATATGTGTCGCAGGCTATAGGAAAATATCTGCGAATCCATGGGAAAGAGCTAGGAAATGTGCGAAGTTAGACTTTTTAGGGTTTTAATGAGATTTTCTCCAATCCCAAGAATTGGTTTAGGAAATTTAAGGTTTTTGACCTATAAGGAAGCATAATATAGGTAGTGATGAACCTATATTGACAGTCAAATGTCATGGTGACAAAATAACGTGTAACAGATTGCCCCCCTAAAGTGCAAAGTCTGAGGTAGTTCTGAAGAGTGAAGTGCTTTATCATTCCGAGCATTTGATTGCGGACTCACCGGTCGAAAGCATGTAAAAACATTCAATGCAAGAATATATATATATTTATATATGTATGTATATGTATATCATTTATTATTAATATCGATACTCACTAAAATTAATCAATGTTCTTGCTAGTATTAAAATGATTTTAAAATTACATCAATAGTAGACACAGTATGGGCACAACCATCTGTCATAAGTAGTCTACTGTATCATGAATAATCAAACTCCTCGTAGCCTGGATGGTGGAAACTAGATCTAGGGTCTTGATTTTTGCTTCTCGAACTAGTACGATTCTATCCATGCGATTGATTGTGTCGAAATCAAACATGGTAGAAACAACATGATTACCAGTCAATGATGTGAACTGTTAACAAGTGTGAGAGAAACCACCAATAATTACAATGGCTCTCAAAGTACTCAGTACAATCCATGAAGTGTGAATGAATGATTTGCAGTCAAACACTTCACAGAATCATTTGATCGAAGGTCAATGATGCAACCTGTCGTCGAAGGCGAGAAACCTGTCATTAGGGCATGTAGATCCCAAGGTACTGATAGGATTCTAGATCAACTTTCTAGATGATGAGTTTTTGTCAATAGAAAGTGACCCGTCGTAGGGAAACCCATGACATGAAACCATTATATAAATTTTTGAAGAAATATTTGCAAGGACTGACTTAGGGATGGTCAACGCGAATGGAGACAAATGTTTGCAATGAATGGTTTATTTGAACTGTCTCTTGAACACATAACAACACTGTATATGGTTTGGTAACAATTGACCTAAAGCTAATACCCATAAACCAGCTGAAGACTTTCAATGTGGTTTGATTAACTGTTAGATAAAGGATTTTCCCAACCCAGGTACAAGTATGACAAATATGTCATGTTCAAGAGTGGTATACTGCTATTAAAATAAGGGTGACAACTGGATTCCTTTTGTCTCTTTTCCCCCCACCATTACTGGCAAGTACCTCTTTATTTTTGACGATATTGATGAGGATAACATTTTCTTGTTGTGTAAGCTCTTCCTTCGGATGAGTCTAACTTAGTATTAAAATCGAACCCTAAGATGGAGTGGTTCATTCCTATTTGTATTTGACAAGTCCTTTGCTGTTAAATTTTAATGAGTCCAGTATACGAGAAACTTGGTGTTTTTCAATTTTAGGGAGTCAGAAGAAAAACATAAGTAAACTCTGTGGTTGTACTTTTTCGTAAATTTAGTCTCTCAAGCCCAAAAAAGGATAAAATGGTGCAGGAGAGAACTCTATTGACCATGATTAGTCAATGTATACATTTTTCGTGAATAGTCCATTTCAATCCGGAAAAGGGGTAAACTTATACTAAAGGGACGACTGTTCATTTCCTTTAACGAGTTCGAATACTCAAGTACTCGGCAATATTTTTATATTTAGAGAGTCTGAAAAGGGCTTAATAGAGAACTCCGAGATTTTTCTTTTTCATAATTTTAAAGAGCCCGAAAACTTGATAAAAGTATACTCAGTTGGTCGACTTTCAATTTAATTTACGAGCAGGAAAAGAAGAAAAGAACTCGACGTTTTCATGTGTTTTACGAGAATAAAATATAGCAAAATAATCTTGGGATTTTCATGAGTTCAACAAGTCTTGAAAATAATAACTGAAATGGACTCGAGATAGGTTTCAATTTTATACAAGCTTGAAACATAGGAAAAATTATGCTTGAGAGTGGTTTCATTTTTACACAAGCTTGAAACATAGGAAAAATATGCTTGAGAGTGGTTTGTTTAATTTTTACAAAATCTTGAAACAAAGGAAAAAATTGTGCTTGAGATAAGTTTCAGTGCCCCCCAAGTGTAACCTATAAGAGCATATGCCTCCCAAGCTTCATTTCATTCACCTAAGTGGACTACTGGTTACTAATAGGTGGATGGAATGAATATTCATTTACAAGATCAGATGAAAGAATCAACTTGATATTAATAAAAGACTGGACTCAATTAGGAGAGGATTTGTTTCATTTTTTAATGAGCTTGACACAGGAAAATAACTATGCTCATTGCCTGATTCATTTTTTAACGAGGTTGACACAGTAAAAGGAACTATCGACAAGGTGACCTGTTTCAATTTTTAATGAGGTTGACATAGGAGAAGAACTCTCCTCATGGAACATTGTTTCATTTTTTTAATGAGCTTGACACAAGAAAAGGAACTATGCTCATAGGAACCTGTTTTATTTTTTAACGAGGTTGGCACAGGAAAAGAACTTTCCTCATAGAAACTTGTTTCATTTTTTAACGAGCTTGACACAAGAAAAGGAACTATGCTCAAAGACATCTTGAATTTTTTAAATAGGTTGACACTGTAAAAGGAAGTCTTCTCATGGTGACCTGTTTCATTTTTTAACGAGTTGACATAGGAAAAGAACTATCCTCATGGAAACCTATTTCATTTTTTAATGTGGTTGACACAGTAACATGAATTCTCCTCATAAGGGTCTGTTTCATTTTTTAATGAGGTTGACACAATAAAAGGAACTCTCCTCATAAGGGTATGTTTAATTTTTTAACAAGGTTGACACAGTAAAAGAACTATCCTCATGAATATTGATCATGGATTCCAACTAGAAGAAACGACACTCCTCAATCATGGCTTCCAAGAGGTCTTCATCGGATGGAAGAACAGTTCTCTAGAAGGAACACATGTCAAGGGACTCAATAGGGATAAGAACATCATGTTCAAATACCCCCATATAATTCACCATGTCAATTACCAGATCTAAGTCAAAGGAAGTTGAGAAAATAGTGAGAGGCTCGCTTGCATCGGTAATTGAAAAAATAGGACTGGTTGCCACATAATTAACCCGTGGTAGGGTAGATACCACTTCCATATAAGGAAAATTCAGGGCTGTCGGATTATTGGTAGTCGAATCAAGACTAACCAATGAAAGTGGGTCAACAGTCACAATGTTTTCATTCTGATGGAAAGACATCATGCGAAAGAGTTTCAATACAACAGATTTCATTACATAGATATAGTCTTTCCCAAGGAGAAAATTGAAATCCAAAAGGCCTCGGACTACCATAAGATCAATATAGATATTTTTACCTTCCAAGGTAATAGGAAACTGAGGAAGGATCCCTAAAGGTTCACTAATGGTTCTGTTAAAAGCTGACAAATTGTATGTAACAGGCACAAGCTGAGGGGAACCCAAAGCTTTCCAAGTAGTTGAGGATAAAATACTAATAGAAGCACCTTCATCTACATTTGTTCGATGGATATTTTTACCGTGAACCTTCACAATGATTTGGAAATGGATGGTGGAAGGAAGACGAGGTTTTGTCAATATATTCCAATTAAAGGAAAAGACCTCGGTACTTGGAGGGGGTTCTGTAGAAACAGGTGAAATGCCCCCTGTCGTAGAAGAATCTAATGTAATAAGAAGAACCTGAGCATTATGAATTTCACTCTGTTCAGGCAGAGTGGGATCGACTGAATGTGAAATTGATTCAACCACTTGATCAACCAATGGATCATCAACCTGAGTGATATCAATTTCACTCTTTAATGGAAGAGTGGGATTGACTTTACTTGGAATTAGATCAATCACTTCGTCAGGTGACAGTAGGTTGGGAGAAATTTTACACTAACCGGATGGAATTTTTTGTTATGGAACAGTAAGGTTTTCCAACAATTTTGAGGCTTCATCCATGTGAGGGAAAATGTGAGTTTGATGACTCCCTTTGCATAACCTACAAGGAAACCTAACTTTATCCTTTTTTCCCAGGAACCTGATTATCACTGGTTGATGGATCAACAATAAGTTAATGAGATCTTTCTGACCATACTTCCAAGACCTTTGGAATACCAGGACAATTGATAAGGAAGTGGTCACCCTTACAAAGCTTTCAAGGGTATTTGGGCTTACGATGCATGTTGGAGGTTTCCTAAACATTACTAACACTTATAGCCATGGTTGGCTGGTTAACTTCTTTCTTATCTTTATTCTTCTTCTTCTTCTTCCCTTTCTTCTTCTTCTGAGTCACATGGTTACTAGAGTCAAGGCTTTTACCAAGTGAAGAGGAAGAAAGGGAGGAATAAATCTTGGGCGAAGAAGATAAAGGGTCAACATGAGGTTGGTGATGTTGAGATGGTGAACTCTTTTGAGGTGAAGCATCCGGTGGAGGTGGAACAATTTCAGTATTCGAGGCCAACGAAATTGAAAATAACCATACCAGAAAACCTATGGTAAATATAGGTAATGACAATTTAGCCATATGAGGAGGATCAACATTTCCAAAGCAAGGAAAAGTACTAGGATTCTCATTAAGAGGGGTTCCTTGGTTGGTAAATTCCGGAACTTTTGCCATTAGATTCAACTTTAATGAATTTATTAACAATTAAAATTCACAATTCACACCTAAGGTCTCTAAAAATTAAAAATAAACAAATGAACACATACTATCAAATCTAGGAGTCAAACCACACACAAATTTTTTTTTTCATAGTGAAATCACTAGTTGGTGATGAAATCCAATGTCGCAAAAATCAATGTGAAAAACTAGCGGTCGAAACAGTTACCATGATAACCTACTTAATTAAACAGTCCAGTGCAAGTACCTCCACTATGCCATCTCTAAGTGAAGTGCACCCTCCAGAAAGTCCAAGTGATTCTAGTCAACGTCTGCTCCAGGTACAGTGGGACCTTCCCTCCACCTTCACCTTGGGAAAAATCCTAAAGATTACAGCCACTAAGGTCACCAAATGAGATAATTGCACCTGGGGCAGCAGTCTATGACTCGATATACATGCAAGGGCATAGTATCAAAGCTCAATCCCCTTGAAAGCTCCTCTACATGGTAAATCATAGGTTTGCTAACAAGTGACCCAAGGCTCCTCGACAATGGTTAATCCGAGGTTTACCGTTTTTATTACGTGCACATCTTCTATCTTAACCAATGAGATAGGTACGATTACCTCACTGGGTCCGACATGATCTCATGCTTGACTCTTTTAAGAAGAGCTTCCCAGAGCACAATTGCAACAATTGGAATTTTTCCTTACTGCAAGATACTATTGTTTGTTTAGTTGCTTTGGAATGTTAACTACAGCCTATTCCAAAGCACTAGCCTAAGCTAGATTGGTGGAAAGAGCCCTAGAAAATGTAAAAATTTTTGAATGAATTTTATCAAGCATTGTGTTATTTGGGTTGTTATTACTCAAAGGGTAAATGGATATGAAACCAATGGTGTTATGACCTGACCCAAAAATGAATGCAATTGAATATGATAATGTAATATTTTCAATTCGATGAATCCTAACTAAAATAAGGAGAGAGGTTCCATTCACTTCCAACAATGCAAAAATTGATAAATAAGAGAAAATATAACAAATTCTCTAATGCACTAATTTGATCAAGAAAAACTATTTATTTTTCTAGAATGTAAACTATGCAAACGTAATCTATGCACAATTCACTTGAAAGTATGCAAATGTAATCTATGCACCCTTTTCGTTCGTATTTTGAAAATGAGAATTCTAATTATGCAAATGTGATCTATGCAAGAGAATTCTTAGACATAAGATGATTCTAATTTAATATAAAGAACCAATCAAGTGTAAGTAAAGAAAATTGGGTGAGAGTTCCAAAGGTAAAAAAACAAAAAAATCCCTCTTGCGGACAAGAGCGGTCTGCCTAATATCCTATGGATAGCTAGAAACAAACATCCATTTGTAATCATTTTGTCTAGATCATTTGCAATTCAGAATTATTATAAAGAAAGAAAGAGGACATGCTCCTACCTTGAAATTTGACATTTGGTGCAGCCTTTTATCCAGTCGCTCCAAAGAGGCTTCTTCAGTAATGAGAACTTGCAATCAAAGACAGACAAAAGAATTAAAAGCACCTGCAACATATAATAATTGAAAACATCTAATCGAACTTAGTGATCAAGGAATCCAATTATTGAATTATTCAAATAGACATAAGAACAAATCAATGAGAAAAGGAGATCCATATGTATTATCTTGCATGAAAAGAGTAACTTTACAACTTCTCGCCTTGATGTTGTACAAGTTCCTCTCGGGGTCCTAAACGATCGTTCCTCCTTCAGATTGACAAGCCTTCTTCTCTCTGAACTAGCATGAAGTTATGGACATGAGTGTGTGATCATTCTCATACCAATAATGAGTAGTATAGAGAGTATGCTCACTTACAAATTTCTTCAACAATTACCATATACAAGGTACAATATACCCTTGAGAATGAAACATGAGCTCAATTTATAGGGAAATGGAGGTAGTTTCAGTTCCATGAAGAGGGGGATGGATTCCTCTCATGAAGGGATTTGAGCTCCATATACCAAGGGATAAACTCCATGAGTGAAGGGATAGAGCTCCATGAGTGGAGGGATAAAGCTCGAACTGATCGCGCCTCTAGAATCTTCTAGTTGGGAGAATATTCATCCAGCTCGGCTTCTATAACTTAATTTTTCCTTTATTTGAATATTTACGGGGGTCCGCAGGTTTTATAAGCAGAACATGTGGGATGTGCCGCAGGCTATAGAGCAAATATCTGCGGATCCGTGGGAAAGAGCTAGGAAAAGTCCGGAGTTAGAATTTTTAGGGTTTTAATAAGCTTTTCTCCAATTCCAAGACTTGGTTTAGGAACTTTAGGGTTTTTGACCTCTAAGGAAGCATAATATAGGTAGTGATGAACCTATATTGACAGTCAAATGTCATGGTGACAAAATAACATGTAACAGTCCTCCACACATCCCTCTTTGAGGAAATCCAGCACATAGACCACCGGGTGCAACAAAAACTAAGTACAATCGAGTAGACAATCATAAAAAAAACTACCGAGGCATCTCAGGCATAGGCCGCTTGCATCCTTGCCACCGTAAAACAGACTGAGTTGGAGTTTCTGATCAGCAGAATCTGTGCAGATGTGTCTGAAGATAGTCGAGCCTTGGCCACCCCTCCGGTTAATATTGAGGGGCTCGTGGCAACCTTGAAATCTTCTCGAACCGAGATCGAGAACATTAAGACCGAGATGGAGATGTAGATTGCTGTGTTGCAAGCTAAGTTGTAGCCGGAAACTCCCCGTGAGGTACGCTCCCAGAGAGTTGTCCTAGTCATAGAAGCTATGAATACCATTACATCTTAGATTTCTCAGGGCACCGAATTTATTTAGACAGCTATGCAGTTGTGGTCTAAGGTGTAGCACAACCCTCTCCTGCACGAATTTACCCATGAAATGCACCAGAAGGAATAATAATTCGAGCAACTGGAGGCTACAATTCCCACTATGATTGTCGCTCAATGCCTGGCACGTCTGTAAGCCAACCATGTGCTTAGAGATGACCTAGAAGGGCTTAGACACAAGAATAAGGTTTTTAGTGACCACCTCAGTCCATGGGCTGATGAATCCCTTAATATATCTCAGGACTTGGACGTTGTGCTCAAATAGCTGAATTAGACCTTGAAAAGTGTCACCGCTGCCACTAAAGGCCCAACTTCACAGAAGTTGGTGGACATTGTGCAGAATGTCGCCGCACAGAGCCAAGGAGTGTTTCCCCCTCTGTTCGATGCAATTAAGCAGCTCTAGGAAAATATGCAAACCCCACGGCCGCTATGACTTGGGACGAGTCACATGATTGTGTTGGGGTCCTGTTGGAACAGGGTCCCCTAGTTGTGTTTTGATGTGTTCCAATGTTGTATTTTTGGTATATTTTTGTAGTAATTAGTCTAGCACAAGGGATTCGGGGTGGGTCAAAGCCCCCAATGTGTTGTAATGGGTCAAAGGGTAGACCTAGAGTCTGTAAACCACGATTTGCAGACCACAAGATAGCGTAGGCTATGATAATATAAATAGATAGATATTTTGAGTCCAGAAAAAAGTAAGATTGATGCTACGTACAAACTGTTGAGATATGTTTTGGGTAGTTTTGGGTAAGGAGTCCTTCTGGTTGTGTGCACAGAGATCCTCAGTCCTGTTTTGTGTGGACCCCACTGGCTGTGTGCGCAAGCTGTGACTTGGGTTTGTAATTTGGTTTTGGATGTTAGTGAACATAGAATCTATTGAAGTATCTCTATGCTATCTGAATTGGTTGTGTTTAATACTGAAGTACCTCTGCGTTATTTTAATTATATGAAATCGTGTCTATGATAAATGAATTAGCTACGATTTTGTTATTCTGTGATGATAATTGCTGATGTGCACGTGGGTGTGAAGGTGTTGCTAATATATGCTTAATAATAGTAGCTTTTTTATGTTTACATGATATTATATTGTTAAGGGCTCGGTAATAAGCTTGTATTTGTGCGAACTTGACAAGATCTGCTTTAATTACCTACTCTCATCAAGGGTGTGGAAGCCTAATTCCAGAACCCACCCATACTACTTCGGGTGAAACCTTGGCCTTCGAAAGTAGGTCATTGCCAAAAGGGCCAGTGGTATACGGGTTTTTTGGAAAACCTTAAGTCTAAACCTGGGTCAGCACCCCTCAAGCCAACAATTTTGTATCCGAATAATATCCTATAGATGTGATATTGGGATTTTCTTCACTCCCAATGTTATGTTTCTTTGTCCTCAAGGGTAATAGGTGTAGTCCTTCAAAAGTAGGTTCCTCCTATATCTCTCGTTCTCCTTGCTTTTCTTAAAAAGATAAAAGTCGAAGGTTTTCTAAATCATCGTCATCTATCTCCTGGTCTATATTTTTTCATGTTACTGATTCCTTGGCTTTCTGATATGACATGAACATCTCCTCAGTTTCCTCAAGCTATGGGAAAAACAATATTATTTTAATTTTCTGTAGGGTCTCTATAACTTTCTCCGTATCTCCTTTGAAAGAAAAACTCTAAGTAAATATTTCCACAATTGTTTCCCAGGTGTCTGTCTCTCTTTTATTTTCCTCTGTCGAGTACCAAGCTTGTGGAATAGTGTCTAGTGAATGTATGAAGTTATGTACCCATAAATATTTTGGGTATTCTTCTTTTTTCCACTTACATTCACAGATATTTATGTGTACTAAGGGATTTGTGTCTCCTCGACACTTTTCCTCTAGTTGTGGTCCTGAAGTCACCTAAAATTGTGTTTTAATGCTTTAAATACATCCTCCCACCTATCGAGAGAGTTGTGATGGGCTTCTCACCATCTCGCTGAAGTGGATTGTAGTGCTACATCCATGAGAGGAACCCTATGCTCTTCTGGCACCTTGTCTTCAGCTTTGTTAATGAATGTATTCACAATTTGCATATTTGTAAGAGTTGGGTAACCCCTTAACTCTATGCCGATCCAGTTAACTCCACAAATGGTGGCGCATATTCTGGTGTTGATTTCGTATCCTCCTTTTTTCCAGTCATCCCAAGCCACTTTCGGTCCCACGTTGGAACACTCCTCAAACTTACTGTTCCTCCTGCTGTAGGATTATTGTAATCTTCTCTTTTTCCTGTTTTCATTTGGTATAGTTGATCGAGAAGTTATGTGTGTTCTTTTTTTTCAACAGTTTTTGTGTACCGGGGGGTCCCTAATATGGATCTAGTGGTTAGAAAACTCTGACTTCACCATCTTCAAATATCATAAGCTACTTCTTCAAATCAATAGCTGCATAATTTTGAAAGGCCCAATCTATTCCCAACAAGGCTAGATAGGGGTCCTTGTCCCCCATAATATCTATTACTTCAAAATTCGTATAAGTTTTTACTCTCGCAACATCAACTTCAACTTCTTCCAACCTCCCTATTGGTACAATACAGTATTGGTTTTCCATTATGAGTTGTATGGGTGAGTATGACAGCTTTGGCTTTCCCAATGCTTCCCATGTCTTTCTAGGCATAATATTGGCATTTGATCCAAGATCTAACATTGTGTCCCTTATTTG
Source organism: Pinus albicaulis (assembly GCA_034641835.2). NCBI lineage: Eukaryota > Viridiplantae > Streptophyta > Pinopsida > Pinales > Pinaceae > Pinus > Pinus albicaulis. Next base: position 39,407,120 of record CM076572.1, read on the forward strand.
GAATCCTGCAACTTGAGCATTTATACAAAATTCTTTTCCAGTTTTCCTCTTGTTTCTTTTTACCCTTCTTATATATATTTTAGAGGGGTCAGTGTTACTTGAGTCCTCATGTCCTACTCCTCCTTGGACTACCATCTCTAGATTGTGCTTCAGCTGCTCCAACATCTGTCCATTATTTACAATCTTCAGGAATAGTCAGAACCATTATTCTATAAGTGTCCCTGTGGTAATAATATTTTCTCCTTCCTTGGATTGTTGTAGTAGCTCCATACTCTTATGACTCTCCAACTTTGAGAATATTTCTAGTGCTTCTTTAAAATATTTCTTCTGTCGGTCGAGATTGAAAATATTCTTTTGGGATGCAGGTTTAACTAACTTTATCGGGTTCGTTTCTTGTGCATCCTCCCCTGTTTTCTTCCCTCCTCAGGTTATTATAGCTACACTTGGAAGAGGCTGTGTCTCTACTATCCTTGGCTCTACATTAACCAAGTTGGCTCCTCGTTGCCTAGTGTTTCTTCCAATCTCTTGATCAGCTCCAAATAGTTTTTAGTAGCATGTGCATTCACTCTGCATTGGGAACACCATGGTCATCTTGGTAGCGGAAACTCCCTCGATACGTGACATTCTTGATCAAAATTATAACATCTTATAGGTAATCTTCCTCTAGTTCTTCTACCTCTCATTCCTCCTCCTCCTTGTCCTCTTGGAGTCTCATTTAATCTGTAGGATGATCTATCCAATCGATCTGGTAATGCATCCAGGGCTCTGCATTGTTCTGTATGATGAGTTGTTGAGGCACAAAACTCACAATAGATTTTGTTTGGAACATTTGAATAATTTTTCAGAATTAGGCACACTTATGGAGGATGACCAATACCTTTACATATTTCGCAACATTCTGCTACTGTCTGATTCTGTTGATTAGGAAATCCTGGGAAATGGGGTTGCAGTTGGTATAACCCTTGAGTGTTTACTTGCGCAACTCCTCCAACTGGCGGGCCCCCCTACACTTTGGCTGCTGAAGTCCCAACATTGGCTCCCTGCAACCTTGGGCATTCCGTAAATACATGTCCTTCCATCAAACAATGTGTACACCACACATTGGGTCATGCAGGTTTCACTGGCTGAATTTTTTTAGCTTCTCCGTCAAACTGGATATTTGATGTTGCAGTCCTAGTATGGATGGATCTTATGTGGCTAATCCCCCTCTAAAATCTTGTGGGTATCCATCCATTGATTCTGTTTTCATTGCTTGGTCCAGTGCATCTTGAAGGGTATCAATCTTTTGTTGGGTCAAAGGTGTTCTTGTTAAAGGTAGAAGTGCTTTAATGAACTAGTCCTGTTGGTGATTTGGATCAATTGGGTAACTTAGTTTCCAAATTGCATCTTTAAACCTTCTCATCAAATCCCAATTTGTTTCTCCTTCCCTCTATTTAGTTTCCCATGGTTCAAACAATCCTTGTTGATTCATCTGAGTTAGCTTGAATTCATGGAAAAATTCTCTCTTAACATCATTTATCGATGGGTTTTGGTGTACCTCTGACAATTTGGTGAACTAGCGTAAAGCTCTTTCTCTTGATGTAGTTTGAAATTTGATTAATTTAACTGCATCTGGTGTCTATCAAGCCCTCCAAATTTCTTCACACAGATACCAATGCTGCTCCACATCATCATTAACTTTTCCAGAAAATTCTGGGTATCGAATAAATGATCCTGCTATCTTTACTTGTGTCGGTGGTACTAATATGAAACTTCTACATCTTGGCTGAGAGATATTGCTTCTAGTATCATTGCTAGCTGCTATCTGTACTGTGGACTGAATACTACACAACTTTCTATACACTCGTAACTTTATCAAGAACTTATCAGGTGGATGGTAAAGTACCAGGGGAAGGTTAGGACTCATGTTAGTTGAAACTTGGTGAATAGGATTACCTTTCGCTATGGTTTCTGGCCTCTCTCAGAAAAATTGTTCCATCGCAACATGCAGCTCCACATCAGACTCCTCCTTGGGGTGCTTCCTCCTCTTTATTGGACTTTTTTCACTTCTCTCTCCCAGATGGGCTCCTATGAACCTGCCTAACTTCTTTAACAGACCCATCCATTCCTTTGGGTCCCATTTGTCCTTATCTTCCTTCTGTCATCTGCGGTTCCTCTTCCTTCTTCTTTCTATTCCTTTCTTTCTTCTCAAACTCTCGTATCGCCCTTTCCCTCCACTTCTCAGGGATCTGTGCCCTCCGATGTGCTCTCAAATCTCTCAACGTACTGGAGCTTCTGAAATCCATATCCCTAATCCCATTTTTTCCCTGTTCGTAGCATATTTCCCTCTGCTCCATCCCCCAATACTGAAGGTTTAAGTCTCCATCTCGAGACTTTGGAACAACATTAGCCCCTCGTCCACCATTAAAGCTTTAATTCACAATGGGACTTCTTTCAACAACTTTCCCTGCAACCCATATTTAAATATATCTTCTTCTTTTGTAAGAGATTGATAGCACTTGGCTGCAAACTCTACAATGTACCCCTCAAAGGTAGTTTGTACCCAAAAATATACTGCTCGGGATAAGTCTGTATCTAACCAGTGTAATTTTGTTAAATCTAGATGCATCCAACTGTGACGAGATCGATGCAATCCTCGAGGAAGTGACTAGATCTGGAGTCTTCGAAATGAGTTATGGAGCTCTTCAAGAAAATTTCCCTAGAAAATTTCATACAAATCACTCATCGAGTTAGAAAACAGAACTAATCTACATGATTTTCCCTCTACTGTCGAAGATCCTCTTGTTGCGATATGAACTGATATACATGATTGTCCCACCATCTATGCAATTCTCTCTCATAGATCCTCAATACCATGATATAGCTTCTAGATAATTTTTTAGGTCCCAACAACTGAACCATTTTTTGGTGAAATCTCTGGGCAAGACCCAGGTTCAGGCTCAGGGCCAACAAGATTGCGCTGCAGTCTAGGACAATGCTGAAATTTTCACCTTTCCCAAGAGAGTAAGGAATCTCACCCGAGGTGTGTCGTAACCTTCTTAAGAATAGAAGCTATAACATTAATACCGAAGAGAGATCATTAACAAAAATTCATCCATTACATTATACAGAGCGTGTTCATCATATATGATTTGAGATACAAGTTATCATCTAGCCATAAACAATATGAACATCAAAATAGAATTTAAAATAGCCAAAACATGCATCAATCAACCACTATCATACATCCCAGAACTCACAACACAACATTAGTCTATTTCTATTAATTCATCCAAAACATTACATAACATACTCTAGAAAGTTCATTATACCACAACAAAATACATACAGGCTCCGTAGGGCTCCCTCAAGGCTCAGTACCATCTCTCTAACCCCTACGGAGTCATTCCTTCCTTGCTTATCTACTCTTGCCAACTAAAACTGTCAGTATTTTCCCCTTCTTCGCTCAGTTGTTCCCTTTCAATCCAATGCTTCCCGTCTCTTTTCCGCCATTGGCTCTATTTCTAGGATTTCTGCTATCTGTTCGTTGTCTCCTAATCATGCCATCTGTGCCATCACCTTCTTGTGCTTTGCCATCTCTCTACAGGTTTTCTACAACTACAACGACTCCTTTCCTTCCTTGTTTGTGCAATGCCACCTGTTCTTTCCACTCCTAACCTTCCGCAACTCAAAATTGTGTTGTTCAAAACAAAGGTCTCAACATGGACACATCACCTACTTTTTAGGGATTTGTTGGTAGCTACCCTCTAGGTTAAATAGGGATAAGAAAGAGCTCATTAGGATTCAAACTTTGAAGGAAGCTAATAGAGTCTTAGCTCTTGTAATAGGTTTTTGAGAATTTTATGATTATGTAATGAGACTATTCTATGAAATAAGATGAGCATTCAGATTGTGCTTCACTGATTTAGTTTCAGAGGGCTAGGCTTGTGGGTTATGGCCTTAGTCTCTCTTGTGAATTCATTCTTTACTTTTATGTCATTGTAGCTTGTTTTCTTTATGAGTTTTTAGCTAGTTTGCTTATATTTCAATTCACTATTTTTAGTTTTCTTCCATTTGTCTTTTTTTGTATATTAAGCTTGCTTACATGTTGGTAGAAAGTTGTGTGTCAAGCCTCCCTCTCTCATCTCTTTCATTGGAGCTTGAGGAGAGTAGACCTTCTCCATAGACAAAATTTTCTTTTTAGTTTATGATTTCTTGGCAATAATATTTAGGTTGTTGTAGTGTCATGAAAATGTTTATAATGTTGAGTTAGATTTATGTTTGTAGGCTAAAGTAGGTTTTATTTCCGAATTCGACTCATATTTTCCATTTCCTTCATCATGAATTTGTCAATATTTGTTTCATGAGCAGGTAGTTTACTTGTAGGTTCAAGTAGCATAGCAAAGGAGGAATTTACCAGCACTCTCAACTTCATTTCTCACCTTTCATCAACCTTATGTCCATTAAATCGCCAATAGCTCTTTTTTCATATTTTCCACCTTCAAACCATGAGCAAACCCTAGAGGTGCAATATGAGATTCTAAAGAGGTTTTGAGCTTGGCCAAGGGGTAGGCCATCTTCCACTCATCCAAACACACCATCACTCCACCTTCCCTATGATTTTCTCCAACATTTTTGGCCTCATATTTCCCTTGAATGGTTTCTTGTAGCAATTCAGGACTTTCCTGTAGCACTACAAGAAACATGTAGTAGCACATGCAACAACACCTGTGGGCCCCTCCTGAAGCTCAGAAACCACCATCCACCTCATCCAGACCTACGAAAACCACCCAGATACCTGCAACCTTGCACCCATGAGTTCAAACCCTTCCTAGACCACCTTAGCGCTTTATCCTCCTAGTTGCAAAACAATGCATTTGCAAGCATAGTTAGGTCATGATTAAATGCATAAGTAAAAGCATGATAGTTAGAACATGAAGTAGAAAATTTTTTTTTAGCCATCTGGCCCAACAATGTGTGATTATTTTAGTCTTATTTATGCAATTTCAATTTAGAAATTTACTTCATGCAAGTTGCCTAGTTTTCTTTCATTTCTTGCCATAGCTTAATTTGCATATTTCTTTCATTGTAGAGTAGTTAGATGTAATTTCTTGCCGTATAATAGTTATTTTATTGTTGATAGAGTAATGGATTTGAATCATTTGTATTCCTAGGTATAAATTATGAAGTGTGACATGCTTCATTCAAAAACCCTAGAAATAACAACCTTTCGTACAGCTCAGAAGAGGATGATATGAGTAGAATGCATCTGCTGTGTATATAGAACTATCACCTCCAAGTTTGTATGAACCACGGGTTGATAAAGTAGAGTAGAGTAGCCTCTGGGAGTTGTAGCGGATAATATCTAATTTATTTCCTTTTCAGTTAAAGGAGGAGGCCTTTTCTGTTTTCTTTGGATTGGGCAACAATTGCTTTCCCCTTTTTGTAAAAGTTTATCTTGTGGCTGAATGTCCTCTTGTTTTTTACAAAAAGGGGCAGATGGATTGTTATTTGTTTCAACCTTTTCAAAGAGCTCTTGTGGATCCTCTCTTATATTTTGATGGATTTCATCCTTGATCAACTTTTCTTGGCCATCTTGATGGCTAATTTGGGTAAGAAATGTATGGATCTCCTCTAACAGATCCTCATGATGCCAATTTCCCAAATCTTCATCCATGCTAACAAGGTGTTGTATGAGATCTTCAGATTGATCACAACAATTTTTAGCTAAGGATAGAGATGGACAATACCCTATATAGTGTTTGTAAAATACCTTGTGGAAATCCTTTAAAGAAAACAAGATGCCAGGTTCTAGCCATTCATACCAATTTCTTGCATCACCTTCTAATGTTGCCATGAACATTTTCATAAGATAGTCCTCATGCCATTCAACTTTCAACCTCCATAAATGTATATGAAACTTGATGAGATGTAACAAGGGGTCATCAAACTTTTCATCTTGAAAAATAGGCAAGTTTTTTTTCCAATCTATTTGAGGCATTTTGTGTGGGAATCTAGGGATATGATTTCTGTTCATTGGAGCATATCTCCTCTGTATCCTTATATCCATGTTTGTAAATTAGAAAGGGTCACTGAATCTTTTCAACCAATCTAGAGTTCTCTACCAGTGGATTCTTTAGGTCTTTTGGAGGTTGTGGAGTCGCCAGGTGGAAGATTTCAACTTTGTTGTCCACCAACAACATGATTGGGTTTGCTCAATGCATTCCCAAGGGAGTTTACAAGGACTAGTGAAGTAACAGGCCTACTGGAGGCCAGTGGAGTTTCCAGGTGGAAATTTTTAGCTCTTTTGGAGGTAAAATATTCTATGGTCCACCACCAATGTTTATTATAAAAACCAATCTGAAAGTTTTTGGGTTTTCTGAGTATTTTGTTTTGAAGGACTAATGGATCTACAAGGGAATCCTAGGCTATTATGTACTTCGGGTCCCATTGTGATTGCCACTATGTTAGCTCCCCATAATTTTTTAGATTGATTGAGATACAAATTGACAAGGGTAACATCAAACCAAGCTTTGGAATCCAAGGACCTAGCCTTCCTGGATTCTGAGAGGGATCTCTCAATGTGTGCAAAGATATGTCTTGTTTACTGATTAGGGTTGATTTTAGGCTAGATGTTAAGTACAAGGTATTTTGATTGTTTTTTGGTTGGGTATGATACTTTGATAAAATCTAGATAGGAAACATGGAAGATTGTTAAGTCATTGGGAAATGGAGTCAAACAAGGTCATGAATGAGTTCATCAATGGTGTCAAGAGAATTTGTAGGACAATTTAACTTGGTTGGTGGATATTTAAGGTTGTGAAGGATCATGAGATGGACATTAAACTTGGGAACAACAAGCTAATAAAGGGCTGAAACCGAATCCTTTATATAATTGTAAACTGAGGGAGTTAGAAAATTGATAAGAACAACAAGGGAATCAAAGGCATAAGCATAACCTAATCCATTTGATTTCAGACTGAAAACAGATAATTAACCAAGACAAAAATTCAGATAAAAACTTAGAAAGGTAAGAAACTTATCCAACTTTCAGAGCTTTTATCATCTAGAGAAAAAAAACATTTAAGATACACAAGTAACTATAACCATAGAAGGAGAGAGACTCTAACATCCAAAGTTACAGCTATAAGGTTTCCTTAAATTTTTTTTAGCTAAGTGAAGGCAAAGAGCATGATTTTAAATAGACTTCTTTGACAAACCTAGATAAAGGTTCTTTAAAGAGATGATTCCAAGAACAGAATATTTCAGTGGCAACAATATGCAGGGCTAACCATAAATCATAATTGATGCTAACTGATCTAATTTATTCAAAAAATGGATGAGCTAAGAAGTTGTTAGAGAGAAATAAATGATTTCTCTAATGTATCTTAGCAGAAGAAAACATTAAGGAAGTGAAGGACAAACATATTTAAGGTGCCATTAGAAAATATTTCTTAATCTAAATTCTTTGTCCTACTGCAGCATAGCAAGATGGAAAACATAATGGAAAACTAAAAAACATAAAAAAAGAAAACTTCACCATCAACCAAGCCTATGGATCCTGCAAGCAATCCTTCTCCATCAACAAGCAAATCAGATCATGCATGAGTTCCAAGGCATCAATTTCTCTTCAAGAGCTTCAAAGGACTATGTATTATTCTAGCATCAGTCATCAAAATCCAACTTTACAATGAGTTCCAATGTAGTATTTATGATGCAAATGAGGAGGTGGAATTGATCTAGGGTTCAAAATGTTATTAATTACAGAGTAAATGTATTTCTAGCCTTGAAAACCATGCAAGGCATAAGGCAGAAATAGGTGCAACTACTTCTCTGTTTCAATAACTCTATCTAAACTTTTGATAGAAAGATAGGAGAAAAGATTGACTTTTACGGCTTATTCTTATCTTTATAATAATTGTCCTGACAGATTAAAATATGTTCTTTAGTGTAATAACTGTCAATTTTCCCTTTGAGATAGAAGGTAGGCTATAGGTGGCAACTAAGTCTTTTGGAGAAATAACTGCCTCCTGTTGATGTATTCGAGGCCTTTTAGCCTAGTTTTCCTTCATTTCATCACTAAACTGTATTTAAGGCCTGATCTGATTTTTTTCCTTCATAACTCATTATGCTATATTTATCTATAATCTGCATGGTTTAAATCTTTTTATCTTTCATGCTTGTGACTTAACCTTTGAACTTTAATCTCTCTGATACTCTTCACTAATCTTCATTGTTTCTTCCGTTTTGCTGGTGTACAGGTGGATTTCTGCGTTGGAGGGTTTTGAATGAATGGTCGATGTTCATGACACATCGCCTTAGACGTGGAATAAACACTTTCTTATCCCTTTTCTGCATTTTTTTGAGTCTTTGAGGATCGTCATCCTCGGCTCTTTGTCACTTTTCTTGACTGTGGGAGAGCCTGCACATTAACCCGCCATTAAAACCTGCAAATAAACATTAAAAATGTTATGAAATCCTGTGTTGTGGGTTTAAACTACTAACAGAGGCTCGGGGGGGGGGGGGGCGGGGGGTGGTTATGAAGCGATGTAGAGGAAGGGGTTATTGCAGGGAGGAGGTTCCATGGAAAAACCATGAAGAATAGGCTTTGTATTCAAGTAATGGCGTGAAAAGGTGAAGGTGGTTTTTGGGTAAAACCAGCATTTTTCGCGTTGGAAAAGAGTGGTAAGTGGTAAAGGCCCATACGAACACGATATGGCTATGGAGGTTACATGTAACCGCGGAAAAACCACTTCTTTCGCGTTAAAGATGCAGAGAAGGGGGGTTGAACAATTTTGTGTGTGATACAATCTTGGTCGTCTGATCTATGAGGAGACGTGCAGATTGACGGTCAGCATGTCACGTGATACAAAATTGAGGCACGGGGAGAGGATGGAATGGGGCCAGGGCGAGATGGGTTCTGAGCCATTGGATCTAGGGGGGCTAGGTCAATGGTTAAGATTAACTGCAGGGGGACTGGGGGGTACAGAAGGATCTCGTCGGTGGGGTGCCTCCGCAGTGAATGGGGAAATAATTTCTGTCGGATCTGGAGAAGATCAACGGTGGAGATTAACTGCGGGGGGAATTGTGAGTACGGGCCACTTTGGTCGGGTGTCCCCGTAGTGAACCTGAGTCGTTGATCTAGGAGGAATGGATGGTTGGGATCTATTCGCAATTTTGCGCAAATAAAAAATGATCGAGAGGGTCAGTGAAAATGCAAAAGAGCGATGACCATTGGATCTAGAGGATCAATGGTCAGAATTTCATTGCAAGGAAGCAGGTGAAATGGAAAGGTGGGGTGAAGGCCCAAAGGGCGATGATGCGATGGATGTCGGATCTGGATGATCGACGGTCAGGATTTTATCAGATAAAGGTGGGTAGAATGGGATGTCGTGGAGTGAAATGAAAAATGCGAGAGTGCGCTGGCTGTTGGATCTAAGAGATCAACGGTCCAGATTATATCACAGATGCGCAAAAAGAATGAATATGGCAGAGGGAGGCAGAGAAGCAAAGGAGCGATGGCCATTGGATCTGATGGATCAATGGTCAGGATTTCATCGCGGGGGGTGATCATCGGCAGAGAGGGGAAGGGTGAAGTCCTATACGATGCATGATGGCCAATGCGATAGAGAGATACGATGGCCATCGGATTTGGGGAATGGACAGTCCAGATCCCATCGGTGGATCGACCATCGGAAGAAAAAGGAAAAGGGAAGTGGAACTTAGAAAGTGCGATGCGCCGATCACCGATGGGCTTAGTGCTCGGTCATGGTGGTGATTCATATGGAGGAAAAGGGGTTAGGGCCTAAGCTGAAAAGCGCTTAAGGCCTTATTTTAATAAAAGGTCGGAAAATAGGCCTAAAAAGTGAGTTTTTGAGCTTTTTTGAGGTTTCGATAGGATAAAAAAGGTGATTTTAAACCAAATAAAGGGGACTTATAAGGTTTAAAAGGGGATTTTGAGGAAGTGAAAGAATAATTGAGGGGAAAATGAAGGAAAAATGGGGGAAATGAAAATGGGGGAAAATAGGCTAAAACATGCTTCTTTTTTAAACAGAGGGTTGATCTTTTTAGAAGGCATAGATGAAGTTTTTAGTGAACTGATAGACTTAGGATAATAAAGGCTGTAAGATTTCTAGAAATCACAATGTTTTTGCAAATTTTGTTTCTAGAAATCTGATATTTTCAATCTTTTGAGCAAAAAACTGCAACCTGTCCCAGGTTTGGGCCTGAAAAGTACGACCTGTCAGGGAGGGGTTTTTCTGTGCTATTTTTTGGCTGAGTACTAGGTTTTTATGATGAGCTACAGTATTTCCTATGTGTATACTAACAAATATGATGGTTTTGTGTAGATATGGAAGAATTACGGATCAACTAGAGAGAGAGAGACCTGGGTGCATTACGATCAGAGATCTGGGAGGATCAAGGTGTCCATAGTGCACTGGCCAGGTTTGGGGTTTTGAAGTTTGTGGAGAAAATTTTGATGAGAGCTAGAGAGCCCTTATTGGCCCAGATTTTCAGTTATTGGGACCTAGACCATGAGGTCTTTATAGTGCAGGGACACCGAATTGAGTTGACGGTCCAGGATATATATTTCCTGACTGGTCTCCCACCACTTGGGATGGTAGGGAATACTTAGCCAGTATCACAGTGGGGGCGGAATATCATAGAGTTTGTAGAGCGCCACTGTCGACTAGGTCTCCAAGTCAAGGGGACTCGGATACCCATCGGGGATTTGGAGAGGTTAGAGACCCGTGCTGTGGCCGCAACGGTGTTGCGGATCTTGGGCAACCAGGCACTCCATCACAACACTGGAGGGTAGATGATGCTTGTGGAGAGTGTTTTGAGTGGAACCTACTATGGGTGGGCCCAGATGATGTTATCGTCATTGAAACAAAATTTTTCACTATGCAAGCGGCAATTGAACCATGACTGTGCATATGGTACAGTTTTGTGCTCATTCTTCTTTGAGAAGATCCCGACCCTTCGACCTCGCATACAGCTCCAAGATGGGGGCCCGAGAGAGCCTAGGATGCGCCGGTGGGGGCGACTACTATGCAGAGGAGGAGGTGGGGCAGTTGGACCGGTTTTTCGACTCGAGTTCTTTGTTCATTGGGATCAGATGCCACTGTATATAAACTACTATCCCTATAGTGGTGTTATTGTGGGGACCCGGATTTTCCACTTTCGTCTGGTCGAATATGGGGACCCGATGGTAAGTGAAACATTTATAATATTTTATGTGCATGTAAAGGTCTAGAATATTGTATGTGTTATTGATTCTTTCACTTTTGGTATGCAGATATAGCACCGGTAAAACCGGCCGGATATATGGGACGACCTACAGTATCGGGGACCGCAGGACCTAGTGGAGCAAGGGTGAAAAAAAATGAGGATGCAGCAGCCCTCCTGGAGGACATCCGTCATAGATGTGAGAGGCTTCTGACTGGTGTTTAAGAGCATGGCTGGTAAGACTTAGATGACCAGTACATAGAGCCATGTATTGGTCTACCCTCTAAGTGGTGAGGGGTCATGTGGTGCATGGCGATGGCCGGACAGGGTATGCGTGATCTACGAGCTGCGGGAGCAGAGCCATTGGCTCATGATCCTTCAGATAGTTATTAGTTTGTAGGGGCAAGTGGTGCCCCCATTTTTTAGTTTTGTAACATGCTATGGGCATGTCATATGTATCAGAGTGGATGGACTCTAAAAAATTTTATATGACACATATTATGGATATGCATCATTTTGATATTTTAATGTTATTGTCTTGTGTTAAATGCATGTGCGAAATGCCAATCTAGAATATGGTTTGCAATGCTATCTACATAGTGATTTTGTGCTCTAGGTACATGACTGAATGTAACAATTTCAAATTCACACATCAAAAGCTTCAGTCGTAAATATCTTCCAAAAAGGATAGGATTATGCACATGATAGAAACCATTCAATTGCATGACAAGAAGAAGGGAATCTAAACGAAAATGAAGGTGGAGGATGCGATTTGAAAGGGCATCGGCTAATAAACCTCATACTGCATCATATTTGGCCTGTTTATTAGTAGCAGTACCAATGCATACCCCGTTCGAGAGAACAAGGGAGTGTAAGGGGGTAAAAATGGCCCAACCTACCGAGGCTAGATTCTTGGAGTAGCAACTTGCACCATCAGCAAAAATGATATAAGGTGTGGACGAGAGGTCCATATGAAAGGTGCCACAAGAAAATAAATGGGAGGATTATGAACAATGCTGGAAACCTAAGAGCAAAGTAGAAATCGAACGCACTCCTCGGGAGGGAGTGATCTGGGTAAGATGTCTACTACTCACACGCTGACGGTGAGGTGGAGTGTGGGGGCTACCGGAGGTGTAGCTTGTGCTGATATCACGAAAGTCACCATAGGCACCGGTGGTGCTATCCCATTTATGGGCGGGAAAGATGAAGTCATGGGTGGACATGGCTTCCATGATGTCATCATCGCAATATAAGATGGAATGACTGGAGGAAGGGAGACCACATGACACGACGAAGCTACTGACTCATCATCATGAGAAGAAAGGTTCACATGCACATCATCATGAGGGATGATGGAAGAACAAGCAGATAAGGGATCTACTGATGTTGAGCCCAGGGTGATCACTAAAGGGAGGTTAAGCAAAACAACAGGGGAAGATTCGGAGGGAGCTTCCACCCAGGGTCTCATGGATGATGAAAGGTAGAGGATGGTGGCCATAGGCTCCTTCATCTTGACATCAGGAGGGGGAATGTCAATGGGAGCAGGTAAATCCTCAGTCTAGCCTGCAACATACTACGTCAGTATGGGAGAAGCAGATTGGTTTTGTTCAATCTCGTACTCCCGAACTACTTCTAACGAGGCATGGTAATGTGTAAGGCAGGGACAATGGTGAGAATAATGGCCATGGAGATCACACAGTGCACAAGGTTGGTTAATGTGAATATTTTTAGGATTCCTGGCTACAGTCGAGGAAGAAACAGAGGCTTCAGGGACCGTAGACTCAGGGAATGCAACTTTAACCATGGGCTTGATACGGGGCAGTTCAGGACAGTTATGGGTGGCATGACTGACGAAATCACACAAAGGACAGGGCTTTGCAGGCGGGGGAGGTGCAGGGTCTGTCAGGGCAGCCTTGTCCTTGGAGGCCCTCTTGCGAGCTTTTCCCTTCTTACCCGAAGCGGTCACAATAGGAGGTGGTTCCTATTGATGTGGTTGAGGCACTGTTGCAGCGGGAGAAGTCATCGGGACTGGTTGAACTGGGGTCAAAGCAAGATAAGGTTTGGGTTGACCTGGTGGGGTAGTAGCTGGAGGATTAAGGTACCAGATGGGAATCCCAAGATTCAATTTAGGAAGAGAGAGGGTGGCAATGACAGGTGCCGTATAGACTCTTGGTGGGGGAGCTAGGAACGGTATCTGACTAGAGGGGTAATGGCCAGGCAGGACGGCTCCTAAATGGTTAAGGCCTAGAGGAACCGTTCCATGAGGGTAAGGAGGCTCATGAGTACTAGCTGAAGGGCCAAGAGGAGGAGGTCCAGAAGGCTGAATCGAAGGGCTAGGAGTAGGATGCGGAGGGCGAGGAGGCAGCTGACTGGCCAAGGTGGGCTACTTGAGGGCAGCCCAAGACGATTGCATCATGCAAACATTTGATGAGCTAAGATTAGAGACAGGAGGAGGAAGACCAGGGAAAGTACCAAGCAATGAGGAATCTTTGTAGACTCTGGGTGAAACATTGGTCAAAGGATCGACAGTTTTCTTGTTGGCCACCGAAGAGATAGTGGACTCAGGGGGGGTCTGAGACTTCGGTTCGTAATATGTCAACTGGTCAATGGTGACTATATTTTCGTTATGAGGGAAGGACATATTGCGGTGGACCGTGGAAGGGACATAAGACATCGCATAAGTGTAGCTACGACCCAATAGAATGTTGTAATATAAGGGGGCATCTATGACTTCTACGTCAACACAAACAGTCTTGCCCGCAAGAGTAATAGGAAAATTGCGGAATAAGCCAATGGGCTGGGAGGTGTGGCTATCCTACGCTCGGATAGTGATCGTGGAAGGAGCCAACTGAGGTGACCTGAGTTGCTTCCAAACCGAAGCGAACATCACACAGGTGGATGCCCCATCATCAATAATGCACCGGGAAACGTTGGCATTCTGGATTTTGACTGGGATTTGGAAAGGGACGGAAGTAGGGAGAGGAGGATTTTATGACCGGTCAACATCAAAGACAATCAATCAATCGTCGGAAGGATCTACAGCACCCATGGAAAATAGTAGAGGTTTTTGTTTTGAAGGACATGACTGGAGAAGTTCCAGCGTTGAAATGGCAGCAGGGGATTGTGCCAAATCATCTACTATGCTATACGAATGGGAAGATTTTCCAGAAGTAGCATTTTGGCGAAGTGGTCACTTAGGAATATTCGTATGAACCTCTGCCCTAGGCTGAGGGATCTGTAAGGGACCATTAGGTGTCAAAAGAGGCTCTATAGATACCGAAGGAGGCAGCTCGGGGAAAGGCGTAGTAGGAGGATTGTTGTACTGACGGGACCGAGTCTAAATATTGATGTCTACAGTTAAATTTTGATCATATTTCATCATGAGAATCTGGTAATCGGAGGTAACAGATGGAAGAGGTTGAATGCCCACCTGAACTTCAGGTGGTTGGGTAGCCACAAACCCTTGCTGAGGGAAAGGATCGATAAGCAGAGCTGGTTGACTAGGTGTAGGACTGGGAGGAGCGAAAGGGACATCTTTCTATCCTCTCAAAGTTGTTTGAGACTCCCATAGCTACCGCATCTGTGGAAAAAGAGGACAATCATGCGTGTAATGACCATAAACACCACAACAAGAATAGGGCTTGTTCGTGCGAACAGGCCTATCCTGCTTGGGCTAAGTTCCCTATTGCTAGTTCATAGTGTTAGGAGCATTACCTTGATTAGGTCTAGGATTACCAGGGGTAGCTTGATTTTGAGTGCCTTCCCTCTTCTTTTTTGAGGGAGGAGGATTAGTCGCGCCCTGCTGTCCATACACCTACCCCTGAGGGGGCGGTGATTGCTATTGTAGGGGTTGAGAAGGCAAGGGAGGAGGAGGTGCTAATGCTGGAGGAGCTGGAGCACGAGGCTGTGGATACATATAATAAGGAGGTTGGGTAACAGTGTGGTAAACAGGAGGTTGCGAAAAAAGAGGAGGCATGCCATATCCTGGATACGTCCTATCGGGAGGGGGAAAAGTGTAGGAGGTGCTGGCCCCCCTGGAGGAAAACCATAGCCCATGGAAGGTTGAGCATACGGATTAGAGAGAGCTCAAACGATACCGTCAGTGACGTGAGATGCCCCTGGTGCGTTGGCACCATTGAGTCTGGGAAGATCAGGTAGAATGGTATAAACATAACTTGACTGAGCGTAGATCAAGTCATATTTTAACGCAATTTGGATAGAGGCTTCTTCGGTTTGAGGAAAGTGCGATGCGACATCTTTTCTAATAGGTGTCAAAAGAGATCTAAGGAACTAGGCCATGTAGACACGGTCTTCGAAGGTACGAGCTCGACATAGGCTCTTTCTTCTCCGCCATTCCTGGACATGGTCAGATAGGTGGGTCACAGACGATTGAAGGAAAGAATTCAAGAGTTCGGTACCAATGTCGTAACGAAGGGGAAGCTAGAAGTAAGACAAAAAGCTTGGGAAATAGTTGCAAAGGTGGTATGAGAGGAAGGGGCCTGATCAACATACCACTTACAAGCTTCACCTGTAAGCATACGTTGGAACAACCGAAGATAGACAGAGTCATTGGTAATGGAGTTAGAATAACACCACATGTGGAAAGATCAAACATGATTTGTAGGATATTCTCCAGTAAGGCCTTCAAACTTTGGGATGTTGGAAGGGATCTTCATCGGCATAGCAGGCCAATTAGCGTCATGGTGTATAGGTTGGTTTATCAAATAGTCAAAATCGGGGAGGCTGAGGCCCGCCCTGAAGGGGAGCAAGGGGGCAGTTGGGGTAGTTTCCATTACAGTCCCACTAGTGGTAATCCCAGCCTGAGGGCCGAGGTTACCACCAGCATTAGGTCCTGCACCAGACATGGTGAAGGTGTCAGGGGGAGAACTGAAGGTGGAACGAGAAGGAGAACACAAAATACCAAAAGAAGAGTCGGTGTGTAGACTCGGTGGAGGACTAACTCGAATCCTACATGGAGGACTAAGTCTTCCTACCAGAAACTGAGGATCAAGGCCAAGAAGTCTCTGGGATAAACGCCTTGGTGGCGTAATGATGACGGCACAAACACGGCACAAAGGAAAAATAGACCGACAAGAGCAGGGATTCTTTGCTTGGCAGTGTTAACCAAGCCCTTTTGCGCTTAGGGTGTGTGTGTGAAGTGTGTAAATTTTAATTTTTAAACCCATACGTTTGTAGAGAAAAAGAAAAAGTGTGTTGTATAGTTGTAAATAAACTTGCAAATGACAATATATAAGCCTGCGGAAACATAAAATAAATATCTAATAATGCAATAATATAAACCCAAGGAGGCAGGTCTCTCAACAGCTAGTCTATAGGTGAGTAAAAAAATAATCAAAACACACTAAAAAATCCAATAGATCTAAGGTCAGGAGGGACAAGGATCTAAAGGACAAAACTTGCTGGAAAGTGGTGCAGAAAACAACAACAAATTAGAGAGAAAATTTCTGTAAAAAGAGGTGGAGAAATGCTATTTCCTGGAGGGAAACGAAGTGAAACCTAGAGGAAAACCAAAATAAAGCTAAATGAGGTGACTTGGATGGATAACAAGCCGATCTGAAGTAGATCTGAAGGTGGAGGTATCAGATCTGAAAAATGGTTGAAGACTCTGGAATTCCAGACAACCTGCAAGAGCAAAAACTCTTCCACAAAAAGTGGAGGGTACTGAAGCCCTAGGGGGCTAGGTTCCCACTTATTTGAGCAAAACAGAACAAGTACAAGTCCAAAATGGGTGGAGACAGAGGTTAGACAACCCTGAACAGAGGCTTAGAAAAACCCATAAAATTTTCAGAAAAATCCCTGCAAAAAATCCAGGTCGCAATTTCTGACCTGTTTTCAGCAGAGGTCACAGTTTTTGGGCTGATTCCTACTTCTTGAAGCTCTAGGTCACATTTTTTGGGCCAAAAAGTGTGACCTGCACTTCCGGCACTCTCGACGGTAGATTTCAGAAAAAATTGTTGTCTCAGCTGCAGCTGATGTCTGTCATCTGCGCAATAGGTCCGAAAACACACGAAAGTTAGAATTTTTATCATTTTAGGGTTTTATAGGTTAAAAAAAACATCAAGAAAAGAAAAAACAAGGGGCTAAAGATAAATCCTATGGTTTGAAGCAGCTGGATATGCAAGGATATGAAAACCGACAGCGGGCGTAATCGTAAACCCGTGTGGAGTCACCAGTTGCTAGTATGAATCTTAATTCCAAGCGTATGAAAAAATACCACTTTAGTTGTGCATAAAAAACAACCCTAAAAACAAATATGGCTGCCAATATCCTCAGATATGAAGTTAGGTGATCAAGATAAATGCTGCAAAAATCTAGATCTATGCATTAGAAGACATTAAGCAGTAGAAAAAAACAAGATTTACTCCGTGCATCCAATAGAGAAGACAAGAATATGTTGAATGAATTTTGTATTAATGGCACTTGGGAGGAAAACACAGGAGGGTGTTCCTAGTTCTCCTCAATGGTATGGGTTCTTGTAAGTCCTCAGCACTTCATATCTAAAATTCCTCTCTCTTGATGGTGTGGAATACCCAGAAAAAATGGTAGCAAAATATGGCTATGATGGTGGATCAATACTTAGACCAAAAGTATCGATCCAAAGTGATATTTAGGCAACAAAAGGTGGTAAATGAATGGGAAAACCCTTCTATTTATAACAAAATATTGAGTTAGTCTAGATATTGGTGCATAATTAAAATATTATTAACTAAATCAAGATCCAACTTTTATGGAATATTTTATTATATTTGTTGGAGGGAAAATGAATTTGACTTGGGTCAAATCCCTTTATTTGTAAATAATAAATAAATAAATGATTTATTTATCATTTTAAGGATGTGGTTGAGTAATAATCAAATAAATAATGATTTATTTAATTATTTAAGGGTGATTAGTCATATTCAACAAAGAATAATATTTAAATAAGGTTTAAATAATTATTCTTAGGAAATAATAAGATAAATAATGATTTATCTAATTAATTTCCATGTTTTGGGTTAAATATAACCAGGAATATTAATTAAATTGTTTTTTAACTAATTATTCCTTGAGGAGAATCAAACAAATGTAGATTTATTTAATATTTCCTCATGGGGTTTCCTGTTTAGACCATAAACAACTTAATAAAGGTGGTTTACTAAGTTATTTTTCATAGTGAATGCAATTTTACTTAGGGTAAAATTGGTCTTACATGGTGTACTTGGGTCCATCTAATAACAATAGGTTATATGACCAAAAAATGGTGTAACAATGAGGGATGAGTTGTGCAAAGAAGATACATGTGTCAATATAGTAACAAGGAGCAATGAAACTACAGGAGATGACAAAGGTGAAGGAAAAAAGCATATGGAGGATACACATGTTAGGAAGGTTGGAGAAAAGAATATTGGGTTCAATGTTCAACGAGAAAGGGAAACCTTCATGGAAGAAAAGAAGAGTTTTATGAGCCCTCGAGATTTGACATCGACAACGCAAATGTGGCTAATCCCACAAAAATATAAAACCAAGGAGGTTGTTGCAACGACAGAATTTGATCCAACCATTCTGAAATAATTTCTATAGACCTGTATGAAGCTACTAAGGGATCAAAAAGGTGTCGAAGAATTGCAAGATTTGATTGACAAATGCACTGGAAAAGAGGAGTCACAACCTAAAAATCGCGGAATAAATAAAGTATGCAAAAATAATAAGAGAACCAAGAGGGAAAGGCAATTAACTACACAAATAGGAGATTATGAGATGGATCAAGTGATTCTTAATTTAGGATCAGATGAAAATGTGTTGCCAAGGTAGACATGGGAATGAATGGGATGACCGAAGATGCAGTGGTCACCGATTCAGCTAAGAATTGCCAATCATCTGAAAATTATTTCTATGGGTCAATTACAAGTAATTGTCATAGACATTTATGGAGTACGTGTGTTATCAGACATTGAATTCATTGATATTGTGGATGACAACAATCTGTATCCTGCACTACTTGGATTAGATTTTTCTTATGATATGGATTCCATAATCAATTTGAAGAGTATAAATATGGTCTTTGAGAAGAATGGCACAAGGGTCGTTGTTCCTTTGGACCCCTTTGAAGGAGCATGGTATACAAAACTAGTCCATAATGAATATGGTGATGCAAATATTGAAAATATATATAAGTGAACTCCACAAGATAAACATTGGATCAACCCCACTGCAGATGGGAGGATAAGTTGAGAAAAATATAGATCATGTGTTTCAAACTCTGATGAAGAAATGGATAATTGGAAAAATCGATTGCATGAGGTATCTACCAAGCGATGTCACCGAATTACCAAATCACTTTGCTGCATTGCATCATAGGTACATGAATTTCCCTATTATGATGGGAATGGAAATGTTAATTTGTTTAAGAGGTACCTTAAGAATAAAGGTTTCAAGCTCTAGATGTTGTGCTAAGATCTAGACCCGCTAGATGGTGGGGTACACATAAGGGAAACATTAGAAATTGGGGCGAATACAACAGATTTATAGCCCAAATTTGGTCAAGTAAATACCAGATTTGAAGGGAAGTATGATGGAAATGATGAAACTAGAGGACATGTCTACCAATGGACTACCATGTGGGGTGAATATCCAACACCAGAATGGGGACATACATTTGTTCACACATTAGATGTGGTACCTATGAAATGGTATCTTGAAACCGAAATGTGCCATGGAAAAATGAATTAGGCAACCATGGTTGAAGGATTTTTACTAAAATTTAGTTTTGAAGATGAATGTCAGTACATAGATGTATATCTTCAAACTGTAAGATCAAAGGTTTTAAGGACCACAATTGTTATAACCTGGACACCGCTTGATTGAGATGCATAGTTAGAGTAGGTAGTAGAATGATATAATATGATAGCGGAAGAGGCTGAGGAAGATCCGTGAAATGTTAATATTCCGGAATTAAAATGACAACGCAAGATTTTTGGGCTAGAACCTAAGATGCTTGACAAAACACAATCAGTAAGAACACAAAAGGTGAATATAAGGACAAAAGAGGAACCAAAGTTCACGCATAGTCAAGATTATTGGGATGCATATATAGTTAGTAAGGTTACAAAATTGTTACATCAGTATTAGGAGATGTTTCCCACCAAGTTCTCTAAATTGAAGGGAATAGTAGCAGACCTCGAAGTAATGAGGATCAACCTGAAGCCAAATGCGAAGCCTATGAAACAACACCCATATATACTGAATCCCAAATATAAGGAAAAAGTGAATGAAGAACTGGACAAGATGCTCAAGGATTGGAATAATTGAACCTATGGAGGAATTATGGAGGAATTTGAATTTGTAAGTCCCATGGTTGTCTAAGAGAATAAGAAAAAAGGTGAAATCAGGATTTGTGTTGATTTAAGGAAGCTAAATGATGCATGTGTGCATGACCCATTCCATACACTATTTACAGATGAATTTTTGGACAATGTTGGGGGGAAGGAAGCCTACCTTTTTAAAGATGGGTTTTCAGGGTACCATCAAATTTGAATTGAACCATAAGATAGGTTTAAGACTACTTTTTCCATAGAATGGAGATCCTTCTAGCATACAATAATGCCTTTTAGATTGAAGAATTCTCCAAAAATATTATCTAGAGTAGTAGCTTATTTTAAATACTATATACACAAGTTCTTGGAGGATTATTTTGATGTTTGGATAGTGTTTGGAATACTAAAGAAAAATATTTCGAACTTAAGGCTAATGTTGGACACATGCAGGCAGTATCATATATCACTAAACATGAAGAAATGCAT
Organism: Pinus albicaulis; assembly: GCA_034641835.2. Classification (NCBI taxonomy): domain Eukaryota; kingdom Viridiplantae; phylum Streptophyta; class Pinopsida; order Pinales; family Pinaceae; genus Pinus; species Pinus albicaulis. Next base: position 39,428,128 of record CM076572.1, read on the forward strand.
ATTTTGTGTACCTTTCGGTATACTATTAGGGCATGTTGTTTTTAAATAGGGCTTGACAGTATACCCCGCAAATATTTCCATTTGTAATATCCCAAAATAGGGAATTTCTACAATAATAAGAATATCTTAAGATATTCTAAAGTTGGAGATGAAGCAATGTAAAAACACATATTGGAGTAGCAACGTTATATCAACACACAAATCATGAGAAGATCCAAATAGCCATGAAATTGATTTTATAGCAGCAAATGTATACAAATCCTTGAGGTAATGATCACTCAAGCTAGGCAATGCAAGCCTCAATAGAACATGTACAAGAAAATGAAGAACACTACTACATATAGAAAGCCCAAGGCTATGACTGTGCAGTTTATAGGAGGCACTGCTACAAAAATAATATCAATACATAGATATGGAAAATTATGGCTCAAATAATGTGGGGAGAAAAGCTATAACCCCTGAAAAACAATATCAAGTCAATCCTAGAAGGATTGGCTAAAATATACAAAATGGCAAAAATGTCAGAGTAGCGGGGCTGAGTAGCAGCTGCAACTCAAGAACTAGATGGATATGGTTGTAGATGATACACAATCTGAATAGAGCTCCTACAATGGATCTTCCAAGTGAAAAGCTGATCCCAACACTGAAGATCTCTCCCTCCAAACAAACACTGCAACCCTCACTGCAGATACACACTGAAAATAATGCAGTCTAAGAGAGGGACTGCACTATAGATCATGGAAATGGTTGGCCTGATGCCAAATATGATGGGAATTAACTCAATTTCTCCCTCACTGATCCTCCAAAGGAAATAATACTTCCTCCTCTGAAAAAATAAGCACAGGAAGTGGTGTTCAATAACCTCCACTGCAACACCCTGCAACACAACTCAGCTCTAAATAGAAACTGCACTGTAGCTGAAGGAGGATGCTTGGCCTAAAGCTTGAATGTGGAGAAATGAAGAGAAAGCTCCTTCAAGAGGCATATCTTGAAAGGAGAAGGAATTCCTAAACAGTAATTCCTTGTACTAAGCAGCACTGTAACTCTGCTAAACAGCAGGAGAATGCACAGAGTCTAAACAGACAATGAAATCAATAATCCATAACATGAATAACAATGGTTGCCTTGACCTCCTTTTAAACCAGTGAAAGCCCTCTCTCCATGGGTCCCACTCATTAGGGTTTCCTCCACCAAATAACCCTCTTCCCATTCATACTGTGATGTCTATCAAAGTGTTCTCCACCTCCTATCCCAATGTTGTTGACTTGGTCAAACTTGACCTTGTCTCCATGCAAATGTCCTCTTTCACACTTGAGGGTGTGAAATCCAGCTCCAATGATGATCCCCTTTCATAATATGAGGGATTTTATTCATGTTTTTATTATGCATGGGCCTCCTTACCAAATTATTCATTTCATAAATGAAATCAGCAAAATTTAATATTCCAATTTGCTACATGCAAATTTTGGAATATTACAATCCTCCCCTCCCAAATGTTTCTTTTCCTCAAGAAACTGTAAGGATAGAACTGAAAAGTCTCCTCCCAAGGCATGGAGACTAAAAATTATTGGGAAAACATATTCCCCCAAGTGGATCCTCTATCCCCAAGAAATCATCCATACAAAATGAGTCACCTCCCAACTAGGCAACTCATGAAAATATTCCTCCACCTTTGGCTCCTGCAAAGTAGGTGGGCTGAAAATTTTAACATGGTAGACAAAGTAGCCTACCCCACGTTGTCCTCCTCTCCACTCATGATAAGTGTATATTATGTGCTGATCTTGGGCTGCAATGGTATTTCCCTCAAGTGGAAATATGAATATTAGACCTCCAAGGATCTCTTCTCCAACGTTGTAGATCAAGCTAGCCCAAAAAATCTCATATATGATGAATAGGACATGATCATCATATGGTATCCAATCAATCACATGGCCCACCTCAACAAAATGAAACAAGTGCTTGGCTGTGGTTGCCATATCTCCTCTCATTCTCCCATTAGAACATACAATGCAAAAAGTGTGGGAATCCTCTTCCCCAAAGGACACATCCAACCAATGTGCCACTTTCCCGATCATGCTTCTAATACAAATAAGTTCAATATCAGCAAATGAAATCATGATCAACATCAAAATGAGGAAAATGTTGAAGGTCTCACGTAGTACAAGAAGGTACCAACAGTTTTCCCAATAGTGATAGCATAGTTTTCCAAACTGATGCTCTAGAAAAGTACATGGAAATTTGTTTGTTGTTACATGGATAATTATGTATGTCATGACATCTACTAATAAATAGAAAATGGCTAGGTACATCAACTGAACATACATGAAATAAAACACTTGCCCAAGGCCATACAAGAGATGGTTGTCTCCATCATATAATTTGGCCCAATGTTGACCATGGAGCTCAATGAAAATATTGCCTCCTTGTGGAGCAATGAACTGAATAAGAATGGTAAGAATATGCAAATATGGTGTAATATCCCAAAATCGGGACAACTCAGCTAGCATGCACTAAAAATGTAATTCCAACAACTTGTGCTATAAAATAAAAAAATTAACTCTTGGATCTTGTAGATCAGCCAATATACAACCTAAATCCAAGAATAGAGATGAAACAAATCAAACTAGGTGGGTTAAACAGATCTCCCTCACCTAGGATTGCCCAAAATGAGTTAAAACCCCAAACACTGCAACATATGAATTTCTGCATAAAAGTGACTGTGTAGTACAAGAGAGGTTTTATGAACATAAATTACAGATACACATATATCTGATATTTTATTAAACAATATGCTCAGAAAATTGAGATCTAGTCTCCTTTATACAAAAGCTAGAGAACCTGGGAAGGGTTTCTAGGAATTCACTCTGAATACAAATGGTGATTTCCAGCAGTATGACTGAATAATCACTGAAAACTGAAGCACATGAGTGTACAAGGCTGTAATAATGAATATTTAATGCATATCTGAACAAAGGTCTTCCCCCACTGAATAATCCACCCTCCAATCACAGGAAAACTCCCCGAAAGAGCCACAAGACTCACTGCTAAAACTGCCTTCCAGAAATAACACATTTCCTGAGTGGAATAATGTTGGAAATTATGGTATTGTGTTGGCTTGCTTCCAAATATCTGATATCAGCCCAATAATTCTCCAAAATGATCCTCTGATGGAAGGGAACCTCCCTCCTGTGCAAAACCAATCCAGAAAATGGGTTTCTCAACCCCCCCCAGCAACACCCAGCAACTCAGCTCAAAATCCTACAAAAACTGCACTGAAAATGAAGACTGAATCTTGGCACCAATGCCAAATATGGAGAATGAAATATCGGACCTCTCCCAAGAGCTCCTCAAAGGGAAGAGAAGGAATTATTGAAAAAGAATCCCTTAGTGCTAAGTAGCACCGGAAATCTCAGCTAAACAACTAAGAGAGAAAAAGTCTAAGAAGACATAAAAATTTAATACATAAGCTAACCCCCAAATGGATTCCCTCCTCTTCCTTATAAACTAAGTGAGCCTTCTCACCTTGGGTCCCACTCAATAGGGTTTCCACCTTCACACAAACAATCTCCCTCCAAAACTGTGTTGTGCCTTCATTAGAGCCACTCCTCTAAACTGCGATGTTTGATTTGGTCAAGGTTGACCACTTAAACTTGCTTCAGCCCTTTTCACACCTAAGGGTCTTCAATCCAGCTCACATGTAGCTACCTATGCTAAACCACATTCACATTGAGCTCTTTTATTTGCTGATCCACTCCTCCTACCTTTATGCTGTTGACTTGGTCAAACTTGGCCTTGTCCACCTACAAAATATCCCTGTTCACACATGAGAGTGTAAAATCCAGCTGGCATTATGATCCCCTTACACAACATGAGGGATTTTATCCTTATTTCTGTAATGCATGGGCCTCCTCACCCTTTTATTCATCTCCTAAGTGACAATGGAAAAATTCAATATTCCAAATTGCTACATGAAAATTTTGGAATATTACAGTCCTCCCCTCCCAAATGTTGCTTGTCCTCAAGCAAATACAAGGATAGGACTGAAGAGCATCCTCTTCTCCCCTGTAGCAACCTCATAAGATAAAATCCTCCAAGGATCAAGGTGTCACATCATCAATATATTTCCAAGTTTTCCCTCCCAAGTAAACAAGCTAGCTTTTGGTGTACACCCCAAATAGCTATCATTATGTGACAGTAAGATATCAATGGAGGAAAAAATGGCATGTGGTCTGATATATATCGGGATATACCATCCCCATGCTATCATCCATACAAAATGAGTTGCCTCCCAACATGGCAACTCCTGGAAATCCTCCTCCACCTTCAGCTCCTGCAAATTAGGTGGGCTGAAATTTTGAACATGGTAGACAAAGTGGCCTACACCACGTTCTCCTCCCCTCCACTTAAGATAAGTGCAAGGAATTTTCTTACCTTGGGCTGCAATAATGTTTCTCTCCAAAGATCCCTTTCCCAGCGTTGTGAATCAAGCTAGCCCAAACCATCTCATACATGATGGATAAGAAATCACCACTATATGGCATCCCATCCATCTCATGGCCCTCCTCATAAAGAAACATAGATTTTACTGTAGTGGCCATCTCTCTTCCAATGATCCCCTTAGAACATGTAATGCAGAAAGTGTGGGGATGCTCCTCCCCCAAGAACACATCCACCCAATGTGTCCCCCCCCCAATCATGCTCCCCATAAAGACAAGAACAACATCAGCAAATGGGCTCATGATCAGCATCAAAATGAAAGAAATATTGAAGGTTTCATGTGGTGCTGGAAGGTACCAACAGTCTCTCAAGTAGTCATAGCGCATTCTTCCCCACTGCAACTTTAGAAAATAACCTCGCAAGTTTTTCTTTGACAAATGGTTTGTTATGTAAGTCATCACATCCACTAGTAAACATTAGATGGAAGAATGTATCAACTGAGCATACAAGGAGTAACCAAACACTTGCTCCAGGTCATATAGTAGATGGCTGTCTCCATCACAATAGCTGTCCAAAAATGGTCCATGGAGCCTAGATAAAAACTTTCCCCTTTGTAGAGCAATGCACTGCAAGGAAATGGTAAGAGCATGCAAATATTGTGTTGAACAATCAATAAATGAAAAAACAAAATTCTTACCATGTAATGAAAGTAAGATGGTGATAGGATCCATAAATGAGCTCTCCATAGTGGTATGACATACTCATATGAAGAGGAATAAACGATATGCTACATGAAGATCCCCCTCCTCATGCTTGAGAGTCCAAGTCAAGAAGAACATACTATAGCAATAGATGAATCCACCCACTACTCTATTAGTCTCACCTCATCCATGTCCACCAAGTGCATCAAATGTGAAGTGATCCTGGGAACACTCCATCAACAAGTTCCTGCTCTAAAGTGACAGCATTGTTGGCCTATGCAAATAGGCTCCTACCATCTCATAAATCCATCCTCTGACATGTTTAATGTCAAAGGCTCCTCCCATAATGTTTCCATCTCCTCCTACTGCAACATCATACAAAATGTGAGAGTGAATCTTCCCTTGCTCTCTCTCAATCCTCCAAAGCAAAAAAAGTCTTTGTTGCCCTCTCATACCTCCATCATACAACCCATGTGGTGAAAACATAATGACCATATCATCATAATGCATCCACACTCCTTGCTGCTCCGTGATGCAAGTACCCTGCCAAGTCCCTTCCATCCACATACCCTTGGAGAAAGGATATGTCTCATGATGGCCAAACTCTCTCAAGAGCAGCCAACATAGCCAAGCCTCCTGCTGCCCGGTATTATATATTTGCAAGTATCCTACCAGCTTCTTGCTCTCCATCCACTCCCATCCCTCCTGATGTGAGGGCCTCCCATCATGATCAACCTTGGTACCCTTCCAAATAATACTACCCTCCTCCCAAGTTAGATTTTCCTTCTTGCATTCCATGAGATGATGAAATGCAACTCCTTGGAGATCTCCTAGGAAAGATCTCACACCAATGATCATCTTGAACCCATAAGGATTCAATTGGGCTGAAGGAAAATCCTCCTCACTGCTACCTCTTTACATCACTGTAACCCTCCTCCAGGGTGTTTTGGCTATCTCATGTCTCAACTCCTAGATGAACATTTGATTCTGCATGAGTTTTTTTGGAGCAAAGTTCACCCCATCCTTCAAGAATTCACACCCCAACCTCACATGTGGTGTGTAGACCATCAGTGGCCCATTAAGATGATGTTCCATCCCTCCCTCGATCAAGTCAAGGTGGCACAACATCGTGCTATTATGTGGTTCAAAATGAGTAGCTTGCAATGATACACAATCCTCCATAAGGTTTGCTGAAACAATAGGAGATGAAAATTTTGGCATACCTTGATGAAATTTGAGAGTATATTCTATGGCTGTAAGGGCTTCTCCCTCCAATAGGTTGGCTCCTCCAACTAAAGATGTTGAGGACTACTCCCCCATACTTGTGACAGCATTGGTACAAGTCTCCTCCCCTGGTGGTGAGGGCTTCTTCTCCTTTGATTTTCCTTCACCAAATTCTCCCATAAATCTTTGAGTAAATTCAAAAAAATTGACCACTCCTATATGGCTCAAAGGGCTAAACCACCAAATATTTTCTTCACCCTCTAGGTGCAGCACTGCAATCTCTACAGCCTCCCTCTCTACCACCGGATGTAGTAGGAAAAATGCATCAAGTCTCCTTTCCCAAACCCTTGCTGCAGATGACCCATCATAGGTAGACAATAGAAAACTATTGCCCTTGATCCTTCCTTTGCCACAAGGTCTTCTTTCTTCCTCCAAATGAATGAACTGAGGGAAAGCTAGAGTCTCCTTGAAGGCTCTAGGTTGGGTTTTGTACCCAACAAGGTATTCAATTAGAACCATGTGATCCAAGTGTCCTCCATCTTCCGGAAATTTGTCCTTCCTCTCAAAGGGAAAGGATATGTCCCATTGCTTTGGAGCTCTCTGCAATACTTGTCTCTTCTTTTTATCATAGGAAGTGCATGGTTCTTCCTGCCCTTGAAACTCTCTAAGAATTTCACTGCTCCTTTTTTCTTCTTCTTGGTCAGCCTCCTCAGAGAGGCTCTTACTGGATCTAAAAAGTGATGAGAGTGAGCTCATCCTCTTCATCATTCTAGCCTTTCTCTTTATTTATATCACTTTGGCTTGAAGTCCACAGGCTAAGCCAAAGATCTTGCTTTGATACCATTGTAATATCCCAAAATCGGGACAGCTTAGCTAGCATGCACTAAAAATGCAGTTCCAACAACTTGTGCTATAAAATAAAAAAATTAACTCTTGGGTCCTATAGATAATCCAATATACAACCTAAATCCAAGAATAGAGATGAAACAAATCAAACTAGGTGGGTTAAACAGAACTCCCACACCTAGGATTGCCCAAAATGAGCTAAAACCCCAAACACTGCAACATATGAATTTCTGCATAAAAGTGACTACACAGTACAAGAGATGGTTTATGAACATAATTATAGAGACACATAGATATTATATTTTACGAAACAATATGCTCAGAAAATTGAGATCTAGTCTCCTTTATACAAAAGCTAGAGAACCCGGGAAGAGTTTCTAGGAATTCACTCTGAATACAAATGGTGATTTCCAGCAGTATGAATGAATAATCATTGCAAAATGAAGCACATGAGTGTACAAGGCTGTAATAATTAATATCTAATGCATATCTGAACAAAGGTCTTCCCCCATGGAAGAATCCACCCTCCAATCATAGGAAAACTCCCTGAAAGAGCCACAAGAGTCACTGCTAAAACTACCTTGCAGAAATAGCACAATTCCTGAGTGGAATAATGCTGGAAATGATGGTATTTTGTTGGCCTACTACCAAAGATCTGATATCAGCCCAAGAATTCTCCAAACTGATCCTCCAATGGAAGGGAACCTCCCTCATGTGAAAAACCAATCCAGAAAATAGGTTTCTCAACCCTCTCCAGCAACACCCAGCAACTCAGCTCAACCTCGCACAGAAACTGCACTGAAAATGAAGACTGAAGCTTGGAACCAATTCTGGATATGGAGAATGAAATATCAGACCTCTCCCAAGACCTCCTCAAAGGGAAGAGAAGGAATTCCTGAACAAGAATCCCTTAGTGCTAAGCAGCACCAACAATCTCAGCTAAACAGCTAAGAGAGAAAAAGTCTAAGCAGACATAAAAATGTAATACATAAGCTGATCCCCAAATGGCTGCCCTCCTCTTCCTTATAAACTAAGTGAGCCTTCTCACCTTGGGTCCCACTCAATAGGGTTTCCACCTTCACACAAACAATCTCCCTCCAAAATTGTGTTGTGCCTTCATTAGAGCCACTCCTCTAAACTGTGATTTTTGATTTGGTCAAGGTTGACCACTTCAACTTGCTTCACCCCTTTTCACACCTAAGGGTCTTCAATCTAGCTCACATGTAGCTACCTATGCTGAACCACATTCACATTGAGCTCTTTTATTTTCTGACCCACTCCTCCTACCTTTATGCTGCTGACTTGGTCAAACTTGGCCTTCTCCACCTGCAAAATATCTCTGTTCACACATGAGAGTGTAAAATCAAGTTGGCATGATGATCCCCTTACACAACATGAGGGATTTTATCCTTATTTCTGTAATGCATGGGTCTCCTCACCCTTCTATTCATCTCCTAAGTGACAATGGCAAAATTCAATATTCCAAATTGCTGCATGCAAATTTTGGAATATTACATACGGTGTTAGACAATCATTAGAAACAATATTATTAACCTGGATAATTCCTCCATAGTGGTATGACACACTCCCATGAAGAGGAATGAACCATATGTTGCATGAATATCACCCTTCTTATACTTGTAAATCCAAGTTAAGAAGATCATATCTCTGTAATAGATGTTTCCATCCACCACTCCATTAATCTTACTTTCTCCTTTCACACCAAGTGCATCAATGGTGAAGTGATCCTGGGGACACTCCGTCAATAACCCCAAGCTCCTAGGTGACAGCGCTGTTGGCCCATGCAAATAAGCTCCTTCCAACTCATAGCTCCATTCTTTGACATGCTCCTTGTCAAATACATCTCCCATAATGCTACTACACATAAGAAGTTCCTCCCAAGGTGGAAGTACCTCTCGATCATATAAGGCCAAGGAGTAGCCCCTCTGCACCATGATAGTGCCATCTCCTACTCCTGCAACATCATGAAAAGTGTGAGAGAAAATCTTTCCTTTCTCTCCCAAGAAAAACCAAAGAAAAAAAATATTTTGCTACCTCCTCATACTTCCATCATACAAATCATGTGATGAAAACATAATGAATGATATGAATATCACATCAACATCATGCATCCAAACTCTTTGCCGCTCAATGATGCAAGCACCCTGCCACATCTTCTCCATCCAATTATCCTTAGAAAGAGTATATGCCAAGTGATGGCCAAACTACTTCAAGAGTAACCAGCGCAGCCAAGCCTCCTGCTGCCCGGTATCATATATTTTCAAGTGGCTCACCAGCCTCTTGCTCTTCATCCACATCCACTCATCCATTTTTGGATGTCTCCCTTTCTCAATCTTGGCACCCTTCCCATAAAGACTACCATCCTCCCAAATCAGATTTCTGTCTTTTCATTTCATGGGATATTGAAAAGCAATCTTCTCACTGATCAAGTTGATCCCATAGGGACCCAAATAGGTGGTAGGAAAAAACCTCCCATCATGATGTGTAGGGCTCAAGAAGTGTCCAACACAAACATGAGATATGTTATCCATCCCAAGATGTCCTCCATCATCTATATGCTCCCCCTTGAATCCATAAAGATCCAAGTGTGAGAAGGGAAGAACTTCCTCAAACTATTGAAGAACCTTGCACTCCATGATGTGTTGAAGTGCACCTCCAATGAAATCTCTCCATGAGATATCCCTCTCATCAATAGTCCTCCAAAACCAATGAGGTCTTGGATCTGGTGAAAGTAGAAGTCTCTCTTTGAGCTGAGAGGTGCTTATTGAGAAAGTGTCATCTAGAAAGGAGAAAGTTTTTCTCATCTCAAGATGTCTACTATCTATCATCTTTCCCTTCAAGCCTTCAAACCCCAACCTCCAATGTGATATGAAATCCAAAAATGTCTTATGAGGATGATGGTTTATTTCTTCCTTGAATGTTTCCATGTTGCACAGCGCAGTGAAATCTTGTTGCTCTAGATTAGTAGTGTATGTTGATTCTTGGTCATTTAAATATGAATTTCCACAATTTTCCAAAAGATTTGATGTAATAGAAAGTGTAAATTCATTCATACCTTGATGGAACTTGGGTGCTCCTTGTATGGCTGCAATAGTTTTCTCTTCCAATGAAATGGCTGCCCCATTTGCAGAAGTAGAAGGCTTCTCTTCCAAGGCTGTGATAACACTGGTACAAGTCTCCTCCCATGGTGGTGTGGGCTTTTTCTCCTCTGATTTTTCTTTATCAAAGGTTCTAATCAACCTTTGAGTGAACTCTGCAAAAGTATTCACCCTTTCATGGCTCAAGTGGCTGAACCACCAAACATTGGCTTCACCCTTCAAGTGTAGCGCTGCAACTTCTACTACTTCTCTCTATACCACTGGATGTAGTAGGAATAATGCCTCAAGATTTATTGCCCAATATCTTGCTGTATATGACCCATCAATGTAGACAATACGAATCTATTGCCTTGGATTTCCTTTCTGCTGCACAGCCTCCTCCCCTCCTTCAACTGAATGAATTATGGGAGAGCTAGAGTCTCCTTGAAGGCTCTAGGTTGAGATTTGTACTCAACAAGGTATTTACTTAGAATATGATGATCCAAGTATCTCTCATGCTTACTTTCTCCTTCTCCATGAGAATAGGAAGTGCATGGACCTTCCTCTTCTATTTGCTCCTCCTCTTTGGAAAGGTTCTTCTTAAGTCTGAAAAGTGATGAGAGTAATCTCATCCTTCTCATCTTATTCTATATTTTTGGGCTGAAACTCATAGGTTGTGCCAAGATGGATGCTTTGATACCACTGTAATATCCCAAAATAGGAAATTTCTACAACAATAAGAATATCTTAAGATATTCTAAAGTTGGAGATGCAGCAATGTAAAAACACATATTGGAGTAGCAGCATTATATCAATACATAAATCATGAGAAGATACAAATAGCCAAGAAATTGATTTTATGGCAGAAAATGTATACAAATCCTTGAGGTAATGATCAGTCAAGCTAGGAAATGCAAGCCTCAATAGAACATGTACAAGAAAATGAAGAACATTTCTACATATAGAAAGCCCAAGGTTATGACTGCGCAGTTTATAGGAGGCACTGCTACAGAAATAATATCAATACATAGATATGGCAATGTATGGCTCAAATAATGTGGGGAGAAAAGCTTTAACCCCTAAAAAACAATATCAAGTCAATCCTAGAAGGATTGGCTGAAATATACAAAATGGCAAAAATGTTGGAGTAATAGGGCTGAGTAGCAACTACAACTTAAGAACTGGATAGGGATGGCTGTAGATGATACACAAGCTGAATAGACCTCCTCCAATGGATCTTCCAAGTGAAAGGATGATCCCAACACTGAATATCTCTCCCTGCAATCAAACATTGCAACCCTCACTACAGATACACACTGAAAATAACGCAGTTTAAGAGATGGATTGTGCTATAGATCATGGAAATGGTTGGCCTTGTTGTGGTTCTTATGATTTGGCAGATTTGGAAATACCAAATGATAAGACAACATCAAACCACTTTGGGATTTCAGGATCTAGCCCTCCTGTATCCAGAGAGGGATCTCTCTATAAAGGTAAAGACATATATGTCTTTGAAGTTCAATTTAAGGTATTAGGCTAGTTATAGGGCACTAGGGTTTTGTTTTGTTTGTTTGGTTGGGAAACATGAAAGAAGGGTTCAATGTAAGACAAAGAAATGAGTAAAGAGGATTTTGGAAATAGGGATATAATTCAAAGAAAACTCAAGTCCATTGGGCAATGGGGTCATAAAAGGGTTTACTTGCAATTCAATATTCAAGACTTTCAAATGGGCTAGTCATCTAAAACAGAGGATCTCTTAAGATGATATAAATGGTATGAAGTGATAAGGAAATGAAGGTGAATGACAAGGAAACCTTCCAAGGTGACCACTTAGGAGAAAATCTAGGGATAGGGCATGCCTTAACCATCTACGATCACTCTCCCAATGAGGATAACTCTTCAGACAATAGAAAACATTTAAGATTTGACACAAAGTGAAGCATAAGATTAGAGAAAGACTTTTAACTTTCAATTCTTTCGACATTCAACTTAAGGGATCTTAGAAATGCTGACTATTGGAAAAGGACCCTAGTGAGACATAACCAATTCTAAATCTCCCAGTATCCCAATTCTTTCAGCTGAAACCAGAGAACCACATCTAAAAACAAACTCTAAATTCATACATAAGTAAGCAGGGAGAACCAACTACTATACTGGTTAAATTATATTGAATTTGTTCTTAGATCACACAAATAGTAGAAAACATCAAAGATAAGAAGAGCAGGAAGCATCAGGGTACTTTACAACAGTATATAATAAGCTAGATTACTATTTCTTATCATAGAAATGAAATATGATTGCATAACAGAGAAAAAACAGTAATAGATAGAACACATCACCACTGATTTAGATCAGGATCCAATGAACATGCTTGTCATATTAAAGAGCAACACAAGTCACATACATCACTGTCCAACAGCTTGATATCAACTAGAAATCATCTCCCAGCCTATTTTACAACTAATACATACAGAACTCTATCTCAATGAAACAACTTACAATCCATGGTTTACCAACCAATAACAGTATTTCTCATGAGTTCTTATAGCTGAAAATGTGGCAGTAGAAGTAGGTAGAACTTTAAATGAATCATTAAAACAGAGGAAGAAGAATACTTGAGGTCCATTCTGTTTTAATACCCCGTATTGACTTTCAGTACTCTTTGGATGAATTGGGGGTCTTCGACAGGCTGATAATAACTCCAAAGGTATGTTCTTGAAGTACTCTATGGCTGATTGTACTCTTTTTGTACGCTGGGAAAAGTAAGGTAGATAAATGACTTTCAGGCCTTCCATACTTTGCAACTAATGCTCTGGCAATATTAGGATTTCTGTCCGGGTGGGGATCTTCTCAGGAACTCGATGGAGAATAAAAAACATTATGGGAACTTGTCATTTCTTGGGAAAGAACATTCTGCTGATGTGAGACACTGATATGGATTGTTTCATGTGTTTATTAGCCTTCTGGATCATTTATAAGGTCTTCAATCTGAATCTTCGTCCTTTAAACACTATATTATAGCATTTAATCTTCGATAACGGGCTTTAAATCCCTTTAATCTTTCGCTGATACTCTTTTCCGCTTCTCTTCTGTCTTCTCTGTGGATACACAGGTTTCAATGGCCCTGAAGGGTTTGAAACTGAGTTAATAACTTGATATTTGCTGAAAATCATGTTCAAACCTTCTCGGGCACCTCCCTCTGTGATCTCTGGCTCTAAAAATATCTTCCTATGCTCTAAAAAACATTGTCTGTGACTGTCAATCAGAGTGGATTCTTGCCCCTTTAAAACCTGTAAAAACACGATAAACCTGTTATGAAATCCTGCGCAGGGCTTAAAACTGCTTCAGAGAGGCTCTGGTAGAGGTGGAGGAGCGATTGCAGAGGAAATGCAGCGGAGAAGGGTTTCATGGCGCAACATCATGAAACCGAGGTGTAATCATGAATTAGTGTGAACAAAAGACTTTTAGTGTTAAAACCTAAAAGCTTATGACTCGGGCGAATACGAAGGAAAAAGGAGAAAATGAATGAGATCGGGGGCATTTGGTGGTGGGACTAGGAGAGGCGGAAGAAGATTTGAACGTGGACCATCGAATCATGAGAATAGATCAACAGTGGAGATCTTCTGATTGAATCATTTGGAAGGTCCGATGAATGGGAGATGAATGAAGATGCGATTAAGTCAAAGCCATCCGATCAAAGTGATCGACGGTCAGGATTAAATGAAGGACTATATTGGGAAGGGGTGGTTTTTAGAGTAAAATTGCTAGTTTCGTGCAGCTCTGAAGTGGTTTTGAAATTTCTCCAAAAAAATGCGATATGACTCGCCGCCTAACACGTTTCCTCCCAAAACCGCATTTATCATGTAATTTTGAAACATTAAACCTCGAGCGCAAAAATTACACGATATGCATTTTCAGCGGTTGGATGAAAGGTAGAGAGATATGACGGTGCGAATGAGAGCACAATATGGCAATATACACGGGCGATAAGGTGGGAAGGGCCAACGGTAGATTAAATCATGACCGTTGGATCTGTAGAATGGACGGCCAAGATTTGATCGGGGGTCGACGGAACAGTGGAACAGGGAAAGGGGAAGGCGGAGTGCGATGAAATCTGGACCATCAGATCTGGCGGAATGGAAAGCTGGGATTCAATCGCATCGGAGAAAAGGCAGGGGGCCAAAAATCTGAAGTTGCTGATTTTGTGATTTGCGATTTGCGTTTTAGCACGGACCATCGGATCAGCGGGGAAATCAATGGTTGAGAGTTGATCGGAGGGGAAATGACGGAGGGAACAAGAGCGGAGCGCGATTGAATCTAGGTCGTTGGTTCTTATGGATTCAATGGTCCAGATTAAATCGGTGGAGCGATGATGTTAGGCTCAGGAGTGGAGTGCGATGGTGTCTCAGCCGTCGGATCTTGTATGGATGGACGGTCAGGATTAGATCAGGGATCGCAAATCGGCAGAGACAATGGATGGCACTTAAGACATTTTGTGATTGGTGATCATGCGAGGGCCGTCGAATCATGGGAAAAGATCAACGGTACACACAAAATCGAAGGGGTAATGAAGAGAGGTTATGGGCACGATGCGATATTAGCGCTAACTATTGGATCTCGAAAGATCGACGGTGGAGATTGCAGCAGAGGTTGACAGAGCAAAAGCTCATCGCATCGGAAAAATAGAAGGAACAAAGGGAAAAGGTGTTAAAGAAAGCTCCGATTGTGATTGAGTGACGGGGCTTAGCACCTGGTCCTGGGCGTGGGTCACATGCGGAAAAGGGGCTAAGGGCTAAGCCGAAACGGGCTTAAGGCCTTAATGTAAAAAGGGGTGTTTTTAGGCCAAAATCAGTGTTTTTAAGGCCAAGAAAGGGGTTCTGGTAGGCAGAAAAGGGTATTTTTAAACCAAATAAAGGGAGCTATAAGGTTTGAAAGGGGAATTTGATGATTTGGAGGGTTAATGAAGGGATTTTGTGGGAATTTTGTGAGGGGAAAAAGGGGTGAAAATGGGGATTTTGGAGGGGTAAAATGGAGCAGATGGGGGTTTTTTCTGAGCATATTTATTTCACAAACAGTGTGGCTAATAAAATGGAAACAACAGTGAAGATTTTTTCAGAGGAAAAAGACACATGGAGGCTTCAAGGATGATATATTTTCAAATAAAATGTCTCTCTTGAAGGCTCAGAAACCTTTTTAGCCACCTGTTTTCTATGCCAAAAATTTATAGGTGGCTAACAGTGGCTCCACATGGGGATGGCATCTTCTTGAAGGTGTCAAGAACTTCATAAATAATCTTTTTAAGTAGGCCAGATGCCTGATCCTTGACAATTTTTCTCTTCTTTGATCAGCTGCTACAAATCATGAAAACATCATATCAGCAGTAATATTCTCCCAAACAATCTACCTACCTGTCCTATAGTCCTAACATTTTTTCTTCAAGGTGCATTTAGACTTGCAGACCTTCTTCATCATTTTTATTGAAAGAAAAAAACAATTATCTAATTCTACCCTTATTTCTCCATGAGACCAGATAAGAAATTTGGCCTCATAGCTTCTCTACCTACAATAATATCTGCTAGGATTATACTGTCTAGCAGATTTCTTTCTTTACATTCTACAACAGAAATTGAAAAAAATAGCCAAACCAGGATTAGACTGTCTGGCTTGCTATGGGTCCATGGCCTAAAGACAGCTGCACATGAACTGAACTTTGCAGGAAATTGAAACCAAAATGTGAAGGCTTGAAATTGTGAAACTTTAGAGCATCCTTCTTTTTCTAGTGACTCAGATTTTGAGCTTGTTAGAGTCACTTTTCTTCTTCATTTCAGCTTTGGTTTTGAGCTTGTTAGAGCTGATTCCTTTTTCTCTCTTTGCTGGTTTATATTTTTGGAATATTATAACCAGCATTTCCTTTTCTTTGGCTTAGGTTTTGAGCTTGTTTGAGCCATTCTCTTGGAACTTCAAAGGTTCAAGTTTTGAGCTTGTCTGAACCTTTCTCTTCTCTTTTTTTGTATATTTTTTCACTCTTTTTTGAAAACAAAACACAGAAATGGTATTTACAATGGAAGTGAACACTTTAAACTGGAACTCAGCAATAATAATTTTTGAGCATCCTGCCATTGGCAGGACCCCCAAACAGTTCTGTACCATCTAATTCCTGCAGAAAAAAGGCATTGGGACCAATGGTGGACTAGATGATGTAAGGACCTTGCCACAAACTGTCAAATTTTCCATGCTTATCCTTGTCCTCTCTCCTAGAGTCCCACTTAAGTACCTTG
Source organism: Pinus albicaulis (assembly GCA_034641835.2). Classification (NCBI taxonomy): domain Eukaryota; kingdom Viridiplantae; phylum Streptophyta; class Pinopsida; order Pinales; family Pinaceae; genus Pinus; species Pinus albicaulis. The sequence continues at coordinate 39,444,712 of CM076572.1, forward strand.
TCTCCAATTTTGAAGTCACAAGCTTTTGTTCATTTATCAAAAAAAAAATTGATGTTCTCTTGCACTTTCTAAGCTCTGTTGTAGACCTCTTCCCTTGTTTGTTGGAGATGGATAGTTTGATTGATCCTCCTTACCATGTTTTCCTCTTTTGATTGTATTTCTTCGACCAATTTTATCACTAGTACCCCTAAGTTGGCAGGGAATACTGCATCTACCCCATGGACAAGATGATATGGAGACATTCTGATGGACTTCTGTGTTGTTAATCTGTCAGCCATAAAGCATGCGCCAACTTATTATGCCATGATTTTTTATTCTCTTCAAGCAGTTTCTTGATGATGGTCACCAAATTTTTATTTGAAGATTCTGCTAGCCCATTACCCTGAGGATAATAAGCTGTGGAATGACCAAGTGCAATCTGATAACTGTGACAAAAATAAATCGTCTTTCTGGAACCAAAAGCAGCAGCATTATCAGTGATAATCTTCCTAGGGCAGCCAAATCTAGATAGGATGTTGTCTTCAAGGAATTTTATGATGATAGAATCTGTGGCATTCCTAGTAGGGATGGCCTCTATCCATTTTTTTAAATAGTCCGTCGCTGCGAGAATCCATTTGTGTTGGGCATATGAAGCAGGATGGATTTCCACTATGAAATATTGGCCCCACTGTTGAAAAGGAGCTTCAACAGTGATGGGTTGTAATGGTAAAGGAAGGAGTTTTCTTTTTCCCTCAAAGATCTGGCACTTATGGCGGGAAACTATCATTTTATGTACATCTTGGAAAAGGGTGGGCCAGTAATAGCCAACTCTAAGGATTTTGTTGGCAGTGGTTTTCCAGTATAGATGGCCTCCACACTCTCCTTCATGGAACTCATGTTTGATTCTCTCTGCCTCCACTTCAGGCAAACATTTAAGCAATAAGCCATTTGCATTTTTCCAGTATAAACATTCATTTAAAACGCAATAGTTTCTAGCTTTTAACTTTAAAAACCTTTCCTTTTCCTTCGATAAATCAGGAGGAGCATTAAGATTTGTAAGTACATATAAGATGTCAGCATACCAAGGTGAGTTTTGGAATTGTTCTTCGACAGTGGGAGGAGGTAATCCTTCATGTTCATCTAAAACATCTACCATGTTTATGTCAAGGGCTTGTAAGTTAGATTCAGCCATCAATTGTGCCAAGCCTTTACCCTTGATGAGTTTTTTGGGTTTGATCTCCAAATCATACTCTAGTATCACTGCTATCCATTTACCTCTTTTTCCATCTGGGTCTTGTGACAAAATATATTTCACCACTATGTTGGGCACGTAGGAAATTATGTGAGAATGCAGAATATACACCCTAAAGTCCTTTAAGGCCTTTACCAAAGCATAAGCCTGTTTTTCCATGATGTTATATTTCAGGGGTGTGTCCCTTAAAGCTTTGCTAAAGAAAGCAATTGGCTGCTCCTGTCCTTCTGGGTTTTTCTGTAACAAGACAGAAGCCACTGTGTGCTCTGATGCGAAGGAGAAAATAAGGAAGTCTTTTGTGAAATCTGGGCTGAACAGAACTGGTGCTCGGGTGAGCGCGTGTTTTACTAGTTCGAAGGACTTTTTGGCCTCTAGACCACTTAACTCCCACTTCTTTCTTAAGCATGTTAGTCATATTTCGTAGGAGTTCTGCCAAGTTGGGAATAAAACTCCTTAAGAAGTTAATCTTCCCAATAAAGGACTGCAATTCTTTTATGTTTCTTGGGTGGCTAATCTACAGTATTCCCTCAACTCTTTTTGGGTCTATTTTAATCCCCTTTTCTGATATAATATGGCCAATAAGTTTACCTTCTTGAAGGCCAAATACTGTTTTCTTGGGGTTTAAAGATAGCCCGAACCTTCTGCATTTCTCAAATAATTTTCTCAGATGTTTAAGGTGCTCTTCATCAGTTTTGGAGTAAACTGTTATGTCATCAAGATAAATTACAATGAAATGCCCTATTTCTTCTTAAAATGCGATGTCCATAGCTCTTTGGAAGGTTTCACCAGCGTTCATTAGTCCAAAAGGCATTTTCACATACATGAAAGTGCCCCATGGAGTGGTGAAAGCTGTTTTTAGTTGATCTTCCGGGGGTACTAAGACCTGGTTATACCCTGAGAAGCCATCTAACAAAGATATCCTCTTGGAGCCAACTACCATTTGTAGAATGTGTTCCATTTTGGGTAAGGGGTAATTGTCCTTTAAGTAGGCTCTGTTAAGGTTTCTAAAATCAATGCACAACCTAATATCTCCTGTATTTTTCCTTATAGCCACAAGGTTGGAGACCCAATCTAAAAACCTCACAAGCACTATGATACTTGCTTCATACATTTTCTTAGTCTCCTTTTATACCAGAGGTAATTGTACTGGGTTAATTCTACACAGATTTTTCCTAAAAGGTTTTTTGTTTTCTTTCAATGGGATCTTATGCTGGATGATCTCAGTGTCATAGGCTTTTAAGTCCTCATAGCTCCAAGGAAACACATCAACAAACTCTTTAAATAAGTCAATGTATTTCTTCTTGATGTGTGTTGGCAAGGATTTAGATAATTTAATCATTTTAGGCTTGTCATGGCTACCTATATTGCATTATTCAACATCTGATTCAGTGTGTTCTATAGTGGGCTTCTTTGCCACGTCGTTCAAATAAAAAAGGTCCTCTAAGGGTGCTAATCCTCTAGGTATGCTTTTGTCTTTGGACTGCAACACCTCTATGTCTTATTTACCTGATTTCGTGTACTCTTCAGTTTGTTTTTCAAATTCTTTGGTTAACATGTTTATCTTTGCAGTGGGGGATGGTTTTTCTTCATCAGGGGGCTCTTTATCTGAATAGTTTTCATCGGATTTAGAGTCTAAATCGGGTAATTCAAACTCATTCCTGCAAAGCAAGAAATCTTCTATTTGTTTGTCACCCTCAAAGACCTGCCAATGTTTCTCTTTATCTAGCACTGTTGGTCTTTATTTTGTTTGAATAACTATCTTTTTATCACTAGGCAGTCTCTGATATGAACTAGCAGCACAGGCCAACCCATTTGTAATTATGTTTTGACTCCTAGGAACAAACACACGCTCATATTCTACAAATGTTTTTAGAAAATCCATAAAACCATTTTTGTATGCCCTCAATCTAGGATGCTTTGTAGTATACTCTCCATTTAGTTGTTTGATGATCAGTTCTGAATCTCCTTGAACAACTATTCTCTTAGCTCCTAAATTTTTTAACAGATGCAATCCTAGGATGAGGGCCTCATATTCTGTAATGTTGTTTGTGCATTTAAAGTGTAGCTTGAAGGCGTGGCTTTCAGTATAATTGTTTTCAGCATTGTACAACCATACCCTAGCTCCTGCATTCTTTTTAGTGCAAGACCCATCGAAGTTCATGAACCATAAAGGACTGTTTGCAGATTTGTTATCATTTTCATCTCTAATGCTATGTTCGCCATTATGTAATATTCTGAGGTCTGCACTGTGTTGTGTAATTTTTAGCTCCTCGGGACTTTCATGGAGTTCAGAGTGATGAATAATCTGTTGTTTTCAGTCTTGGTTTTTTTCACTCTAGTTTTCTGATTCAGTATACTTTTCAAAGGTTTCTTTCTGGTTTTCCTCTACATCTAGAGCTGCCATTATGTTAAGATCTATGGGCTCTACTCTGTTGTTTAAATTTTTGTCTTCTAGCTCTGGCTCATCTCTAAGTTCATCATTGTAAAGGATAAAAGAGTCCAGATCTGTATGGACAGAGTAAAGAGGTGAATTTTCAGGTTTCTCAGGGCTGCTAACCATAAACTTCATGTGTGCCTCTCTATACAGTCTTCTAAGCTAGCTAAAGATGGGGATTGTGGCATATGTCATGTCCATCTGCATTGTACCTTGCAGCTTGGCACCCCATGACCTTGACAACAACATGCCATAATTTGGAGGTACATCTACCACTACAACATCCATTACCATGCACTTGGCTGGGATTTGGGTCAGATTCACACAGAGATCTTTGATTAGGCCAAGGCACTTCACTCTGCTAGAGTCAAATGAATATAAATCCTTATAAGGCCTGGTTATCTCTAGGCCTAACTTCTCCATAATCACTTTTGGCATAAGGTTGTGTGAGGCCCCCGAATCATGCATGGCATTATGCAGGATTTTTCATGGATATTGAGACTGACATAGAAGGGAGGCACTACTCCTTCCTGAAATTTTCCTTCTATTTTTGGACCAAACAAAAGAGCTGGTTGATCATCATTTAAGTTGACAATGTCACTATTTTCTCCTAAGTTTAAAGATTTCAAAATTTTACCTTTATATACATCTTGGGTGGCCAACTCAGTGAGAGGAAAATAAATTTTGATTTTGGCTATCTCACTTTCCAAATTGAAAGGAGACTGACTTTTTGAAAGGTTCAATTTTGTTTTACTGGCCACTATTTTATTGGCAGAATCAGCTTGCTGATTCTCACTATGTACAATGTTTGAAGTTGTTTTATCAGGAGCATTAGCTGCAATGCTAGTGTTGCTAGTTTCTTGGCTTGGGTTGTCATTAGTTTGGACGTCTTTTTCTTTATTTTTGCCAGAACTCTCAGCTGCTGATTTTTTATTTTCAATAGTCACTTTAGGAGTCTTCTCAGGTATTTTCTTGATGGTGATTTTAGAGGCTTTTGGTTTGGGAGAATCTATGTTATTTTTTCTTCTAAGATCATATTTTTCTCGAACCTGCATGATGGCATTTTTGAATCCCAACCTATAGTATTTAGATTCTAACCCTTCCCCATCCCAATGTGAGTATGAGGTTTGATTATCCTCTGTAGAAAAGTTGTGATCTTGATTATCCACCTCCACCATGTTTATGGTAGTTCCCTCTGACTCTTCTATTATCCCTTCATCCTCATCCAGGAAATTCTCTTGGAATGGAGGTATGACTTTTTGATCAGAGTCTCTTTGTCTATTGGGAGGGGTGTTTCTCCTGAAGTTTTGGTTCTGGTTTTGATTTTGGTTTCTATTCTGGTTATTGACTTGGACAACCATTTTCTCCATCATTCTTTCTATCCTCTCCATATTTTTGGTTAAACTATCATATTTGGAATCGGATGAAGAAGCTGCAGTGTCATCTCTATATGTCACCTTCTTTTCAGTCCTCATTCTAGCTCTTTTTTCAATCAAGTTTGCTTCTACACTCACTTCTCCTTTCTACATGTCTTCTAATGTGTTATAATCTCTCTCCCTTAATTGATAGACCATGTCAACATCAAATCCTTCATGGTATTTTACTAAGGCCATTCCTTGGGGAGGTTTCATGTGAGGTGGAAGAGCATTGTAGACACTGTTAAATCTAGTAGAATAGTCATGGACACTCTCTCCATGATTTCTCTTGATATTCTTATATTCTGCTAATATTTGGAGAGGGTTGCTTTTGACTTCCCATTTGTTTATGAAGGTTTGATGTAAAGAGGGAAGATCATGGGTACTATTAGGAGGTAGGCCTTTAAACCAATTCTTCACTTCTCCTCCTAAAATTTGAGCAAAGATTCTCATTTTGATTGTTTCATCTTCTATATCCATATAGTCAAAGGCATCTTCCATCCTATCTACATGGTGTTGAGCTGTGGTAGACTCTTTTGCAGTGAAATGTGGGATTTTAGACTGATAATCATTGGGTAAAGGCACTAGAGTCTGTGGTAACACCAAGGGAGCATACCATGCAGGCATGGTAGTGTTTTGTGAAGGTAAAGTTTGGGCTTGAGCAGCAGGTATATGAATGACAGAAATGCTAGGACCCGTTGCAAACTTTTGAGAAGATCTAGGATGAGAGACCTAAGTTATGGATGAAATGAATATCAAGAGGTGTTGATGGAGGAGTTTCTCTATCCCTAATGTTTTGACCACTATGTGGTGGTGATATTGGGGGCTCAAATCCTGTCTGTTCTATAGCACTGAGTGACTGAGTTCTTGGTAAATTACTTGGTAAGTCTAAGTCAATTTCAGTGTTTGATAGAGATGCAAGGTTTTTGGGTGCTGAATTAGCTCTATTAATGTGTCTGACAATAGTTGGTTCCTTATATGTATAAGGCTTCCTAAGAATACTCTCAGGGTTGTCAACTATCTCAGGTGGGTTTGGATTAGGATAAGCTCTAGTATGGATTGTTCTTGAAGCCAGTATGTTAAGTCTCAATGAAGCAAGTTAGCCAGGTATGATAGTCTTTAAGAGGAAAACTATCCTCAAACCAAGAAGCTTAATCCTATGTGTTTCTTTTAATATGTATGATGTTGTAATGAAACTGGTCTCCTAGTGGAGTCTTGTGAAAAGAAAGATAATCAGTAGGCATACTAATCATCAGTGAAGTCTTGTGGTAATTTAGGAACTGTGGAGTTGCCAGGTGGAAGGTTTAAAGCATTTCAAGAAAGTTTACTGTCCACCACAGTGATTAACTTACCAAATCAAGGCTACTATGGTCTTCTTCAAGTTATTAGATATGTTTTAAGGAGTATTTTACTCAAAGGTCCCCAGTGGAGTCGCCATTATGTTATGGTTCCTTAGATTTGGAAGATTTGGCAATACCAAATGATAAGACAACATCAAACCACTTTGGGATCTTAGGATCTAGCCCTCCTGGATCCAGAGAGGGATATCTCTATAAAGGTAAAGAAATATATGTCTTTGAAGTTCAATTTAAGGTATTAGGCTAGTTATAGGGCACTAGGGTTTTGTTTTTTTTGTTTGTTTGTTTGGTTGGTTGGGAAACATGAAAGAAGGGTTCAATGTAAGACAAAGAAATGAGCAAAGAGGATTTTGGCAATAGAGAGATAATTCAAAGAAAACTCAAGTCCATTGGACAATGAGGTCATAAAAGGGTTTAATTGCAATTCAATATCCAATAATTTCAAATGGGCTAGTCATCTAAAAACAGAGGATCTCTTAATATGATAGAAATGGTATGAAGTGATAAGGAAATGAAGGTGAATGACAAGGAAACCTTCCAAGGTGACCACTTAGGAGAAAATATAGGGAAAGGGCATGCCTTAACTGTCTATGATCACTCTCCCAATGAGGCTAACTCTTCAGACAATAGAAAACATTTAAGATTTGACACAAAGTGAAGCCTAAGATCAGAGAAAGACTTTTAACTTTCAATGATTTCGACATTCAACTTAAGGGATCTTAGAAAGGATGACTGTTGAAAAAGGACCCTAGTGAGACAGAACCAACTCTAAATCTACCAGTATCCCAATTCTTTCAGCTGAAACTAGACAAGAACATCTAAAAACAAACTATAATTCATACATCAGTAAGCAGGGAGAACCAACTACTATACTAGTTAAATTATATTGAATTTGTTCTTAGATCACACAAATAGCAGAAAAAATCAAAGATAAGAAGAGAAGGAAGCATGAGGGTACTTTACAGTAGTATATCCTAAGCTAGATTACTGATTCTTATCAGAGAAATGAAATATGATTGCATAACAAAGAAAAATCAGTAACATATAGAACACATCACCACTGATTTAGATCAGGATCCAATGAACATGCTTGTCATATTAAAGAGAAACACCAATCACATACATCATTGTCCAGTAGCTTGATATCAACTAGAAATCATCTCCCAGCCTATTTTACAACTAATACATACAGAACTCTATCTCAATGAAACAACTTACAATCCACGGTTTACCAACCAACAACATGTATTTCTCATGAGTTCTTATAGTTGAAAATGTGGCAATAGAAGTAGGTAGAAATTTAAATGAATCATTAAAACAGCAAAAAAAGAATACTTGAGGCCCATTCTGTTTTAATACCCCGTATTGACTTTCAGTACTCTTTGGATGAATTTGGGGTCTTTGACAGGCTGATAATAACTACAAAGGTATGTTCTTGAAGTAACCTCTGGCTGATTGTACTCTTTTTTTACGCTGGGAAAAGTAAGGAAGATAAATGACTTTGAGGCCTTCCATACTTTGCAACTAATGCTCTGGAAATCTTAGGACTTCTGTCCGGGTGGGGATCTTCTCAGGAACTCGATGGAGAATAAAAAACATTATGGGAACTTGTCCTTTCTTGGGAAAGAACATTCTTCTGATGTGAGACACTGATATGGCTTGTTTCATGCGCTTATTATCCTTCTGGATCATTTATAAGGTCTTCAATCTGAATCTTCGTCCTTTAAACACTGGATTATAGCATTTAATCTTCGAAAACGGGCTTTAAATCCCTTTAATATTTCACTGATACTCTTTGCCGCTTCTCTTCTGTCTTGTATTTGGATACACAGGTTTCAATGGCGCCGGAGGGTTTGAAACAGAGTTAATAACTTGATATTTTCTGAAAATCAAGTTCAAACCTTCTCGGGCACCTCCCTCTGTGATCTCTAGCTCTAAAAATATCTTCATGTGCTCTAAAAAACATTTTTTGTGACTGTGAATCAGAGTGGATTCTCGCCCCTTTAAAACCTGAAAAAAAACGATAAACCTGTTATGAAATCCTGCACAGGGCTTAAAACTGCTTCAGAAAGGCTCTAGTGGAGGTGGAGGAGCGATTGCAGAGGAAATGCGGTGGAGAAGGGTTTCATGGAGCAACACCATGAAACCGAGGTGTAATCATGAATTTGTGTGAATAAAAGACTTTTAGTGTTAAAACCTAAAAGCTTATGACTCGGACGAATATGAAGGAAAAAGGAAAAAATGAATGAGATCGGGGGCATTTGGTGGTGGGACGAGGAGAGGTGGAAGAAGATTTGAACGTGGACCGTCGGATCATGAGAATAGATCAACGGTGGAGATCTTTCGACTGAATCATTTGGAAGGTCCGATGAATGGGAGATGAATGAAGATGCAATTAAGGCAGAGCCATCTGATCAAAGCGATCGACAGTCAGGATTAAATGAAGGACTATATCGGGGAGAGGTGGTTTTTAGAGTAAAACTGCTGGTTTCGCGCAGCTCTGAAGTGGTTTTGAAATTTCTCCAAAAAAATGCGATATGTCTCGCTGCCTGACACATGTCCTCCCAAAACCGCTTTTATCGCGTAATTTTGAAAGATTAAACCTCAGGTGCAAAAATTATGCGATATGCATTTTTAGCCGTTGGATGACAGGCGAAGAGATCTGACGGTGGGAATGAGAGTGCGATAAGGTGGGAAGGGCCAACGACAGATTAAATCCTGACCATTGGATCTGTAGAATGGACGGCCAATATTTGATCGGGGGTCAGTGGAACAATGGAATAGGGAAAGGGTAAGGCGGAGTGCAATGAAATCTAGACCGTCAGATCTGGCAGAATGGACGGCTGGGATTTAATCGCATCGGAGAAAAGGCAGGGAGCCAAAAATCTGAAGTTGTTGATTTTGGGATTTGCGATTTTCAATTTAGTGCGGACCATCGGATCAGAGGGGAAATCAATGGTCGAGAGTTGATCAGAGGGGAAATGACGGAGGGCATGAGAGCGATTGAATCTGGGCCGTTGGTTCTTGTGGATTCAACGGTCTATATTAAATCGAAGGAGTGATGATGTTAGGCTCAGGAGCAGAGTGCGATGGTGTCTCAGCCGTCGGATCTTATATGGATGGACGGTCGGGATTAGATCGACGATCACAAATCGGCGGAGACAATGGATGGCACTTAAGACCTTTTCCGATTAGTGATCATGCGAGGGCTATCGGATCATGCGAAAATATCAATGGTCCACACACAATCGGAGGGGTAATGAAGAGAGGTTATGGGCGCGATGCGATATTAGCGTTGACCGTTGGATCTTGAAAGATTGATGGTGGAGATTACAGTGGAGGTTGACAGAGCAAAAGCTCATCGCATTGAAAAAATAGAAGGAACAAAGGGAAAAGGTGTTAAAGAAAGCTCCGATTGTGATTGAGCGACAGGGCTTAGTGCCTAGTCCTGTGCACGGGTCACATGCGAAAAAGGGGCTAAGGGCTAAGCCAAAAGGGGCTTAAGGCCTTAATGTAAAAAGGGGTGTTTTTAGGCCAAAATCAGTGTTTTTAAGGCCAAGAAAGGGGTTCCGGTAGGCAGAAAAGGGTATTTTTAAACCAAATAAAGGGAGCTATAAGGTTTAAAAGGGTAATTTGATGATTTGGAGGGTTAATGAAGGGATTTTGTGGGAATTTTGTGAGGGGAAAATGGGGTGAAAATGGGGATTTTGGAGGGGTAAAATGGAGCAGATGGGGGCTTTTTCTGAGCATTTTTCTTTCACAAACAGTGAGGCTAATCAAATGGAAATAGCAGTGAAGATTTTTTCAGAGGAAAAAGACACATGGAGGCTTCAAGGATGATATATTTTCAAATAAAATGCCTCTCTTGAAGGCTCAGAAACCTTTTTACCACCTGTTTGCTATGCCAAAAATTTATAGGTGGCTAACAGGCCTGATGCAAAAGATGATGGGAATCAGCTCAATTTCTCCCTCACTTATTCTCCAAAGGAAATAAGACTTCCTCCTCTGGAAAAATAAGCACAAGAAGTGGTGTTCAATAACCTCCACTGCAACACAACTCAACTCTAAACAGAAACTGCGTTGTAGCTGAAGGAGGATGCTTGGCCTAAAGCCTGAATGTGGAGAAATGAAGAGCAAGCTCCTTCAAGAGGCCTCTCTTGAAAGGAGAAGGAATTCCTAAATAGGAATGCCTTGTGCTAAGCAGCATTGCAACTCTGCTAAACAACAAGAGAATGTACAGAGTCTAAACAGACAATGAAATCAATAATCCATAACATGAATAACAATGGCTGACTTTTTCTCCTTTTAAACAAGTGAAAGCCCTCTCTCCATGGGTCCCACTCATTAGGATTTTCTCCACCAAATAACCCTCTTCCCATTCATATTGCGTTGTCTATCAAAGTGTTCTCCACCTCCTCTCCCAGCGTTGTTGACTTGGTCAAACTTGTCCTTATCTCCACGCAAATGTCCTCTTTCACACTTGAGGGTGTGAAATCCAACTCCAAAGATGATCCCCTTTCATACTATGAGGGATTTTATTCATGTTTTTATTATTCATGGGCATCCTTACCCAATTATTCATTTCCTAAGTGAAATCAACAAAATTTAATATTCAAATTTGCTGCATGCAAATTTTGGAATATTACACCATTATTGTAAACCTGGAAGCACCTAAGTCTATAAAGCAGTTGTGCACAATGCTGGTACATAAAAGATCCTATAGGAAGTTTATAAAGGCCTATGCATAGATAATTTCACCAATGGAGAAGTTTCTAAAGAAGGATGTTACATACTGTTGGGATGACGAATGCCAAAAGAGATTCAATGTGCTAAAGGAGAAGATGGTAACTACACGAATTGTAATTTTTCCATATTGGAATAAGGAGTTCCATGTACATGTTGATGCTTCTTGCATAACCTTCAGTTCAGTATTAGCACAACCAAGTGATTTGGATATTGATCACACCATATATTTTTCGAGAATGAAATTATATAAGGAAGAAAGGAATTATTCCACAACAGAGCGAGAAGGATTGGCTATGGTATATGCACTGCAAAAATTCAGGAGTTACTTGTTACGAGGCCACTTCAAGATTTTTAGGGATCATTATGTCCTAAAATACTTGATGAACAAGCCTGTGTTTGGGGGGAAGATCTCCAGATGGCTATTGGTATTCCAGTAATATTATTTTGAAGTAATATTCAAGCCATGACGTTTGAATGCAGGACTAGATCATCTGTCCAGGATTGAAACAGGGGAAGAATCGACAAACATTGAATAAGGGCTACCCGATGTACAAATTTACATGATAAGGGTTGCAGATGATCACTTCGCAGAAATTATCTAATTTTTGTCTACCGGAGCAGCCCCTACAGAGTTTACTACAAAACAGAAGAAAGTGTTAGTAGTTAAGGCAATATACCTTTCCTTTATTGTAGGACATTTATATAAGATGGGACTTGATGATATACTGCGTAGGTATGTTCTTGAGCACGAAAGACAAAATTTTGGTGGAAGCACATAGTGGAGTTTTTGGAGCACACTATGCAGAAAAGGTGTTGGCTTGAGGGGTCCTAACCCAGGTTTGGATTTATCGCACAACTAACAAACCCTCCAACTACTGGCCCTTTCAGCAGTGACGTGCTTGTGCAAATCAAGGTCTCACCCGAAGCAGTATGGGGGGGTGATGGAACTTGGTTTATTCACCCTTAGGAATAATTTAATGTAGTGGCCCTAAATAGACTTATAACAGATAATATAATAGATGTGCACATCTAGGGATCAATAGAAAAACATATCAAACTCTTCACGGATTTTCACAGAATGCTTCTATATATATATGTGTGTGTGTGTGTGTGTGTGTGTGTGTGCACGATAATAAGATATAATTCAATCAGATACATTCATCAACTAATATTCACACATAATGTGCTTCATTCATTCGTATAGATGCAATTAACCATTAACAGAAGTAAATATGCGATAACAAAACATATTCGAATCTTAACTCAAATAGCAGATAAATAACACAGGGAAGCACATAACAATCCGAGTTCACCAAAACAGTCTTCTTTATTAAGAGATCTAGAAGTTTCAGTACATTCAGTCCTTCAATACAATATATCCTTCCGCACACACAACCAATCGAGTTCGCACATAGCCAAGACTTAGGTCTCTGCAGACACAACCGGTAGGAACCTTTGTAGATAAAAACCCATAATTTAGCTCAAAAAATTAACAACCATACATCATCAGAGATAATATATCCTTTCTCGACTCGATATTTACATATTTATACTAACTTAGACACGCAGATACCATGGTCTCAAACCATGGTTTTAGACCCATGTTTTTCCTTTTAACCCACTAGATTAATTGAGGTACTTTGAACTACCCCAAAGCCCCTTTGACCCTTTCGTGCAGTGCCCAAAAAAAATCATAAACAAAACTTAACAAAAATTATACCCCAGGGGACCTCACTCCAATAGGCCCCAAACAAAAACTCTTAACTCGTCTTGAGTCACTCCACGATGGACTCCTTCATCTTGGATTTGAGTGCTTCAACAAAGCTCTTCAGTGGCAAGACCACTTCGACGCTCTGCATGGCATCACCCTGCATTTCATCAACTAATTTTGCATATGTCTTCCCTTCAGCTACTAGATTGATGCCGCGTTGTGTTTGTTGAAGGAATTTTAGGGCACCATCCAAATTCTGCGACAACTTCAAGGCTCCCTCAACCCAAGGTTGCATCATTGCTTCCAAAAGTTTTTCCCAGTGGCGCAGATCTTCTATCTTAGTCTGAATTGCCTTGCCCTCAGAAAGGAAGGAAAGTCTTTGCGCAGTCACCAATGTGGGCATCGCCATCCGGATCTCTACAAATTTTTGTTCCTTAACATGTAATTCAGTGTGTAGCTACTGCAATAATGGGTCATTCTGAAAAAAATTCTAGACACCCATGGCTTCATATAGTAACTGTCCACACTCTGTTACCGTGGCTGATATATTTTTTGTAGCATCTTTGACCTTGGCGGCGCACTGCGCTCTGACCTCTGGTGGTATTTTAGGTTGAAGCTTCATTTGTAGCTCCACGATCTACTGCTAAAACTCAGCCTTGATGGTTTGTACTTCATTTCATGATACCTTGAGTGTAGCGGCCAAGCCCTATAACTTTGCTATAGGTGCGGCTGAGGTAGGGACCTCTGACACGTCACCACAAACTTGATCGATCTTGGCTACTAATGCGGCACGCCGAGCCTCAACTGAATGACATACCTCCTCTGCTGCCTGCTGCATTTGATGTAGAACTGTTGCTTGTTGTTGTGATTTATTTGTAGCACAGAATTCACAGTCCTCATTGTATTGTAGTTCATTGAAAATCATGCTATGGATCATATGAAGTTTCCTGATAGGCAGCATCGCCAGATCGATGCTGATTTCTCCACAGGCTCTGAGGGTCGCACGTAGGGTCAACGACTCCACTCTGATGGTGGGCACATGGATCTGGATCAGGCAACTATCCTCGGTAGATGGAAGCACCATGATGATGGGTTGTGTGCTAGAAGTTGGCAGGCTCACTTGTGCCACACTCGCTTGAATCTGGCTTGCTTGGACTTTGAGTTCTTGAATCCCCGACCGCACGCCTTCGAGCATAGCTTTGTACTGTGATTCCATATCTAACCACATATGCTCTATTTCTGACTTAACTATATTTTAAATTTTAGTAATATCATCTTCTGTCAGAGTGAGGTCCTCAGTTCCCTCTATTTTAGACCCTTTTCTCTTCTTGTGCGTACCTCCTACAGCTTGAGAACTACGCTCAGTCCCCTTGGTGGTCTGTGTCTCCTTAGCGCCTTCACCATTCTTTTCAGCTTTCGTATCTTTTTCCAAATCAATTATTTCACCTGTCGTTGTCGGCTCGTGCTCGGATTCAACATATTTTCCCTCTTGTTGTGTTTCATTTGTGGTTTTGGGATTTTTCAGAGTCTTCAAAATGGATGATGAGGCACCCGTAATGATGCGCGAGTCTAACCAAGAAGGCGACCACTCTGTCATAATGCGCACTAGGTCATCTTCTGTGACCAAGTACAACAAATCATACCACACGCCGAACACAACACTCTTTGCACAGATATGCACATTATGAAATGTTGCTTTGAAATCTGCGATCAATTTATATTTCTCATACAAGGCTAGGGACAACCTTGGCTTCGACTAAATAGCTTGACATAACACAAATTCAAGAAGAACCCAAAAAATCTTATTTTTTGTGACTCTGCCTTCGATCTTGGAATGCCACAGGGTTGTGTAGCGCGCGGCTTCGCGCATGTCTGGTTATATCTCTGGGAACTATGTTTCTTCAGGCATATTCTAGCAGATGAGCGCGATGATGAGTATCAACTAAGCCTAGTAAAAGTGTTTCCCCTCCTCCTATGCCTCACACACATTTTCCATAAATTCTGTTCTTAAATATTGTGCCCAGTTGTACTGGAAACTGTTCTCACACTATCCAGTGAGTGCAATAACATGTGCTCAGACTCCCTTCGGCCTGCACTTCCTCATCATTTATCAGGCAATGAAAATTGTTCCAAATTTGACCACAGGGTCACAGATTTCACTGACAACAAAGACACGTCCGTTGTGCGACTTTTTATAATATTTATTAGCCTTCTCGACAACCTTGTTCTCTTTAATTTTACCTCGAAAGTCTGCCACAAGGTCTGCGCCATGGTTAGGAAAGCTAGTGATCTAATTGATCAACGTGGCATTGATTGGTATGCTCTCTCCTAGCCACAGAAAATCGTCATGAATTAGTGCGAGAAGCTGTGGCACATAGATATCATTGATTGGGCTGCGCCCAAAGTGTGGAATCTATAGAAGGTTCAAGAAGCCTGATTTGTGCAGGCCCAATGCCTAGGTCATTAACTTGACCTTGACTACACAATCATCATAGAGGATTCACTCTAGATACAGATCATGCCCGAGTTTGCGAAATCTTTCCTTATCTCTGAGGTCCCAAACCTCCATTTTGAGCAGTGGAATTTTGGCAAACATATTTCCCTCCACAGGTACATTCTATGGAAGCAATGGTATGTTAATGTAAGAACACACTTTATTGAGGTCCTTCGAGACCTTCACTGAGGCATTTCATGGTGCAACATAGGCAGGAAACCGTGAGATAGGATCAACAATATCAACCACATCTTCTTCCTCTATTACTATCTCTAGAAAATGTTTTGTGGGCTTATTTTGGCACTCTGCCGTAGTGGAGTGCGACTTAGGAGTCTTCTCACGAGGTGACTTCCGAGACCCTGAGGACTGTCCCTTCTTGGTTTCAGCTGGCACATGGGTCTGAGCAGCCTGCGTGGTGGGTTTCTCTTATAGCCTAGTGGTAGCCATGCTTGGCAGAATTAGGCGACCTAAACCATGATGACACAAATCATCCTTAAAGAGTGGATTAATACCAAACATAGACTTCGGAAAAACTCCAGAAATCAAAGATATTAATTTGCAAAAATCACACAGAAATCAAAGGGAGCTAATGTGACCCCTTCAGTCATATTTATAGCATAGGCACACCTTAAACATTCTCTTGTGCATTACTGTAGCTCCATAAATGATAAAAAACTCAAAATTTGGCATAATATCCTCATTAAATGCAACTTAGACACTCCTCCAAATGGTAAGAATGCTCTCTTGTCCAGATTTACTATTCCAACGACTATATTTTGGCACCTTCATGCCCCAGTCAACCTTTGTGCGCAGTTCCTACACTCTTGTTGCACCTATCTCCTCATCCGCCATCCTCTCTACTCATATCCATATTTCCATCCATATAGTCATTTGGTGCACGTAGGGAAAGGTTCATCCCTATAAGGATTCAATCAACTTCCATTGACATACCTAGGAATATTTTCTCTGGTCAACATGGTGAGGCATACTGCCCCTCTGTCAGTGATTTCCTTAAAAAAATAAGGGTCGACCCCATGCATCTGGAACATCCTTGGGTGGTGCGCAAACTTTCTGTCATACAACAAGACCAAATACTCTTCGTTAAAGACCTTCTGTCCGATATGCCTATCATGCAAAGCCTTTTCGCACACCTTCTTCACTTGCTGATGGAAACCTACAATGAATCGATCCTCTTAGAGCGCGACCAACTGCGACAATCGTTCTTCCATAATATCCTGCTCTGCCATATTAGTGAACATTGCAATGTGTAGGCTTGGAACAATGTATTCCATTAGCATAAAAACTTCCTTCCCATACACCATCTTGAATGGTGTCTTCCCTATCATATTTTTTCACGTGATTCTATATGCCCAAAGAATCGAAGGTATGCACAAATCCCAATCATTTCGATTAGAATTACAAACCTTAGTGAGTGTAGTCTCCAGTATCTTATTGAAAGCTTCTACCACACTGTTAGGCCTCTTTAATTTAGTATATTGTCAAGACTAAGCTGCAGAGACTACATTTGAACCACTTTGGGATTCTAGGATCTAGCCCTCCTGAATCCACAGAGGGATCTCTCTATAAGTGTGTTTAAAGATATGATCTTTTAAGGCTTTTAGTATGATATTTAGGCTAGTTATTAAGAACAAGGGTTTTTGTTTGGTTTTGGTTGGGCAAGGATATAATGAAGATGAACGAAGTCTTTATGAAGGGTGAAGGTGAAAGTAGGTGAAGGAATGGTTCAGTTGATAAGATAAGCAAGGATCAGTATTAATCCATTGGGCTATGGAGTCATAGGAGGATATAATTGAAACAACAAGGTTCAAGAGTGGTCCATGGGGAAAGTCATCTATGTCAAAATATCTCTTTAAGTTGGTTTTTATGGGGTGGGACAATAAGAAATGAAGTGAGGGAAATCAAATAGATGAATAAACAAAGAACAACCTAAGATCAAATAAGTACTTTGAAACTATCCTGCTTTTGGCATGCACTTAAGGAAAGACATAAAAGTAATCTAAGATCAGGTAAGTACTTCTAAACTAGCCTGATTTTGATTTACTTTCAATAGAAAACATTTAAAATACTTAGAATAGCTTAAGATCAAGTAAAGACTTTTAACTTAGCCTACTTTCAGCGTATTCAAAAGGAAAACATTCATGATAAACATAAAAAGTAGTTTAAGATCAAGTAAGTACTTTGAAACTAGCCTGCTTTCAACATACTTTTAGGGGAACTCTTCAAAGTAACTGTTGGAGATAAACCAGAGGACAGGGCTAACCATAAACTTCTCTAGCTCAGCTTTAATTAACAAACTTCTCAAGAACGTTCAAAGATAAAATCTCAAGTTGTACTCAGGAAATATGGGCTTACCAACATTTCACTGGTTATACTCTATTGAATTACCTTCAAATAAACAATCAGAAAAAAACATAAAGGATAAATATTTTTAGTGAGATTTACGCTACTTCAAGAGTAAATCCTAATCTATATTTGTTGTTCTTTATCAGAGAAAGTGGACAGAATGGAAACAAAATGAAAATAACAATTCACAGTGAGAAACACATCACCATTGACATAGACCAGGATCCCATGCATCAACTATTTGTATTTGATGTTCAAACCAGTTACAATCTTCAAGTTCAGTGGGTATCTACAACTTCAAACTTCTCATCTCAGCTTATGTATCTTCAATTACAAACAGGGCTATAGAAGCTTCAGAAAAACATTTACATGCGGTAGATATTCAGAGACCAACCTTTTACAATGTGCTCCTCAAGGAGATTTTATAAGGAAATGAGGAGGCAGAAGAGTTTCTGGGGTTCGAGTATCATTAATTTCATACTAAATGCAATTCCTAGCCTTGAAAACCATGCAAGGCATAAGGCAAGAATGCATCGAATTACAACTATGTTTCTAATTTTTAGGCTTAGTGGGTATAAATATTAACTTTAAGGCTCTTTTTATATTTTACAATAACTTTACTGACAGTTTAAGATATATTCTTTGGTTTGAAACAACTGTTCAACTGTCTTTGGGAAAATCTCCTGACTGGGCAATAACTATGCCTCCTTTTGATTTATTGATGCTGTAGGTGGCGCTTTTGGTAGCTGAAAGGATATTTTAGCCTTTGACGTGGCAGTGGAGGCTTCCTTCAACTAATTTGATTCTCTGTTTCATAAACACAGTGATTTATATTTAGAACTGTGTTTAGGCTTGATTAAGCGATAATATTCATCTTTGACACTAATACTCTTTGTTTTTTTGTTTTACTGGCACAGGTAGCTTTTTGTCAGTTGAAAGGTTTCATTCAAGATCAAGGGTCGCGGTCCATTGATAACATGAATTCGGAAACCCTGCTGGTTCCTTTAACTTGTTGATATGAGTCACAAAATCATCATTCTGGACTAAACTGGTCACCTGTCTGTGACTATGGAAATACACAGATTAACCACCATTATAACCCTGTAAAACACAAAAAAATTATTAAGAAATCCTGCGGAGATGGGTTAAACTGCTTTGGAAGGTTGGTGGAAGTGTTTCGGAGCAGTGAGAAAGTAAGTGTATGCAACAGAAAAAGGGAGAAAAACCTTGGTGGAGGAACAAAAACAGCTTAAAACCTTTTGGAGGGGCAGAGGAACCAGAACCATTGGATTAGAAGAATCAACGATGGAGATCTCTTGATGGAGTTATTTAGGGAGAAGGACGAAAATCAAACGAATGAAATCGTGATATAATGTGGGCCATTCGATCTCAGAGATCGACGGCTAGGATTAAAAGTGAAACTGACTTTGAGGAGGGCAGCGGTATAGCGGAAAACCGGGAATGGTTTTCGCACAACGAAATGGGGGGGAGGCGGTATTGCATTTTGGAACGCGATACCACACAATGAATGACACGTGGATTTTGAAAACCACCCATATCGCGCGGAAGTAGCAGACTGTGAAAAGGGGCCAAAAATTACGTGATATGGATTTTCAGCCGTTGGATCATCTTCAGGAAATCAGACGGCGCAAGTAGAATGCGATGGGCGATAAGAAGCATGAAGAAAGGGTGGTGGGACTAGCATTTTATTTTTTCATGTAGTGAAAGAATATGTAGCGGGGCATAAATTTATGTAGAAAGGTTATTTGTGTCGGGTTAAGTCCTGATCGTTAGATCTTTGAAATGAACGGTGGAGATTAAAATATGAAGCGGAAATGAATATCGGGGAAGAAACATGAGATAGGGAGGGTCCACCTTTATATAAAGGGTGGAAATGTTTTTTCTTAAGAAAAGGGGTTTTATAAGAGTGGAGGGAAGGATCAATGGTAGCCGTCAGATCGTGAGGATTGACGGTTGAGATTTGTCGATGGGGAGAAATGAGAAGGGTGGGGTTTGGAAAGCAGAAGTAATGATGGCTGTTGGATTTGAAAATATCAACGGTGGAGATTGAATCAGAGGTCGGAATGGTGGAATATTATATTATGGATGAGCGCGATGTGATGAAGCGAGAACCGTCGGATCTGGCGGAATGAACAGCCAGGATTTCATCGCATCAGAATTTAGGAGAAAGACCAAAGTAATGGGGCTTTTGAATTTGCGATGTGCGATTAAGCACTGGCCGTCGGATCAGTATGGGAGATGAACGCTCAGGATTAAATCAGCGGGTGTGATAACGAAGGACTGTGGGTGGAGCGCGATTAGATCTTAGCCGTCGGTTCTTGTGGATTCAACGGCTAAGATTAAATCAGAGGATCGACATCGGAGAAAGAAAAGGGAAGGGATAAGGGAACTTGCAATTGGAAGGGCGGAAGAATAGAGCCCGATGGCCTTTGATCTGCATAGATCAACGGTCAGGATTTGTTTAAATTATAACGTCAGAAAAATGGAAAAATAAAGGAAAATAAGGTTTCGGAAAGGGTTTTTAGGCCTTTAAGTGCCCGATTGTGGGGCTTCGGTCACATAAGGAAAAGGGGCTAAGGGCTAGGCCAAAAGGGGCTTAAGGCCTAAATGAAAAATTAAGGTTTTTTAGGATTTTAAAGGATTTTTGAGGATTTTGGAGGTTCCGATAGAGGTAAGGACGAAGTTTTAAACCTTATAAAGAGATTTTGCAAGGTTTTAAAGGGGAATTTTGAAGGGATAAGAGGTAAATGAAAGGATTTATGGATGAAAATGGAGAAGAAAATGAAGATGTGTAAATGATGAAAAAATGGGGATTTCTTAAGCAGTCTTTCCCCTAGTAAATAGCAGGCACTTGAGGAATTATAGTGAAATAGAAGTGAAGATTAACACCAAGGATAAAGGTCATCATAAGACTTCAAGAACTCAAAATTTGAAAATGAATTGTTTCTTGAAGGCTAAAAAAGATTTAGCCACCATTTGGTATGACAAATTTTTATAGGTGGCTAACAACGGCTCCAAATTGGGATGGAAACTCCCGTGGAGGTGTCAAAAACCACAGAAAAGTTATCTCTAGATGCTAATTAGTGCCTTTGCACCTTGAAAACTTTTTCCTTTTCTTTGATCAGCTGTTTTGAAAGATGATTAGAACATTTGATATCAGTAGAAAAAATCTTTCCCAAACAACTACCTACCCAACCTACTTCCTAATGTTTTTTCTTTAGAAGGTGCATTTGGACTTGCAAACCTTTTCATCAATCATTTTATTCTTTTATTGAAAACATAAAACTAATCTATTTCTACTCTTATTCCTCCATGAGTTTAGATTAAGAAATTGAACTCATAAGTTTCTCTACTTAACTATTATCTGTCAGGATTAGACTATCTGACAGATCTTTATTCTCTATTTTCTAAAGCAGGAAATTTAAAAGAAGCCAAGCCAGGATTAAGTAGTCTGACTTGCTGCAGATCTATGGCATAAAAACAAGCTGCACATAGACAAAAATTTGCAGAAAATTAAAACAAAATTGTGAAGGCTTAAGATCTGAAAATCAAAAACATCGTTCATTATTCTTCAGCTCTGGTTTTGATTTTGTTTGAGCTGTCTTCTCTTTCTTTTTGGTTCAAGTTTTGGGTTTTTTAGAACCATTGTTTCTCTATCCTAGTCAACCTTACTGATAAGCCAATATTGAGTTGTTTGGAAAATATGATTCACTAACCTATCAGCAGTAAATTTAAAACTAATTAGTCATGATTAGGCTGTATGACTAACTAGAAGTGTGTTTTTGAGGAGTGGCATTTGAGCTTGCACACTTTCAGAGTTTGTCTCTCTTTTTTGGTATGGGGATATACCTTTCTTGTTTTTATCTACCCTCTTTTCTATTTTTATTGTTTTTGTATTTTTCTCACTTGTTCTTCAAAGTAGAAATCAACAACTAACTAAATGCTCAAAACTGGGCTTTATTGACATTCCTATCTATCCTAATATAACTTGAAAATCTCTGTTGTTTTATATGGTACAATAATGCC
Organism: Pinus albicaulis; assembly: GCA_034641835.2. NCBI lineage: Eukaryota > Viridiplantae > Streptophyta > Pinopsida > Pinales > Pinaceae > Pinus > Pinus albicaulis. Next base: position 39,466,512 of record CM076572.1, read on the forward strand.
AATGTAGCCAACTGATTAGTGATAAAAAGGAATAGAGAAGCTGGCTACTAGTCAGAGGTAACCACAATACATATTGAATTTTAATCTTTAAAATCAAGGCTATCACAGAAGGTGACAACGTTTTATGTCTTTGGCTCTTGCAAAGGACCCCTGCTTGAGAATTTGAGCCAATTTGGACCTCCACACACTCTTCCATAGGATCAACAAAGAGAAGATGAGAACTCTCTTCTTTTTGGCCCTCCATGATTGGTAGATTGTCTGCCTCTAAGATATTAGCTTTGAGGACTGCACCTTCAGTATGTTCCTTGGAAGCATCATCATCCTTCACCTGCAAATCAATAAGTAGTGAAATTTATTCTTTCTCTAGATCTATGCTTGCTTCTGATGTGAATTCAAGTTTTATAAATGATAGATTGATATCAGCAATGGGAGAAGGTTTCTCTTGAAAAGATGATATATTCTCAGTAGGACAGTCTTCTATTTGTTTTTATCCCCTAAATACTTGCCAGTAATTTTCATTTTTTGGGATAGCTGGTCTGAATTTTTCTTGAATTATGTATTGTTTGATCACACAAGGTTTCAGACATGTACTAGCAACAAGGGATAACCCATTGGCAAGAATGTGTTGGCTTTTAGGGACAAGGGTAAGTTGGAATTCTTCAAATGTTTTTAACAAGTCCATAACATCCTCCTTATAGGCTCTAATTCTAGGATGTTTAACCATGTACTCTTCATTCACTTGTCTAATTTCCAATTCTGCATTCCCATGAACTGATATTCTCTGGGCTCCTAATTTCTTCAATATGTGCAGCCCTAAAAGAAGTGCCTTATACTCTACCATGTTATATGTGCATTGAAAATTCAATTTATATGAATGGCCTTCAGAATTATTGTTTTCTGTATTCTAAAGCCATATTCCTGCACCTGCACTGCTTTTAGTACATAACCCATCAAAACTCATACTCCACAGAGGACTAGTTTCAGATTTATCATTAATTTCCTTACTCTCCACTTTGTCTTGAGTGCCATTGAGTTGTTCTATGGGATAGACACTATGTTGATGATTATTTTGTTCAAATGAAGATTTGGAGGGTAGCTGCTTGTTTAGTATTTGATCAATTTCTTCTTCTGTCAAAGGAGAGATTTCCCTTTCAGCATAGACAGAAGTACATCAATCCTCTTTATCTTGTGTTAACTAGTTTTGAGGTTGGATGTCTTCTTGAGCCTCTTTTAGTGAATCGAGACTTGTGGTTGAAGGGAAAACTTAAGGGTTTTCTACTATCACCTGATCTTCTTCTATTTTAAACAACTCCTCATGATTGTTATGATGCTCAATTTGAATACAAGGTTCATGAGTTGTTTCTTTTATATTATCAGGATGCCATTCTTTTTGTATAATCTAAAACGAGTTATAAAATAGAGGGAGAGTCCCTATATGTGCTGGGTGTCTTTTCAGATCATATACTATGTTTTCTAAGTGGCTATTTGTTTTGCAAAAAGTTTCAGAGACTGGTTGTTTATTAATAGTCCGATCTATCTCTTTTTATGCCAAAGGGGAAGATGTTTCTATGTTCCTTTGAACAAGAGTACAATAGTTCTCTGTCTCTTGTGAAGACTGATTTTGAGGCTGGATGTGTTCTTGAGCCTCAACTATAAGGGATGATGAATCATTATTTGGGTTTTCAGGGATATCTTGAAGAATGTCCTTTATTTCTTGGTTTATTTCTTCCTCAACTGATTCATCTATATTCTTATTATTTTTCAATAAGATATTGAACTCAGGAATGGCTGTTAAAATATCTTCAGGATGTATTTTTTCCAAATCCTCATCATTGTCTATAATGTGTTGGGTGATTTTTTGTGATGAATCATAATGTATTTCACCCCATGATAATGATGTAGTTTTTCCTTTATAGTTCTCATAAAACACATATTCAAGGTCCTTTAAAGAAAACAAACTACTAGATTTCAAACATTCATACCAATCCCTAGCTTTCCCTTCTAATGTTAACATGAAAATTTTCATTAGGCAATCTTCATTCCATTCAACTTTTAACCTCCATATATGTATGTGAAATTTGATAAGATGTAACAGTGGATTATCAAACTTTTCACCCCGAAAAATAGGAAGGTTATCATCCCAATTCACCTGGGGCATCTTATGTGGAAACCCAGGGATATGATCTCTACTCATTGGGGCATATCTTCGTTGTATCCTTGGAATCATGTTGCAAATTAGATAAGAGGTCATTGTATCTATTCAATTAGTTCAGGGTCTTCTACCAGTGGAGTCATTTGGTCTTTTGAGAGTTGTTGAGTGTGGAGTCACTAGGTGGAAAATTTTTAGCTTTTATAGAGGTAAAATGTTTTATTGTTCCACCACCATGTTTATTATGAAACCAATCTAAGGATGTTTAGGTCTTCTGAGGTCCTAAAGTTATCTAAGATGAAATTCACTCAGAATTCTCCAGTGGAGTCACCAGAAATGTTAGGCCTCTATAATTTAGTAGATTGGCAAGACTAAGCTATAGAGACTACATTTGAACCACTTTGGGATTCTAGGATCTAGCCCTCCTGAATCCAGAGAGGGATCTCTCTATAAGTGTGTTTAAATATATGATATTTAAGGCTTCTAGTATGATATTTAGGCTAGTTATTAAGAACAAGTGTTTTTGTTTGGTTTTGGTTGGGCAAGGATATAATGAAGATGAAGGAAGTCTTTATGAAGGGTGAAGGTGAAAGTAGGTGAAGGAATGGTTCAGTTGATAAGATAGGCAAGGAGCAGTATTAATCCATCGGGCTATGGAGTCATAGGAGGATTTAATTGAAACAAAAAGGTTCAAGAGTGGTCCATGGGGCAAGTCATCTATGTCAAAAGATATCTTTAAGTTGGTTTTTATGGGGTGGGACAATAAGAAATGAAGTGAGGGAAATCAAATAGATGAAGAAACAAAGAAAAACCTAAGATCAAGTAAGTACTTTGAAACTATCCTGCTTTTTGCATGCACTTAAGGAAAGACATAAAATTAATCTAAGATCAGGTAAGTACTTCTAAACTAGCCTGATTTTGATGTACTTTCAATAGAAAACATTTAAAATACTTAGAATAGCTTAAGATCAAGCAAAGACTTTTAACTTAGCCTACTTTTAGCGTATTCAAAAGGAAAACATTCATGATAAACATAAAAGGTAGTTTAAGATCAGGTAAGTACTTTGAAACTAGCCTGCTTTCAACATACTTTTAAGGGAAATCTTCAAAGTAACTGTTGGAGATAAACCAGAGGAAAGGGCTAACCCTAAACTTCTCTAGCTTAGCTTTAATTAGCAAACTTCTCAAGAACGTTCAAAGATAAAATCTCAAGTTGTATTCAGAAAATATGGGCTTACCAACATTTCACTGGTTATAATCTATTGAATTACCTTCAAATAAATAATCAGCAGAAAACATAAAGGATAAATATTTTCAGTGAGATTTAGGGTACTTCAAGAGTAAATCCTAATCTATATTTGTTGTTCTTTATCAGAGAAAGTGGACAGAATGGAAACAAAAATAAAATAACAATTCACAGTGATAAACACATCACCATTGACATAGACCAGGATCCCATGAATCAACTATTTGTATTTTATGTTCAAATCAGTTACAATCTTCAATTCCAGTGGGTCTCTACAGCTTCAAACTTCTCATCTCAGCTTATGTATCTTCAATTACAAACAGGGCTACAACAACTTCAGAAAACTATTTACATGCGATAGATATTCAGATACCAACCTTTTACAATGTGCTCCTCAAGGAGATTTTATAAAGAAATGAGGAGGTGGAAGAGTTTCTAGGGTTCGAGTATCATTAATTTCATACTAAATGAAATTAAGAATGCATTGAATTACAACTCTGTTTCTGATTTTTAGGCTTAGTGGGTAGAAATATTGACTTTAAGGCTCTTTTTATCTTTTACAATAACTTTACTAACAATTTAAGATATATTCTTTGGTTTGAAATAATTGTTCAGTTGTCTTTGGGAAAATAACTCTTGACTGGGCAATAACTATGCCTCCTTTTGATTTATTGAAGCTGTAGGTGGCGCTTTTGGTAGCTGAAAGGATATTTTAGCCTCTGACGTGGTAGTGGAGGCTTCCTTCAACTGATTTGATTCTTTCTTTCATAAACACAGTGATTTATCTTTAGATCTTTGTTTAGGCTTGATTAAGCGATAATATTCATCTTTGACACTGATACTCTTTGTTGTTTTGTTTTACTGGCACAGGTGGCTTTCTGTCAGTTGAAAGGTTTCATTCAAGATCAAGGGTCGGATCCATTGATAACATGAATTTGGAAACCCTGCTGGTTCCTTTAACTTGTTGATATGAGTCACAAAATCGTCATTCTGGATTAAACTGGTCACCTGTCTGTGACTGTGGAAATACATGGATTAACCACCATTATAACCCTGAAAAACAAAAAAAACTTATTAAGAAATCCTGCGGAGATGGGTTAAACTGCTTTGGAAGGTTGGTGGAAGTGTTTCGGAGCAGTGAGAAGGTAAGTGTATGCAACAGAAAAAGGGATAAAAACCTTGGCAGAGGAACAAAAACAGGTTAAAACCTTTTGGGGGGGCGAAGGAACCATAACCGTTGGATTAGAAGAATCAACGGTGGAGATCTCTTGATGGAATTATTTAGGGAGAAGGAAGAAACGAAAACGAACGAAATTGCGATATAATGTGGGCCGTTCGATCTCAGAGATCGATGGCTAGGATTAAAAGTGAAAGTGACTTTGAGGAGGGTAGCAGTATAGCGAAAAACCGGGAATGGTTTTTGTGTGGCGAAATCGGTGGGAGGTGGTATTGCCTTTTGGAACACGATACCACACAATGAATGACACTTGGATTTTGAAAACTTCCCATATTGCACAGAAGTAGCTCACTGTGAAAAGGGGCCAAAAATTACGTGATATGGATTTTCAGCTGTTGGATCATCTTCAGGAGATCAGACGATGCAGGTAGAATGCAATGGGGGATAAGAAGCATAAAGAAAGGGTGGTGGGACCAAAATTTTATTTTGTCATGTAGTGAAATAATATGTAGCAGGGTGGAAATTTATGTAGAAAGGTTAGTTGTGTCGGGTTAAGTCCCGATCGTCAAATCTTCGAAATGAACGGTGGAGATTAAAAGATGAAGCGAAAATGAATAGCGGGGAAGAAACATGAGAGAGGGAGGGTCCACCTTTATATAAAGGACAGAAAAAAATTTTCCTAAGAAAAGGGGCTTTATAAGAGCAGAGGGAAGGATCAATGGGATCTGTCAGATAGTGAGGATCGACGGTCGAGATTTGTTGATGGGGAGAAATGAGAAGGGCGGGGTTTGGAAAGCGGAAGCAATTCTGGCCGTTGGATTTGAAAAGATCAACGACAAAGATTGAATCGGAGGTCGAAATGGTGGAAGATTATATTATGGATGAGCGCGATGCGATGAAGCGAGAACCGTCGGATCTGGCAGAATGAACGGCTAGGATTTCATCGCATCAGAATTTAGAAGAAAGGCCAAAGTAACGGGGCCTTTGAATTTGGGATGTGCGATTAAGTGTTGGTCGTTGGATCAGTATGGGAGATGAACGATCAGGATTAAATTGGTAGTTGTGATAACGAGGGACTGTGGGCGGAGTGCAATTAGATCTTAGCCGTCAGTTCTTGTGGATTCGATGGCTAAGATTAAATCGGAGGATCATCATTGAAGGAATAGAAGGGAAGGGATAAGGGAACTTGCAATTGCCGATTGCGATTGGAACGGTGGAAGAATACAGCCCGATGGCCGTTGTTCTGCAGAGATCAACGGTCAGGATTTGTTTAAATCATAACGTCGAAATAATGGAAAAATAAAAGAAAATAAGGTTTTGGAAAGGGTTTTTAGGCCTTTAAGTGCCCGATTGCGGGGCTTCGGTCACATAAGGAAAAGGGGCTAAGGGCTAGGCCGAAAGGGGCTTAAGGCCTAAATGACAAATGAAGGTTTTTTAGGATTTTAAAGGATTTTTTGAGGATTTTGGAGGTTCCGATAGAGGTAAGGACGGATTTTTAAACCTTATAAAGAGATTTCAGAAGGTTTTAAAGGTGAATTTTGAAGGGATAAGAGGTAAATGAAAGGATTTATGGATGAAAATGGAGAAGAAAATGAAGATGTGTAAATGATGAAAAAATGGGGATTTCTTAAGCAGTCTTTCCCCTAGTAAACAACAGGTACTTGATGACTTATAGTGAAACAATAGTGAAGATTAACACCAAGGATAAAGGTCATCATAAGACTTCAAGAACTCACAATTTTAAAATGAATTGTTTCTTGAAGGCTAAAAAATATTTAGCCACCATTTGGTATGACAAATTTTTATAGGTGGCTAATGCACACCATTCACCTGTGGGTGATATGGAGTACTCTTTAGATGATGAATCCATAATTCTTCCATCAGAGCTTCAATGGTTTCATTTAAAAAGTGTGTCCCTCGATCACTCATCAAAATCTTAGGGCACAAAAACTAGGTTAATATTTTCTCAAAGATGAAGTGCGCATTTGTGTCTGCACTACAATCCTTCACCGACTTAGCTTCAGCCCATATGGTTACATAAGCTTCCGTAGTGATTATGTAATGCGCATCTATCTTCTTTCCTAGAGGGTCGATAGGTCCAACACAATATATGGCCCATTTGGCAAAACATTTCAACGACATCTGTGTGTGCAACGAAATCTCATCTCTGTGCGACGACTTCCCCATCCTTTGACATACATCACAAGCACGACAATGTTTGTATGCATCATTGTGCAGCGTGGGCTACCATAAACCAACATGTAGGATATTCTGTGTGGTGGCTTTCCCTGCATAGTGACCTCCGACAACCCCTCCATGAGCTTCAGTTAAGATATCCTGTTTTCAAATTCCAGTACATATCTTCACAAAAATTCATCTACACCCATCTTGTACAGCTAACCAACAGTTCGAGTAAATTCAGCAACATGCACAACCAAATATTTATTTTGTTGCAATGTATACTCCTCAGGTGCATGTCCAGTAGTCAAGAAATGAATGATATCAAAAAAATGATCATCAACCACCTTTATAGAAAATAACTACGCATCTGGTAACCCATCCTTCGAGCTAGTCGACTCTTCTCCATTTTCAATGCATGATAGATAATCTAGTCCAACATTCAATATTCCTGGTTTCACAATGAATTCAAAATCATACTCTTGAATTAATAACAACCATCTGTAGATCTTCCCCCCCAACACATGTTTATTTACCAGGTACTTCAGCGCAAAATGGTCAGTGAACATCTTAAAGTGGCCTCCTAATAGGTAGTGGCTGAATTTCTCCAGGTCGTAGACCATATCCAATCCTTCCAACTACTCCAAATTGAATGATGCCTTTAAACACGTCTTCTCACTTACAATGAAATGGAGATGATAGTCTCCCGACTCTTGGCTATCATAAATAACCTCCAGCGTCACACATAAAACAGCATCAACATATACCATGAATGTCTTAACCAATATGAAGTGACCAGTGAATATGTTCTCATAATCATTAAAATTTCATTCTTCATGAAAAAATTACATCTTGAGAGAAATTCATCATGAATTGTAGTGATCAACACATAACTTTGGATGAACTTGAAATACCTATGTGCCCCAAATTGAGCCCTTAATATTTGATATTATGCGGGCACTCATTATGATCCTTTGATCTGGCGAATCTAAATAGCCTTACATTAACAAAAATGTATTATATAAGATCCCAAATGGCACACAAAATATGCACTTCTTTAGATTAAGTGAGATATGATACTTCCTACAAGTATCTAGCATTAGGTGCAGACTTGATACATGCTTGTTTAACAATCCAATTAAGATAGTCCAATCATCAAAGTATACTTCTAATAACTTGTAGATGTACTCCTTAAATGCAGCTACTACTACACGCGAGAAGATAGATGGCACTTTCTTTAACCTAAATGGCATGACTTTATACTGAAAATATCCCCATTTTGTCGCAAAGGTTGTCTTAATCCTATATTCCGGTGCAATTATGATCTGATGATATCCTAAGAACCCATCTGTAAATGAATAGGCCTTCTGTCCCCCTACATTGTCCAAGATATCATCAAAAAATGGGTTCAGGAATTGATCATGTACGCAGGAATCGTTAAATTTGTGCAGGTCCACAAAAATCCCTATTTCTCATTTACTATTCTTATCCTATACTACCATAGGGCACACCTAATGTGAATCCTCCATTGGTTCTATAATTCCTGCAACCACCATTTTATCCAATTATTCTTTGAACTTCTGCTTATATTTTAGATGCAATCTATACAAGTGCTGCTTCACAGGTCGCCCATCCGATTTCAAAGTAATCTTCATGACCCCCAAATCTCTAATTATCCCTTTCGGCTCCGAAAAATTTGTAGGAAACAAGTCTTGATACTCATTCAACAACTTGGTGACCTTTCCCACCGTATCCTCATCCCAATAATCCCCAATATTTTCTAGTTTTTGTTGTTCTTCAGAGCCAATGTTCACTTGTTAAATCTTCAGAGGCTTAGTGACATCTCAGATGATGCAATTGAAGGTCCAGTGACTGTGTGTTGTCCTTCAGATTCAATTATTGTGATATTCGTAGGATTTTCCTCAGTCTCTTCAACTATCAAATTTCTAAAATTGACAATATCCATCATCTTTTCATCCCATGCTAGCGAGGCATGCTCTACCTTCGATTTCATTGTGTCAAAGATGACCTCCTGAATACCTTACAATGCTTTACCCAATAAATCGAACCCACTCTCAAAGTTGAAGGTTAGAATAAAAATTTCCGTAAACACACAATCCATTCATTGGTTCCTCGGCACAACTCAGTTTCTAGGTACCAATCCATAGGCACCTACCCAGAGAGTGAATAAACATCTGACCCCATTTAGGTTTTGGCTTTGCGCCCCATACTTCAGCCCATTTAGCTAGATGTCTACGCGGATCACCTTTTCTGGAATAACGCTCTTTTATTTTGGTATTTGGACACTCAAAGCACAGTCTCATCATACGAGTGAATTCTTCCCAGTTACCCAAGTTTCCTTTGTGAGTCTCCCAGCAATGTGCTAGGGTAGAGAACAATGCTATATCTAGTGCATGGAATCTCTGTGCTTCTGGAACAGTCCTTTCAAGTTCTCCTAAAAAACATGTTCACATTAGTTAAACCATCATAATATGACAATTCTTGTAACTCTGATGATATGCAATGAAGAGTTCTCGTCACTCGATTGCAGCGCAATGCAGATACTTTTTGTAGCTAGTTTTTCCAGTTCTCTAGTTCTTCATCCAAATCTGAGAAGAAAGAACTATATTTTTCCCAATTAAGCCTTCCATCAACTGTTGGGTTGATCCAATCATTATCTCGTGTAGTAAGCTTATAGATATGGTCGACATCGTCATCCGCACACACCAGTTTTGTATATATTGCACCTTCTTCCAGATATCAGGGAACTACAACTCTAGTTCCATTATTCTCAAATAACATACTTCTTCGCTTAAGATTAATGATTCCATCCATATCAATAGCCCAATCCAAACCCAATAGTGCAATATAAGGATTTGTATCATCCACAATTTGTATGACTTTGAAATATACAAGCACCTTTACTCCTTCAATATCTACTACCGCTATGAGAGTCTTCCAAATGGAATGATATTTTGTTGATTCACCATGCACAGTTGAATAGTAGACCACTCCAAGTTAGGTTCTCCCATGCGCTGCCAAGTTTTCTTTGGTAAGAAATTTGCATCAAACCCTAGATCCGGAATGACCTGATCAATCTCATAGGCACCAATTTGAGTCGTCAAGCACATCTCTCATCCAGTTCTTATTTTTTTCTCAGAATCTGACATATTTATAACAATAGGGCTGGGATTACGGTGAGATGGGTTGGCATGCATTCAATAAAACTCAACCTTTGTGATCATCAAATCAAAACTATGATGTGATATTTTTCATCATCAATGCAGGTAAATCGAAACATATGATTTACAAAAAAAAATTCTTTTACCTGCAATTTTATATTTTAATCAGAATGTGTCAGTCATACACATACCCATAATTACAGAAAAATTATTTTTTATAATGTAGGTCATTCCCACTAAACCAACGCTCTTGATAAGCTTGTTTCTCTAACTTGCAAAATAATCATTGAATGGGAGCATTGAATATGTTAATGAAAAATTTACATCATTTGCCACAATAGCTCATATGTCTTTCCCATCTTCTTGTGGATTATGTATTTTGAAAATGCTCTAACTGTGATACAACACTGATTCTTTATTACAAATAGTATTAGCTTCTAATTTAAATTACCCAATTCACTAGCCTCGAAACTGTGAAATATTCAATGAAGACTAAGATTTGTAGAGATGTGGAAGGAATAATATGACTAGCCATTCCTTGTGTTGGGTATCATCGATAGTGAATCCACCGTCTTTGATAGTGTGCTTCAATATTTGATCCACATCCATACAAATTCATTCGGTTCTTGACGAATCTATTTTAACTCAGTGACACATTGTGAAAATGACTTCGGCCTCTTGAATTGGTCTTTTAGTTCAGCCTTCAAATCAATAATAGTGGCATCAAGATTCACTAATACATAAGTGTATCTTTAATTACTAGATATTTAAAAGAAATGGCTAAACTGTAACTTTATTGCATGATCATTATTCCCCGATGTGCTCTCCCTGTATGGTAAACAATTAAAGTGACTATATTATATGCCAGGAAAGTAGACAGCTTCTGAATGCGACCATATGAGGCCTCAAGTAGTGGAGGTGGAGAGTGGGTGAAGTAGATGGTCATGAGGAATGAGTTAGGAAGGAGCGGTGGGATCTGATGGCAAATGACTAATATTGTTTTGATCTTCACTTCTAATTTAGGACTATGGGTGCTAAACTACTAGTCTATTTCATCACTACTATGATCCCCTTTGAAGTACTATAGATCAAACCTTATTTGAGCAGCAGCGATAAGTTCTTTCCTAGTGTAGTACAGGCCTCTGAAACATTCCCTCCACATGATTACACAAGGGTGTGTTTACACACTATATATTAATACACAACAAAGAGCATAGGAGACCTATGTTTGCTTAAATATTATTTTACATACAAAATAGATACAGCTGATCAGTAAGTACATCAAATCCTCCCAATACAGATTGATCCAATGATATACCTGAGTAATATTGTTGCTAGTCTTTACTAGCTATTGTACTATTTCTGGAGTCCAGCAGTGTTGCATCATCCTTTGTCTGAGTCTAAAATTCGGGCAAAGGGAACAACACTCATGCCAAAGACTAGACATAGAAACAAAGAAGATCTCATGTACCCAATCTTCAACAGACAATTTAGAACTTCTATTCTCTTGGATCGAAAATTCAAGGATATTTTTATCAAACCAATATTGTAATTCATTTTGCGTAGGATGCCACAACATAAAATCTCCCTCAAAATGATCCTGGTCTTGGCAATGGAACCATTCTTTTACTTGAGGGGTCCAGACCTAGGTTCAAAGTTATCACGCAACCGAAAAACCCTCCAACTACTAGCCCTTTCGGTAGTGACCTACTTGCGCAGATCAAGGTCTCACCCGAAGAAGTATGGGTGGGGGTGCTGGAACCAGGTTTTCACACCCTAAGGAAGAATTTAATGTAGTGGCCCTAAACAAAATTATAACAGATAATATAACAAATTCTATAACAAATGCATGCATCAATGGATCAACTCAACAACAGATCAAACTATTCACATATTATCACAAAATGCTTCTATATATATGGCACAATAATCAGATATACCTCAATCAGATCTATTCATCAACTTATATTCACACATAATATACTCCATTAATTTGTGGAGATGAAATTAACCATGAATAGAAGTAAATATGTAATAACATAACAGAGTTGGATCTTGAAGCAAATAGCAGATAAATAACATAGGGAATTGCATAATAATCTGGGTTCGCCAAAACAATCTTATTTATTAAGAGATCTAACAGTTTCAGTACATTCAGTCCTTCAATACGCTCTATCCTTCCACACACAAAACTAGCGGATTCCACACATAGTCAGGACTTAGGTATCCATGCACATAGCCAACAAGAGCCTTTTTACCCAAAAACCTAGACTTTAGCTCAAAACATTCACAACCATATATCATTAGAAATAAGATATCCTTTTTCGACTCAATCTTTACATATTTATACTAACTTAGACTCACGAATACCATGGTCTCAAACCATGGTTTGAGACCCATGGTTTTCCCTTTAACCCATTACATTAATTGAGGGAATTTGACCCTCCCAAAAGATGCTTTGACCCTTTCGCACAAGGCGCACAAAAAAACATAAAAAAAAAACTTAACCAAAATTGTACCCCAGGGGACCCTGCTCCAAAAAAAGGCCATCGCACAAAATATTTTGAGGGATAGATGATGGTGTCCCATGGTGCATAAATATTCAAGGGAATATTTCAGTGCTTGCGATGTCTGTTATAGGATAGGAAGACCATCAAGGAGGGATGAAATGTCACTGCATCCTCAATTCACCTTGCAGGTGTCTGATAAGTGGGCGATTTTTTTTGTGGGACCGATTGATCCCCCAGGAAGAAAAATAGGTGCGCAGTACATCATCACCGTGACATATTATCTCACAAGGTGGGCTCAAGCAAAGCAGGTGAAGAATTGTAGTGCGGACACAACTACGAAGTTTATTTTTGAACATATTATGTCAAGATTTGGTTTTCCAAAGATTCTAATCAGTGATAGAGGATCACATTTCTTGAACAACACTATTGAAGCATTGACGGAGGAGTTCCAGATGCATCACCAGAAGAGTATGACGTATTACCCTTAGGAAAATATAATGGTCTAAGTTTCTAAAAAAATCTTGGAGAAATATTTGACTAAGGTATTGAACGTCAACATGGATGACTGGGATTTGAGAATTCTTGCAGTATTATGGGCATACATGACTACCTGTAAGAATTTTATGGGTCAGAATCCATTTAGATTGGTGTATGGACAGGAAGCAGTGATGCCAATGGAGTATATTGTGCCTAGTCACATAATCACATCAATTATAGATATGGAAGGCAAAGATGTTATGGAGGAACAATTAGAACAACTGATCATGTTAGAAGAAGATCGGTTCATCACTAGATTTCACCAACCAGTGAAGAAGGAGAGGGAAAATGCTTGGCATGATAGGCATATTAAAAAAAAAAAATCAATAAAGGAGACTTAGTTATTTTGTATGATAGTAAGTTCGTGAAGTTCCCGGGTAAGCTGCAATGCATTGGTTAGGCCCATACATCGTTATGAATATTTCAGATGGTGGTGCAGTTCAGCTCGTGAAGCAGAATGGAGAGTTGTTTCCTGGACGTGTCAATGGAAGCAGGTTAAATTTATACAGGGATGGATCTGTCCTTGGGGCTTTTTATTGGCTATATGGCTAGAGAAGAGTCTTAGTGCTACACGCAGTTGCAATAGAGCACGAGACTATAAACTACTCTGCTGACGGAATGCTTTGCCGAAGAGGAAATTCTGTGCGGTATGCAGGAAGATGGCATAGTTGGCGGGAAGCATGCCAAAGGAGGAAGGATTGCAACTCAAAGGACAGTCTGATGAAGTTCATCCATAATATAATCATTGGAGCAGGAACAATTGATTTTACATGGAATTTTCCATTGAAAGGAGTGGGGGGGATGCATTTAATGAGCATATCTAGGAAAATATGTCACCAAATCCACATTGATGAGGTGAATCTGAAGGGGATCATGAATTTTGAATTTAAAATTGGTTATAAATATGGTATCTCGATCCACATTCGAACACTTTGCACTCTGAGAATTAGAATTGTGATTTTTCACCTGAGCGAGAGTCGAGTGTTCTACTACATGTCAGATTACGGTTATGAAGCGCTTAAGGAGGCACTGATTAAAGTAGGACTGAGACACACAATGACATTATACCACCAGTGACTGTAAAAGAGCCGAGGTCACCCTGGAAATAATATGCTATAGGAGAAGTGCAGTTAAAGAAGCTAAAGAAGCCAAAGAAGTCCACAGTTCGACAATCACCCATGAAGAAAATCCCCAAAGAAAAGAAGACTAAGGTAGGGTAGGATAGGTAGAAGTAGTTGATGGAGGTCGAATAATATGAAGACAAACCAAAATATGTGTAACCTATCTCCAGGTTACCACCATATATGCCGCTATGGAAGTCGACCACTGTGAAGCCTACTAAGGACACAAACATGGTAAAATTCAATATATTTACATCATTACTACTGGAGGAAGTACCTGTGGAGGGAGAGCTATTAGAAAAATTTCCACAACTACACATCGAAGATTAGTATTTCAATGGTCGCAACAAATATCCACAGTTTTAGTACCTTTAGTCAGTTTACTATGAAGAGGCCATAGTGACAAGGGTAGATCCCCTTAGGTGGGCTGCGGGACTTTAGCAAGAAAGGCTGTTGAACATGCTATACGTTCCCCATTTATTGTGCAACAATATCAATACTTCTGTGTGCAACGGATTCTGGCCCTTTTCCATGATGATTTTCTTTAGCTAGGTGAATGAGTCCTGATTGATGAGATGATAATCCGCCGAATCACTGTGCTACCGTGCTAAGGATAGAACTTCTTCGACGCATTGGTCAGAAAGGATCAGGACAAGAATGTGGAAAAAAAGATGAAGAAGGACTATGGAATCACAAAAGGATCATGGGGGTATGCGATCAGTTCCATTAAGAATAAGGTTGCGCATTTTTCCGCACACATTTTAGCTGGGAAAATTATGTGGAAGAGCCGTGTAGAGGAGGTACCAACGACCATAGTATCTTTGGCTGTGCAGTGCAACAAAGGAGTCCATTTCAACTGGGTTGGGTATTTATGAAAATAATTTTTGGATCATTGTAGAGAAGCACAATAGGAGGTTAAGAAATTCCACTATGCGTGGCTATTGATCCAGATTGCGCTAATGGCGTGGAAAGAGCCAGATGAGTCACAGTTCGCCAATGTGGACCTAGATATCTACGAGGCTACGAGGTATGCCTCGCTATGGAATTCAAAGGAAAAAACAAGGGAAATGGAGAATAAGTTCTTTTGTGTTGGGTTTGAGATGAGTTTTTGCATGGTTATCAGTCAAAAGCCAAGGATATGACCGAGTATTTTTGAAGAATATAGTTGGATTGCCGATTTTAAGGCAGATTTTCACCATGTACACATCTGCACAAAGAATAATCTTGCAAAAGTAAGGTATGAGCTTCTGTACTTGGTGACCGAGGATGAAATCATGCACATAGTTAGCCAATGACCAAGTGACTAGTTAAATCCATCCACAGAAGGAGCGGAGACAGAGCAGGCAGGCACTAGTGGAGCGAAGAAATATACTGCAACTGCGAAGCCAACAAGAAATAAAGACAATAATTTCACCTTTGAGGTTGAGAAAAAGACTGAATTACAAGTCGAGCCAAAGACCGAAAAAAACGGTTAGGAGACTCGAGGTAGTGTTTTGGATGGAAATGACCCGATTGTTGATCCCGAGGACCCTGCCTCCCACTTCATTCTCAAGAGGAGGAAGAAACTCGGTGGAGGAGGTCTGCAGAAGAAGATAAAGTCGAAAAAGTAAGTTGGAGGGGAACCAATGGTCCTAATTGAGGGGGACTTCGATGAGATTGGTGATATAGTTTGACACATCACCGAGGATCTATAGGGAAACATTGAGGAACAATACAAGGGTGTATTGGTGGCGGACCAAAAGGGCCTCAAATAATTGGAGGTGTTGACAAACACAGTTAAAGTGAGTTTTTCCCAGGCAAGTGTGTTTTCAAGCGAGTGTGTTTCAAGTGAGCGTGTTTCAAGCAAGTGTGTTTCAAGTGAGTGGGGATCAAGCGAGCGAGGCAGTAGCAATCATGAGTACAAAAAGTATAGAGTTGGAAGTTACTTATGACATTTGAGCTTTGCATATCCCTGCAAGAGCCCTATATTTTGACACTATTGAAAATGAAACACAGGCATCACATTGGTAAAATACTAGAGTGAACCTTGTAGCACTCCTACTAAAATATTTGCACAAATTCCACTAGGGAGTTTCAAAAGAATTGCAGATCCATGAGCAACGCGCGTTGCTGGTTATTTAGGATTTCAAGCAAGATCAAAAGTGGATAGTTGAGGAAAGGTAGCAGGCTGTGCAGGATCGCAATGAGGTATCAACGCACAAGCAATGATTAGAGGAATAAATTACTAACATTTTCAACAAACTTCTTGATCTACAGATTAATGTCGAGGAAACACTAGAGGAAAAGATAGAGAATCTCGTGATGGAAGTCAAGGAATGTAAGGCTTGAGCTTAAAATGCAAATTGTTGAGCTTCAGATGAAAAATAGGCAACTACTCCACCAGAAGTCCAGGAGTAGCGTGAAGCCGATATTAAGGCTGCCATGAATAATATTGAAATGAGAGTCAAGGACTACAGTTAGATATTTGATGATATTATGGAAATATGGGGATCACTATAGGAGGAAACCCATGTGCAGAAAACTGAAGGAGGAATCTGAGAGAAAAAACAGTAGTTCAATAAGATAAATCTGACTGCGTGGACCTTAGCACAAGCACAATGGTTTTCTTGTCTTCAAGAGGGCTAGAGGTTTCAAGGTAAAATTGATGAGCTACGACGGAAGGAACTGATTATCACAGTCAAAATGCTACCTTGGGAAGAAGAAGTTAGTCAACTATCGTAGATTGTTGTTAGCCAGCTGAAAGCACTTCGATAGACACAAAAAGAAGTTGTTCAGAAAATAGTGGGGCCAATTATAGAGAAGCTGTTAGGTCCCTATATTACTAGTATAGTGCCTTATTGTTGTTAGTGTAACCCCCTTATTTTTATTATTGTACCCCTGTAGCCCCCATATTATTATAAATGTTCCCTTAAATTATTATTGTTAGGTCAACTAGGATTACATTATGGCCCCACTAGGATTACATTCTGGCCACATGGACTCCTATATATAGAAAGGAGGTCTTGTAATTTGCATCATCCAAGAATTTTTCATTCATGTAATGTATTGGAGGTTTCCCCCTCGAAGTGGCTTATTTCTAAGGCGTTGATATCTCTTTTCTTCTATTTTTGGAGCTAGTTTCACAACATTTGGTATCAGAGCTTTGGATTCTAGGGTTTCGCTGCTCCAAACAAGTCATCATGGAATTTTTGCCATAACTTGTTTTCTACGAAGGTTCAGAAGCTGAAATTTTTAGTGTTCAAAGAAAAAATCCTAAGGAATAGCGTCGCAAAATTTCAGAGCTTAGTTCGCAATATTTTTGGAGATATAATCTGTGGCATTTAGGTAATTTTAGAGGCTCCTGAATTTAACCTAAACAGGTCATCATGGAATTTTTTCTATAACTTATTTTATACAAAGGTTCAAAAATTGAAATGTTTAGAGTGCGAAGACGAAATCCTGAGGAATATCTTTGCAAAATTTCAGGTCTTGGTTCGCAATAATTTCGGATAGATGATCTGTGGTAGTTAGGGCTTTTTCAGGCTTCTGAATTTCATCTCAAAGAGGTGACCATGGAAAAATATTCATAGCTCTCTCTCTGAGCATCAGATTGGAATTCTGTAAAATGTGGAAACAAGTAAATGGAATGTAGTTTTATTTCTATCAATTTCAGAGTCAAAGGAGGAAACAATGACACGTGGCAAGTCGTACAAGTTCGCTCTACTAAACCAGTCCATAATTGGGTTATTGTGGGAGATTAGATATAACTTTGCCTTGAAGAATCCAAATCAGATCAGACATGTGGCATTTGAAAGAATCTTTAGAGGGCTACTACAAGGCTAAATTTCAAATATTGAGGATCAACAATTATAGAGATAATTCAATTTCAATATCGAGCTCCTCAAAAGCAAGTATAAGGTGTGTATTTGTTTTCTCGAATTGCATAAGCCTTGTTTGAAGAATCAAGTTGAATTGATTCCAAGGGCATATTGTAGAATAGATATCAGTATTAGATTTTAAAATGGCCCCTAAAAATCATTCAACACCCATTAAGCCTTTAGAAGGCTCTACTATGACTCATGAAGACGAAGAATGGCAACATGAAATATCAAAATTACAAGAGTAAGTGCAACAAATTTCTCTCTCACAAAGAGCAACAAAAAATGAAATGGAAGTTTTGAAGAAAGGCGTGGAAACTAAGATGGATGGTTTGAAGAAAGGCGTGGAAACTAAGATGGATGGTTTAAAGAAAGGCGTTGAAACTAAAATGAATGGTTTGGAAGCTAAGAGGATGGCATAGAAGTGGGCATGGAATCTAATATTGATGACATGGAAGCTAAGATCGATGAAAAAATGAAAGACAACATGGAAAACATGAAGAATGATCTAAAAGTAGACATAGAAGGTTTGGCAAAGTTGATACATGAATTTTTTCCTAATGGTGAAAAGATAGTAGAGGAAACTCATGATGAGAACAAAATAAATGCTAATCATGATTTCATAAACTCTAATGTTGGAGGGAAGAACCACCATATTCCAAAAATGGATATGAGGAAGTTTGATGGAAAGGATCCTGTAACATGGATACTACAGATGGAGTAATATTTTGATCTCAATAGTGTGCAAAACACACAAAAGGTCAGCATTGAAACTTTACATTTAGAAAAAAATATATTTGTATGGTATCTATGGCTTTGCTCCCATAAAAAAATTATCACTTGGTCAATTTCTACGGAGGAAATCATAGCACATTATGAGGATACAAAGAGCAACACCTTCTTTAGCCAATTGATAAATCTCAAATAAAAGGGTTCAATGGGGGGGCACATTGAGGACTTCCAAAAATTGAATATAAGGATAATTGATATTTCAGAGGAACACAGGATTGATCTCTTCATAGGTACTTTAAAGGATAACATCCAACATGAATTTCGCATTTTGGAACATGATTCATTGGAGAAGGCATTCAGATTGGCCAGAAAAATTGAATGTAAAATTATGGCGACAAGGAAGCCTACCAGTCACTTCTATAAAGAGGGAAGTGTTGCTACTCCTAGATTTGCACAACCTACAAGGTTGACACCACAACAATTGGAAGAAAAAAGAGCAAAAGGGCTTTGCTACAGTTGTAATAGAAAATACACTAAAGGTCATAAGTGTGCTGAGAAGAAATTATTTTACATAGATTGTGAAGAGGAAGAAGAAAATGAACAAGAATATTCAAAAGAAGAGGGTATACACCACGAAACAACCCTATAATTGGAAGAAATGAGTTCAACCATATCGTTTAATGCATTGGCAGGAATTACCACTCCTCAAAATCTCAATATAGAAGGACATATCAAGAAGAAAAAGGTAATAATTTTGATTGATTCAGGTAGTACCCATAATTTTATTCATTGTAAGGTAGCCAAGGAATTGAATTGTTTCCTATACCCAGCACCAGAATGTCAAGTGATGGTTGCAAATGGAGGAACTATAAATTTCTCTGGAAAATGCCATAATATCAAGCTAACCATAGGGGAATATGTATTGAATAGTCCAATGCTTTCCATTCCTATGGGAGGTGCTGATGTTGTACTAGGAGTACAATGGTTACAATCTTTGGGGACGGTAGCTTTTAATTTTCAAGAACTTTTCTTGAATTTTTTTTCAGAAGGAAAGGAAGTCGAATTACGGGGTATTGTAGGGAAGCCGGGAAAGATAATAAGCTCTAATGTCATGACAAAGCTTCTAAAGAAAGAACAACGAGGCGTAATTGCACAATTATGCTCACTAGAAGTTCCAACATCAAAATCATCTATTTCTGCAGATCTCCAACAAGTCTTGTACAATCATTCCAAGGTGTTTGAAACTCCCAAAGGACTCCCACCTATTCGTGATCATGATCATGCTATTCATTTGATTCCAGGAAGTGTTCCTCCAAACATCGAGCCTTATAGATATCCTTACTTCCAAAAGAGCGAAATTGAACGTATGATTGCAGAAATGTTAGAGGCGGGTATAATTCAACCTAGTCAAAGTTCTTTCTCTGCTCCTGTAGTATTGGTACACAAGAAGGATGGATCATGGCGAATGTGTCCGGATTATAGGGAGATCAATAAGCTCACCATTAAAGATAAATTTCCCATTCCTGTGATTGATGAATTATTGGATGAATTACATGGAGAAATTTATTTTAGCAAGTTGGATCTTCGTTCAGGATATCATCAAATTAGAATGAAGACTAAAGATATTCCAAAAAAAACATTTCAAAATCATGAGGGTCATTATGAATTTATTTTCATGCCTTTTGGCCTTACCAATGCACCTTCTACATTTCAAGGGTTGATTCATTCCATTTTCAAACCTTCCTTAGAAAATTTGTGCTAGTATTTTTTGATGATATACTAATCTACAATAGGTCTTGGAAGGATCTGTTCAACATGTTGACAGGGTGCTCAAACTATTGCAGGAGAAATAATTATATGAAAAAACATCCAAATGTTTCTTTGGAGTACAAGAGGTGGAATATTTGGGTCATATTGTATCTCATGAGAGTGTTAAGGTAGACCCTAACAAAATTAAATCCATTAAGGAATGGAAAGTCCCCACAACCATAAATCAGTTACGAGGATTTCTTGGGTTAACAGGGTATTATTGAAAGTTTTTTAAGAATTATGTGAGAATAGAAGCACCTCTAACAACATTATTGAAGAAAGATGCATTTTCGTGGACTCCTGAAGCAACTAAGGCCTTTGAACATCTTAAAGAAGAAATGTGCCTAGCATCGGTCTTAGCTACGCCAAATTTCATAAACAAATTTATTGTGGAATGTGATGCCTCAGGAAATGGAATTGGGGTTGTTTTAATGCAAGAAGGAAGACCCATTTCTTTTGAAAGTCATCCAATCAAAGGAAAGTATTTACAAAAAGCTATTTACGAGAAGGAAATGTTAGCAATACTGCATGAACTAAAGAAATGGCGAACTTACCTAATGGGAAGACACTTCAAGGTAAAAACTGATCATGATAGTCTTAAACACTTTTTGGAACAAAGACTATCTTCAGAAGAGCAGCAAAAATGGGTCACAAAGATGTTGGGTTATGACTTTGAAATAATCTACAAGAAAGGAAAGCTTAATGTTGTTGCAGATGCACTCTCAAGAAAGAATGAAGAGGTGGAAGCATTGCTTTGTGCCATTTCTATTATCCAACCAGATTGGATAACCGAAGCAAGAGATGAATGGAAGAAGGACAAAGAAGTATGGACACTCATTCAAAAATTGCAGCAAGATCCTAGTACATCTGATACGTTTAGTTGGAAAAATGATTCCTTATGGTACGAATATCACTTATATCTTTGTAAGAATTCCCAACTAAAACAAAATATTCTTTTGGAATTGCACACTTCTCCTTTAGGAGGACACTCAGGATTTTTAAAAACTTACCACGGGGTGAAGAAATAATTTTTTTGGGATGGCCTTAAATCTGATATTCAAAAGTTTGTGGCAGAATGTTTGGTTTGCCAGAAGAATAAAGTGGAGACAATTAAGACCCCGGGACTTCTACAACCTTTATCCATTCCAAGTCAACGTTGGGAGGAGATTTCAATGGATTTTATCACAGGTTTACCTAAGTCCGAAGGAAAGAATGTCATCATGGTGGTAGCTGATAGACTTACCAAGTATGCACACTTTTGTGCATTATCTCATCCATTTAAAGCAAGTACAGTTGCTACTACATTTATGGACAGAATTCAAAAGCTACATGGAAGCCCAAGGGTTATTGTGAGCGACAGAGATCCCATTTTTACTGGAAATTTTTGGACGGAGTTATTTTCTTGTTTAGGTACTCAATTAGCTCATAGATCATCTTATCATCCTCAATCTGATGGTCAAACTGAGATAGTAAATAAATGTTTGGAAGGATATCTTCGTTGTTTTGTATCTGATAAACAAACACAATGGGTCAAGTGGTTACCTCTCGCTGAAAGGTGGTATAACACTTCCTTCCATACTGCAGCAAAAATGACCCCATTTATGGCACTTTATGGATATCATCCACCATCCATCACATCATCTTTAAGGGAAAATTCGAAGGTTCAAGCAGTGGAAGATCACATCGAGAATCAACAAGAAGTTCTCCAACTCTTAAAGGATAACCTGAATTTGGCACAAAATCGAATGAAACAACAGGCAGATCAACATCGTAGCGAGAGAAGTTTTGATGTAGGAGATTGGGTATTTTTACGGCTACAACCATACAAACAAATGTCCCTCAAGCAAGCAAAGAAGGATAATAAATAATCGCCAAAGTACTATGGTCCTTACAAGGTGTTGCAAAAGATTGGTACTATGGCATACAAATTGGAGCTTCCTGCTTCTTCGCGAGTGCATCGAGTTTTCCATGTTTCATGCTTAAAGAAGGTTATAGGTGAAAATCTTCCAGTTCAAACAATATTGCCAGAACTTGATGAGGAAGGAAAAATCATATTGGAACCTGAAGCGGTCACGAAAAAAAGAACTCGACAGCTACGGAATCGATCAATTTCAGAGTATCTCATCAAGTGGAAGAACTTACCCACTGAAGATTCTACATGGGAGGATGAGAATTTTATACAAAAGCACCCAGAGCTACTCAAGCATTGAGGACAACACTTTTTTGAAGGAGAGGGGCATGTTAGGTCCCTATATTACTAGTATAGTCCCTTATTGTTGTTAGTGTAACCCCCTTATTATTATTATTGTACCCCTGTAAACCCCATATTGTTATTATTGTGCCCTTCAATTATTATTGTTAGGTCGGCTAGGATTACATTGTGGCCCCACTAGGATTACATTGTGGCCCCGTGGACTCCTATATAGAAAGGAGGTTTTGTAATTTGTATCATCCAAGAATTGTTCATTCATGTAATGTATTGGAGGTTGCCCCCTCGAGTGGCTTATTTCTAAGGCGTTGATATCTCTTTTCTTATATTTTTGGAGCTGGTTTCACAAAAGAAGCTGCTAAATGAAGTTTGTGAGGCTAAGAAATAGTGTGCCAATACAATCCAGCCACTGAAGGATGGATTGAGCAACATCAAAGAAAAAATCAGGGCACACCAACT
This sequence comes from Pinus albicaulis, assembly GCA_034641835.2. Classification (NCBI taxonomy): domain Eukaryota; kingdom Viridiplantae; phylum Streptophyta; class Pinopsida; order Pinales; family Pinaceae; genus Pinus; species Pinus albicaulis. The sequence continues at coordinate 39,489,678 of CM076572.1, forward strand.
GAGTGACTCAGGATGAGTCACATCTTTGTGTTGGGGGCCCGTTGGACATGGTACCCCTATGTCAAAGTTTTGGTAAATAATATGCATTTTGAGGATGGAAGCATGCTACACACATGTTTTAGAGTCAAAGGGATTTAGGGCAGGTCAAAGACCCTTATTTTGTAAAGGGATGCGATAATTTTGTATACGTTGATCTCTGCCCATGGTTTTCGGACCATGCTATTGTAAAAGGAAAAAATATATAAGGAGTCTAGGATATCAATATTATATGATAGAATGCATATGGATGTCATGTTAGATCTGAATTAAGTCTATATTCTATTTTTTTGTGCGAAATAGAAGGCTCCTACAGTGGTGTGCACGAAGACCTTAGGAAGTCTATAACTGAGTGCGCAGATCCCTACATTTTTTTGCGCAGAGCAATGTTAGGTCCCTATATTACTAGTGTATTCCCTTATTATTGTTAGTGTAGCCCCCTTATTGTTATTTATGTACCCCTATAACCCCAATATTGTTATTATTGTGCCCTTACATTATTATTGTTACGACGCCTAGGATTATATTATGACCCCATGGACTCCTACATATAGAAGGAGGTTTTTTCATTTGTATCATCCAAGAATTGTTCATTTATGTGATGTAAAGGAGGTTTCCCCCTCGATTGGCTTATTTCTAAGGCGTTGATCTTTATTTTCTTCTATTTTTGGAGCTGGATTCATAACATTTGGTATTAGAGATTTGGATTCTAGGGTTTCGCTATTCCAAATAGGTTATTGTGGAATTTTCGCTATAACATTTTTTATAAGAAGGTTTAGAAGCTTTAATTTTAACAGAGCGAAGCTGAAATCCTAAGGAAATTTGTGTAAGAGTTTCAGATATTGGTTCGCAATATTTTCGGAGATATGATCTGTGGAAGTTAGGGTGTTTTCAGGCTCCTGAATTTCATCTCAAAGAGGTGACCACGAGAAAATCATCATAACTCTCTCTATGAGCATCAAATTGGAATTATGTAAGACGTGTATGCAATTACACAAACTGCAGTTTCCTGTGTATCAATTTCAGAGCCAAAGGAGGAAACAATGACACGTGGCACGACGTACAAGTTCGCTCTACTAAACGAGTCCATAATCAGGTAATTGTGGGAGATTGGGCAGAACTTTGCCTTGAAGAATCCAAATCAAGTTAGACCTGTGGAATTGGAAAGAATATTCACAGGGCTACTACAGAACCAAATTTTAGATATTTAAGATCCGAAATCATAGAGATAATTCAGTTTCAATATCGAGCTCCTCAAAGGAAAGAAAAAGATGTTTATATTTTTTTTCAAATTGTGTAAGTCTTATTTGAAAAATCAATTTGAATTGATTCCAAGGGCATATTGAAGCATAGATATCAGTATTGGGTTCTAAAATGGCACATAAAAATAATTCAATGCCCATTAAACCTTCATAAGGCTCTACTATGACTCATGAAGAGGAAGAAGTGCAACATGAAATATCCAAATTACAAGAGAAAGTGCACCAAATTTCACTCTCGCAAAGAGCAACAAAAAATGAAATGGATGTTATGAAGAAAGGCATGGAAGCTAAGATGGATGGTTTGAATAAAGAAGTGGAAGCTAAGATAGATGGTTTGAAGAATGGAATGGAAGCTAAGATGGATGGCATGGAAGCTAAGATGGATGACATGCAAGCTAAGCTCGATGAAAAAATGAAATACAACATGGAAGACATGAAGAATGATCTAAAAATAGACATGGAAGGTTTGATGACAAGGTTTATACAAGAAATTATTCCTAATGGCGGAAATATAGTAGAGGAAACTCATGATGAGAACAAAATAAATGCTAATCATGATTTCATAAACTCTAATGTTGAATTGAAGGCTCACCATATTCCAAAGATCGATATGAGGATGTTTGATGGCAAGGATCCCGTAACATGGATACTATAGATGGAGCAATATTTTGAGCTCAAAAATGTGCAAAACACACAAAAGGTACACATTGCAACTTTATATTTAGAACAAAATACATTTGTATGGTATCGATGGCTTTGCTCTCGTAAAAAAATTGTCACTTGGTCAATTCTTACGGAGGAAATGATAGCACATTATGAGGATACAAAGAGAAACACATTATTTAGCCAATTAATAAATCTCAAACATAATATTCTTTTTTAATTCCACACTTATCCTTTAGGAGGACACTCAGGATTTTTAAAAACTTACCACAGGGTGAAGAAATAATTTTTTTGGGATGGCCTTAAATCTGATATTCAAAATTTTGTGGCGGAATGTTTGGTTGGCCAGAAAAATAAATTTGAGATAATTAAGACCCCAGGTCTTCTAAAACCTTTATCCATTCCAAGTCAACGTTGGGAGGAGATTTCAATGGATTTTATCATAGGTTTACCTAAGTATGAAGGAAAGAGTGTCATGATGGTGGTAGTTGATAGACTTACCAAGTATGCACACTTTTATGCATTATCTTATCCATTTAAAGCAATTATAGTTTCTACTACATTTATGGAAACAATTCAAAATATACATGGATACCCAAAAATTATTGTAAGTGACAGAGATCCCATTTTTACTGGAAATTTTTAGTTGAAATTATTTTCTAGTTTGGGTACTCAACTAGCTCATAGCTCATCTTATCATCCTTAATCTGATAGTCAAACTGAGATAGTGAATAAATTTTTGTAAGGATATATTCGTTGTTTTGTATATGATAAACAAACACAATGGGTCAAGTGGTTACCTCTCATTGAATGGTGGTATAACAGTTCCTTCCATACTGCAGAAAAAATGACCCCATTTATGGCACTTTATGGATATCATCCACCATCTATCACATCATATTTAAGAGAATTCTAAGGTTCAAGAAGTGGAATATCACATCGAGAATCAACAAGAAGTTCTCCAAATCTTAAAGGATAACCTAAATTTGGCACAAAATCGAATGAAACAATAGGAAGATCAACATCGCAGTGAGAGAAGTTTTGATGTAGGAGACTGGGTATTTTTATGGCTACAACCATACCAAAAATGTCCCTCAAGCAAGCTAATAAGGATAATAAATTATCACCAAATTAATATGGTCCTTACAAGGTGTTGCAAAAGATTAGTACTATGGCATACAAATTGGAGCTTCCCACTTCTTCACGACTACATCCAGTTTTCCATGTTTCATGCTTTAAAAAGGTTATAGGTGAAAAAATTCCAGTTCAAAAAATATTGCCAAAACTTGATGTGGAAGGAAAAATAATATTGGAACCTAAAGCAGTCACGGAAACAAGAACTTGATATCTACGAAATCGTTCAATTTCAGAATATCTCATCAAGTGGAAGAACTTACCCACTGAAGATTCTACATGGGAGGATCAGAATTTTATACAAAGGCACCCAGAGCTACTCAAGAGTTGAGGAAAACACTTTTTTTGAAGGAGAATGGCATGTCAGGTCCCTATATTACTAGTGTAGTCCCTTGTTGTTGTTAGTGTAGCCCCTTATTGTTATTTTTGTACCCCTGTAACCCCAATATTGTTATTATTGTGCCCTTACATTATTATTGTTAGGTCGGTTAGGATTATATTTTGACCCCATGGAATCCTATATATAGAAGGAGTTTTTTCATTTGTATCATCCAATAATTTTTCATTTATGTAATGTAAAGGAGGTTTCCCCCTCGAAGTGGCTTATTTCTAAGGCGTTGATCTTTTTTTTCTTCTATTTTTGGAGCTGGTTTCATAACAGGCAAGAAATGTTTTATTGAGAAGATCTGAGATAATAAAAGAATAGTTTGAAGACATATATGTGTACTTCACTTGTATTATTGAATTGTCTATGTTTTATGATTATCTATGCTAAATAAGGGGTTTTATCTATAATTTCATCGTGAAAACTAGAATATGGTTTATTACGGTGATTAATGCATGTTAAAGTAGAAATACGCGGTCTGCAAAGTAGTTAAGTGGATTTGTTGAACAATGTTTATATAATTTTCATACTGGTTCTACGAAGCTCTGGATAAATATTAATAGAATATTATCCCTAAAGCCACACTCCATTGTCATTTTTGATGTAGAAACTTGGTTCTAGCATCCCATAATATTGCCTCGAGTGAGACTTCGGTCTGCGCAACAGATCGTGGCTGAAAGGGCCGGTAATATAGGGTTTTTTTGGTTCATGAAAACATGTCTGAACCTTTCTCTATGCCCCCTTAATCCAACAAGGGTATGCACATAATAGTTATCATAATCCTCCTTATCCTAGTACACAGGTTCCTCTTTATCAAAACCCTCCTTATCCTAGTACACAGGTTCCTCTTTATCAAAACCCTCCTTATCATGGAGCGCAGAATATTCCATCCTATCTGGGGTATCCTCTTTTTTATTTTAATTGGAAATTTCCTTTTGTGGAAAATCTTGAACTTCCAGATCTAAATCGACTCACGAATGATCCCATCACTCATTCTCCTTGGTGGCCGATAATTCCTACCAAATTTCCTTCTGATACCTCAAAGTTCAATGGGATTCCTAGAGAATACCCATACACACATGTGATGACTTATCATTTGTGGTGTTATTTTAAATCCCTTAATGCTGATTCCATTCGATTAATTATTTTCCAATATATGCTTAAGAGTTTCGCAACTAAATGGTATATTGAATTACCTAGATATTTGTTCGACAATTTCAGTTCCTTAGCCACTACATTCCTAACACATTTCCAGTTTCCCATATGATATGAGAGTGGAACGGAAATTTGGATCGACATTAAATAGAATAATGCTACTCACATTTTCAATCATATTCATGAGTGGCAGTGTCATCATCAATTGGTTAAAACATATGTTCCTGATCAATTGTTAACAAAATGGCTCATTAAATCTCTATTTCCATCAATCACAGATGATGTAGCTAAGGGTGGAGTTGTGATTCAAGAAAAAGTGATTTATCATGCCCAATATTTGGATCTCATCTATACCCAATCAAGAATTATTTATGAAAAAATACCAAATGCTCTGAGACACTCAAGCACTGTTCCTCAGCCTCTTGGTAAAGAATCACATGCTGCTGATGGCATGATTGGTTCTGCCAGTTCATAGCCTGAGAGTAAACCATTTGATGTTTCTCTTACGAATGTAGAAAATCCTCCATATAATCCTACTGTGACTTCTACTTTTGAGATTAATATCATTTAGTCCAATAAAGGAAAATCTCAACAGTAATCAGGAAGTAAGAAGAAAGCTAAAGGAAAGAATAAGAAAGACTATCCTCTGCATGATAGACAAGGCAATCAATCCTATAATGAGAAATGAAAGAATTTCTATCAATGTTTGATCTGTAACAAGGATAACTTCACTCGTGACTTTCCTCATCGGGTGGAAGTGAACCAATTTCTAAAATATTCTACTTCACCTGTTATTTTGACTAACCTGTTTCCCAATCAAGAGATTCATATGGTTTCTCAGGACCCTACTTCCTCTAACTCATTTTTAATTCTTTCCTCCTCAAATCCTAAATATTATATTATGGTGGCCACCCAAAGTAAATACTATGGTAATGTGAATCACCCAAACATTTAGGCTACTAATCAACCTACAGTTTCAACACCATCTCCATCAGATCCTACTCCACCTACGATTCATATGGAATTAACCATTAAGCCTATAAAGGGAATTATTCATAAATATACTTTCAACCTGTTGAAGGTTGGAAATTCTCCGCCTCAACATCAAGGAAAACTACTCGGACAGGAACTTAAAGCAACTCCTTTTTTGTTTGGAATGTTGGCTCCGACTAGGATTATGGGACCAGTTTCCCTTAATAAAATAATGAAATATGGATGGGATATATATAAGTGTAATTATAATTATGTGAATAGAACTAAGTGATAAATAATAAATAAACTTGAAAAATTTAACTCATCTCGCTGTAAGTTATAACTAAAGAAATAAATAAGATCTTCAATTTTTTTTTCATTGGGTTGTATCAACATTGCTACATAGAAACGTTCGGAAGAAAGAGTGTATAGAAAAAAATATTTAGAAAAATTAGGAGTTGAAAAATAAGGACCATCTATGATTGCTTGTTTTATTGATTCAAATGATTCTTTTCAACTTGTCCCCATTTTAAAGTTGAATTCCTCTCGATCATGGTCTGTAAGGGTAAGACAATTTGTGAAAAGTCTTGGACAAATATTTTGACAAAATTGATTTTCCCAAGGAAGGATTGCATTGATTTCTTATTGCATGTTAATGGGATTTTAGAAATTGGCTTAATTATGTCTAGATCTATGCAAATTCATTCTTTGGAAACAATAAATCCTATAAGTCTTCCTTCTCTAAGAGAAAAAAATGAATTTATAGGATTTAAGGAGATTCCATATATTTTACACCTTTCAAAGATTTGCTTCAAATCATGAAAATGCTTATTTCTATTTTTGGAATAAATTCTAATATCATATAAATATACTACAACATTTTTTTAACCAAACCTCTTAAATTTATTTCCATAGCTCTTGGGAAAGTAGCTCCTACATTTATTAGTCGAAAAGGAATTTTTTGATATGCATACGTTGCCCATTTAGTTCTGAATGTGGTCTTAAGCCTGTCTTCTAGATGTGAAAGGATTTGATTATAACCTAAAAATCCATATAAAAAAGACATTATCTCAGAGCCAACAATAGATTCTAGAATTTGTTCCATTGGAGGCATAGGGAATTTATCCTTGTCGCATGCCTTATTTAAATTCCTAAAGTCTATAGAAATGAGGATATATCTATTATTTTTTCTAATAGGTACAAGATTTGAAACCCACTTGGAATGTCTGATTGGAAATATGATTTTGGCTTTGAGAAGCTTGTTTAACTCATTCTTAATATAATTTTCCAATTTATGATGAATCTTCCTAAGCTTTTGTTGAATGGGTTTTGCATCCAGTAGCATTGGAACTGTATGATGAATGATGGATGTGTCACAAGTTTTGAGATCATCGTAATTCCAAGAAAATACATCCTTATATCTTCTTAGTAGATGAATGAAGGAAGACCTTTCATCAGATGTGGAGTCCAAGGCCTAAATTTATATTCTAATGTTTAAGATACATCCCTAAGTTAACCAATTCAAATCTCAAAGTTGAACTTTGAAGTTTGGAATTGTTAACCATTTTAAACTTGTCTTTCAAATCATATAAATATTCTAGTTTAACTACAGGCTTAGGTAAATATTTTTCCTTAGTAAGTCTCTTCAACTACTTATCATGCTCATCTTCATCGATGATTTGGTCAAAGTAATGTCCTTCAGATGATAGAAATATTAGGATATCATCATCATCATTGAACACATGCCAATCGGTTATGTTGTCAGGAATGGAGGGGAAAAAAATTAATTCAATTGAAACCATGTCATGGCTAAAATATTCAAGTGGGATAAGCTTAGAAGAAATATTGGCCAAGAGATTGACTCTAGAATTTGTAACCTTGGGATATGGGATATGTTAAATTTAGTGAAATGGGAGGTAAGATTTTCAATCAAGGATTGATAATGCTTGAGATGAATTGAAACAAAATGAATGGTGTTCCTTACCTATTTTATGACAATTTTAGAGTCACTAAAAACTTTGAGAAATTTCACAGCAAGGCTAATGGATTTATACAATCCATGTATTAATACTTCTTATTCAAAAATGTTATTAGTACATTCAAATTCCAATCTACATGAAAGAATAGTCCTTTCTCCATCAAGGTTTATTAATATGCAACCAACTTCCACACCATCATTAGATTTGTTGGAAATATGATTCTTATGATTGCATATGTTGTCCTTGATGGTAACTCTCTTGAAAATTATGAAGTATATGACTTATGGAGAAGCACAGTAGTTTTACAGAAGGTCTAGCAGAAGAAAAGTATAATTCCAACAGAATATGTTTAATATTCATAATTTAAGGTTCTATACGCGAGTTCGTGTAGGCCAAGTCATGTATACATGCAGACAAGAATGATCCAAGTCGCGTATGCTTTTTGTGCTCTAATATTATGATACCAGGGGGCATTACCATGGTTTTAGCCCATAATATTGAGCACGGTGTCGTCTATTTGATTCTGTCCAAGAATACCGTCGACACTTGTGTGGTTTTGGCTCATGGTATTGATAAAAGCTAAAACAATATAAGGAGAATAACGTCATAGTGCAAATTAGTGCAAGTGTAAGGGTTTTAACTGAATACTTCTCTCTGAAGTATATTTGCATGAAATGGGTTATGTTTGTAGGTAGATATGAAATTATGATGCACCCATGGATATAATGATGGATCAGGATATCTAGACATAAAATGACTATGTATTTTCTAGATCTGTTTATGAAATGTTTATATCTGTGATCTGGCGAAAATTTGCTGAAGTGAAGGGTAAGATCTAAGTTGATTATTTATTCTCAAGAGTTGCACAGTCTTGAAATAGTTGCATATCCATACGTTGGTTTCTCTCTGTAAAAGCGCATATATACACAAGTTTTTTTTAGCAAAAGCGCGTATGGAAGTCAAGGTTTTATGAAGCTTGATGGAGAGGTTATTTGTATATTGTTGTTATATTTCTGTTGTCTGTCAATGAAGTCTTCATGTAGATCTGGGTTGTTTGAATACAATATATGATGCTAAATGAATATGTACAAATATGATCAATGATGCTCACTAAATAAGGGTTCTACAAATCGGAAAATATACATGATTGAAAGCCTCAGATCTGTTTCTAAGTCTGATGAGACTCTGGAAAGTCTATATTCACATATCTATACATAGGTTGGTGTGCAGGAAAGTGCGTATACATGCAGGTTTACTAAAGCGAAGTAGGCTATGTATTTAATATGATGAATGATCAAGGTTGAAATTGATTCTACATGTTGATTCTAAAATCTGGGTTTATACTTTGTTCTGGTTGCAATAATCTTTCTATTTTGTTTGAAGTTTGGGTTAATTCTATTGGTGCTGATATATAAATTGAGTTGTGTTGAAGCTGTTGGATCTAGTATGAAAATTTATGAAACGTGGTCTGCAGTGGGTTTGAGGTTTGAAGCCTTTAGTATGGAATTAGAAACTTCCTGCCAGTAGAAGCTGGTTTTCTGATTAGGGAGTTGAATCTCCCTTCCAGTGGTGGCTAGTAAACGAGATCAGGGGGTTGGAGCTCCCTTCTAGTAGCAGCTGGAGAATGAGAGAAGGTTGCAACCTTATGTAGGTAGTTTCCTCCATATTGATATGAGTCTGCATCAATACACTTATTGTAAGAAATTTTATATATAATAAACATTGAAGATAGAGACGATAGCAGCGGTGGTTTTCTCCCGAATTCAGTTTCCACCATAAATCTTGGTGTTCATGTGTGATGCTCTTGTGTGCTGATTTATTCTGTTATTACTGCACATGTTTACTGTTTAATTATCTGATGCATAACTAGTGATTTGGGTTAAAGAATGTTTCTGAATACTTATCTAAACAATAAAGTTATCTAAGTATACGCAAGTTTATTTTAGGATAGCCGTATACATACTCTAGTTGGGCTAATCAAATTCATGTATAAAAATCAGTAAGAGAAAAGAAAATGATTAAGATTATTGTAAATACTGATTCACACCCCCCCGCCCCCCTCTCAGTATTTTTCCCAACAAGATTTTAACCCATCAAAATAAAGAGTTCAAAACAAATTATCATGCTCAATCACAAATGTATCTACAATATCAATACATTTAGATGAATCTGTTTGAGAAAAAATTCAATTTGGGAGGAAACAAAATCCACTAAAAAGGGAGAATTCTGTGTTGGAAAAATCGAAAGAAAGACTCCACAAAATAATTCCCAAGGATATTATTGGTAAAAATGACTAGTTTGTTTTCCTCATCTAGATTAGTCACTAAATATTTCATATGCTTCTCTCTGTCTACCCGGATTTGGTTGGGTTTACCATTTTAGGGAAGCCACATGTGATACCAATCAGTAGTGAAGTAACCATGTAATTTTTCAGACCAATCTATGCTTAGAATAAGACAATAGAATTTAAGAATGTATGCAACCAATATATCAATTATTTGAAAAACCTTGGAGTTAGAGGATAATATTATCAAAATAGAGTTCATTTATACTAATACTTTAACCTTTGTTTGATCTAATTGGACAATTTGAACAACAAATTTCTAAGGCAGGATATTCAGTTTGAGGCAAACTGCATAGGGAATAATACTAGATGATGCACCATAATACACTAAACAATTGTGAACATTCTTATTGAAGATCTCAAAGGTTTAAAGAAAAGGTGTACGGGAGTTTGATCTATCTCAAAACATAATAGCATCAAAAGAATTGATCTTATCAGAAATATCATTTGGAGGCTTTCCTTTCCCTTTTGAGGTTTTTGTAGTAATGACAGTTGGTAATAGGGATGCGGGAATTGTATTCAATTCTTTGAGTAAGAATTTCTTATGTTGCTTTAAATTACTAACCTCATACATGGAGGTGTTAGATTTGACCTTTTTCATGTCATCCACGATGTTATATTCTATGGTATCAGAGAGTACCAAAGTTTTAGATGAAGTGGGATATTTGGAAGAAGTTGGGAAAAGGTTAGAAGGTATAGAAGCTGACCTTTTAACTATGGGTTTCTATTTAGTCGAAGGAGTAGGGGAATTCTATTTTTGACTTGATGAAGGAGCATCGATAGGTCCCTTACTTCTAGTACTTATTCGAAGGGCTTCTTATTCCTATTCATTCTATGAAGTGGTTAGAATAAAATCCCATAATCCATGTGCTTGAACTAATTCTTCCTCTTGTGACTCTTCAACGGATAAGGATGATTCTTCTTCTTCATCATCTTGATTAGATTTTGCATTTGATATAATGGAAGGGGGTTGAGATTGTGATGGATAAGTCTTTTTAAAATATCGAAAAGGCCTTTTTGAAGACTCAAAGACCTTTTTTTGATCTCTACCATCTCATTAGACATTGTTTTGAGGACCTCTTGTAATCCTTCTAGATCGAAAGTATCTTTGGGAGTTTTATTTTTGGATTCATATTTGAAAGTGACCTTCTTGGTTTTGATTTCATCGAGAGCATTCCCCTTTTCCAAAGCAAGAATTATATTCTCTAATAATAGAGATTATTTCATGTTTTCAAGAAAATATGTCTTATTAGCTATGTCTACAAATATTGCAATATTATAAGGAAGAGCAGAGATTTTCCATTTGATCTTCACATCATCACCAAGCTTATAAGTGTCAGGAATTTTATTTAACAATTTATTGAATCTAGGGTTAAAATATTTGATCTTCTCATTTGGATTGGAATTAAGATTAGATACATAATTTATTAAAGTGGTTGTTGTATGATCATCTCCATTTTTTGTTAAAAAATGTTCTTCAAATGTATTCCAATTGTTAATTGAGCTTGGTGTTAATGAGAAATATGATGACCCTGTAGATTCTTCGAAAGAATAAGGGAAAAGCATGAATACACAATCCTCTTATACAATCTCATTAAGGTTAATGTCCAACATGAAGTTATGGAGGTGTTCCTCAGAAAGTAATCCATCATCAAGACTATAATTTGGTAACCATATCTAGGGATGTTTAGGTAGAGGATGGAGTGGCGGTTCCATTTGGACTGACCTTAGGTTAGCCCAAGGTTTGTTTTCTATTCTGGAATTTATAGGAATAGAGGAAGATACAAATGATGCATAGGTTAAAGATGATTGTGCAGATTAAGAAGTTTACCCTGTAGTTCTACTAGTTATAATAGCACTAGTTGATTATGTTAGATGAATGTGAATGGAAGGATTTATCGGATGGTAGGAAAAATGTAGAGAAGGATTTGAAGAATCGAATAGAGGCGTTTGAGGTGGGGAAGATGATGTAATATCACTAGTAGAAGATTGAGCTTCTGATGTATGGAATTTTTTTGATGAGTGGGTAATGGGAAATCAAAATGCGTTTTTCCAAGTTTTTCACTCTAAGATCAGGTCAATACACAAGAAACTTGTAAGGATGATGATACACTTTCTTTCGATACTTCAGATTGAAAATGCCTTTCTTCTGAAATAGAAATTCCTTCTAATTATGAGATTAAGGAATAAACATAAGGAGACTCTTGAGGTGATTGTGTTGAAGTTTGACTGGCTTACTTAGGAAGTGTGCTAGGATATTTTGTGGTTTTTTCAACAACTTCAGATCTAGGAGTGGAATATTTTAAATGGGATCTTGAAGTTGGAGGGGATTTTGAGGGTGATTAAATATTTTGATGGCCTTTGGATTTGGGATTAGACCTTGTTTACATTCATAGTCTTTAGGACCTCCTTCTAGCACCAAAAATGTTGAAGGCTCGAAATTCTCTACCTCAACATTGAGGAAAACCACCCAGTCGGGAACTTAAAGCAGCTCCTTTTCCATTTGGAATGGTGGCTCCGATTGGGATTATGGGATCAATTTCCATTAATAAAATAATGATATATGGATGTGATATATATAACTGTAAGGATAATGATGTGAATATAACTAAGCGAAAAAGAATAAATAAACATAAACTGTCTAACTCAGGAAATATTTCTTTGTATATGTGACTTCAGAAATATTTCATAAATAACAAGACAATATAGATCATCAAATCATCTATGAGGTTAAAAAAAATAATGGTAAATAATTTAATTAAATGGTTAATTAAAATTTTGATGAATCTCATCATCATTGTGCATGCATATACTTGTAAGATTTCAACCACACACATCAATAATGATAAATGCCTGATTGCTAGAAAAAATAAACTAATAAACACAAATTAGATAAAAATTCAATTCCTAAACACAAAAAAACATATAGATAATAGTACCCAATATACTTTGACTCTGATCATGAGAAAAATAGTATTGATTCCACTTTATATTAATACTTCTTGAAGCTATAGTAGTGAAAACCAAAAGCTCTCTTGCCAAAATTCAAATTCCTTTCTTCATATTCATGAAGGGGATTTACAGTTTCTAGTGAGAATACAAATATACTAAAGTATAATAAAACACTAGAGTGGTTTCAACAAACCATCCTTAAAATAAAGTAAAAGACAGTAATAGATTTCAGTTGTAACAATATGACTATGACTAAGATGAAGGTTTTTCTCCCATTTGTTGCCAAAGTTTGCATATATCTGCCATTGGTTATAATTTGGGTGGATGATGAGGTTGGGCGAGCATATATCTCATGAATATTGCATCACTGAGTTCCATAAGGAGATGAGTAGTCATGTTGGAGAAAAACCTCAACATGAACCACTAGATGTGTGGTTTAACCATGTAAAGCTGATGGAGTTCTAGGTTAACCTTTGATAGATTCTTTATGTTTTCAACCTTCTTTATTGATAAATATTTCCATGATTTTGTTAACAATTTAACGTATGGAAAAGTACCTTCAGGGAATTCTTGGATCAAGTTTACTTGTAGTAGACTGTCACTGATAGATTCAGTGATATTGTCGGAAATTTTTCTCGCACTGACAATCACCATTTCTACATGCTTTAGTTTAATTTCCCATTCATTGAAAACAATATCCTTCCATGACTCTTCAATTCTAGGGAGATCAACTGATCTCCCTGCAACACTATCTTACCATAATATGTAATCAGAAATATTATCCTTGACCTCTTCATAGTATGTCCTTAACTTGGAAAATTGATTGACTAATGAATCACTTGATTTTCATAAGTCATTGATAATGGCCAATTTCTCGGAGAAAATTACTTGTTGTTGAGCAAGGAGAGTGTTTAGATATCTTGCTTCTTTCTTGAATTCATTTATCTCAGGGTTCAATTTCAACTATTCAATATTCGGTTGAAGTTCATGGATTCGAGTGTCCTTATTTTTCAGATCAAGTTCATATTGAAGCTTTAAGTCATTCAAATTATCTTCAAGCTCTAAAATCTGTGCTTGCCACTATTATTCAATAATTTTCTTTTCATTTTCCAGACCCTGTTCTAGCTGCATGATTCTTTCATATTTCTCCTTTAGGAGTTGTTGTCCTTAAGAAGTTTTGTCAATAGTAGAAATGCAATATGCTCCTACAAAATTTGAGAGCCTGCTAAGATATCCTATAGGGTCTGCTTGAGTATCTTTCCAAACTACATCAAAAGAAGTATTACCAAGGAATAAGTCCTAGTTTTGTTCAACTTTCCTTATTTTTCTCTATCTTCTAACCAAAAATATATGCTTAGGACTATAAAACACATCAATATGAGGGATTTCTTCGATTTTCAAAATGACCATAAAGGTCGAAAATACTGGGATAATTTCTAAATCATAGGTATCCAAAGCTTTATTGGAATCCCCAGTAGTGAGCGAGGTCCCATCTCTAGTGCTCCAACTTATCTCTTCTATTACCAAGTCAGACTAGAAACACTCCTAGTTTGGTAACTTCTCCCTCCCATTCATAGAGTCATGGTAACTATGCCAGCTCTTGTGAAGGCCTAGAAGTACTAGGCTCACCAAATCATCCCAGGCTACTATCACACCAACACTTCCAAGTCCATCTCGAAATTCAGTGAACTTCACCAAGTATGTTGGTACCATCTTGTCCTCCTCCATCTTGATATTTCTAAGCTTAACCTTAAACGCCAACTTCTAGTGGTCACTGCTATTCTGAAACAGATCTATCAAGGCCTTCCACATAACATATGGAGTCGCCTTCCCATGGAGACTCGATATAATATGATTTGTAACTCCCTCTAATAACATCCTTTTCACCTTTGCTGCCTTCTTCTACCATGCATCAAGAAGTTGGGCATCTGCTATTGCGGGCTTGAGAATATTAGTATCTATGAATTCCTTCAACCCATTGTCCTCCAACACTACCTCCATCCCGTCGTTCCATGCAATATAATTAGAATTTCCCTCAAGTGCATATTCAAGTCTCAAGACATTGAAATACATCTTGATCTGCTATTGGATCCTGAAGAATAAATCTGTAAATTTGAATATGTTCAAGACAAACTCATTTTATTATCTTCTATTGTGATTCCTGGTGCTCTGATACCATGTATAAATTTATAGAAATTCTATATCAGCGGATTCAATCCAATCTTGTGATTTACTAAAACAAGATACTGAATCCTTCTACAATATTTTCGAAATACAAAACTTGATCGCTCAATCACATGAAAGTAAATAAAGAATTAAATTTCTTGCACAACACAATATGTTCTTGGTGAAAGGAACTACTCAAAACCCCACTATCATATATTTTATAGAGTCAAGGAATCATGAAACAATACAATTCTTAATCTCTCATGAGATTCTCCAGCACTCTACCAATTGTCTCCCGCTGATCTAGGAAACATTGGACAAACACATATACAATTCTCAGCCTTCCTTTAGCCTGCCTTGCTCACGCAATTCCTAAAGAATTAGGCCCCTATTAAATAGGAAAATCAGCCTTCCTTTATTTCACTATCCATCATGGATTTATAATTTCAATGGAGAAATTCTCTAAAAATACGCTGATAGTTATGTCCCCTCTAACCTCTATCTAAACTAGGCCTTGCTCAAAACTAACATGCATGCATATATTAATAGTGAATCATCAGTTATCTAATTGATCACTACTTGTGAATTAAATCTAATTTAATTCATTGGACCTCTCACTAATTCATCACTCATTTAGAACTGTTTAAACTGATTTTAACTCAATTAATTGAGTTAATTGATTACACTTGCACCTCACTAGTGCATTAACTAGAAATGGACCCCGAAAATATTAGGATCACTCTACATGCATCACCTTAGACCGTCAATTAATTTCTTGAGTTAACTCAGTCATCATGACTTAGTTAACTGATACAAGTTTTTATGAGATGAAATTATAATTTATTGTCCAATTTATTTAAGGGAAAAATGAATTAGACACCCATATTCCTCACTAGTGTGTAATTGAAATTCCTCACCAATGTGTGGGTAATTTTTGTCCTTTCTGGTTGCCAATTTCACTGTTTCTTATTGCAAATTTCAACATGAAAGTTACAATAAGGGAATTATCTTGTTTAGTGATGTTTTTTGGTGGCCAAAAGCCTAAATTGTCTTATCTTATTTAAACTAAGGGATTTTATCTAAGGATTAAAAGGGTCCCCATTATTTATTAGTTCTATTTTTAACCATAATGGGGGGGTTGTTGAGTACTACAACAATTGGCGACACATTGGGTGAAGCAGTTATCTCTGTAATAATAGATGAAATTTAAACTTATCAAAGAAAAAATTTAGAAATATAAAAATATTTTGAAATTTATATTGATAATGATAACTATGAATTAAATAACTCATCACTCTGTAAAATTATCGAAACTTGTTATAGATAAAAATATTTATTGTCTGTGTCACCCATTAATCAGTTATAAAGATAAAGTAGAAGACTATTGAAACTTAGCATTTTAAAATAGACTAATTTTTCATTGGTAGAGCCACTACTGCTAGCAGGAGTCCATAGCCTCGACAGGGTTACCATCTAACAAAAAATGAACCAATAACCGATCCACTTATAGTACTATTCTTAGAGGAATTACTTTTTCTTCTAAGTCTTCTTTTAGAGTTACTTAAAAGCCATTGTACTGGCTTTGTGACCAGATAATGACAATGCCATTCACGATTTATAATGAGATTGAACAAGAAGGTTCATGATGAGACCTCTTGCCTTATAGTTATATAAATACAAACCATTATCCTGTTTTGGTGGCCAGTTATGATAATGTCAGCATCATTAGTTTCCCATGATCATGGTAAGTAGGCTTGTAATGAGACCTCTTATCTTCTAAGCTTTATATATTTTTGAATTACACTATAAAAATTTACAATTAGTGGATGGGGAGGTAAATTTACTCAAGAGTTATGGATGAAAATTGGAGTAAAAAAGATTCTAATGTTTCTAAATAGTCTTCACTTTTTAAATAAAACCTTTCATGACCAATCACAAGACAGGTAGATATTTTTTAAATTTTCAAATTACGAGGTTTTACAATTTAATGGATTTGTAAGATTTCATAGATTTATGATAAGAGCAATAATAAATTTCAATATTATTTTTATCTTTTACATACTTATTCCTTAATCAGTCAAACTTAAAAAATGATGAGAGAATACAATGTGAAGTCAAAAATGTATTACCTAACATTTCTAGAGCTAAAGACACTGGTATGTAAATATGATTATCTACACATTTACAATAGAACAATTGTTGTTTAAGAAAAGTATATTTTGAGAACTAGTCCATTAATGGGAAGAACATTCCTCTTTCCCTATAGATCTTTCAAAATAAAGGTTGATGGACCTAGTTTCACAATGATCTGAAATGTGCCGACCCAAAAATTTTGAAATTTAGAGTGTTTTCCTTTTTCTTCATGGGCCTTATCCCATTTCAGAACTAAATCTCCTATTTAAAAAAAATTATTATTAACTGAAGTTGCATAAAATTAATAATTTACCAATTAATGATCATGAGCATGTACATGTTTGGATTTTTTTATCTCTTCTTATAACTTAAGGATTTGGGACATTCTTAATTGTAAAGTAGAAGAAGGTTTTTCTTTAATAAATTTCACTAGGGCTAGTGAGGGAAGGGATAAATTATAGGGGAGGATATATTATTTCCCATACACTAAACAAAAGGGGGAAGTACCTATAGAGGTCTTCTAAGTGATTGTATTAGCCCATAAAGAAAAAATTAAATCTTTGTGCCAATTTGTTTGATTTTGGTAAACTGTTCATTTGGTGATCCTTATGAGGATTTTATTGGTAGATTCTACTAGACCGTTTCCCCGTGAGTAATAGTTTTCAGAATATTTGAGCTTGAATCCCATTTTGAGGGAAAATTCAGTTATGATGTTTCCGGAAAAATAAGAGCCATTGTAAAAAATAAGGGCACGAGGAAGGCCAAACCTGGTGATAATGAATTGATCAATAAATACAATAATGATTTCAGAATTTTCCAGCTTTAAAGGTATTTCTTCCACCCATTTTGTAAAATAATCAGTAGCAGTAAATATGTATTTATGTTGTTTTTATGGGTGAGGAATGATATTGCATATGATGTCCAAGCCCCATTACTCAAAGGGATGTTCAATTTTTTTCTGGTTGCAAAGGCAGGGCTGGTTTATTTTGTCTCCCTGTAGCAGTTTGGAAAACTTTGCATTTTATTACATAAGCATGAGTGTCCTTAAATACATCAATCCAATAATAAAAAACATGCAAGATCCTATGAGTAGTGGTGCCTCCACTATAGTGTCTACCTCGTGGTCCATCGTGTATCTCCTACAAAACGTTTTTTGCTTCAGGTTTTTCTAAACATCTTAATAGAACAAAATCATAATTCTTTCTAAACAAAAAAAACATTGATGAGTTGGTATTGATTAGATTTTAGTAGTATGACTATTTTTATATTATAATTGAGTTCATATGGAGAATAACCATTTTTTAAATAAAATATTAAATCAACATACTGAGATTCAGTATCAATGGGGAAAACCTCTTTGATTTGGACATCAGTACCTAGATCTTCATCAGCCAATGTATCATGGGCTCCAGCGATCAATCTACAAAAACCTTGACCTCTCATTATTTTAGCAGGTTTTACTTCAAGGTCATATTATTGCAATTTAGTGACCCAATTAGCTCTTTTCTCTGCTAATTCCTTCTGGATCAGGAATTTTATGACAACTAGGAAAGGGAAAATTACTTTTGTATGAGTTTTTAACAGGAAATGTCTGAAATGATTAATTGTTTTGAAAACCGCAAAGGCTTGCTTCTCCACCTACGAGTAATTTAACTCATCTCCCTGTAAGTTAGAACTAAAGAAAGAAATAGGAGATTCAACTTTTTGTTCATTAGGTTGTGTCAACACTACTGCATAGGATCATTCGGAAGCAAAAGTGTATAGAACAAATTCTTTAGAAAAATTAGGTGTTGAAAATGAAGGATCATCTACGATTTCTTGTTTTATTGATTCAAATGCTTATTTGTTAATTTGTACCCATTTGAAAATTGAATTCTTCTCGATCATTGTTTGTAAGGGTAAGAAAATTTGTGAAAAGTATGGGACAAACCTTTTGACAAAATTGATTTTCCCAAGGAAGGATTGCATTGATTTCTTAGTGTGGTAAAGATATTTCAGAAATCTCCATAATTCTGTCTGGGTATATGCAAATTCCTTCTTTGGGAATAATAAAGCCTAGAATTTTTCTCTCACTAAGAGAAAAAATGACGTTTTAGGATTTAAGAAGATTTCATATATTTTACACCTTTCAAAGATTTGCTTCAAATCATGAAAATTATTATTTCTCTTTTTGGAATAAATTGTCATATCATCTAAATATATTTCAAAAATTTTGTTAACCAAACCTATGAAAGAAATGTCCATAGCTCTTTCGAAAGTAGCTCCAGTAAAAGGAATTTTTTGATATGCATACGTTCCCCATTTAGTTTTGAATGTGGTCTTAAACTGACCTTCTAGATGTACAAGGATTTGACTATAACCTGAAAATTCATTTAGAGAAGACATTATCTTAGAGCTAGTAATAGATTGAAATTTTTTTTCCATTGGAGGTATAGAGAAGTTATCCTTGTCGCATGCCTTCTTTAAATTCCTAAAATCTATACAAATGCGAAGATATCCATTATTTTTTCTAACATGTATAAGATTTGAAACCCACTTTGAATGTCTAACTAGAAATATGATTTTGGATTCAAGAAGCTTGTTTAAATAATTCTTAATGTGATATTCCAAGTTAGGATGAATCTTCTTAAGATTTTTTTGAATGGGTTTTGCATCCGGTATCATTGGAATGGTATGATGAATGATGGATGTGTCATAGGTTTTGAGATCAACGTAATTCAAAGAAAACACATCCTTATATATTCTTAGCAGATGAATGAAGGCAAACCTTTCCGTAGATGTGATTCTGAGGCCTAAATTTATATTATGAGGTTTAAGATCAGTCCCTAAGTTAACCAATTAAAATCTCAAAGCTAAACTTTGAATTTTGGAATTGGTAAACCTTTTAAACATGTATTTCAAATCATATAAATATTCCAGTTTAACTACAGGCTTAGGTAAATAATTTTCCTCAATAGGTATATTAAGATATTTATCATGCTTATCTTCATCGATGATTTGGTCAGAGTAAGATCCTTCAGATGTTATAAATTTTAGGATATCATCATCATCATTAAACACACGCAAATTGGTTATGTTTTTAGGGATGGAGGGATGAAAAATTAATTCAATTGAAAACATGTCAGGGATAAAATCCTCAGGTGGGATAATCTTTGAAGAAACATTGGCCAAGATATCGGTAGTGGAATTTTCTAACCTTGGGATAGGGGATATGTTAAATGCAATGAAATGAGAGGTAATATTTTGAATAAAGGATTAATAATTCTTGATATGACCTGAAACACAATGAATGGCATTACTTACCTGTTTTATAAAAAATTTAGAGTCACCAAAAACTTTGAAGTATTTCACATCAAGCCTAATGGATTTTTGCAATCCATGTATTAATTATTCATATTCAAAAATGTTATTAGTGCATTCAAATTTCAATCTACATGCAAGCATAGTATTTTCTCCATCAAGGTTTATTAAGATGCAACCAACTCTTGCACCATCATTAGATTTTGACCCATCACAATAAAAAGTCAAAAACAAATTATCATGCTTAATTACAAATGTATATACAATATTGATACATTTAAATGAATCTGTTTGAGAAAAAAATTCAATTTTTGAGGAAACATCATCAACTAAAAAGGGAGAATTATGTGTTGTATAACTGCTAAAGAAAGACTTCGAAAAATAATTCCCAAGAATATTATTTGTAAAAACTACTAGTTTGTTTTCCTCATCTAGATTAATCATTGAATATTTCATGTGCTTCTCTCTATCTACCCGAATTTGGTTGGGTTTACCATTGTAGGGAAGCCACATGTGAGGCCAATCAATAACGAAGTAGCCATGTTGTTTTTCAGACCAATCTCTGCTTGGAATAAGACCGTAGAATTCAGGAATGTATGCAACCAATATATCAATTATTTGGAAAACCTTGGAGATAGAGGATAACCTTATTAAAAAAAAGTTCATTTCTCCTAATACATTGACCTTTATTCGATTTAATTGGAAAATTTGAGCAACATATTTCTACGGTGAGATATTTAGTTTTAGACAAACTACACAGAGCATAATATTAGATGATGCACCAAAATCCACTAAACAATTGTGAACATTCTTATTGAATATCTCAAAGGTTAAAATTAAAGAAGGGGTAAGATATTTTTATCTATCTCCAATCAAAATAGTATCAGAAGAATCGATCTTATCAGAAAGATCATTTGGAGGCTTTAATTTCCCTTTTGAGGATTTTGTAGTAACGACAATTGGTAATAGGGATGCAGGAACCACATTCAATTATTTGAATAAGAATTTATGTTATTGTGTTAAATTACTAACCTCATACATGGATATGTTAGCTTTTATATCTTTCATGTCTTCCAAATGGTATCAAAGACTACCAAGGTTTTATATGAAGGGGGATATTTGGAAGAAATTGGAATAGGGTCAGAAGGTATAGAACCTAAACTTTTAACTATGGGTTTTTCTTTAGTAGGAGGAGTAGGGGACTTGTTCTTTTGAATTGATAAAGGAGCATCTATAGGTCCCTTAATTCTAGTACTTACTAGCATGTATTCTTATTCCTCTTCATTCTCTAAAGTGGTTAGAATAAATTCCCACAATCCATGCGCTTCAACTAATTTTTTCTCTTGTGATTCTTCAACGGATAAGGTTGATTCCTCTTCTTCGTCATATTGATCGAATTATTCATTTGATACAATGACGGGGGGTTGACATTATGATGTTTGAGTCTTTTTAAAATATCATAAATGCCTTTTTAAAGATTCAACGACTTTTTTTTTTATCTCTACCATTTCATAGACATTGTTTTGATGAACTTTTGTAATCCTTCCGGATCTAAAGGATATTTTGGAGTTTTATTTTTGGATTCATATTTGAAAGTGACCTTCTTCTTTTTTATTTCATAGAGAGCATTATTATTTTCCAAAGAAAGAATGATATTCTCCAATGATAGAATTTCTTTCATGTTTTCAAGCAAAGTTGTCTTATTAGCACTATCTATGAATATTTCAATATTAGAAGGAAGCGAAAATATATACTATTTGATCTGCACATCATCACCACACTTAGAAGTATCAAGAATTTTATTTAACAATTTATTGAATCTAGAGTTAAAATATTTGATCTTCTCATTTGGATTTGATTTAAGATTAGATGGATCAATGATTAAAATGGCTATTATACGATCATCTCCAAATTTTGTTAATTTTTTTTTCTTAAAATGTATTGCAATCATTAATTGAACCTGGTGTTAATGAGAAATACCATGACCCTGTGAATCCTTCGAAATTATAAGGGAAAATTATGACCACACAATCCTCTTCTACAAACCCATTAAGGCTAATGGTCAGCATGAAGTTATGGAGGTGTTCCTCAGCAGAAAATCCATCATCAAGATTATACTTTGGTAACCATATCTCTGGATGTTTAGGTAGAGGATGGAGTGGTGGTTCCATTTGGACTTCCCCCGGGTTAGTCCAAGGTATGTTTTCCACTCTAGAATTTATAGCAATAGAGGAAGACACAGATGATCTAGAGTCTGAAGATGATTGTGTATGAAGAAGTTTCCCTTGTAGTGATATTGGTTTTAATAAAAACAGTTGATTGTGTTACAAGAATGTGAATAGAAGGGTTTATTAGATGGTAGGGATATTTTAGAGAAGTATTTTAAGGATTGAATAGAGGAGTCTCGGGTGGGGGAGATGATGCAATCTCACTAGTGAAATATTGAGCTTCTTAGGTATGCAATTTTCTTCGATGAGTGGGTAATGGGAACTCAAAAGGATTTATTCCAATTTTTTCACTCTGAGATCAGGTCAATACACGAGAAACTTGTGAGGATGATGATACACTTCCTTCAGAGACTTCAGATTGAGAAAGCCTTTCTTTTGAAATAGAAATTCCTTCTAATGTTAATATTAAGGTCTGAACTTCAAGAGACTCTTGACGTGATTGTGTAGAAGTTTGACCGATTGACTTAGGAAGTGTGCTAGGATATTTTGTGGTTGTTTCAACAACTTCAGATCAAGGAGTGGGAGATTTTGAATGGGATCTTGAAGTTGGAGGGGATTTTGAGGGGGTTTGACTCTTTTCATGGCCTTTTTATTTGGGATTAGACCTTGTTTCCATCCATAGTCTTCAAGCCCTCCTTCTAGTGCCAAAAATGTTGAAGGCTTGAAGTTATCTACCTCAACATGGGGGAAAACCACCTGGTCTGGAACTTAAAGAAACTCTTTTTCCATTTGGAATGGTGGCTCTCACTGGGATTATGGGAAAATTTTCCCTTAATAAAATTATGAAATATGGATGAGATATATATAATTTTAAGGCTAATGATGTGTATAGAACTAAGCGATAAAGAATAAATAAACTTAAATTATCTAACCCCGGGAAAGCTTTCTCTGTATATGTGACTTTATAAAGATTTCATAAATTACAAGACAATATGGATCATAAAATCATCTATGAGGTTAAACAAATAACGGTAACTAATTTAATTAAATTAGTTGATGAAGCTCATTGCATATATAATATTTCGGTGTTCATGCATATAATTCTAATAATTCAACCACACACATCAATAGTGATAAATGCCCGATTGTTAGAAAAAAAATATATGAATAAACACAATTTAGATAATCATTCAACTCTTAAACACAAA
Organism: Pinus albicaulis; assembly: GCA_034641835.2. NCBI lineage: Eukaryota > Viridiplantae > Streptophyta > Pinopsida > Pinales > Pinaceae > Pinus > Pinus albicaulis. The sequence continues at coordinate 39,513,535 of CM076572.1, forward strand.
AAAAAACATATAGATAGTAGTTCCCGATATACTTTGACTCTTCTCGTGAGAAAAATAGTGGTGATTCCTCTTTCTATTAAGATTACTTGAAGCTACGGTAGTGCAAATCAAAATCTCTCTAGCCAAAATTCAAAATCCTTTCTTCATATTCATGAAGGGGATTTATAGTTTCTAGTGAAAATAAAAATATAGTAAAGTATCATAAAATAATGGAGTGGTTTCAACAAACCATTCTTAAAATAAAGTAAAACACAATAGTATATTTTAGTTGTAACAATATGACTATGATTGAGATGAAGGTTGTTCTCCCATTTGCTACCGAAGTTTTCATATATCTTTCATTGGTTTTAATTCAGGTGGATGATGAGGCTGGATGCGCATCTGTCCCATGAATATTGCGTCGCTAAGTGCTGGAAGGAGATGAGTAGTCATGTTGGAGAGATACCATAATAGGAGCCACTGACAGTGAGGTTTAACCAAGTAATGCCAATGGCATTCTAGGTTATCCATTGATAGATTATTGATGTTTTCAGCCTTCTTTATCGATAAATATTTCCATGATTTGGTTAACAATTTAACGTCTGGAAAAGTACCTTCAAGGAATTATTGGATCAATTTTTCTTGTAGTAGACTGTCATTGATAGATTCAGTGAGATTTCTAGAAATGTTCTAGGCACTGACAATCACCATTTCTACATTCTTTAGTTTAATTTCCCATTCATTGAAAATGATCTCCTTGTGTGTAGTAGGGTCTTCTGGGGTAAAGAAATTTTGAGTATTTTCAGTTAAGTTTTTGTTTATATGTGCTGCACACATATGTCAAGGGGATTTGGGGCGGGTCAAAGTACCTTAATTATTGTAATGGAAAAAGAGAAAACCATGAATCTCAAACCATGGAATGTGTGCATTTGGAAATATATAAATATGTAAGAGTCGAGAAGGATAGATATATCATATCGATGAATGAATGGATGTTATGTTTTGTGTTCTGATCTGAGTTTTGGGTCATTTTGTATGGGTAGAAAGGCTCCTGTTGGTTATGTGCACAGACTCTATTGTTTTTTGTGCAGAAGGGAAAATATTGTACTGAATTGAAGATCTCTTAATAAATAAGGAAATTTTGGCGAACCCAGACTTGTATATGATTTATGTGGTTAACTATCTTAGAATTTTTATGTACGCTATTTGTTGCTTAATAAAATTCTAGATTTGGATCTGTGCTATTGAATGTGTATTTAGTTCAATAAATGATAAGTCAAATTGAATTACATCTGTGTGCAAGTATTTTTCCACTTTAAGTATTAGATCTAAATCGAGTATAGTGATTTTTTCTACGCTAGTCTATATTGAAGTAAGGGTTAATTTGGTAATTATTTTTGAATGTGCAAGGTTAATTCTGTTTATTATTATCTGGCCACGCGAAACTATTTTACTCTTTAAGGGATTACGTGAGAGTAGATATGGTTTCTTGGGAAGTTCCACGTAGACAGATAATCATTAAGAAAGGGTAAAATTCACATCACACACTTCCTCAGGGTGTAGAAACTTGGTTCCAACACCCTCCCATACTGCTTCGGGTGAGACTTTGGTCTGCGCAAGAAAAACATTGCCGAAAGGGCCAGTAGTTGGAGATTTTTGTTGGTTGTACATAATAATCCGAACCTAGGTCAAGACCCCCTAAGCCAAAAAATGGTTCTGTTTCCAGTACCGAGATCATTTTGAGGGAGATTTGATGTTGTGGCATCCAACACAGAACGAATTGCAAGATTGGCTCAACAAGAAGGTGCGCAGATTTTCAATTCAGGAAAATCGAAACCCTAAATTTTCTTATGAGGATTGGGAACAAAGGTATATCTACATAGAGGTCCACGAAATTTTCTTTTCTTCCTTTGCGATTGAGTTACACGAGTGGTTCTCTCGGCTGAATTTCAGACCTGTGCAAAGGATGACGTGATCGCAAGGTGGACTCCAGAGCTGGTTCAATAGTTGAAGAAATATAGAAATAAAATTACCCGCGTGGTAGATTATTGGATTGATAATGTTCTAAGTGGGCTTGTGACTAAATTTTCTTTTGATACTTTTGTATCGTATTCTGAGGATGAAAGAAGATTTTTCAAGGGCCCTAGAGGTAAGTTCCCGCACTCATTGAAATTGTCATTAGGGTAATTTTGAGGTCTAAAATGGGCCTCCTAATAAAAATGTACAACAAAAATAAAATTTATAAGAGCCAACAGGATTCAAGATGATGATTTCAACCATGGGGGATGATTCACCATTTTTTAAGTAAAAGGGTAAAAAGAATAAAATTAAATAAAATATTAAAACTACTTTTTCAACTCATATTTTCAAATTATCTCCCAAAGTTTTACTCAAGTTTCAAGTGGGCGTACTCGTTGGATGAAAAATATAATTTCTCATCCAATGAGTACCCATGCTGCATGCTTTTGATGGACCTTTGTACACGAAAAATGAGAGATACATGAAAACACGTGATTGCAATCACGTTTTTCATGCATTTCTCATTTTTCATGTAGTAAGATCCATCAAAAGTATGGTACATGGGTACTCCTTGGATGAGGAATTATATTTTTCATCCAATGAGTACTCCCGCTCGAAATTTGAGTAAACAATTTGAGAGATAAGTTGAAAATACGAGTTGAAAAAATAATTTTTTCTTTTTTCCCTCCAAAATTTGATGATGTAATCAAATATTATTTTATTATTTCCAGTATTATTTTATAATTTCCTTAGGAGGCCCATTTTAGACCTCAAAATTCCCCTAATGGGATTAAAATTCTTTTATGTGAAAAGGGTACTCTGTGTAGCCACATTGAGTGAATGTCCCGAAGAGGCCCAAATACGCGCAGCGGAACAAATTACAGAGTAGATATAGAAGAGGGTTTTTTTTATATACCTCTCAAAGGTAAATATGACAGCAACGATGAATATGAAACAAGTAGCTTTGGTGAATCTGTGCATTGAGAAGAAGAGGAATTCAAAGATTAGGATATTATTGGTTCATTGGCCATAGTTCATATCCCATCCACTCCACTTGAAAATTCATCTCAATCTAACATGCCATCCAATCCACCTCCACCTCCACCTCGAGAAGACGACATGGATACTTCCATCAAGATGCAAAATTTCAAGGGCATTGGAAATGAAGATGTTAACCAATTTTGGATTGTCGTAGATGTTATATGGACAACGCAACAAATCAATAATGATATTATTAATAAAGTGAAGCTAGCTACTACATTTCAAGAATGCATGTTCAATTTTTACATGAGGTATATGGAAACCAATCCTAATGCCACGATTAACGATCTTAAGACTGCATTGAAGGAGAAGTTCAAAAATCTGAAATCCTACTCTCAATGCATGAATGAATTAAAAGAGATCCACCAAGAAGTGAATGAATCTGTATGGGAGGAAAATCAATGATCTAAGAGCACTATCAAAGATGAAGGATTTACTATCGATGACATGCAACACAAAGAATGGTTCATCACTATGATACTGCCACATCTGTGGTAGTATTTAAATCAACAGAAGATTGTGATACAGGCTGAAGTTGTGGAGATTTCCATGAAGCTATAAGCCTCACCTGTACCTTCCACATAGGTTGGGGCTCAGAAATCCAAACTCAGTTAGCTTCATTTCACTTATAGGTACAAATGTTGGAAAAAGAGAAAGAAAAGCATGTGTGCGCAGGATTATGGTGCACATGTTGTAAAGATGAGGGACATCACCGGGATTAGTGTCCAATATATACAAACTATCTAGTGGTTGGAGGACCAAGTTCAATTAAAAATGGGGCAGGGTCTAGTGAGGTTCCCAAACTATGGTGCACGATTTTCCAAAAAAATAACTGTATATGATATAATTTTTCCCTAGGCTTGGTAAATATATTCTGGAGCTACAACAAACTTTCTGCACATTTTTTCGACCTGTGGGACATGATGAAAAGAATTGTCATAGATTCAATCTGATGATTTAGTAGGCTGCATCGTATAGATTGCAGGCTGAGGGTATAGTACCAGATTCGCCTGCATCACCGTTTCGGCATGGTGGATTTCTAGGAAGAGGACAAGGAAAGGGTAAAGGAGCTGGTCATGGAAGGGAGCAACTCATTTGTTATAAATTTGGAGAGACTAACCATTATGCATGCGACTTCCCGAACCCAAGAAAACAATCGTGCAAATATTGTAGGCAGTTTGATCATGTTATTGAATATTTCCCTGTAATATTTTCAAAAATGCATGAAACCACAGACACCTACGCAGAATGTTCAAATGAGGAGAGAGGAACATTTCACTGAAGAGCCTAGCATAGATATTGTAACCAGAAGTGGTGTAGAAATTGGAGAAGATAAATAAGAAGATAAGAGACTTGTCACTGATGTTTGGGTCCAGAGAGATCTTGAGAAAAATGAAGGATTTAATCTACAAAGGGAAAAGGAAACATTTGTCGCAACAAGGAAGGACTTCAGGAATCCCGGCACATCCAATGTAGCAAGCAAGCCTACCATGGGTATCGATGAAGGGGTTGAGTCTGAAAAGATGAAACTATTTCTGTAGGCATGTATCAAGCTTCTACGTAATAAGTAGGTCATTAAGAACCTTCAAGATTTAGTCAACAATTGCACTGAAAAATAACAACCCCAGATGGATCAAAAGGCTCTTAATAATATCTATAAGAACAAGAGAAGAACTAGCCGAGAGATGCGTCTGACTTCTCAGATAGGAGAATTTGAAATGGACCAAGTAATTTTGGCTCTAGGCTCTGATGCAAATGTGATTCCAAAACATATGTGGCATAAAATGAGAGAAACTAAGCTGGAATTATATGTAATACAATTGCACATGGAAAATATGAAGAATATTATCCCAATGGGTAGGATTTCTAGGGTCATAGTTGATATTGAAGGAGTTAAGATGTTGCCTGACTTTTAAGTTATTCAGATTGTTGATGATACAGATCCATACCCTGTACTGTTGGGTCTGTATTGGGCTATTGATATGGATGCTATCATCGATATCAACCACAAAATTATGGAATTTTAAAACAATGGAACTAGGGTTCTGGTCCCACTAGATCCAGCAGAAGGAGAAATATATGTCTAACCAGTGCGTGTAGAAGAATAATTTTATCATATATACAAAATAACTGCACGAGATGAATATTGGATCAATCCCACAATAGATGGATGACTTAGTTGGGATCGAGATAGTTCATGCCAATCAGACTCAGATGAATAATTGGAGAATTGACAGAACCTTTTGGATGAATTCTCTACACTTCGCTGCAACTTGGTCACTAGATCTCTATGGTGCATATCCTTTGAGCTACGGGAACTCCCTTATTATGATGGTATAGGTAGTGTCACTTGTTTCTTATATGAGTTCGAAAAGGATGTTCCAGAGACACAATGGTTCCATGCACTTGAATTAGCTCTGCGCTCAACTCCATCACGCTAGTGTGAGACACACAAGGACAAGTTGGCGAATTGGGAAGAATGTACCCATATGATGTAAATGCACTTTGGAAGAAAAAAAACCTGATTGGAAGCAACCTATGCAGGCACAAAATATCCACACATACATTGAGATAGGTGGACTACAGCTTGGGGAGAAGAGACGCAACCAGGATGGGTGCATACATTCATCCATACTGTTGGCACAGGGTCCCCTAGCTGCGTTTTGATATGTTCCAATGTTGCGTTTTTGATATATTTGGTAGTAATTAGTATAGCGCAGGGGATTTGGGGTGGGTCAAAGCCCCCAATTTATTGTAATGGGTCAAACGGTAGACCTAGAGTCCGCAGACCACGGTTTGCGGACCACAGGATAGCGTAGGCTATGATGATATAAATAGATATATAATTTGAGTCTGAAAGGAAGTAAGATTGATGCTACATGCGAACTGTTGAGATATATTTTGGGTAGTTTTGGGTAAGGAATCCTGCTGGATGTGTGCATGGAGATCCTCAGCCCTGCTGTGTGCGGACCCCGCTGGCTATGTGCACGGGCTATGACTTGGGTTTTTAACTAGGTATTGGACGTTAATAAACACAGAATCTGTTGAAGTATCTCTATGTTATCTGAACTGGTTATATTTAATACTGAAGGACCTCTGTTGTACTTGAATTAACTGCGATTATGTCTATGATATATGAATTAGATACGATTGTGTATGTGATATGTGAATTAGTTGCGATTGTGTTACTCTATGATGATAATTGTTGATGTGCACGTGGATGCGAAGGTATTGATAAAATATGCTTATTACTAGCAGCTTTGTTTATATTTACATGCTAAGGACTTGATAATAAGCTTGTTCCTATGTGAACCTAATAGAACTCAACAATATCTGCCTTAATTACCCACTCTCTCCCAGGGAGCAGAAACCTGGTTCTAGCACACACCCATACTTCTTCAGGTGATACCTTGGCGTGAGAAAGTAGGTCATTGCCGAAAGGGCCAGTAGTATAGAAGTTTGTTGGAAAACCTTCAATCCAAACATGGGTTAGGACCCCTCAAGCCAACAAATTGTTCCATTGCCAGGACCGGGAGCATTTTGAGAGAGAGATCGGGTAATGCCACAAGGCCATTAGAAACCCGAGAAATTAGAGCTCAAAGATTGGTTAGAAAAACAGACTCAGGAATTTTTTGTAAAAGAGAATCGTAGCACAAAGCTAAGAGCGGATAAGTGGAAGAAAAAATATATTTTCATAGAAGTATATGAAATTTTATTTGTAACTTTTGTGCATGAGCTCCAGGAGTGGACTCCGGAATTGATTCAACAGTTGGAGAAGGCTGACAACACAATCACCCGAACTATAGATCATTGGGTGGATAGTGTGCTAGGAGAATTTATAATAGAATTCGCAGTAGATCAGTTTGTATCCTACTCTGAGGCGGAGTAGAGGTTATTCAAAGGATTCTGAGGTAAGTTCTTGCAAACATTTCCACTACTAATTAAAATTTTACTGTGCGAAAAAGGAATTTTTTGAACCCACAAAAAATGAATGACCTCTGGTCAGAGTGAGAGTACAACATGAAGTGGTAAGTACTACTGATTCAACCGAGAAGGGGATAGATATGTTTAAAACCCATTAAGAGAATCGGCTGCGCATGTAGGAACTAGCCCTTCGGCTACACCATTGTCGAGTTAGCATAAGGGAAATAACTCCCCTACACCTCTGCCACTACTGGAAGAAGATATGGCCACACACATGAAGCTACCCACCTTCAAGGGTGTAGGATACAAAGACATGGACCGATTTTGGTTCGTAGCGGAATCAGTATGGACTGCACAGAATGCTGCTAGAAATGTTGTAAAAAGGGCGCAGCTATCCCTCGCCTTCGAAGGAAGGACCCTGGATTGGTTCATGGGGTACATAGGCCAACATGTGGATCGATCAATCCAAGAGGTTAAGAATGCTTTAAAATATAGTTTTGGAAGCCTAAGTCCTATGCTCAACTGGTGGTTGACTTAAAATATTTTAAACAAGGACCCACTGAGTCAGTATGGGAGGCTAATAAATGGCTAAAGAAGGTTATCAGAGATGGGGAATTTAAGTTTGAGGATAGAAAACACAAGGAATGGCTCATTTCCATGTTATTACCTCACTTGCACTAGCCTATGGGACAACAAGCGATTGACACACAAGAGAAAGCCTTGGAGATTGCCATGAATCTAGAAGCTGCGCCAAGAGACAATGCCCAGTTTGGGGTACAACAGATCCAGGGACGACTAGAGGCAATGCACCTCAAAATCTAAAATTTGCGAAAGGAGAAAGGAAAAGAATCTAGTCCAAACGTATGGTACATAAGGTCCAGGGTGTCAGGACATACCAAGGATCAGTGCTCTCTGCTGGTAGACTACATGCAGGCTTGGGGGGCCAACCCATTACGGCCTAAGGAGGCTGTGGTACTAAGCACCTCCACATTATGGTGTGCTGACTGCCGCGTAGCTGCACTACATGATACCAACCATTGCACCCGTCTTGGTGCCTATGCTCCAGAGTTAAGGCAATAATGGTGCTGATTATGCTCATCTATGGGACATGATGAACACAACTGGCAGACATATGAATTAATGATAGACCGAGAGAACTTGTACATAGTACAGGCTAACCCTTCATCACCCCTATATCCTTCAGGGTGAGGAGGCTCCCCTGCCAGAGGCCAGGGAGGGGAGAGGTGAAAGCGCAGGTCGGGGAAGAGAGAAATTGATCTGTTATAATTTTGGAGAAATAGGGCACTTCGCAAGGGATTGTCCGAACCCTACATGACAATCTTGTAGATATTATAGACAATTGGATCATGTGATCGAAGATTTTCCGGTACTGATAGAAAAGATGCAGGAAAAACAGCAGACTCCAACGCAGAATGTACAAAGGGTTAAGACAAAACCACGTGATGAGGGACCTAGTATTAATGCCATTATGCGTAGCGGCATGGCTATTGAAGGAGCTGAGGAAAGAGCTGCGGCTGAACCCCTTATCCGAAAAGCTGCTATCAAAAAGGAAATCTTAGACCTACGGAAGGAGGAAGAAACCTTCATAGAAGCTCGCAAAGACTTTACCAAGGATGAGGCACCTACTTCCAAGGCTCCAACAAACCTAAAAGCGGACAACGAAATTAAACCATTCCTACAGGCATGTATGAAGTTGCTGCGCAACTAGAAGGCAGTAGAAAATATTCAAGCACTGATAGACAGCTGCGCAGAAAAAACTGACCCTCCAACAGAAGTTAAATACGTTCACAAACTTTACAAGCATAAGAAACACACTGGTCAGGAAATGCGGCTAACTGCGCAGATTGGCAATTATGACATGGATCAGGTCATCCTAGATCTGGGATTTGAAGTGAATGTTCTGCCCAAACAGATGTGGTAGAGGAGCCAGAACCTAAGCTAGAATGGTCTACTATACAACTACGCATGGCTAACCAATATAAGATCATACCGTTGGGGAGACTATCAAAGATTATGGTAGATATTGCAAGGGTTAAGTTATATGCAGATTTTGAGGTAATTCAAATTGTAGAGGATACAGACCCTTATCTTGCACTCTTAGGACTGGATTGGGCTATAGACATGGGAGGCATTATCAACATGAAGAAAATGAGCATGGTTTTTGAGAATGAGGGTACGAGAGTAATAGTCCCTCTAGACCCAGTAGAAGTAGAACGGTATACAAAACCCGTGCGCAAAGAAGATGACGTGGATCATATCTATAAACTAACTACCCCAGGCGAGGATTGGATTAATCCTATGGCTGATGGCATGCTTTTCTGGGAGAAAGATAGTGAATTCCTCTTTGACTCCGACGGGGAGATTGAAAATTGGCAGAATTAGTTACATGACGTATATGCGCTACGGTGTCTTAGGATCACAAAGGGCTTCCGGTGTATCTCCTCAGAGGTAAGAGAGCTACCTTACTTTGATGGTTCTTGTAGTATTAAGGATTTTCTTAGAACATTCGAAGAAGAAGTCCCAAGGGAGTGAAGAATTTGTGCGCTTAAACTAGCCATGCGTGTGACCCCTACACTGTGGTGGGAAAATTATAAGGGGAATTTTCAGGTTTGGGAGGAATGTCGCAATATGATGATCCTACAATTTGAACCCCTAGTTCACCTACACGTGGAGACTTTCCTTGGCCAAGGGGACCCGTGAAAGAACTTATCTGCGTGGATGGAGGTGTGGTGCAGAAGGACCAGGGACAAATGGGTCCACCTATTCATCCATGTCTTGGGGCCAATCCCCACTGCATGGTATTTGGATGCAGAGCTACATCAGCACACTCGCCACTGGGAGACCATGAAGGAAAATTTTGTGGGGACGTTTGGGTTGATAGGTGGAACTGAGGAATTAGACGAAGCCCTGCAGGACATAGATGCCCTAGTATTTAATGAATCACGCCCTCGTGTGGAGTATTGGGCCCCAGCTTGGGACACGTAGATGCAGGATATTTCTAACTGTCGTAATCTATCAATAGAGGAATGTGACGAAGACCTGCGAAATATCACTATCCCATAATCAGAGGGTGAATAAGCAATTGCTGGACCCCCACTACAAACCGTCAATGTGACCAAGCCTCTTAAGCTAATGGAATTCAACATTGGAACAAAATAACAACCTAACCTAGCTAGAATTCAAGACTATTGGGATGATGATACCGTTGGGGAAGTTGCGGAACTTCTCATGGAGTACCAGGCCCTATTTCCTACGAAATTCTCAGAACTCAAGGGTATTACAGGGGACTCGGGGGTCATGCAAATCATGTTAAAACCAGATGCATGCCCTATCAAGCAATTGCCTTACTGATTGAACCCCAAGTATAAGCAGAAATTCAGGGAAGAAATTGACAAAATGCTAGCCACGGGTATCATCGAACCAGTAAAACAGTCAGATTGGATAAGCCCTATGATTTTCCAAGAAAAAATACTAAAGGAGAAATAAGAATCTGCATCGACCTACATAAGATGAATCATGCCTGCATACATGATCCCTTCCCTACGCCATTCTTTGATGAAATCCTTGATAGTGTGGGAGGGAAGGAAGTATAATCATTCACTGATGGGTTTTCGAGCTACCATAAGATTAGGATCGCACCTGAAGATCGTAGCAAAACTACATTTTCCATTGAATGGGGATCCTTCTAGTACACCATCATGTCGTTTGGGCTCAAAAATGCCTACCATATTTTCGCGGGTATTAGTCACAGTATTTAAGGAGTTCATTCACAAGTTCTGGGAGGTATACTTTGATGATTGGACAATATTTGGATTGGTAAAGAAGCACGCCTTGAACCTGTGCATGATGTTGGATGCCTATAGAAAGCACCAGATTTCCCTAAATATTAAGAAGTGCATATTCTATGTACCTTTTAGGATCTTTTTAGGCCACATAGTCTATCGGCAAGGAATGATGGTTGACCCCGCCAAAGTTGTAGTTATCATCAACTTAGAAGTCCCTATAAATGAGAAACAATTGCGCTCCATCCTCGGGCACACTAGCTACTATATGAATTTTACTCAAGGGTACACACTAATCACGTCACCCATGGAAAAGTTGCTAAAGAAGGACGTTTCGTTTTTTTTGGGACGCGGAGTGTCAGAAGAGTTTTGATCTACTCAAGGAAAAGATGGTCTCTACACCTATCCTCATATTTCCTGACTAGGTGAAGGTTTTCCATGTCCATGTGGATGCTTCAAGGATCACCCTAGGAGCTGTCCTTACGTAGCCCGGGGAGGGGGACATTAACCACCCAGTTGCGTTTGCTAGTAGAAAAATCTCTAGCGCAGAGCGTAACTACTCCAATATTGAACGTGAGGAGATGGAAATGGTGTATGCCCTGCAAAAATACCATCATTATCTTCTGGGAGGGCACTTCAAGATGTTCATGGATGACTCATCTTTGAAGTACCTAATCAATAAGCCTGTGTTGGGAGGGGAGATTTGCTGATGGTTACTGCTATTTCAAGAATATTACTTTGAGATAATTGTGAAGCTTGAGCTCTATCTTGAAAGAGTACTGGAGGAAAATGTGCTAAGGGTCGTACCAAGGTGGTGGGCACGCGAGTTACAAGGATCTGGATTACTAAAATTGCTATGGATATGTTACCTTGACCAATACATTGTAACTGACCAAGTTGTGCAACAACTGCTAGCCCTGATCCATGACGGTAGCTTGTGGGTCCAAGACTTCATTCCCATCGATGTTGCCCTAATTCACCGCATTATTGGTCTCCCCATGGAGGGGCCAAATCCCATGGAGTGTTTCAGTAAGAAGTACGAGCAACAGATCACCGACAAGGTGTGAGAAGACTACCATGTTCAGCGAAACACTAGAGGGTTCATAATCAACAACATTGACGACCCTGGAATGTGCATGGGTACCTTGCTGCTGGATTGTAAAATGATGTGAAAGTGCGAGGCCATGACTGTCCCCAGCTATGTGATTAAGCTTTCTAGCCGCCGCGAAAAGGGGGTCTGCTTTAACTGGTCGCAGTTCCTCTGCAATGAATTTCTTGAAAACGTGCGCGAGACCCAGGACCACGGGAGGGCATTCTGTTACTCTTGGTTGCTGCTCCTAATTGCATTGGTCACATGGGAAACCCCTGAAGGATCATTCCTCCCTAAGCTTGAACCAGACATGTGTGAAGGGGCGCACTACACAAAATTATGGGATTCAAAGGATGAGTAGCGTATTAAGGAAAATAAAGTATTTTGGGTACTATTTTAGAGCGCGCTCATAGAAACAATTCACTCCCGGCCACACTTGTCGCCGACGGTCTATGAAAAAATAAGAGCATCACAACATTCTAGGTGACAATGCACAATGTGTAGATTCGGGGCTGTAAGCATCCAGCTTGGATGTCACTGCCTTACATGGTCACCAATGAGGAAATCAATCAGCTCATCACCACTTGGCCACCACACTAGAAATTCAGATTCAAATCTGCCACAACTAACACTGCTAGTACAAGCGTAGTCCCGAAGACCCCCACCCCACTTGATACCGCCAAGAATTTAGAAGTCCATGAACCAAAAGGCTCCTCCAGGACGAAGGTTCCCCTAGATGTAGCGCGGGGCATGGAGTATGAATCGTAGCAGGATATGGAAACTGAGGGTCTGGATGCGCAGGGCACTGGTTCCCTGCATGGCACGAAACGGACAGCCGAACCTCTCAAGGGCCAGCGACTGAAACTACGAGCTACAAGGCCCAGTTGGGAGATTGAGGTTACCTTATCTGATGAATATTTGGAGAAAATCGCAGATGCAGTCACCCTTGCTTCAGAAGATAGATGGCTTGCCTTGGAAGAGCAGCCGAAGGCCACAGTCGCTACATTACAGTCTAAGTTCCAAGCTCTTCAACTCAAGGTCGATACCCTGCAGACGAGCATGGTTCAAGCGAGGCTACCTCAAGCGACGACCACTGTGTTGATCTCCACAAAAGAGAGTCGCCTCTACCCCCTGTGAGGCTCAAAAATCACTCTAATTCTGCCTGCCTTGTGTGTGCAAGTCCAGGCCTATGAAAAAGTACATATGGACTTGGCCTGTCTTCTGAAAAAGCCGCTACAGGCTCTCCACACATCTCTCTTCGAGAAAATCCAGCACAGAGACTGTTGTGTGTAGTAGCAACTCAGTACAGCCGAGCAGATAATCGTAGAAAAAAATATCGAGGCATCCCATGCACAAGCCACGTGCATCCTTGTCGCTGCACAACAGAGTGAGTTGGAATGTCTGATCAACAGGCTCTACACAGATGTGACTGAAGACATTCCAGCTTCTACCACCCCTCAGGCTAATATTGAGGGGCTCGTCGTAGCCCTGAAAGCTTCTCGAAATGAGATCCAGAACATTAAGACCAAGATGGAGTAGCAGATTGCTGCGTTGCAAGCTAAGTTGCAGATGGAAACTCCCCCTGAGATATGCCCCCAGAGAGCTACGTTGGTCACAGAAGCTACGAACACCATTACAACTCATATTTCTCAGGGCCTCAAATTTCTTACGACAACTATGCAACTGTGGTATAAGGTGCAACACAACCCTCTCCTGCACGAATTTACCCAAGAACTACACAAGAAGGAAGAAGAATTCGAGAAAATGGAGGCTACAATGCTCACCCTAATCCCCGCTCAATGCCTGGTACGTCTGCGATCCAACCATGCGCTTAGAGATGAATTGGAAGGGCTTCACCACAGGAAGAAGGTTCTGAGTGACCACCTCAATCCATGGGCCGATGAAGCCCTCAAGATATCTCAGGACTTGGATGTTGCGGTCAAACGGCTGAATCAGACCCTGGGAAGTTTCACTGCTGCCACTGAAGGCCCAACTTCACAGAAGTTGGTGGACATTACGCAGAATGCTGCCGTGCAGATCAAAGGATTTTTTCCGCCTCTGTTTGGTGCAATCAAGCAGCTCCAGGAAAATATGAAAACCCCATGGCTGCTGTGACTCAGGACGAGTCACAAGATTGTGTTGGGGGCTTGTTGGAACAAGGTCCCCTAGCTGTGTTTTGATATGTTCCAACACTGCGTTTTTTTATATATTTTTGTAGTAATTAGTCTAGTGCAGGGGCTTTGGGGTGGGTCAAAGCCCCCAATGTATTGTAATGGGTGAAAGGGTAGACCTAGAGTCTGCAAACCATGGTTTACGGACCACAGGATAACGCAAGCTATGATGATATAAATAGATAGATAGTTTGAGTGTAGAAGGAAGTAAGATTGATGCTACGTACGAACTATTGAAATCTGTTTTGGGTAGTTTTGGGTAAGGAATCTTGCTGGCTGTGTGCGTAGAGATCCTCAGTCCTGCTTTGTGCGAACCCCGCTGGCTGTGTGCGTGAGCTGTGACTTGGGTTTTTAACTGGGTTTTGGATGTTAATAAACACAAAATATGTTGAAGTATCTCTATGTTATTTGAACTAGTTGTATTTACTACTGAACGACCTCTTCTGTAATTTAATTTGCTGCAATTATGTCTGTGATATATGAATTAGCTACGATTGTGTTACTCTGTGATGATAATTGTTGATGCGCATGTGGATGCGAAGGTATTGATAAGATATGCTTATTACTAGTAGCTTTGTTTATATTTACATTCTAAGGGCTCGATAATAAGTTTGCTCATATGCAAACCTGATAGAACTCAACAAGATCTGCCTTAATTACCCACTCTCTCCCAGGGTGCAGAAACCTAGTTCCAGCACCCACCCATACTGCTTCGGGTGAGACCTTGGCTTGCGAAAGTAGGTCATTTCCGAAAGGGCTAGTAGTATAGGGGTTTGTTGGCAAACCTTCAATACGAACCTAGGTCAGGACCCCTCAAGCCAACAAATATGAATCACAACTAATTCATATATCACATACACAATCATAGCTAATTCAATTATAGCAGAGGTCCTTCAGTAGTAAATACAACTAGTTTAGATAAAATAGAGATACTTCAACATATTTTGTGTTTATTAACGTCCAAAACCCAGTTAAAAACTTGTCATAGCCCGCGCACACAAGCAGCAGGGTCCGTGCACAGCAAGACTAAGGATCTCCACGCACACAGCCAACAGGAGTCCTTACCCAAAACTACCCAAAACAGATCTCAAAATTTCGTACGTAGCATCAATCTTACTTCCTTCTAGACTCAAACTATCTATCCATTTATATCATCATAGCCTGCGTTATCCTGTGGTTCGCAAGTCATAGTTTGTGGAATCTAGGTCTACCCTTTGACCCATTACAATACATTTGGGGCTTTGACCTGCCCAAAGCCGCTGTGCTAGACTAATTACTACAAAATTATATAAAAAATGCAGCATTGAAACATATCAAAACGTAGCTAGGGGACCCTGTTCCAACACATAATTTAAGTCAGATTCCTATGAACTAGTAACTAGAGGTTGAGTTGTGAAGAGGCACGATGGAATGGGCTATGCTATGAGAAATATTTTTGTTAACATTTAGTTTTGAGAATGGATTCATATGCATCAATACCACCTTACACACGATCCAAGGTGTGGTATTTCACACAACAAATACACCAGAATTACGAGCCATACCAGCATGGGATGTGCAGATGAATGATATCATTGACTGCCAAAATGTGAGTATTGAATATAATGAAGAATACCCAAGGAACATCAATATTCTAGAGTCTAAAGGAGAATGCATAGTTGCTGGGCCACTGCTTGCAATACCAAATGTGACTAAACCCATGAAGATTAGGCAATTCAACATGTTA
Organism: Pinus albicaulis; assembly: GCA_034641835.2. NCBI lineage: Eukaryota > Viridiplantae > Streptophyta > Pinopsida > Pinales > Pinaceae > Pinus > Pinus albicaulis. The sequence continues at coordinate 39,529,288 of CM076572.1, forward strand.
GCACCCAATCTGAACCTTAGGCTGAAAAAGGCAAATCAGGGTAACAACTAAACCACGCTCAGCCTTGTAGCTAGCCCTACAAGGACAGGAGAGGGCTCTCTCCGTATAATAGATATTCAATAAACAATAATGAGACGGATTTTAGGCTAGGCATATAAATGGGAAAAGAGTTTGATAAATGACAGAATTTCAGGGATGTATGGGACAAAAGGATAGCCCGAGCTGAGGAATTAAATCAAGGACACATGATATTTCATGGGGCAAGGCAGGAAGGAGGTTTAACAATCAAATTGAAATAAGGTGAAATGAAAAGACTGTTGAGGAGCTAAAAAGGGCATAATACATGGATCCTTTTCAAACAGAAGAAAACACACAGAGTATGAACAGTTTCCCAAGGCAGAGCATATAAAATGGATTCTACCTTTCTACTTGAAAACATTCAACTGGTAATGTTTATGAATGAATTGTGAAGCATAACAAAATACATATGAAACATAAAGGAGAGACATATGCTAAAACTCATACCACATGAATCCCATAAATCATACCTGAATCACTTTATTAAATCCCTGCCAAACTGTACAAAAGGAGCGCAAAGCTCACTGCCACACTATTCCCCTACTTTTGAGTTTTCAGATCTCGGACTTTCCAGCCTTTTACAAATGATTAGAATTTACAATAAATAGACAGATTTGTGGGAATATAGAACGATAGAAAGAGGAGAAATCATAACTGAAGATGGAAAACCAAGAGCCAATAATCTTTTCGTAAAGGAAAAGTTGCGTTACATAATTTCATTTGAAATTCTCTAATACCCAATGAGGAGGCGAAACCTGTAGCATGGATCATCTCTGCAATGTAACTGAAAATGTGACTATTACAATCTGGGTTCTCGGCCTCTGACTGTTCGCTTTCCATTATTTCTTTAAATAAAACTGCCTTTTCTTATATTTGCTTTGGAAAAATGAATTTATGCGTTCGTGAAGGGAGGAATGTATTTAAATGGGAAAGGGAAGGGAAATTGAGGCGGGAAACTTATGAAAATCGCAATCGGGATCAGGAGCGGGCCAGAGATATGATATAACATAGTAATCGCAATCGCAATATCGGAGTGGAGCAGGAGGGGAGTGATATTACATATATGCGATGCGATGGGAGGACGGCCTTTGTAATAAACAAATTTAACCAAAGTATTGAATTAACAAAGGGCTAGGCCTTTTCTTTATGAACGAGCGGAAGTACTGATGGTGGGACCCAAGGACCAATCGCAATCACAAATCGAGAGGTGGGACGGAGCGGGATGATGTATACAATATTTCCGATGTGATGAGGGGAAAACCCTTTATATTATATTTTAAACCAAAATTTCATGTTAACGAAGGAGATAAGCTCTTTATATGAATGGGCGGAGGTATTGATGGTGGGACCCAAGGGCCAATCGCAATCAGAGATCGGGAGGGAGCGAAATGTGACATATATGGGAATGCCGATTGCGATGGTGCGATTGAATGTGGGCCATCCGATCGGCGGGGAAGATCGACGGTGCTGGACCAATCGGGGGTTCGTTAATCGGAGGTCGCAATCGGAGGGGAATGCGATCGGGTGATCGGGGTTTGTTAATCGGAGGTCGCGATCAGAGGGGAATGCGATTGGGTGATCGCAATCGGAGTTTCATGCGATGTGCCGATCGGAGCGTTCAATAAACATGTTGCGATTGAAAAAAATTTTGCGATTGCGATTTATAACAAGAACCTTAAACTTTATATCATAAATTTTTTATTATATGTGTGGTGGGGAAGTGGTTTATGCGGCGGGGTTATATATAATGGAAACTTTGATTGTATAATAAGGTTTCCAGGGTAATGGTGTGGAAGTGGTTTGGGATCGGGTTTAACATCGTAATGCGATTTAAAATCGGGAAAGGGGAAAAAGGGAATTTTCAAAGGAAATATAAAACTTTAATAATACAAAGTTTTAAAGGGAAAAATGGGAAATAGGGGATATATGAGGATATAGGGACTTTTACTTCACTTAAGCATAAATTTCAATCCAGAAGTCGGTTTTGAGAGTGTAGTATACCGTTGGAAAGCTCTTTCTAGGCTCTTTATGATGGATCTACTTTGAAGATGATTTGGTGCTGAAAATGCTATGGAAAAATTTTCTTTGAAGGCAGGGACCTCACTTTGTGGAGATAACAGCTTCTGAATTGTGACTGAAAGGCAAAACATTATGTTTTCACCTCAAAACATGGTTTTGAGGTGAAAATTACCTCAAACTGAATGAATGATATCTCTGATCCTCCTGGTGCTATAAATTTGCATTTATTGACTTCCTCATGACCCTGCTGATCTTTATTGACACTTGACTCATTTATTTTGACAATGATGAGACCTTAGATACTAAAGAGACCCATCCTATGACCTACTGATATGATTTTGAGAATGAAAGTGACTAATGAATGAAAACCATAGGGAGGAAAATCAGCAAGTACCTCATGAGGGAAAACTGATGAAACATTACTGCCATAAATGAATCCATGACCTAGCGGAATGGTGAAATTTATTGGTATGAGACACCTAATATGCAAATGCAAAAAGAGAAATTTTGATCACTGATGGCAGTATGACTGGACTGACACTAACATTGGCTCCAATGGGGATGGTAGCTCCTTGGAGGTGCCAAGAACACCGTAGACCAAGTAGCCTTATCCATTGGTCATGGAGTAAAGAATACTGACAGACTGACACAATGTAGACTGACACTGACTCAAGACTAAGACTGAAAAACTGAAATAAAACTAGACCATACACCAATCACCCAAGTCTTATACCTTCACCTCGGGCCCCAAACTTTAATGACTGTGTATTCTGCACTCTGATAAACATAACATGGTATATACAATGGTGATGACATAGATTCTAATCCTTTGCTTTCAACAATGGTAGTGCTTCAAAAGCCTACCATTCACTTCTCCTCCAGGACAATCTTGGCCATCCATTTCTGAAAGCAAGAAGGCATTCTGTCCTCTGTATGCTGAGATCCTGTATGGTCCTTTCCACAGGTTTTCAAACTTACCATGCTTTCCTTTGTCTTCATTTCTAGCATCCCATTTCAACACTATATCATCCAGCTGGAACCTTTCTGCTTTTGTCTTCCTGTCATAGATCTTTTTTATTTTCTCCTGCAACTGAATAGCGTTCTGTGACACTTCCTCTCTTGTTTGCTGAAGGTGGATCATCTGATTGATCCTTCGCTGATTGTCTTTGTCCTCGCTGTCAACTTCTTGCAATAATCTCATAACTGGGACTGTAAGGGATGTAGGAAAGATAGCATCAGTACCATAAACCAACTCAAATGGTAACATACCTATTGATATTTTGCTGCTAACTCTGTCTGCCCACAGTGCGTTGATGAGCTTCCGGTGCCAATTTATTTTGTTTGTTTCCAACATTTTCTTGATTATATTCACCAGTGATTTGTTGGATGACTCGGCTAGGCCATTGCCTTGTGGATAATATGCTGTCGAATGGCCCAGTGCGATGCTATATTTGTCACAGAAATCGATCATTTTCTTTGATCTGAACGCTGCTGCATTGTTTGTTACGATTTTGCATGGGCAGCCAAAGCGAGATAAAATATTCGATTCCAGGAATTGAATAATTACCGTGTCTGTTGCTTGTCTAGTTGGGATGGCCTTGATCCATTTGGTAAAGTAATCTGTCCCTGTCAATATCCATTGATGCTGTGCTGAGGATGCCGGATGAATTTCTCCAATGAAATCAAGCCCCCACTGCTGAAAGGGTGCGTTTACTGAAACTGGTTTTAAAGGGAGTGGGAGCAATTTTTTCTTCCCTTGAAAGATTTGGCATTCATGAAATTTCATCACGGTCTTATATAAATCAGAAAATAATGTGGGCCAATAATATCCGGCTCTAAATATCTTGTTAGCTGTAGTCTTCCAAAAAAAGTGACCGCCGCAGTCGCCTTTATGAAACTCGTGCATTACCTTTTGCGCTTCTTCTTCAACCAAACAATTGAGCAGAACTCCACCTAGATCTTTTCAATACAGAGCGCTGTCTAAAATGCAGTACTTTGCATATTTTAGCTTCAGAGATCTTCCTTTACCCTTAGACATACCCGTAGGAGGTGACAAATGCTGAAGGACATAGACGATATCTGAGTACCACGGGGACTGTAGAAAAATGTCTGCAATTGGAACCAACAAACCTTCATCTTCCTCTTCTGCCACTGCTGTTATGAGGTTTATATCTAAAGCATGCAGATTTGATTGGGCCATCAATTTCACCAAGCCTTGGCCTTTGATCAACTTCGTGGGCTTGATCTCCAGATCGTATTCTAACATAGCCGCTATCCATTTACCTCTTCGGCCTTCTGGATCAGTTTGCATCAACACATCCTTCACTGCTGCATTTGGGACGTATGCTATAGTATGTGAATGCAGAATATAGACCCTGAAATCCTTCAATGCCTTGATAAGAGCTAATCCCTGTTTTTCGATAACGTTATATCTTAAAGCAGCATCTCTGATAGTCCTACTGAAAAAGGCAATTGGTTTTTCTACCTCATCTCTCTTTTGCATTAAAACAATGGCCAAACTATGCTCAGAAGCAAATGAAAATATGATGAAGTCTTGAGTATAGTCGGGACTGATCAAAACTGGGGCATTGGACAGCACAAACTTTACCAGATTGAATGATTTGATGGCCTCCTCGCTCCATTTAACAGTGTTGTCTTTCTTCAGCATATTAGTCATTTCCCTCAAATGTTCGGCCAGATTGGGTATAAATCGACGTAAGAAGTTCATCTTACCATTGAATGCTTGGATCTCCTTTTTGTTTCGTGGCAGGTCTATGAGCTGAATTGCCTCCACTCTAGCTGGATCGATGCGAATATCATCTTTGGAGATGATATGCCCCAGTAGCTTGCCTTCATCCATGGCAAAGAGGCACTTCTTGGGATTGAGAGAAATTCCAAATTTTCTGCATCGCTGAAAAACAACCCTCAAATGGTGCAAATGCTCATCATCTGATCCTGAAAACACTGTCAAGTCATCTAAATAAACAACCAGAAAAACATCTTTTTCATTTGCAAAAGCGATGTCCATTGCACGTTGGAAAGTAGCTCCTGCATTCTTCAGTCCAAAAGGCATTTTGGCATACTGGAAGGTTCCCCAGGGTGTTGTGAAGGCAGTTTTATCTTGGTCTTTCTCATGCACCAAGATTTGGTTGTAGCCTGAGTAGCCATCAAGTAGTGACATCCTGGATGCTCCAACTACTCTCTGCAAAATGTGGTCCATTTTCGGGAGTGGATAATTGTCCTTCAAGGAGGCCTTGTTCAAGCTCCAAAAATCTATACACAACCTTATCTCTCCAGTATTTTTACGCACCGGGACCAAATTCGAAATCCAGTCAGAAAATATAATAGGGACTATGATACCAACTTTGTACAATCTGTTTACCTCTTTTTCGATGGATGGCAGCAGTTTCGGATTGATCCTTATCAGCTTCTGTCTGAATGGATTTTGATCCGAATTGATAGGAATAGTATGTTGGATTATGTTCTTATCATACACCTTCAAATCTGAATAATCCCATGCGAATACATCAAAAAATTCGGAAAGCAGCTTCACATACTTCTCTTTCACTTCAGGGGACAATGTCTTTGACAATTTGACAAACTTGGGCTGATCAGTTGTTCCAATATTCACATCTTCCACTCCTTTCTCTGTGGGCACCAAGCTTGGCTTCTTTGCAACATCATCCTGATCATACAGCTCCTCTAGAGGTATGAGGCCTCTAGGAATTACATTATATTTCAGCTGCAATATGTCCATCTGGTTTGCTTCCAATTCTTGATCATTAACTACATGCTCACCTTCTATGGGAGTGTCTTTGAATTTTCCATCGCCCTGCAAAAATGCATTTATCTCATTATCATCAAAAAATACTTGCCAATACCTTAAATTGTCTGGAACAACAGGCCTATGTTTTACATGGATCTCAAATTTGTTGCTGGAGTTCATCGGAATCTTTAGGTTACTCGCAGTAGTGGCAAGAGAATCAGCAATAAGATTCTGCATCCTGGGCACTGCCGTCAAAGTGTACTCTGGGAATGTCTTCAAAATGTCCAAAACTGCATTTCTATATGCCCTTAGTCTTGGGTGTTTAGCTTGGTATTCTCCTTTCACCTGCTTGATTATTAACTCAGAGTCACCGTACACAGAAATCCTTTTTTCCTTCAACTTATTTAAGATTTTGAGGCCTGCAATCATAGCTTCATACTCTGCTTCATTGTTAGAGCATTCAAAGGCCAACTTATAAGCACATACTTTGACATTACTAGGGACCTTTTCAGGTTGAAACATAGGGCTCCTTACCCATATTTCAATGCCAACTCCATCCTTACCAACAGCTCCATCAAAATCCATACTCCACAGGCCTTCTTCTTCTTCTTGTAGATGCTGAAATTTAGTTTCTTCCTTTCTTTCACCTTGGTTGATTTCTGGCTTTTCGTTATCCCTTTGCTGCTGGAAGTCAGAAGGCTCAGAAGTATTTGCTGCTTTGTATTTTTCTTGTTTGAGGACTTCTCTGAAATTTTCTGAAATCTCAGGTATCTCCTCCACTTGTACTAACTGAACATCCTCATCATTCATACCACCATCTGAATATAAGACAAAAGATTCTAAAATTGTATGGACCGCATTTATGGGATGATTTACTGGCTTGTCTTTGCTAGTGATCATGTATTTCATTTTCTTTTCGCTATATAACTTTCTCAACTGGCCAAATACAGGGGTTGTGGCATAGGAAAAATCAAGCTGTATGGTTCCCTTAAGTTTTGCACCCCAAGACCTAGATAGAAGCATTCCAAAACGTGGTGGGACATCAGCAACAACTACATCCATCAAGACATTTTTAGCTGGGATTTGATCTAGAGACACCACCAAATCTTTGATGAGACCAATACAGTGGACCCTACTTGAGTCAAAGCAATACAAATCGTGGTATTTTCTAGTAACATCAAGACCTAACTTCTCCATGACAGCTTTGGGCATCAAGTTATGTGAGGCCCCTGAGTCCAACATGGCGTTATGCAAGATAAACTCATGCAACCTTAGACTTAGGTAAAAGGGGGGGACTTCACTTTCTTCAGACTCTTGCGTGGCTGGACCAAAAATAAGTTCAGGGTAGTCATCTTCCATGTTAACCATATCGGAAAGAGGATCGATTTGCAAAACTTTAGACACCTGACTTTTATATATACTATTCTTCACTAACTCGATCAGGGGCACAGACACTTTCAACTTTGAAATTTCACTTTCTAAATTAAAGGAGGGAGCTTTTTCTACCTCTTTAATAGGAGGGTATTTCTTCTCCCTTTGCTCCTTTGCTATGCTCTGCTGGCTTTTTCCATTTGCTGTATTAGTAACTACGGGCGCTTTGCTGGATGGAGGATTGACCGGCTCTTTCGCTTTCTTCTGTGCCTCGTCCTTTAGCTGGAGTTCCTTTCTCTTTTGAATGGGGCTGATTGTAATGTTTCTGTTCCTTAGAGAATACTGCCTTTGCTGGGCTGACAGCGCGTTCATATACCCTATCTGGTAGTCATTAGATTCTTCTTGTAACACCACGTCATTGGCCAAAATAAAATTTTTGTCCCCTTGAATGTCTGGAGTTGCCACCATGTATTCTTCCTCTTCAGTAAGGAAAATGGGCGCGCCATCAGCTGTGAAAAAATGATTGGTTTCAAACAGAGGACCATCGTCATCTGAGTCAGTTCCTTGCACGTAGTTCTGCTGCAAAGGCGTTTTAATCTGCTGCTATGGTGCCGCTTGGTCCTGCGCCCTCTGTTCTCTTTGTCTAATTCTGAATTGTGGTTGCTGCTGTCCTCTGAAATTTGGATTTCTTATTTGAGGTTCTGGTTTGTCCGAAATTTTTAATTGATCAACCATCCTTTCCATTGTACGAATTAGTGTGTCCATTTTGCTGTCTGAAGGGGATACTTCTTCTTTCACCACGACTTTCTTTTCAGCTCTGGCTCGAGCTCTTCTAGCCAGCAGATTTGCTTCGACGCTTACGGTCATTTTCTACATTTCTTCAAGTGACGGTGGATCTCTTTCACGTATTTGATATGCCATATCAGCATCAAAACCATCCAGAAACCTCAGCATAGTTGAATCAACAGGAGGTTTGAGATTAGCTGGAATAGCATTGTATACCGTATTGAATCTAAAACAATAGTCTTGCACCGTTTCACCTGCATTTCTTTTAATATTCTCATATTCGGACAGAATTTTTTGTGGATTCCTTTTCACCTCCCATCGGTCTAAGAATTGTGTGTGTAACTCCTGCAAAGTGTGAATAGAGCCTGCTGGTAAAGCTCTGAACCACTTTCTCACTTCACCTCTGAAGCTTTGAACAAACAACCTGGTGGCTACATTCTCTTCTTCCACTTCATGCAAGTCAAAAAAGTCATTCATCTTGTCAACATTATGCTGGGCTGTAATGCCCTGAGTGGCATCAAAGATAGTAATTTTACTCTGATAGTCAGCAGGCATATCATTGAGAACCTGAGGTAAAACCAAGGGTGCATACCGGGCAGCCATATTTCTGGGAGGATTTACCACAGCGTTTGTAATGCTGAAATTTGAGGTAGGTGTTGATGGAGGAGATGAAAACTAGGAATTGATTGATGGGAATGCTGATGGATCAGGAGGATGAAATGTTGCGCCTAATGATTCTGAAGGCTCAGTAATATTAGTTGCAGTGATGCACTGAGGCGAATTCAAAATGTAGTCATCAATGGAAGAATTTGCTCTCTGAACTTCAATATCTACAAGAAACTCCGTATCTAGAACCGTGTCTTCAAGTGCAGTTTCAGACTTACTTCTAAACAAATAAAGCTCAAAATTCTCATCAAAAGAAATCTCCTCTACTAAAAAACATTCACTGGGCCAAGTATGGGACCTGAAAATAGGTGTAGGACTTGGCGATCCCTCTTGTCTTCTGACTATTCTTGGGATAAGATTCGTATTTTCGAACACAGGGGGAGGATTTGGATCAGGATTAGCCCTTTTATATCTTCTTGAAGCCAGTGTGGTCAAATTACTACTGTAAAATATTTATATCAGCCTAGAAAACTCTGAAATATCATCATCAAGACTTTGCAAGAAAAAATATTACTGGGGTGATAAATCTTCTTATGCAAAAAGTTTGTAACAGTTCCCCAGTGGAATCACCAGAGATGTTAGCACCCAATCTGAACCTTAGGCTGAAAAAGGAAAATCAGGGTAACAACTAAACCACGCTCAGCCTTGTAGCTAGCCCTACAAGGACAGGAGAGGGCTCTCTCCGTAGAATAGATATTCAATAAACAATAATGAGATGGATTTTAGGCTAGGTATATAAATGGGAAAAGAGTTTGATAAATGACTGAATTTCAAGGATGTATGGGACAAAAGGATAGCCCGAGCTGAGGAATTAAATCAAGGACACAGGATATTTCATGGGGCAAGGCAGGAAGGAGGTTTAGCAATCAAATTGAAATAAGGTGAAATGAAAAGACTATTGAGGAGATGAAAAGGGCATAATACATGGATCCTTTTCAAACAGAAGAAAACACACAGAGTATGAACGGTTTCCCAAGGCAGAGCATATAAAATGGATTCTACCTTTCTACTTGAAAACATTCAACTGGTAATGTTTATGAATGAATTGTGAAGCATAACAAAATACATATGAAACATAAAGGAGAAACATATGCTAAAACTCATACCACATGAATCCCATAAATCAGAGCTGCATCACTTTATTAAATCCCTGCTAGACTGTACAAAAGGAGCGCAAAGCTCACTGCCACACTTTTCCCCTACTTCTGAGTTTTCAGATCTCGGACTTTCCATCCTTTTACAAATTATTAGAATTTACAGTAAATAGACAAATTTGTGGGAATATAGAACGATAGAAAGAGGAGAAATCATAATTGAAGATGGAAAACCAAGAGCCAATAATATTTTCATAAAGGAAAAGTTGCGTTACATAATTTCATTTGAAATTCTCTGATACCCAATGAGGAGGCGAAACCTGTAGCGTGGATCATCTCTGTAATGTAACCAAAAATGTGACTGTTACAATCTGGGTTCTCGGCCTTTGACTGTTCGCTTTCCATTATTTCTTTAAATAAAACTGCCTTTTCTTATATTTTCTTTGGAAAAATGAATTTATGCGTTCGTGAAGGGAGGAATGTATTTAAATGGGAAAGGGAAGGGAAATGGAGGCGGGAAACTTATGAAAATCACAATCGGGATCAGGAGCAGGCCAGAGATATGATATAACATAGTAATCGCAATCACAATATCAGAGTGGAGGGGGAGGGGAGTGATATTACAGATATGCGATGCGATGGGAGGACGGCCTTTGTAATAAACAAATATAACCAACGTATTGAATTAACAAAGGGCTAGGCCTTTTCTTTATGAACGAGCAGAAGTACTGATGGTGGGACCCAAGGACCAATCGCAATCGCAAATCGGGAGGTGGGACGGAGCGGGATGGTGTATACAATATTTCCGATGCGATGAGGGGAAAACCCTTTATATTATATTTTAAACCAAAATTTTGTGTTAACGAAGGAGATAAGCTCTTTATATGAATGGGCAGAGGTATTGATGGTGGGACCCAAGGGCCAATTGCAATCGGAGATCGGGAGGGAGCGAAATGTGACATATATGGGAATGCCGATTGCGATGGTGCGATTGAATGTGGGCCGTTCGATCGGTGGGGAAGATCGACGGTGCTGGACCAATCGGGGGTTCGTTAATCGGAGGTCGCAATTGGAGGGGAATGTGATCAGGTGATCGGGGTTTGTTAATCGGAGGTCGCGATCAGAGGGGAATGCGATCGGGTGATCGGGGTTTGTTAATCGGAGGTCGCGATCAGAGGGGAATGCGATCGGGTGATCGCAATCGGAGTTTCATGCAATGTGCCGATCAGAGCGTTCAATAAACATGTTGCGATTGAACAATTTTTTGCGATTGCGATTTATAACAAGAACCTTAAACTTTATATCATAAAGTTTTTATTATATGCATGGTGGGGAAGTGGTTTATGCGGCGGGGTTATATATAATGGAAACTTTGATTGTATAATAAGATTTCAAGGGTAATGGTGTGGAAGTGGTTTGGGATCGGGTTTAACATCATAATGCGATTTATAATCGGGAAAGGGGAAAAAGGGAATTTTCAAAGGAAATATAAAACTTTAATAATACAAAGTTTTAAAGGGAAAAATGGGAAATAGGGGATATATGAGGATATAGGGACTTTTACTTCACTTAAGCATAAATTTCAATCCAGAAGTCGGTTTTGAGAGTGTAGTATACCGTTGGAAAGCTCTTTCCGGGCTCTTTCTGCTGGATTTGCTTTGAAGATGATTTGGTGCTAAACATGCTATGGAAAAATTTGCTTTGAAGGCAGGGACCTCACTTTGTGGAGATAACAGCTTCTGAATTGTGACTGAAAGGCAAAGCATTATTTTTTCACCTCAAAACACGGTTTTGAGGTGAAAATTACCTCAAACTAAATGAATGATATCTCTGATCCTCTTGGTGCTATAAATTTGCATTTATTGACTTCCTCATGACCATGCTGATCTTTATTGACACTTGACTCATTTATTTTGACAGTGATGAGACCTTAGATACTAAAGAGACCCATCCTATGACCTACTGATATGATTTTGAGAATGAAAGTGACTAATGAATGAAAACCATAGGGAGGAAAATTAGCAAGTACCTCATGAGGGAAAACTGATGAAACATTACTGCCATAAATGAATCCATGACCTAGCGGAATGGTGAAATTTATTGGTATGAGACACCTAATATGCAAATGCAAAAAGAGCAGTTTTGATCACTGATGGTAGTATGACTGAACTGACACTAACACAACATAGGAATGAAATAGCAACCTAAGATTTCTAAAGTTGGGGATTACTAGGATGAAGATATAATAGCTAAGGCTGCGGAGATGCTTGCTGAATATAAGGGCTTATTTCCCACAAATTTTTCCAAGTTGAAAGGTATTGTTTGGGATTTGGGTGTAATGAATATCACACTGAAACTGGATGCGTGACCTGTTAAGCAACATCCTTACAGGTTAAATCCCAAATACAAGAATAAGTTCAAAGAGGAGTTGGATAAAATGGTTGTTGTAGGGATCATTGAACTAGTAGAAGAATAATATTGGGTAAGCCCCATGGTGGTCCAAGAAAAGAAGACCAAAGGATAAATAATTATCTATGTGGATCTGCGAAAGTTAAATGGTGCTTGTATGCATGACACATTTCCAAGTCCATTTTCTCATGAAATATTGGACAATTTGGGAGGAAAGAAGGCCTACTCATTCACTGATGGTTTTTCTGGATACCACCAAATAAGAATCGATCATGAAGACAAAAGTATGACAACCTTTGCGATGGAATGGGGATCATTCCAATACACAGTAATGCCATTTGGTTTGAAGGATGTGCCAACAATCTTCTCGCGCATGGTGGTAGCTACGTTTGAGGACTATATACATACATTATTAGAAGTGTATTTTGATGATTGTGCTATATTTTGCATAGTAAAGAAGCATGTTTCAAACCTGCTCTTAATGTTGGATACTTGTCGAAAGCCTCAGATCTCGCTGAATTTGAAGAAGTGCATATTTTGCATCCCCTTTGGATTTTTTTGGGTCATATTTTGTGTCAGTAGGGATTGATGGTGGATGAAAATAGGATTTTTGTTATTTTTAAACTGGCAGTTCCTGAAAACGTAAAAAAACTACGCTCAATTTTGGGCATATTGGGTATTACAGGGTACTCTGTGCAACCACATTGAGTGAATGTCCCGAAGAGGCCCAACTACGCATAGCGGAAGAACTTACAGAGTAGATATAGAAGACAATTTTGTTTATATACCTCCCAAAGGTAAATATGACAGCAACGATGAATATGAAACAAGTAGCTTTGGTGAATCTGCGCACTCAGAAGAAGAGGAATTGAAAGAACGGGATATTATTGGGTCATTGGCCATAGTTCATATCCCATCCAATCCACTCCAAAATTCATCTCACTCTAACATGCCATCCAATCCACCTCCACCTCCACCTCCAGAAGATGACATGGATACTTCCATCAAGCTGCAAAATTTCAAGGGCATTGGAAATGAAGATGTTGACCAATGTTGGACCGTCGTAGATGTTGTATGGACAACACAACAAATTAATAATGATATTATTAATAAAGTGAAGCTAGCTACTGCATTTCAAGAACGTATGTTGGATTTGTACATGAGGTATATGGAAACCAATCCTAATGCCACGATTAATGATATTAAGACTACATTGAAGGAGAAGTTCAAAAAGCCAAAATCCTACTCTCAATGCGTGACTGAATTAAAAGAGATCCACCAAAAAGTGAATGAATCTGTATGGGAGGAAAATTAATGATTTAAGAGCACTATCAGAGATGGAGGATTTACTATCAATGACACACAACATAAATATTGGTTCATCACTATGCTACTGCCGCATCTGTGCTAGTATTTAAATCAACAGAAGATTGTGACAAAGGCTAAAGCTGTGGAGATTGCCATGTAGCTAGAAGCCTCACTTGTACCTACCACACAGGTTGGGGCTCAGAAATCCAAACTCATTTGGCTGCATTTAACTTAGAGATACAAATGTTGTAAAAACATAAGGAAAAGGATGTGTGCAAAGGATTATGGTGCACACGCTATAAAGATGAGGGACATCACAGGGATCAATGTCCTATATATACTAAATATCTGGTGGTTGGAGGACCAAGTTCAATTAAAAATGGGGTAGGGTGTAGTGAGGTTCCCAAACTATGCTGCGCGATTTTCCAAAAAAACTGTCTGTATATGATAAAATTTTTCCCTAGGATTGGTAAATATATTCCAGAGCTACAAAAACCTTCACATTTTGTCGATTTGTGGGACATGATGACAAGAATTGTCGCAACTTTGATCTGATGATTTAGTAGGCTGCATCATATAGATTGTAGGCTAAGGGTAGAGGACCATATTCGCCTGCATCACCGTTTCATCACGGTGGATTTCCAAGAATAGGACGAGGAAGGGGCAGAGGAGCTAGTCATGGAAGGGGAAGATAATTTGTTATAAATGTGGAGAGACTGGCCATTATGTTCGCAACTTCCCGAACCCAAAAAAACAATCGTGTAGATATTGTAGGAAGTTTGATCAAGTTATTGAATATTTCCCTGTATTATTTGCAAAAATGTAGGAGAAGAAACCACATAAACCTACGCAGAATGTTCAAAAGAGGAGAGAGGAACATTACACTGAATACCCTAGCATAAATATTGTAACCAGAAGTGGCGTAGCAATTGGAGAAGATAAATCAGAAGATAAGAGACTTGTCACTGATGTTTGGGTCCAGAGAGCTCCTGAGAAAAAAGAAGGATTCAATATACAAAGGGAAAAGGAAACATTTTTCGCAACAAGGAAGGACTTCACGGATCTGAGCACATGCAATGTTGTAAGCAAGCCTACCACGGGTATCGACAAAAGGGTTGAGCCTGCAGAGATGAAACTAATTTTGTAGGCATGTATCAAGCTTCTACGTAATAAGTAGGTCATTGAGAACCTTCAAGATTTAGTCAACAATTGCGCTGAAAAAGAAAAACCCCAGATGGAGTAAAATGCTCTCAATAAGATCTATAAGAATAAGAGAAGAACTAGGTGAGAGATGCGTCTGAATGCTCAAATGGGATAATTTGAAATGCAACAGGCAATTTTGGCTCAGGGCTCTGATGCAAATGTGATTCCAAAACAGACGTGGCATAAAATGAGAGAACCTAATCTGGAATGGTATGCAATACAATTGCGCATGGAAACTAGCATAAGATTATCCCAATGGGTAGGATTTCTAGGGTCATAGTTGATATTGGAGTTAAGGTGCTGGATGATTTTGAAGTTATTCATATTGTTGATGATACAGATCCATACCCTGTACTTTTGGGTCTGTATTGGGCTATTGACATGGATGCTATCATCGATCTTAAACAAAAAAGTTTTCTAGAAACCAATTTCAAACAATCATTTTTTCCTCTAGAAATCCCCTCAAAGAAATTTTTTCACTTTTCCCCTCTCTTATCTACTATGATTACATAGGTCATCCTGTCAAGACCTCATCCTGGACTAATAAGCCTTTCTCTATCCATTATTGTTACTCC
Source organism: Pinus albicaulis (assembly GCA_034641835.2). Taxonomy (NCBI): domain Eukaryota; kingdom Viridiplantae; phylum Streptophyta; class Pinopsida; order Pinales; family Pinaceae; genus Pinus; species Pinus albicaulis. Next base: position 39,544,563 of record CM076572.1, read on the forward strand.
TATCTATAACATCCTACCTCTGATGCCTAAACCCTACTATTTCACAAAATTGTCTGGCCAATATAAGCCAAGCTTCCCCTCTTACTATCCTACTTCCCAAATCACTGTTGTGACAAAAGTATGTCTAGAAAACCCTTCAAAGTAATGAAAAAAGTATTTAGGTTTATAGGTGATGGTGTGTAGGTAGAATGTCTAAAAACCATGTGTCTTGCTAAAAACTCTATTTTTTTAAACCATCAGTCAGAAGTCCTTTTCTAAAAACCTTGCAAGAAAATCAATTAGGATTCCCTAAGTCATGCACCATCAGTTTTCATGCATTTTTGTTTCACAGAAAATCAAAGGTAAAATCAAGAAAAGCGGAGCTGAGGTTGTCATATTTCTAAAGAAGGCGCTCCAACAATCTCCAAGGTGACCCTCCTAGTCCAACAGTAAAATCTGCCAAGAATAAGTCACCCTATCAAATACATCTCTGCAGGGATGTCTTGATATTTGGTCTAAAGAAGAACAGAGCCAAAGAGAGGCACCAAAGAAAATTTTCAGTCAAATCATTTAGCAGTTTGGATAAAGGTATAGTGAGATGAACAACACAGGAAAATCAAGATTTTCTTTACAAATCAGGGATACCTAAAAAGATCTCAGAAGATCATCTAAAGTGGTTAAAAGGCACAACAATCTGGAGGCTACTACAAAAGTCTTGATGTCATTATAAGAGGTAAATTACTGCTCATTCAAGCCTCTATGCAAAATATCAGAAAATTTAGTGATATATGAAAAGCATGGAACATTTTGGCAAAGATATCTTTAAGACAATTTTTCATCCTCAAAGCATGACTAGGGAAAGGGACAACTGCCTTTTCTTGCGCCCTTGCAAAGAAGACAAACACTGTTAGATGCACCATCAGATGAAAGACAGAATAAGACCACTATGAAGAGTATAGTCACACTGAAGAAGAAAAACAACATGGTATGATTTGTTTGAAAATACAAATACCTAATTATTGACCCACAGTGGAGAGGTTTTTTGGAGACAGTTTCAAAAATATGGATAAATTGTGAATAGGCATGATAAGGTAAAAATACCACACCTCCTTCATGAAAAACAGAGGGTGTAAATTTTTTTTGAGTTATCTCCTAAAGATAAGTGAAAGAGTAAAAAACTTCATTCAAATCAAATAAGTGTTTTTGAAGTTCAAACAGTGAAGAAATTTGATGTTTTAAGGCTCTAGGTGCCTGTTGCGTTAAAGGGGTAACCATAAAGGTTTGATTGGTTAAACTGTGACACAAAGGATGGTCACAGGTTTGTTTCTAAGCATGGAGGAATTGTGGTTTTTAATTCACCCTGAAATGAAAAAGACTGGCTCCCAAAGGGCTGTCATATTGAAAAACAGTCAAAAGGAGAAAATAAGGATTATGTTTTTTTGAACTAAAGGGGAGGATATTTTTTCCTCTGAAATCGCTTTAAAATAGGGATATAAATACCCCAAATTTCTTTTTTCCGTTAATTTCATATTTAGCAAAGAGGAGGAGGGTTTTTTATTTTTCGAAGAAAATTCTCGAGCAGAAAACAGGAAACGTTGCGCGCCTGTAGATTGGTGTTGCGTGCCTGTAGATGCGCTCAGTGCATTTTTGCACCAGACGCTACGTGCCTGTGAAGTGGTGCTGCGTGTTTTTCTGGTCAACCAGCATGGAGATCCTACCACCCGACAATGCCCAGGCCACCGCCCATCTCCTCATGCAAGGGCCACCCGGGCCTGAGGACGCTACGCTCCCAGCGTTGCGGTCATCGCATCCCCTCGTGCAGAGCCCACCCGAGCCTGAAGACGTTGCACGCCCAGCGTTGCAGTCATCGCATCTTCGTGTGCAGAGGCCGCCTGAGCCGTGGGTACTGTGCACTTAGCACTTTTTCTGTCGCACACATCGATGCAGATGTGACCTGGGCCATGGTGCTGTGCGCCTGAGAAAAAAGTGCAACACCACCCAGTTTTCATAGAAAAGACAAAAATTACCTTTTTTCACCCAGAATTTGTTTCTCATCACGAGGAAGAGTTTCTAGAGGTATTTTCCATCAATTTATATCTCCTCAATTGGTTTTTAAGCTGTGAAAGTGCCAATTAAGGTTAGGATTGAAGTCTAAGGTAGTTTGAGATAAAAAATCTGAATGATAGTGTGGCCTATTCTCTGTTAAGCATCCTACTTTGTTTTAAGGTCCTAATTCTCCTAAAAACCTCTCTCCTATGCACTTCATCTACAGATATTCATTTTGATTCAAAATTGAAAGAAAGATAACCTAGTCATTATGTCTCAAGAAGAAAGTGATGAGCCTCAAAAACCTAGAAGACAGGCCAAGAAAGGAGGCAAACCCAATAGGTTTGAGCCTACAGACACCAAAGAATTGATTTCCTCACCTTATGTCTTGTATTATTTCCAAGAATCAGGATGTTTTGAGTTCTACAACAAGGTACAAGAAATAAAAAGCCATCCTAAATTGACTGAGTTATTTTCCTTAAGGCTTCACAAGCATCAAGCTCATCTGGCAGGGTTAAATTTTGATTTGACCCCTAAAGCTGTATCTAAAGCCACTAGGATCCCTTGCATAGGAGAGAGATAATTTAAACAAACAATTCTTGACTTGATCCATTATCATCCTTTTCTAAAGCCTAGTTGTCAAGCTGCATGTAAAGCCATTTTTCCTTTTTCCCATCTACTGGACAGGTATGCCCTCCTTATGAAGATTGTCATGAAATAATTTACCTGTGAGGGTCATTTCTCCTGAATCTAATCCTATCATATTAGACTCCTCATGCACTTCACCAGGACCAAGATGCTGAACTTGACTTATTTCCTATGAAAAATCATTGAAAAAATGTCTAGCATCATGAAAAAGAAGCCTCTAGCTCAGCAGATGGCAAGCCTATTTCATCACTCTCTTGTCAAAATCATTATAACTCACCAACTGGAGCAACAAGGCGTTCCTAGGGAAGCCTTTATCACCCATGATGAGTTTACCTCTTCATCCTCCATCCCATTGCAAAATGTGCCATCTTCTTCTCAAAATCTTCCTCACACTCCTTCATCTCCTTCCACTGACTATGTTTCACATTCCTCCCATGAATCACTCTCCCAAGAAAACATTCTTCAAACACCTTCTCCAAATAGAAGTGATCCTAACGAAAGCAGTAGTGACCTTAAATAAAGTAATGCTAATCCTAAAGAAATCACTACTGAAACTGATGAAGACAACAAAGAGGAAACTGATGAAGACAGTGAAAAATAAATTGATGAAAATAAGGGACAAGCTGAAGATAAAGAAGAAATTAATTAATAAGAGGAAATTAATGAAGATGAGGAAAACAATGAAGAAGATGAAAGCAGCCAAGAGGAGGGCAGTCAAAATAGCAGCAGCTCTAAAAACACTAATCAGGAAGAAAGAAAAAATGATCAAAGTGAGGAAAAATGTGAGGAAGATAAGAGTGAGGAAGAAGATACAAACAATGAGGGAAAAGATGATGAGGGCCTTAAGGAAAATAATGCTAATCATGTTACATACAGCAGAGAAAATGAATACATCAAAGGGGAAGGAAACAAAGATAGCAGGAAAAGTGATAGATAGCCAAAAATAAGACACTCAAAATAGTAGCAGCTCTAAAAATACAAATCTAGGAGAGAACAGAGTTTCAAGCAGTGATACTCATGGTGAGGAAGGAGGACAAGGTGCTGAGACTCCTAGTAAAGAAAAAGACAATGACAGCCAAGGGAAAAACAACAGAAACAACAACATAGATAAAGACAAGAAGTAAGAGGAAGACAGTCACAGCAAAAAGGAAATTGATGACGATAGTCCAGAGACAGTTTTCAGAGTAATATTAAATACACAAGGAAATGATGGCAAAAGTCGTAATAATGGGAATAGTCAAGACAACAGAAAAAAGGGTAAATACATGGACAGTCTTGAAGATGAAAAAGCATCAGACTTGGGCACCTCGACCCACCACATAGAAACAGAGCATGACCTTTTTGAAGATCCTCCTAGTGGTAAGATCATTACAAATGTTGAAATTGATACTCAAAGGGACTGCCAACAGCAAAGTGAAAAAGGGGCACCCACAGAAAACATTCTTGAAGAAAAAGGTAGTCCTAGGGCTATAAGTGACCAGAATGACCAAGCCCAGTCTTTAACACCTCCCATCATCCCTTATCATAAAGGTAGGAGGCATGTGTTTGCTGCCTCCAAAAGGCAAGGGGCCATGCGCTCCTCCTCAAGACCAGTGAAGGAAAAAATCACTCAAGATGTGAAAGGCAAAGCCACTCAAGCAGTGAAAAGCAATGTCACCAGATCATTAAGGAGCAGAGGTAAACTGCCAAAGAAAGGCAAGGGTGGATTGCCAAATAAATACAAGGGTAAGAAGCCCATGAAGGACAAAGGCAAGAAGGCAATGGAAGAACAAGAAAGCAGCCATGAAAAAGAGAGGGAATTTGAACTCATCCACATTGACAGTGACGAGGAAAATGAAACAAGGATTCTTAATTGCCACTTACAAGACTGGGATGCACAAGTTATAGATTTGGTAAACAATTTGGAAAGATCAAAACATATCATTCATTTCCTACAAACACAAAACGTGCAAATGAGTGGCCAAATTTCCATTTATGAAGCCTGGGCACTCAAGTACAAAAGAGAGGCTCATAAATCACAAGTGAAGCTGGAAGAGTACATGGGTGGCTATGAAGAAGATGATGAAGAAGAAGGGCCAGCTAGGAAGAGGCCTAAGACTATGGGTCTTAGGAGAGCATTAGACAAACAGAGAGAGGAAGAATCAACCCAAGTGCAACAATTCTCTCACTGAGCTCCTAGCCTTGGAAATTGGAAATGACAAAGAATCATGGCTTGAAAGGGAAAAACTACATTTAGAGGCCAAATTGGAGAAAGAAAACAAGGATTTAGGCTTACAAAAAAAGATGACTCAGCTTTACAAAAAGCTAAATCAGTTTGCTAGAAAAAAGCTCAATACTGCCCAAAGGAGGCGCCCGGCGCCAAAGGGTGGAAAATACCAAGCTAGGCTAGAATTTTGGCTCAAGCTTCACTACATGTTTCTAAAGACCCTTGAGGGATCCACTCACCAATTTTGGGAAAAATTGGACACCTTTTTGTTTTTTGTGAATATTCAAGCCTAGGAGCGCAGCACCCTAGACGCTGCACTTTTTCTCAGAGCATTTTCAGCAAAGAAAGTTTATATATTTTTGATTCCTTGGAACTAGGGGAGTATGCTCAAAAATTTTCAGCTCATTTGGAGCTGTTTTGGTCCCTCAAAAGGTCCAAAAACAACCATTTTTCACCTTTCTGCCACTGTTTTTGAGCAGGTGTTGCGCCCCTAGGTTTCTTTACCTTTTCCATTTTCTGAGAAGTTTTCAGAGATAATATTGTAATAACTCAAATATATTTGGAAATTAGACATCCATAGCTTTCCAACGAGCCATCACGGGGCCTTTTGTGACATAAAGAAGGCCTCCAAAACCTCACTGCAAAATGGCCTATTTTGGTGTTACGCGCCTGGAAATTTTGCTAAAAACAAGACAATTTTTTGCATTCCTGTGTGAGGACAAGGAAAATGTGCGTTAGGAAAGTTCTATCATGTATTTCAGAGCCTAAAAGTCATTATTTTTGCTATTTTGGTCCAAAAAGGATATTTTGAAGAGATATTTTTTGCCTTGGACCTTGTAAGGCCTTAAGGGCATTTTTAGATATTTTGCTTTGGCCAATGGCCTTCTAGCTGCTCTAGTGAGCTCTTTCTCCTCTTGGCTTATATAAACCATGAGGATTCATTGTAAAAATAGGGATAACTTGACATGTTAAGAGCAATACATAGTTTTATGAGCTAGGAGAAAATATTAGTTTTATGAAGTGGATGAATGTCTTGCTTGGCTTGATGGTGGAGGAGCATTGTGTGCATGATTCCATAGCCTGGTGAATGGTGATGTTTCCATGATTTTTTTATGTCTTCTTGCTTTCATTATTTTTTCATGCTTCTTATTTGTTGTAGATCAGAAAAGTATAGGTTGAGATATGCTCATGGAAGCACCTCAAACCTCCTGTTTATTACAGCTTCAATGTTTTCTTCTTCTTGGTCATTATAAGTAATTCTTAAATTCTCCTTAGGTCCACCAAGAATTTTTTGTTTATTTCATTAATGGTCAGTGTGTTAGCTATCAAATATGATTCAAGGTATTCCCATCTTATTCGAAGTTCTCAAAACTCTATTTCTGAAATATTTCTATGAAATACTGATTGAATAGGTTAAGTTAAAGAGGTCTCGTTCGATCTTTCCCTTTGTCCATGCTTACCAACTTGTTTTAGAGTTCCCGATAATTTGATATATGTTTTTCAGGAGTTCCCTCTTCATATATTAAGTTATTTGTTTATATTATATGATTTCCCAACAGCTGAAGGTGAATTTCTAAAGTTAGGAGTTCTTATGCTTCTATGTCTCACCTGGATAATTATCTTTCATGTTTATCAGTTTGAGTATTGTTCATAGAGATTAATGGTTTTCCATACCTCATGCATATTTTCTTTCAAACTATATATATGTTTAAGACTTCTTCGTTTTTCACAAACTTAATGTTCATTTCACCTCACACCTCACCCAAAGGATCCATTGACCTTGTTAAATCAGCCCTGTAGTACACCTTGTCCATCATTTACACATACTTGACTTTATATGACCCCATAGCCCCTTTTATTTGATGAACTCTCTTTTTATTTTTCCTACGTGATCAGTTTTACCTAAAAACCAAAACAAACCAAAAATATACTTAACAGCTAACCTAAAATCAAACATACAAAGCGAACAAGTTCACATCCTTCGCATCATAGAGAGAGCCCTCTCTGAGTCTAGGAAGGCTAGGTCCTAGGACTCCAAAGATTGGTCTGATGTTACCCTGTCATTTGGTTTAACAATATGCCAAATTATGGGACACTAACATAATGGTGATCACGGTGGGACCCACTGAGTAAATAATAGCCTAGCAAACTCTTGTAGTCTCATTTGTCCTTCAAAATTAAAATCAAACAAGCAGCCTATAAAGCCATTAGAGTAGACTCTCTTTGTTTCACCACCTTAGCTAAGTGATGACTCAGGTATAGGACACTCTTACAAACTAGGCTACATATAAAAACTCTGTGAAAAAACTCGCAAAAAAATCCCTAGATTGGTTTCTATCAGTCATGGATGGTGGACCATAAAAACTTGTCTCTACAAGACAAAAAAATTCACCTGGCGACTCCACTAGCATCCACTAGGCCTACTACTCCGTTCAAATACCAAAAACTTCCATAATCGTTCTATCCTGTTAATTTACCCTTCCAATCCAAAAATCATGATGAAGTCTCTGAAATCAGTGGAAAACTAAGTACTACTTAGAGCTTCAAAAAACTTCATCAAAACATAAAAACTAAACTAAATAGCCTAAGAACAGAACTCTAGCTTTCTCACCATCCTAGAAAAATGATGATCTAGCTTTAGAACTCTCTTACATGTTTTTGGTTTACACAAAAATTTCTAAAAAAAGGAAAAATCTTAAAAAAATTTCCTTTGTCTGTATTGGTGGTAAACCATAGACTTCAAAGTCACTAAAAACATCCACCTGGTGACTCCACTAGCCTCCATTAAGTTTTTTAACTGTTACTAGCATCCATAAACCCCTAGAGAGGACAACCTTCCGAAAGCAATCACAACTGTCATCCTCTCTAAATTTTGAATTTGAAATCTGGCTTCACGAAGAATTAATACCAAACCTCATCTGGATGCAAATCCTCCTATCATAGTTGATGACCCAGAAAATATTTTGTGACAAAATTCTGAAACTGGACACTTAGTTACCAATAGGAATATTCATAAAGCAATCTCTGTACCTCAACATCTTACATCCTTGCAAGATTCCCATTTTGACTTGTGCCATACAAAAAACCTTTTTAGAACCAAGTCACAAACTAGCGTTGACCATACCGATCTTGAGCCCGTAGACTTACAAAAAAGTTCTCGCAAAAAATCTTCTCCCACTACACCACCCAATTTTCAGTTTCTCCATCACTTCAGTCCTTTTCACCCTAACTCTACTCAAAATCAGTTTACCAGTCTAAGAACTTCTGCCACACCCATTCACACCACCACTGTGCAAATCACGTCATCCCATACTGCAAATCCTCCCATTGTAAATCAACCATCAACACCCATCATGGCAGCATGGTATGCACCCTTAGTGTTACCACAACCTTTGGTACCTTTGAAAAATGATTACCAATCCAGAATCGCGCACTTCACTGAGGCTGAATCCACCACTGCCCAACAACATGTAGATAGAATGAATGATGCCTTCGATTACATGGAACTAGATGAGGAAACCATGAAAATGAGGATGTTTGCCCAAAGCCTAGGAGGATAAGCCAAAAAATGGTTTAAAAACTTGAATCCTAATAGTATACATGATCTCTCGTCACTTTATCAGACTTTCGTAAATAGATGGGAAATCAAGAAAAATCCCCTTCAAATTATTTCTGAATATAACAATCTTAAAATAAACACAGGGGAAAGTGTTCAAGACTATTACACTAGGTTCAACAGTGTCGATAACGCCCTCCCACCTCACATGAAACCTCCACCCGGCCTAGCACTAGTAAAATTTCCGAAAATTTTCGATCTGGACATGACATATCAGTTAAGAGAAGGAGACCCCATAACTTTAGAAGAAATTCAAAGGGGAACTATTAGTGTTGAAGCCAACCTCAGTGAAAAGAGGGCTAGGATGAGATCGGAAAATAAAGTCAGTTACTGAGATGAGACCATGCCTTCCACTTCCTCTTCAGATTCCAAAATAGATAACCTGGTTAGGACCATGGAGAGAATGTTGGAAAGAATAAATCTAAGTGAAAGAGCACCTCCTAGGGACAACCAGCCAAACCCCCAAAATAGAAACCAGAATTAGAACTTTAGAAGAGAGCTGCCTCAAATCAAACCAAGAGAAAATGATCAACAGATCAGACCACCCTTCCAAGATAACTATGTTGATGAAGGGGAAAGAGATATTGAACAACCAGATGGAAATCATCTAAACTTGATAGGCTCTGATAACGAGGGTGAGGTTTTTCTCACAGAAGAAGAACAAGGTTTTTTCTCCTCAAACCAAGATGAAACAAATTATGAGAATCCCGAAGATCTTGAAATAGGATTACAAAACGCCATAATGAAAGTCCATAGGCAATATGATCTTAGGAGTAAGAAAAACCAAGACAACTCTAGGAAAAACAACTCAGACACTACTGTTAAGAAAGCTCCTGAAACCATTCTTAAAAGAACAACAGACAGTAGCAATGTCATGGCTAAGAAAACTGATCAGAACAAAGACAAAACTAGCCAAACAAACATTGAACAACAGACAGCTCCTGAAACCATTCTTAAAAGAACAACAGACAGTAACAATGGCATGGCTAAGAAAACTGATCAGAACAAAGACAAAACTATCCAAACAAACATTGACCCAAGCTGTCCTAGTACCTCTACTATGTCCCCTGAGAAAACTTTGTTGAACAAAGCCCCTAACCAAAATCAGCAAATAAAAAATATAGAAAAATTTATGGCTGATAAAACTAAGGCAAATGTGCCTAAAACCCAAATACCTTTCAGTTTTGAAGGAGAGATTGCTAAGATCAAGATAACCGTGCCCCTCACCGAATTGGTAACTATATATGTGTATGTTAGGCCTTTGTAATTTAGTAGATTGGAAAAACTAAGCTACAGAGACTACATTTGAACCACTTTGGGATTCTAGGATCTAGCCCTCCTAAATCCAGAGAGGGATCTCTCTATAAGTGCAAAGATTGATTTATCTTTAAGGATTTTGGTATGATATTAGGCTAGTTATTAAGAACAAGAGTTTTTGTTTGTTTGGTTGGTCAGGTATGATCTTTAATTCGATGGAATATCACAAAAAGAAAGAGTTTCCAAAGTGTGGAGATGCAAGTATATTGAGAGTGTTCAGTAGATAGGATTAGTGTGAAACAGCTTTAATCCATTGGGCAATGGAGTCACAAAAAGGTTTAATTGTAAAACAATTTCAAGAGTGGTCCAAGGGGCAAGTCATCTATATCAAAAGATCCTTTAAATTAAATGATGGAATGGAACATTAAAAGTGTTGAGAAAGTGGAAAAATTCAATAATTTCAATAAGGATTTATCAACTTTCCATACAAGAAAAGTCTTTTTAAGAAACTGTTTGAAACCAGCCAAAGGACAGGGCTAACCATAGACTTCTTTGGACAAGCTTATATTAAAGCTAACTTATCAGACAACAATCCAGTAATCTCACCAGACTACCTTCAGAAAGGATGAAAACAGATAAGAAAACAAAGTGCAGCTTAAGATCAGGTCAGATGTATTACAATCATGGTCTACTTTTAGCATACTCTCAGGGAAACTTTCAAACAACCTTTGGAGAAAGAACTAGAAGACAGGGCAAACCATAAAATTTCCTAGTTTAACTCTACTTAGAATGTAATGAAAATATCATTCGAGAAATTCCTTTCAAGTTTTTCACTTCAATACATGGACTAACCAATATTCCTTGATAATGTTTATACTTAATTTAAGTCATTCCTAAATACACAATTGAAGGAAAACATAAAGATAAAGCTTAACAGTGAGAGCAGGGTACTTTTAACAGTAAATCCTAGCTCTCTATTTGTTGTTCTTTATCAGAGAAAAGTGAACAAAATGGCATACATGAAAGGAAAACAATAACAGTAAGAGGTACTTCACCAACGATATAGACCAGGATCCCAAGAATCAGCTTGTATATTGATTGTCAATCCAATTACAAACTACATGTCCAATGTTTCATCACAGCAACAAATTCTCTTCTTAGCCTAACTTCTTCAATAACTTAACAGAACTTTAGAGCTTCAGAACTTATTTACATTCAACAATGATTTGATACATCAACTATTACAACAGAGTCCAATAACCAACAGTATCTCATCTTCTTCAGAAGTATTTATAGAAGAAAGAGGAGGTGGGACGAAAGAAAAGATCTCTAGTTCAATTAATACAAGTTGCTTCTCTGCCTTTGTGGGGCTCAATAGAGGAGAGTTGTGATGTTTTCCATGTATTAATTGGTTTTCATTTACTTTCTAGTTACTTGGCATACTTTGTTGACTTTAAAACTCTTTTATTAGGCTGGCAATAACTCGGGCGGCTTTAAACAAAACATCACTGACTAAGGAAATTACTATGCCTTTCTTTTGATTTATTGAGGCTGTAGGTGGAGCTTTTGGTAGCTGAAAGGATATTTTAGCCTCTGATGTGGTAGTGGAGGCTTCATTCGACTGATTTGATTCTCTGTTCCATAAACACAATTTTTTATCTTTGGATCTGTGTTTAGGCTTGATTAAGTGATAATCTTCATCTTTGACACTAATACTCTTTGCTGTTTTGTTTTACTGGAACAGGTGGCTTCTGTCAGTTGAAAGGTTTCATTCAAGATCAATGGTTGCGATTCACTGATAAATGAATTTGAAACCCTGCTTGTTCCTTTTACTCGTCGATATGAGTGGCAGAATCGTCATTCTGGACTGAATTGGTCACCTGTCTGTGACTGTGGAAATACACAGATTAACCACCATTATAACCCTGAAAAACACCAAAAAATTATTAAGAAATCCTGCGGAGATGGTTTAAACTAATTTGGAAGGTTGGTGGAAGTGTTTCGAAGTAGTGAGAATGTAAGTGTATACATCGGAAAAAGAGAGAAAAACCGTGGCGAAGGGACAAAAACAGGTTAGAACCTTTTGGGCGAGCAGAGGAACCAGGACCATTAGATTAGAAGAATCAATGGTGGAGATATTTCGGGGGAGTTATTTGGGAGATTAGATGGTTAGGGGTAAGATTAAAACAGGACCGTCTGATCTTTGAGATCAACGACAGAGATTTAAAGTGAAAGTGACATTTCGGAAAGCAGCGGTATAGCGGAAAACCGGGAATGGTTTTCGCGCAGTGAAATGGGAGGAAGGCAGTATTGCCTTTTGGAACACGATATCACTCATCGACTGACACATGGATTTTGAAAACTACCCATATCGCGTGGAATTAGCACACTGGGAAGGGAGGCCAAAATTTGCACGAGACGGATTCTCAGCCATTGGATCATCTTTGGGAGATCGGACGATGTAGGTAGAATGCGATGGGGGATAATAAACACGGAGAAAGAATGGTGGGACCAACATTTTATTTTGTCGTGTAGTGAAAAGAGTACGTAGCGGGGTGAAAATTTATGTAGAAAGGTTAGTTGTGTCGAGTTTAAATCCGATCGTTGGATCTCCAAGATGAACGGTGGATATTAAAAGATGATGCAGAGAGTAAAAACGGGGAAGAAACATGAGAGAGGGAGGGTCCACCTTTATATAAAGGGCGGAAAGGATTTTTTCTTTGGAAAAGGGGTTTATAAGAGCGAAGAGGAAGATCAATGAGAGCCATCGGATCGTGAGGATCAATGGTTGAGATTTGTCGATGGGAGAGAAAAAGAAGGGTGGGGTTTTGAAAGGTGCAAGTAATGCTGGCCGTTGGATTAGAGAAGATCAACGGCGGAGATTGCATCGCGGAATCACATGGATATGGAAAAGGCGATGATGTGAAAATAGCACAGACCTTTCGATCTGAAGGAATGAATGACCAGGATTTCGTCGCATCGGAGAAAAGAAGAGAAGCCAAAGAACTGGGGCCTTTGCATTTGCGACGCGTGATTAAGCGCTGACCATTAGATCAATTTGAGAGATCAACGGTCAGGATTAAATCGGCGGTCGGAATGGTGGAAGATTATATTATAGATGAGCGCGATGTGATGAAGTGAGAACCGTCAGATCTGGCGGAATGAACGGCCAAGATCTCATCACATCGGAGAAAAGAGGAGAAGCCAAAGAACCAAGGGCTTTAAATTTGCGATGTGCGATTAAGCGCTGGCCGTTGGATCAGTTTGAGAGATCAACGGTCATGATTAGATCAGCGGGTGAGATGGGGGAGGGCTATGGGTAGAGCACGATTAGATCTCAGCCTTTGGTTCTTGTGGATTCGATGGTTGAGATTAAATCGGAGGATCGGCATCGAAGACAAGAAAATGGAAAGGGTAATGGATCATTGCGATTTTCCGATTGCGATTGGAAAGGCGGAAGGATAGAGCCCGAAGGCTGTTGATCTGTAGAGATCAACGGTCAGGATTCATTTAAATCAAAACGTCAGGAATATGGAAAAATAAAGGAATGTAAGGGGTCGAAAAGGATTTTTAGGCCTTTAAGCACTCATTTGTGGGGCTTCGGTCACATAAGAAAAAGGGGCTAAGGGCTAGGCCGAAAGGGGCTTAAGGACTTATAGAAAAATGAAGGTTTTTTAGGATTTTTCAAGATTTTGAAGGTTTCGATAGGAGTAAGGATGAAGTTTTAAACCTTATAAAGGAATTTCACAAGGTTTTAAAGGGTATTTTTGAAGGGATAAGAGGTAAATGAAAGGGTTTGTGGATGAAAATGGAGAAGGAAATGAAGAGGTATAAATGATGAAAAAATGAGGATTTCTTAAGCAGTCTTTCTCTTAGTAAACAACAAGTACTTGAGGACTTATAGTCAAATAACAGTGAAGATTAAATTAAAGGTTAAAGAACATCATAAGACTTCAAAAGATCATAGGTTTTCAAAGGAAACTATCTCTTGAAGGCTAAAAATATTTAGCCACCATTTGGTATGACAAATTTTTATGGGTGGCTAACAGTGTAGAGATCTATAATTTTGAAAGTCCTAAACACGGGAAATGATATAGATACTTTAAATTTGATAGACGATAGACCTGAACAATTATTTGGTCCCAAAGTAGAGGGAAAATATCAAGAAGGGACTGTCTCTCCTTTCTATGTTAGCTTGAACATACACGACAAAATATTACACAATGCCATTCTAGATTTCGGTGCTTCCCATAACCTCATGCATAAAGTAGTCATGGAAAGCTTGGGCCTAGAGGTAACCAAACCATACAAATACTTGTACTCATTCGATTCAAGTAGGGTTAAGTGTTTGGGCCTGATAAAAAACCTTTGTATCACTCTAGCACAAATACCTTCTAAAAGTCTAGTCATGGATGTAATAGTTGCTGATATTCCCCCGAAATATGGCATGTTATTATCTAGATCATGGGCAGCCAAATTGCAAGGTAGCCTCCAAATTGATAAGTCATATGCCACTATCCCGGTTTTTAACCAAACTAGGAAGCTGCACTAAGAGACTCACATGAAATATATGGTAAGCAACCTAGATAGGCCAAACAATACTTCGGTTTATTCCATCCATTCAAATTTGGATTCTTTTATTTTATACAATGAAAGTGATATTAATGAGCAGATAAAAGAAATAAAGAAGAAATCATTCTATTAGAACACCTTCCCTCATCCTCAAATAAAGAAAATGATGACCAAAACTCTAACATACCTGAAAAAAAACTTAATGACAAACACGAAGTAGAAATTCTTTGGAGCATAAGCTTTCATGGTTTGTGTGGCAAAACCAGTTCAGGGGCTGGTATCTGGATACACAATACAAATGAGGGTCTTTCTTACAGATTAGAATTCCAATGTACCAATAATATTGCAGAATATGAGGCCCTCCTCCTTGGTTTGCATTTACTTAAAGACTTAGGTGCTAAGAAAATATCAGCCCAAGGAGATTCAGAACTTGTGATTACACAGATCAAAGGTGAATATTTAGCCAAGAACCCAAGATTGAGGGAATAAAAAAATGCAGCCCTAGGCATCCTCAAAACCTTCGATAAATATGAGCTCACTTACATTCCTAGAGCCCAAAATGGCCTCGCCAATGAGCTCACCTTTGCTGCAAACAATTTCCAGATACCATTTGCAAATGAACAAAATTGTATCAAAGTCAAAAACCATCCTACAGTACCTGAAAACATTAAGCATTGGCAGATATTTTAAGGTGACAAACAAATTGATGATTTTCTACAATATAGAAATGAGTTTGAAATGACTAAACCAAGCTCAGAACATGAGGAAGACAATCATGATAAAGATAAATATCATGAGTTTGAGTTGCCTTCTCTAGAAAATATAAATTTGATCACGCATCCTTATGTAGATGAAATATATGAGGACCTAGACCAAAGAGAGCTTGAAGTCTTACACTCTGAAAATGACACAATACCCAAAGGCCTTGCACCTTTAGAAGAATTGTTCGATTGTAATGACGTGGCCAAAAAACCAAAAATAGAATCCACTGAGGCTGATATAGAAAAGTATAACATAGGGAGCATAGAAGAACCAAAAATGATCAAACTTTCCAAAACCCTCCCTCCTCACATAAAACAGAAATATGTTGAGTTGTTTAAAGAGTTTAAAGATGTGTTCACATGAGGATACAAGGATTTGAAATCATACGACACGAACATTATTCAACATAAGATTCCTCTCAAAGAGAACCAGAAGCCTTTCAAATAAAAGTTGAGCAGGATAAATCTTGTTTTATTACCTTTAGTTGAAAAGGAAATCAAAAGAATGTATGATGTCGGGATAATAGTTTTCCTTAGATACTCTGAGTGGGTTTCAAACCTTGTTTCAGTTAGAAAGAAGACCGGAGAGATTAGACTTTGCATCGACTTTAGAAATATGAATAGGTCCTCCTTAAAATATAACTATCCTTTGCCCAAAATGGACCACATACCTCAAAAAGTTGTTGGCTCTAAAAGAATCTCGTTGCTTGACGGTTTTTCTGGATACAACCAAGTGCTGGTTTTCCCTAGTCATCAACACAAAACCGCTTTCACCAAACCTTGGGGCACATTCATGTATATTAAAATGCCTTTTGGGTTAATGAATGTCGGGGCAACGTTTCAAAGAGCCATGGACATAGCTTTCTCAGAAGACATAGGAACATCTGATTCACCTAAGAAAGGTTTTTGAAAAATGTAGGAAATATGGCCTATCTCTAAATCCCAAGAAAAAACCTTTTGGTCTCGAAGAAGGAAAGCTCCTAGGCCACATCATTTATGAAGATGGAATGAAAATAGACCCCAAAAGGATTGAAGGCATATTGCAAATCAGCCACCCCAGAAACATTAAGGAGTTACAATCCTTTATTGGAAAAATTAATTTCCTAAGGAGATTCACCCCCAATCTTTCCGAACTTTTAAGAAATGTCACGAACATGCTAAAAAAGGAGGTAGGAGTTAAGTGGACTTTAGAGGCCAAAAAATATTTCAAATTGGTTAAACAGGCGCTCACCCAAACGCCAGTTCTAATAAGTCCTGATTTCACCAAATACTTTTACATCTTCTCATTTGCATCCAAGCACACGGTAGCTAAAGTGTTGTTACAAAAGAACGCAACGGGACAAGAACAAACCATAGCATTTTTTAGCAAAGCTCTAAGATATGCTCCCTAAAAATACAATATCATGGAAAACAGACATTCGCATTAGTAAAAGCACTGAAAGACTTCAGAGTTTATATCTTACATTCTCATATCATTGCTTTTGTTCCACACACCATTGTCAAAGATATTTTAAATCAGGATCCCGATGGTAAAAGAGGAAAGTGGATTGCTATTATCTCATAATATGACTTAGATATCAGACCCACTAAACTGGTTAAGGGACAAGGACTTGCAAAACTGATGGCTGAGACAAATCTCCAAGCATTAGATATAAATTTTGTTTCCACTTTAGAAGAACATGAAGAATGCATAGCTCCTTATGTTGAAGAAGGGTTTTTGAATTCACCTTGGTATGCTGATATTATTTACGTATTATTCTATCTTAATGCCCCTCCTACCTTATCAAAGACAAAAGAAAGATTCCTCAAACAAAAATCTTTAAAGTTTTGCATCTTAGATGGAGTTCTGTATTGGAAAAATCCTACTGGTATGCTACTTAAATTTTTGTTTGAAGATGATGCAGGAAATATTATGCATGAAATGCACGAAGGAGAATGTGGAGACCATATTTACTGGAAAACCACAACCAAAAAAATCCTTAGAGCCGGTTACTATTGGCCTACCTTGTTCCCCGACACCCACAAACTAGTCATGATTTGCCATAAATGCCAAATTTTTTATGGCAAGAGAAACTTTTTACCTTTTCCCTTGCATCCGATCATTGTCAAAGCTCCTTTTTAGCAATGGGGTTTAGACTTTATTGGAGAAATACACCCTTCTTCGTCAGCTCAACACAAATGGATCCTCATGGCTACCGATTACTTTACCAAATGGATAGAAGCCATCCCCTCTAGGAATGGCACTAATTCAGTCATTATCAAATTTCTGGAAACCAACATTCTGTTTAGATTCGGTTTTCCTAGGAAAATTATCACTGATAACGCTGCTGCTTTTTCCTCCAAAAGAATGGCTGAGTTTTGTTATAAATATCATATTACATTAGGACATTCCACAACTTATTACCCCCAAGGTAATGGGTTAGCCGAGTCTTCTAATAAAATCCTAGTCAATATCATTAAGAAACTTCTGGAACAAAATAAAAAAGCATGGCATAGAAAACTAGTGCATGCATTATGGGCTGATAGACTAACCACCAAGAAATCAATTGGTATGTCTCCCTATCAACTAGTGTATGGCATGGATGCCATTTTCCCGACATCCTTGGGAGTTCCGGTAATGAAACTATTGCAAGAAGTCCAAATAGAAGAAAATGATATGCAAAGGAGGATAAATCAGACTATCCATTTACAAAAAACAAGAGAAGAAGTCTACAAAAGGACACAGTTAGTACAAGAAAATATGAAGAAGATTTTTGACAAAAAAAGCAATGAAAATGATTTTCAGGTCGGGGATAAAGTGCTGAAATGGGACTCCAAGAGAGAAGATAAAGGGAAGCATGGTAAGTTTGAAAACATATGGAAAGGGCCATTCCTTATCATTTCAATTAGAGGAAACAATGCCTTCTTCCTACAAGAAACTGATGGAACTGAAACATTTGGAGGTCCCATCAATGGCAGGACACTGAAACATTACTTTTGTTAAGATTTCTAATTCTGAATTTTCAGTAATTGTACATATCATCATTTGAAGAAAAAGTTAGAAAACAGAAAATACAAAAACAACAGGAAAAACAGAAAAAGAGGGCAGATTCTAAAAGAAATGGTAAAACCCCATACCCAAAAAATAGTCATACTGAAAGTGCGCAAATCTAAGTGCCACTACTAGTTCCAAAAAGATGTCTTGTTTAGTTATCTAGCCTAATCATAACTGAGCATGTTTTAAATTGATTGCTGATAAGTTAGTAAAAGGAATGATAGCCAAATTATGAAATCTTGCCTTGTCAAATAAATTATATTAGGAAAGAAAGATATTGGTTCCACACGCTCAAAACAGAACCAAAGAGGAAAATAGGGATGAAAAGAAAACTATGTATCCTAGCCCTGATTTTTCTGAATGTCATTTTGTACAAAAATAACATTTGTGTGCAGCTTGTTGTTACGCCACAAACACATGACAAATTAGATTGTCTAATCCCGATTTGGTCATGTTTTCAATTTCATGTTTTGAATATAGTGAATGAAATCCTGTCAAATAGCTTAACCTTGACAGTTGAATATAATAGGTAGAGAATCAAAGGAGTTCACCAGCTTAATCTAAACTCCTGGAAGATATAAGTGTAGAAGTAGATAGTTTTTGTTCTCTTTCAAAAATAATGATGTCAAGGGGTTTTCATTTTCAAATGCACCCAAGGAAGAAAAAATGTTAGAAAAAATAGATTGGGTAGGTAAAGGTGAAGATTGAGCTAATAATTCCTTTAGTTTTTCAAAGCACCATCTCAAGAAAGCAGTAATCAGAGAGAAAATTGCGCCAATGGATGAGGCACTGGTCTTCACAAGCCAAAGATCTGCAATTCTGGACACCTCCCGAAAAAGAGTTTCCATCCCCAAATGGAGCCACTATTAGTCATCAGTATTTTTTAGGTGTTTAGATGACTATATGCTTTATCCAAGTTTTCTAGAAACCAAATTTAAACAATCATTTTGTCCTCTAGAAATCCCCTTAGAGAAATTTTTTCACTTTTCCCTCTCTTGTCTGCTATGATTAGATAGGTCATCCTATCAAGACCTCATCCTGGACTAATAAGCCTTGCTCTATCCATTATTGTTACTCCTGTCTATAACATCCTACCTCTGATGCCTAAACCCTACTATTTCACAAAATTTTCTCGCCAAGATAAGCCAAATTTCCCCTCTTACTCTCCTACTGCCCAAATCACTGTTGATGACAAAAGTATGTCTATAAAACCCTTCAAAGTAATGAAAAAAGTATCTAGGTTTATAGGTGATGGTGTATAGGTAGAATGTCCAAAAACCTTGTGTCTTGCTAAAAACTATGTTTTTTTAAACCATCAGTCAGAAGTCCTTTTCTAAAAACCTTGCAAGCAGGATTCACTGAGTCATGCACAATCATTTTTCATGCATTTCTGTTTAAGAGAAAATGAAAGTTAAAATCAAGAAAAGTGGAGCTGAGGTTTTCATATTTCTAAAGAAGGTGCTCCAACAATCTCCAAGGTGACCCTCCTGGTCCAACAGTAAAATCTGCCAAGAATATGTCACCCTATCAAATACATCTCTTCAGGGATGTCTTGATATTTGGTCTAAAGAAGAATAGAGCCAAAGAGAGGCAAAAAAGATAAGTTTCAGTCAAATCAGTTGGCAGTTTGGATAAAGGTACAGTGAGCTGAATAGCATAGGAAAATCAAGATTTTCTTTACAAATTAGGGATACCTAAAAAGATCTCAGAAGGTCATCTACAGTGGTTAAAAGGCATAGAAAACTGGAGGCTACTACAAAAGTCTTGATGTCATTATAAGAGGTAAATTATTGCTCATTCAAGCCTCTGTGAAAAATCTCAGAAAATTCAGTGATATATGAAAAGCATGGCACATTTTGTCAAAGATATCTTTAAGAAAGTTTTTGGTCCTCAAAGCATGACTAGGGAAAGGGACAGCTGCATTTTCCTGCGCCCCTGCAAACAAGACAAAGGCTGTTAGATGCACCATTAGATGAAAGACAGACTAAGACCACTATGAAGAGTATAGTCACACTGAAGAAGAAAAACAACATGGTATGATTTGTTTGAAAATAAAAATACCTGATTATTGACCCACAGTGGAGAGGTTTTTTGGAGACAATTTCAAAAATATGGATAAATTGCAAATAGGAATGATAAGGTAAAAATACCACACCTCCTTCATCAACAGCAGAGGGTGTAAAATTTTTTTGAGTTATCTTCTAAAGATAAGTGAAAGAGTACAAAACTCCATTCAAATCAAATAAGTGTTTTTGAAGTTCAAAAGGTGAAGAAATTTGTTGTTTTAAGGCTCTAGGTGCCTGTTGCGTTAAACGAGTAACCATCAAGGTTTGATTGGTTAAAATATCACACAAAGGATTGTCAGAGGTTTGTTTCTAAGCATGGATGCATTGTGGTTTTTAATTCACCCTAAAGTGACAAAGACTGGCTCCCAAAAGGCTGTCATATTGAAAAATAGTCAAAAGGAGAAAATAAGGATTATGTTTTTTTGAACTAAAGGGGAGGAGATTTTGCCTCTTAAATCACTTTAAAATAGGGATATAAATTCCCCAAACTTATTTTTTCCATTCATTTCATCTTTAGCAAAGAGGAGGAGGGTTTTTTATTTTTGAAGAACATTCTCAGGTAGAAAAGCGGAGACGTTGCGCGCTAGTAGATGCAATCAGTGCATTTTTGCACCAGACCTTACGTGCCTGCATAGTGGTGCTGCGCGTTTTTCTGGTCACCCGGCATGTAGAGCCTACCACCCGACAGCACCCAGGCCACCGCCCATCTCCTTGTGTAGGGGCCGCCTGGGCCTAAGGACGCTGCGCGCCAAACGTTGCGGTCATCGTATCCCCTCGTGTAGAGGCCACCTGAGCCTGAAGACGTTGCGCACCTAGCGTTGCGATCATCGCATCAATGTGTGTAGAGGCCGCTTGGGCCGAGGGTGCTGCGTGCTTATCACTTTTTTTGTCGCACACACCACGTGCAGAGGTGACCCGGGCCACGGCGCTGCATGCCTGAGAGGAAAGCACAACACTGCCCAGTTTTCACAGAAAAGACCGAAATTGCCTATTTTCACCCAGAATTTTTTTCTCATCACGAGGAAGAGTTTCTAAAGGTATTTTCCATTAGTTTATATCTCCTCAATCCGTTTTTAAGCTGTGAAAGTGCCAATTAAGGTTATGATTGAAGTCTAAGGTAGTTTGAGATAAAAAATCTGAATGACAGTGTGGCTTATTCTCTGTTAAGCATCTTGCTTTGTTTTAAGGTCCTAAGAATCCTGAAAGCCTCTCTCCTCTGCACTTCATCTACAAAGAGTCTTTGTTCTTCAAAATTGAAAGAAAGATAACCTAGTCATTATGTATCAAGAAGAAAGTGATGAGCCTCAAAAACCTAGAAGACAAACCAAGAAAGGAGGCAAACCCAATAGGTTTGAGCCTACAGACACCAAAGAACTGATTGCCTCACCTTCTGTCTTGTCTTATTTCCAAGAATTAGGATGTTTTGAGTTCTGCAACAAGGTACAAGAAATCAAAAGCCATCCTAAATTGACTGAGTTATTTTCCTTAAGGCTTCACAAGCATCAGGTTCATCTGGCGGGGTTAAATTTTGAGTTGACCCCTAAAGATGTCTCTAAAGCCACTAGGATCCATTGCATATGAGAGAGATGGTTTAAACAAACACATCTTGACTTGATGAATTATCATAATTTTATGAAGCCTAGTTGACAAGCTGCATGTAAATCCATTTTTCCTTTTTCCCATCTACTGGACAGGTATGCCCTCCTTATGAATATTTTCATGAAATACTTTACCTGTGAGGGTCGTTTCTCCCGAATCTACTCCTATCATATTAGAATCCTCATGCACTTCACCAGGACCAAGCTGCTGAACTTGCCTTACTTCCTATGCAAAAGCATTGAAAAAATGTCTAGCATCATGAAAAAGAAGCCTCCAGCTTAGCAGATGGCAAGCCTATTTCATCACTCTCTTGTCAAAATCATTATAACTCACCAACTAGAGCAGCAAGGCATTCCTTGGGAAGCCTTTATCACCCATGATGACTTTACCTCTTCATCCTCCATCCCATTGGAAAATGTGTCATCCTCTTCTCAGAATCTTCCTCACACTCCTTCATCGCCCTCCACTAACTATGTTTCACTTTCCTCCCATGAATCACTCTCCCAAGAAAACATTCTTCAAACACGTTCTCCAAACAGAAGTGATCCTAATGAAAGCAGTAGTGACCTTAAATAAAGTAATGCTAATATTGAAGAAAGCACTACTGAAACTAATGAAGACAACAAAGAGGAAAATGATGAAGAAAGTGAAAAAAAATAATGAAAATAAGGGACAATATGAAGATAAAGAGGAAATTAATGAAGAAGAGGAAATTAACGAAGAAGATGAAATTAATGAAGAGGAGGCAAACAATGAAGAAGATGAAAGCAATCAAGAGGAGGGCAGTCAAAGTAGCAGTAGCTCTAAAAACACTAATGAGGAAGAAAGAAGAAATGATCAAAGTGAGGAAAAATGTGAGGAAGATAAGAGTGAGGAAGAGGATACAAACAGTGAGGGAAAAGATGATGAGGGCCTTAAGGAAAATAGTGCTGATCATGTTACAAACAACAGAGAAAATGAAGACATCAAAGATATAGATAGCCAAAAAGAAGACACTCAAAACAACAACAGCTCTAAAAATATAAATCAGGGAGAGAACAGAGTTTCAACCAGTGATACTCATGGTGAGGAAGGAGGACAACGTGTTGAGACTCCTAGTAAAGAAAAAGACTCTAACAGCAAAGGGAAAAACAACAGAAACAACAACACAGATAAAGACAAGAAGAAAGAGGAAGGAAATCATAGCAAAAAGGAAATTGATGAGGATAGTCCAGAGACAGTTTTTCAGAGTGATCTTAAATACACAAGGAAATGATGGAAAAATTCCTAATGATGGGAACAGCCAAGAAAACAGAAAAAAGGGTAAAGACATGGACGGTCTTGAAGATGAAAAAGTATCATACTTGGGCACCTCCCACCACACGGAAACAGAGCATGACCTTTTTAAATATCTTCCTGGTGGTAAGATCATTACAAATGTTGAAATTGATACTCAAAGGGACTGCCAACAACAAAGTGACAAAGGAACACCCACAGAAAACATTCTTCAAGAAAAAGACAATCCTAGGGTTGTAAGTGACTAGATTGAACAAGCCCAGTCTTTAACACCTCCCATCATCCCTTATTAGAAATTTAGGAGGCATGTGCTTGCTGCCTCCAAAAGGCAAGGGGCCATGCGCTCCTCCTCAAGACCAGTGAAGGAAAAAATCACGCAAATAGTGAAAGGAAAAGTCACTCAAGTAGTGAAAATCAAGGTCACTAGGGCATTAAGGAGCAGAGGTAAACTGCCAAAGAAAGGAAAAGGTGGATTGCCAAAGAAAGACAAGGGTAAGAAGCCCATGAAGGACAAAGGCAAGAAGGCAATGGAAGAACAAGAAAGCAGCCATGAAAAAGAGAGAGAATTTGAACTCATCCACATTGACAGTGACGAGGAAAATGAAACAAGGATTCTTAATTCCATCTTACAAGAATGAGATGCAAAAGTTAGAGATTTGGTGAATGATTTGGAAATATCAAAACATATCATTCATTTCCTACAAACACAAAATGCGCAAATGAGTGGCCAACTTGCCATTTATGAAGCCCGGGCTCTCAAGTACAAAAGAGAGGCTTGGAAATCACAAGTGAAGCTATAAGAGTACATGGGTGACTATGAAGAAGATGATGAAGAAGAAGGGCCAGCTAGGAAGAGGCCTAATACTATGGGTCTTGGGAGAGCATTAGAAAAACAGAGAGAGGAAGAATCGGCCTGAGTGCAACAATTCCCTCTCACTGAGATCCTAGCCTTGGAAATTGAAAATGAAAAAGAATCATGGATTGAAAGGGAAAACCTACATTTTGAGGCCAAATTGGAGAAAGAGAACAGGGATTTAGGCTTACAAAGAAAGATGAATTAGCATTACAAAAAGCTAAATCAGTTTGCTAGAAAAAAGCTCAATACTGCCCAAAGGAGGCGCTCGGTGCAAAAAGGTGGAAAATACCAAGCTAGGCTTGGAATTTTGGCTCAAGCTTCACTACATGTTTCTAAAGACCCTTGAGGGATCCACTCACCAAAATTTGGGCAAAATTGGACACCTTTTTGTTTTTTGTGAATTTTCAAGCCTAGGAGCGTAGCACCGTGAACGC
Source organism: Pinus albicaulis (assembly GCA_034641835.2). Classification (NCBI taxonomy): domain Eukaryota; kingdom Viridiplantae; phylum Streptophyta; class Pinopsida; order Pinales; family Pinaceae; genus Pinus; species Pinus albicaulis. The sequence continues at coordinate 39,568,912 of CM076572.1, forward strand.
TGCGCTTTTTATCAGAGCATTTTCAGCAGGGAAAGTTTATATTTTTGGATTCCTTGGCACCAGAGGAGTATGCTGAAAACTTTTTAGCTCATTTGGAGCTATTTTGGTGCCTCAAAAGGTCCAAAAACACCATTTTTCACCTTTCTGCCACTGTTTTTGAGCAAGTGCTGCGCCCCTAGGTTTCTGCACCTTTTCCACTTATTGAGAAATTTATATAGATCATATTGAATGAATTCAAGTATATTTGGAAATTATACATCCATATATTTCCAACGGGCCATCACGGGGCCTTTTTCCACATCAGGCAGGCCTCCAAAACCTCATTGCAAAATGGCCTATTTTGGTGCTACGCGCCTGGAAATTCTGCTAAAAAAGAGACAGTTTTCTACATTCCTGTGTAAGGACAAGGAAAATGTGTGTTAGGAAAGTTCTATAATGTATGTCAGAGCCTAAAAGTCAATATTTTTGCTATTTTGGTTTGAAAAGGATATTTTGAAGAGATATTTTGTGCCTTGGACCTTGTAAGGCCTCAAGGGAAGTTTTAGATATTTTTATTTGGCCAATGGCCTTCTAGCTACTCTAGAGAGCTCTTTATCCTCTTGGCTTATATATACCATGAGGATTCATTGTAAAAAGATGGAGAACTTGACATGTTAAGAGTAATACATAGTTTTATGAGCTTCGAGAAAATATTGGTTTTATGAAGTGGATGAATGTCTTGCTTGGCTTGATGGTAGAGGAGCATTGTGTGAAGGATTCCATAGCTTGGTGAATGGTGAAGTTTCCCTGATTTTTTTATGTCTTCCTATTTTCATTAATGTTTCATGCTTCTTATTTGTTGTAGATCAGAAAAGTAGAGGTTGAGATATGCTCATGGCAGCACCTCAAACCTCTTGTTTATTACAGCTTTGATGTTTTCTTCTTCTTGGTCATTATAAGGAATTATTAAATACTCCTTAGGTCCACCAAGAATTTGTTATTGATTTCATTAATGGTCAGTATGTTAGCTATCAAATCTGATTCAAGGTATGCCCTGCTTATTTGAAGTTCTCAAAACTCTATTTCTGAAATCTTTCTATGAAATACTGATTGAATAGGTTAAGTCAAAGAGGTCTCATTCAATATTTCCCTTTATCCATACTTACCAACTCTTTTTAGAGTTCCCAATAATTTTATATATGTTGTTTATGAGTTCCCTCTTCATATATTAAGTTATTTGTTTATCTTATACGTTTTCCCAACAGCTGAAGGTGAATTGCTAAAGTTAGGAGTTATTATGCTTCTATGTCTCACCTGAATGTTTATCTTTCATGTTTATCAGTTTGAGTATTCTTCATAGAGATTAATGGTTTGCCCTACCTCATGATTATTTTCTTTCAAACTATATATATGTTTAAGACTTCTTCGTTTTTCATAAACTTAATGTTCATTTCACCTCACACCTCACCCAAAGGATGCATTGACCTTGCTAAATCAGCCCTGCAGTACACGTTGTCCATCATTTAGATATCCTTGACTTTATCTGAACCCATAGCCCTGTTGATTTAATGAAATATATTTCTATTTTTCCTACTTGATCATTTTTACCTCAAAACCAAAACAAACCAAAATATACTTAATAGCTAGCCTAAAATCAGACATACAAAGCGAACAAGTTCACATCCTTCGCATCATAGAGAGAACCCTCTTTGAGTCCAAGAAGGCTAGGTCTGAGGACTTCAAAGACTATTCTGATGTTACCCTGTCATTTGGTTTACCAACCTGCCAAATTACATGACACTAACATAATGGCGATCACGGTGGGACCCGCTAATTACATAACAGCCTAGCAAACTCTTGTAGACTCATTTTTCCTTCAAAATTAAAATCAGACAAGCAGCCTATAAAGCCATTAGAGTAGACTCTATTTATTTCACCAAATTAGCGAAGTGATGAGTCAGGTATAGGACATTCTTACAAACTAGGCTAAATATAAAGAATCTGTAAAAAATCTCGAAAAAACATCCCTAGATTGGTTTCTATCAGTCATGGATGGTGGACCGTAAAAACTTGTCTCTACAAGACAAAAACGTTCACCTAGTGACTCCACTAGCCTCCAGTAGGCCTACTACTCCGTTCAAATACCAAAAACTTCCATAAGCGTGCTATCCTGTTAATTTACCCTTCCAATCCAAAAATCATGATGCAGTCTCTGAAATCAGTGGCAAACTAAGTATTACTTAGAGCTTCAGAAAACTTCGTCAAAACATAAAAACTCAACTAAATAGCCTAACAACAGAACTCTATCTTTCTCACCATCCTAGCAAAATGATGATCTAGCTTTAGAACACTCTTACAAGTTTTTGGTTTACATAAAAATTTCTAAAAAAAAAAAAATTCTCAAAAAAATTTCCTTTGTCTGTATTGGTGGTGGACCATAGACTTCAAAGTCACTAAAAACATCCACTTGGCGACTCCGCTAGCCTCTATTAATTTTTTTAACTGTTACTAGCATCCATAAACCCCTAGAGAGGACAACCTTCCGAAAGCAATCACAACTGTCATCCTCTCTAAATTTTGAATTTGAAATCTGGCTTCACGAAGAATTAATACCAAATCTCATCCGGACCCAAATCCTCCTATCATAGTTGATGACCCAAAAAATATTTTGTGGAAAACTTCTGAAATTGGACACTTAGCATCCAATAGGACTATTCATAAAGCAAGCTCTGTACCTGAACATCTTACATCCTTGCAAGATTCCCATTTTGACTAGTGCCATACAAAAAACCTTTTTAGAACCAAGTCACAAACTAGCATTGACCATACCGATCTTGAGCCCGTAGACTTACAACAGAGTTATAGCAGAGAAGCTTCTCCCACTACTCCACCCGATTTCCAGCTTCTCACCACTTCGGTCCTTTTCACCCTAAGTCTGCTCAAAATCAGTTTACCAGTCCAAGTACTTCCACCACACCCATTCACACCACCACTATGAAAATCACCTCATCCCATACTGCAAATAATCCCAATGTAAATCCACCATCAACACCCATCATGGAAGCATGGTATGAACGCTTAATGTTACCACAGCCCTTGGTACCTTTGCCAAATGATTACCAATCCAGAATCCCGCACTTCACCGGGGCTAAATCCACCACTGCCCAACAACATGTAGATAGAACGAATGATGCCTTCGATTACATGGAACTAGATGAGGAAACCATGAATATGAGGATGTTTTCCCAAAGCCTAGGAGGAGAAGCCAAAAAATGGTTTAAAAACTTGACTCCTAATAGTATACATGATCTCCCGTCACTTTATCAGACTTTCGTAAACATATTGGAAATCAAGAAAAATCCCCTTCAAATTCTTTCTGAATATAAAAATCTTAAAATAAACACAGGGGAAAGTGTTCAAGACTATTGCACTAGGTTCAATAGTGTCTATAACGCCCTCCCACCTCACATGAAACCTCCACCTGGCCTAGCACTAGTAAAATTTTCGGAAGGTTTCGATCCAGACATGACATATCAGTTAAGAGAAAGAGACCCCACAACTTTAGAAGAAATGCAAAGGGGATCTATTAGTGCTAAATCCAACCTCACTGAAAAGAGGGCTAGGATGAGATCGGAAAAGAAATTCACTTACTGAGATGAGACCATGCCTTCCACTTCCTCTTCAGATTCCAAAATACATAACCTGGTTAGGACCATGGAGAGAATTTTGAAAAGAATAAATCTAAGTGAAAGAGCACCTCCTAGGGACAACCAACCAAACCCCCAAAACATAAACTGGAATTAGAACTTTAGAAGAGAGCCGCCTCAAATCAAAACAAGAGAAAATGATCAACAGATCAGACCACCCTTCCAAGATAACTATGTTGATGAAGGGGAAAGAGATATTGAACAACTGGATGAAAATCATCTAAACTTGATAGGCTCTAATAACGAGGGTGAGGTTTTTCTCACAGAAGAAGAACAAGGTTTTTTCTCCTCAAACCAAGATGAAACAAATTATGAGAATCCCGAAGATCCCGAAATAGGATTACAAAATGCCATAATGGAAGTCTATAGGAAATATGATCTTAGGAGTAAGAAAACAAAGACAACTCTAGGAAAAACAACTCAGACACTGCTGTTAAGAAATCTCCTGAAACCATTCTTAAAAGAACAACAGACAGTAACAATGTCATGGCTAAGAAAACTGATCAGAACAAAGACCAAACTAGCCAAACAAACATTGACCCAAGATGTCCTAGTACCTCTACTAGGTCCCTTGAGAAAAATTTGTTGAACAAAGCCCCTAACCAAAATCAGCAAATCAAAAATATAGAAAAAATTATGGCTGATAAAACTGAGGCAAATGTGCCTAAAACCCAAATACCTTTCAGTTTTGAAGGAGAGATTGCTAAGATCAAGATAACCATGCCCCTCACCAAATTGGTAACTATAGATGTGTACAGATCTCAAATTTTGAAAGTCCTAAACATAGGAAATGATATAGACACTTTAAATTTGACAAACGATAGACCCAAGTTGTTATTTGGTCCCGAAGTAGAGGGAAAATATCAAGAAGTGATTGTCTCTCCTTTCTACGTTAGCTTGAACATACATGACAAAATATTACACAACGCCATGCTAGATTCTGGTGCTTCCCATAACCTCATGCCTAAATTAGTCATGGAAAGCTTCGGCCTAGAGGTAACCAAACCTTACAAAGACTTGTACTCATTCGATTCAAGTAGGGCCAAGTGTTTGGGCCTGATAAAAAAACATTTGTATCACTCTAGCACAAATTCCTGCTAAAAGTCTAGTCATGGATGTAGTAGTAGTTGATATTCCCTCGAAATATGGCATGTTATTATCTAGGTCATGGGTAGCCAAATTGCGAGGTAGCCTCCAAATGGATATGTCATATGCCGCTATCCCAGTTTTTAACAAAACTAGGAAGTTGTACCGAGAGACTCACATGAAATATATGGTAAGCAACCTAGATAGGCCAAACAATACTCCGGCTAATTCCATCCATTCAAATTTGGATTCTTTTATTTTATACAACAAAAGTGATATTAATGAGTAGATAAAAGGAAATAAAGAAGATCTCAGTCTGTCAGAACACCTCCCCTCATCCTCAAATAAAGAAAATGACGACCAATTCTCTAACATACCTGAAAAACAACTTAATGACAAACATGAAGTAGAAATTCTTTGGAGCATAAGCTTTCATGGTTCGTGTGGCAAAACTGGTTCAGGGGCTGGTATCTAGATACATAATACAAATGAGGGTCATTCTTACAGATTAGAGTTCCAATGTACCAATAACATTGCAGAATATGAGGCCCTCCTCCTTGGTTTGCACTTACTTAAAGACTTAGGTGCTAAGAAAATATTAGCCCAAGGAGATTCAGAACTTGTGATTAAACAGATCAAAGGTGAATATTCAGCCAAGAACCCAAGATTGAGGGAATACATAAATGAAGCCCTAGACAACCTCAAAACCTTCGAGAAATATGAGCTCACTTACATTCCTAGAGCCCAAAATGGCCTCGCCAATGAGCTTGCCTTTGCTGCAAGAAATTGCCAAATACCATTTGCAAATGAAAAAAATTGTATCAAAGTCAAACACCGTCCTACAGTACCTAACAACATTAACCATTGCCAGATATTTGAAGGTGACAAACAAATTGATGATTTTCTACAATCTAGAAATGAGTTTGAAATGACTAAACCGAGCTTAGAACATCAGGAAGACAATCATGATAAAGATAAAGATCATGAGTCCGAGTTGCCTTCTCTAGCAAATATAAATCTGATCACACATCCTTATGAAGATGAAATATATGAGGACCTAGACCAAAGAGAACTTGAAGTCTTACACTGTGAAAATGACACAATACCTAGAGGCCTTGCACCTTTAGAAGAATTGTTCGATTTTAATGACGTGGCCAAAAAACCAAAAATGGAATCCATTGAGGCTGATATAGAAGAGTATAAAATAGGGAGCATAGAAGAACAAAAAATGATCAAACTTTCGAAAACCCTCCCTCCTCACATAAAACATAAATATGTTGAGTTGTTTAAAGATTTTAAAGATGTGTTCGCATGGGGATACCAAGATTTTAAATCATACGACACGAACATTATTAAACATAAGGTTCTTCTCAAAGAGAACCAGAAGCCTTTCAAACAAAATTTGAGGAGGATAAATCTCATCTTATTACCTTTAGTTGAAAAGGAAATAAAAAAAAATGTATGATGTTGGGATAATAATTTCCCTTAGATACTCTGAGTGGGTTTCAAACCTTGTTTCAGTCAGAAAGAAGACCGGAGAGATTAGACGTTGCATCGACTTTAGAAATCTGAATAGCTCCTCCTTAAAAGATAAATATCCTTTACCAAAAATGGACCACATATGTCAAAAATTTGTTGGCTCTAAAAGAATCTCGTTGCTTGACATTTTTTCCGGATACAACCAAGTGCTGGTTTTCCCTAGTGATCAACACAAAACCGCTTTCACCAAACCTTGGGGCACATTCATGTATGTTGAAATGCCTTTTGGGTTAATGAACATCGGGGCAACGTTTCAAAGATCCATGGACATAGCTTTCTCAGAAGACATAGGCTAATTTATAGTCATATACCTTGTTGACATCACAGTATATTCCAAATCAGATGAGGAACATCTGATTCACCTAAGAAAGGTTTTTGAAAAATGTATGAAATATGGCCTATCTCTAAATCCCACAAAAACATTTTTTGGTCTCGAAGAAGGAAAGCTCCTAGGCCACATCATTTCTGAATATGGAATAAAAATAGAACCCAAAAGGATTGAAGGCATATTGCAAATCAGCCACCTCAGAAACATTAAGGAGCTACAATATTTTAATGGAAAAATTAATTTCCTAAGGAGATTCATCCCCAATCTTGCCGAACTTTTAAGAAATATCACGAACATGCTAAAAAAGGAGGTAGGAGTTAAGTGTACCTTAGAGGCCAAACAATCTTTCGAATTGGTTAAAAGGGCACTCACCCAAACGCCAGTTCTAATAAGTCTTGATTTCACCAAAGACTTTTACATCTTCTCATTTGCATCCAAGAAAATGGTAGATGCAGTGTTGTTACAAAAGAACACAACGGGACAAGAACAAACCATATCCTTTTTTAGCAAATCTCTAAGGGATGCTCACTTAAAATATAATGTCATGGAAAAACATGCACTCACATTGGTAAAAGCACTGAAAGACTTCAGAGTTTATATCTTACATTCTCATATCATTGCTTTTGTTCCACACACCATTGTCAAAGATATTTTAAATCATGATCCCGATGGTAAAAGAGGAAAGTGGATTGCTATTATCTTAGAATATGACTTAGAGATCAAACCCACTAAACTATTTGAGGGACAAGGACTCACAAAACTGATGGCTGAAACAAATCTCCAAGAATTAGATATAAATTTTGTTGCCACTTTAGAAGAACGGGAAGAATGCACAACTCCTTATATTGAAGAAGGGTTTTTGAATTCACCTTGGTATGCTGATATTATTTAAGTATTATTCCATCTTAATGCCCCTCCTACCTTATCAAAGACAAAAGTAAGATTCCTCAAACAAAAATCTTTAATTTTTTTCATCTTAGATGGAGTTTTGTATTGGAAAATTCTTATTGGTATGTTGCTTAAATGTTTTTTTGAAGATGATGCAAGAAATATTATGCGTGAAATGCACGAAGGAGAATGTGGAGGCCATCTTTACTGGAAAACAACTGCCAACAAAATCCTTATAACCGATTACTATTGGCCTACCTTGTTCCCCGACACCCACAAAATAGTCATGATTTGCCATAAATGCCAAATTTTTGATGGCAAGAGAAAAATTTTACCTTTGCCCTTGCATCCGATCATTGTCGAAGCTCCTTTTCAGCAATGGTGTTTAGACTTTATTGGTGAAATACACCCTTCTTTGTCAGATCAACACAAATGGATCCTCACGGATACCGATTACTTTACCAAATGGATAGAATCCATCCTCTCTAGGAATGCCACTGATTCAGTCATTATCAAATTTATGGAAACCAACATTTTGTCTAGATTCGGTTGTCCTAGGAAAATTATCATTGATAATGCTGCTGCATTTTCCTCCAAAAGAATCCTTGAATTATGTTTTAAATATCATATTACATTAGGACATTCCACAACTTATTACGCCCAAGGTAATGGGTTAGCCGAGTCTTATAATAAAAGCCTACTCAATATCATTAAGAAACTTCTGGAATAAAATAAAAAAGCATGGCATGGAAAACTAGTGCATGCATTATGGGTTGATAGAGTAACCACAAAGAAATCAATTGGTATGTCTCCCTATCAACTAGTGTATGGCATGGATGCCATTTTCCCGACATCCTTGGGAGTTTCGGTAATGAAACTATTGCAATAAGTTCAAATAGAAGAAATTGATATGCAAAGGAGGATAAATCAGACTATCCATTTACAACAAACAAGAGAAGAAGTCTACAAAAGGACACAGTTAGTACAAGAAAATATGAAGAAGATTTTTGACAGAAGAACCAAAGAAAATGATTTTCAGGTTGGGGTTAAAGTGGTGAAATGGGACTCCAGGAGAGAAGATAAAGGGAAGCATGGTAAGTTTGAAAACTTATGGAAAGGGCCATTCCTTATCAGTTCAATTAGAGGAAACAATGTCTTCTTACTACAAGAAAATGCTGGAACTGAAACATTTGGAGGTCCCGTCAATGGAAAGACACTGAAACATTACTTTTGTCAAGATTTCTAATTTTGAATTTTCACTCATTGTACATATCACTATTTGAAGAAAAATTTAGAAAACAGAAAATACAAAAACAACAGGAAAAACAGAAAAAGAGGGCAAATTCTAAAAGAAATGGTACAACCCCATACCCAAAAAATAGTCATACTGAAAGTGTGCAAGTCTAAGTGCCACTACTAGTTCCAAAAACATGTCTTGTTCAGTTATCTAGCCTAATCATAGCTGAGCATGTTTTAAATTGATTGCTGATAAGTTAGTAAAAAGAATGATAGTCAAATTATGAAAGATTGACTTGTCAAAGAAATTAGATTAGGAAAGAAAGATACTGGTTCCACATGCTCAAAACAGAACCAAAGAGGAAAATAGGGATGAAAAGCAAACTATACATCCTAGCCCTGTTTTTTCTGAATCTCATTTTGTACAAAAATAACATTTGTGTGCAGCTTGTTGTTATGCCACAAACACATGACAAATCAGACTGTCTAATCCGGATTTGGTCATGTTTTCAATTTCATGTTTTTAGTATAGTGAATGAAATCCTATCAAATAGCTTAACCTTGAAAATTGAATAGAATAGGTAGAGAATCAAAGGAGTTCACCAGCTTAATCTGAACTCCAGGAAGATATAAGTGTAGAAGTAGATAGTTTGTGTTCTCTTTCAAAAATAATGATGTCAAGGGGTTTTCCTATTCAAATGCACCCAAGGAAGAAAAAATGTTAGGAAAAATAGATTGGGTAGGTAAAGGTGAAGATTGAGCTAATCATACCTTCAGTTTTTCAAAGCGCCATCTCAGGAAAGTGGTAATGAGAGAGAAAATTGTGCCAATGGATGAGGCACTGGTCTTCACAAGCCAAAGATCTGCAATTCTGGACACCTCCCGAAAAAGAGTTTCCCTCCCCAAATGGAGCCACTATTAGTCATCAGTATTTTTCAGCTGTTTAGATGACTATATGCTTTATCCAGGTTTTCTAGAAACCAAATTCAAACAAACATTTTGTCCTCTAGAAATCCCCTCATAGAAATTTTTTCACTTTTCGCCTCTCTTGTCTACTATGATTAGATAGGTCATTCTGTCAAGACCACATCCTAGACTAATAATCCTTTCTCTATCCATTATTTTTACTCCTGTCTATAACATCCTACCTCTGATGCCTAAACCCTACTATTTCACAAAATTTTCTGGCCAAGATAAGCCAAGTTTCCCCTCTTACTCTCCTACTACCCAAATCACTGTTGATGACAAAAGTATGTCTAGAAAACCCTTCAAATTAATGAAAAAATCATCTAGGTTTATAGGTGATGGTGTATAGGTAGAATGTCTAAAAACCCTGTGTCTTGCTAAAAACTCTGTTTTTTTAAACCATCAGTCAGAAGTCCTTTTCTAAAAACCTTTCAAGCAAATAAATTAGGATTCCCTAAGTCACGCACCATAATTTTTCATGAATTTCTGTTTCACATAAAATCAAAGATAAAATCAAGAAAACCAGAGCTGAGGTTGTCATATTTCTAAAGAAGGTGCTCCAAAAATCAACAAGGTGACCCTCCTGGTCCAACAATAAAATCTGCCAAGAATAAGTCACCCTATCAAATACATCTCTACAGGGATGTCTTGATATTTGGTCTAAAGCAGAACAGAGCCAAAGAGAGGCACCAAAGAGAAGTTTCAGTCAGATCAGTTGGAATTTTGGATAAAGGTACAGTGAGCTGAACAACACAGGAAAATCAAGAATTTCTTTACAAATCATGGATACCTAAAAAGATCTCAGAAGATCATCTACAGTGGTTAAAAGGCACAACAAACTGGAGGCTACTAAAAAATTCTTGATGTCATTATAAGAGGTAAATTACTTCTCATTCAAGCCTCTGTGAAAAATCTCAGAAAATTCTGTGATATATGAAAAGCATGGCACATTTTGGCAAAGATATCTTTAAGACAATTTTTGGTCCTCAAAGCATGACTAGGGAAAGGGACAACTGCCTTTTCCTGTGCCCCTGCAAACAAGACAAAGGCTATTAGATGCACCATCAAATTAAAGATAGACTAAGACCACTATGAAGAGTACAGTCACACTGAAGAAGAAAAACAACATGGTATGATTTGTTTGAAAATACAAATACCTGATTATTGACCCACAGTGGAGAGGTTTTTTGGAGACAGTTTCAAAAATACGGATAAATTGCAAATAGGCATGATAAGGTAAAAATACCACACCTCCTTCATCAACAACAGAGGGTGTAAAATTTTTTTCAGTTATCTCCTAAAGATAAGTGAAAGAGTACAAAACTCCATTCAAATCAAATAAGTGTTTTTGAAGTTCAAAAGGTGAAGAAATTTGATTTTTTAAGGCTCTAGGTGCCTATTGCGTTAAAGAAGTAACCATCAATGTTTGATTGGTTAAACTTTGACACAAAGGATGGTCACAGGTTTTTTTCTAAGCATGGAGGCATTGTGGTTTTTAATTCACCCTAAAATGACAAAGACTGGCTCCCAAAAGGCTATCATATTGAAAAATAGTCAAAAGGAGAAAATAAGGATTATGTTTTTTTAAACTAAAGGGGAGGAGATTTTGCCTCTTAAATCAATTTAAAATAGCGATATAAATACCCCAAACGTCTTTTTTCCATTCATTTCATCTTTAGCAAAGAGGAGGAGGGTTTTTGATTTTTCGAAGAACATTCTCGGGCAGAAAACTGGAGATGCTGTGCGCCTATAGATTAGCACTTCGCGCCTGTAGATGCGCTCAGTGCATTTTTGCACCAGATGTTGCGTGCTTATACAGTGGTGTTGCAAATTTTGCTTGTCACTCGGTGTGCAGAGCCTGCCACCCGACAACGCCCAGGCCACCGGCCATCTCCTCATGCAGGGGTCGCCAGGGCTTGTGGACACTGCATGCCCAGCGTTGCAGTCATCGTATCCCCTCGTGCAGAGGCTGCCCAAGCCTGAAGACGTTGTGCGCCCAGCGTTGCGATCATCACAACTCTGCGTGAAGAGGCCGCCCGAGCCGAGGGTGTTACGCGCTCAATATTTTTTCTGTCGCACACACTGTATGCAGAGGTGACCCGGGCCATGGCGCTGTGCGCCTGAGAGAAAATCGCATCACCGCCCAGTTTTCACAGAAAATACCGAAATTTCCTTTTTCACCCAGAATTTGTTTCTCATCATGAGGAAGAGTTTCTCAGGGTATTTTCCATCAATTTATATCTCCTCAATCAGTTTTTAAGTTGTGAAAGTGCCAATTAAGGTTAGGATTGAAGTCTAAGGTAGTTTGAGATAAAAAATCTGAATGACAGTGTGGCCTATTCTCTGTTAAGCATCCTGCTTTGTTTCAAGGTCCTAAGACACCAAAGAACTTATTGCCTCACCTTCTGTCTTGTCTTATTTCCAAGAATTAGGATGTTTTGAGTTCTGCAACAAGGTACAAGAAATCAAAAGCCATCCCAAATTGACTGAGTTATTTGCCTTAATGCTTCATAAGGATTAGGTTCATCTGAAAGGGTTAAATTTTGAGTTGACCCCTAAAGCTATCTCTAAAGCCACTAGGATCCCTTGCATAGGAGAGAGATGGTTTAAACAAACACATCTTGACTTGATCCATTATCATCCTTTTCTAAAGCCTAGTTGTCAAGATGCATGTAAAGCCATTTTCCCTTTTTCCCATCTACTGGACAGGTATGACCTCCTTATGAAGATTGTCATTAAATACTTTTACTGTGAGGGTTTTTTCTCTCGAATCTAATCCTATCATATTATACTCCTCATGCACTTCACCAAGACCAAGCTATTGAACTTGCCTTATTTCCTATGCAAAAGCATTGAATAAACGTCTACCAGCATGAAAAGGAAGCCTCCAACTCAGCAAATGGCAAGCATATTTCATCACTCTCTTGTCAAAATCATTATAACTAACCAACTGGAGCAACAAGGCATTCCTTGGGAAGCCTTTATCACCCATGATGACTTTAACTCTTAACCCTCCATCCCATTGAAAAATGTGCCATCCTCTTCTCAAAATCTTCCTCACACTCCTTCATCGCCCTCCACTGACTATGTTTCACTTTCCTCCCATGAATCACTCTCCAAAGCAAACATTATTCAAACACCTTTTCCAAATAGAATTGATCCTAACGAAAGTAGTAGTGACCTTAAAGAAAGTAATTCTAATCCTGAAGAAAGCACTATTGAAACTGATGAAGACAACAAAGAGGAAACTGATGAAGACAGTGAAAAAGAAACTGATGAAAATAAGGGACAATCTAAAGATAAAGAGGAAATTAATGAATAAGAGGAAATTAATGAAGATGAGGAAAAAAATGAAGAAGATGAAATCAGTCAAGAGGAGGGAAATCAAAATAGTAGCAGCTCTAAAAACACTAATCAGGAAGAAAGCATAAATGATCAAAGTGAGGAAAAATGTGAGGAAGATAAGAGTGAGGAAGCAGATACAAACAATGAGGGAAAAAATGATGAGGGCCTTAAGGAAAATAGTGTTGATCATGTTACAAACAGCAGAGAAAATGAATACAACAAAGGGGAAGGCAGTAAAGACAGCAGCAAAGAGATAGATAGCCAAAAAGAAGACACTCAAAACAGCAGCATCTCTAAAAATACAAATAACAGAGAGAACAAAGTTTCAAGCAATGATACTCATGGTGAGGAAGGAGGAAAAGTTGCTGAGACTCCTAGTAAAGAGAAAGATACTTACAGCCAAGGGTAAAATAGCAGAAAAAACACCACAGATAAAGACAAGAAGCAAGAGGAAGAAAAACACAACAAAAAGGAAATTGATGAGGATAGCCCAGAGCCAGTTTTCAGAGTGATCTTAAATACACAAGGAAATGATGGCAAAAGTCCTAATGATGGGAATAGTCAAGATAGTAGAAAAAAGCGTAAATTCATGGACAGTCTTGAAGATGAAAAAGTATCAGACTTGGGCACCTCCCACCACACAGAAACAGAGCATGACATTTTTAAAGATCCTCCTGGTGGTAAGATCATTACAAATGTTGAAATTGATACTCAAAGGGACTGCCAACAAAAAAGTGACGAAGAGACACCCACGGAAAACATTCTTAAAGAAAAAGACAGTCCTAGGGCTGTAAGTGACCAGATTGAATAAGCCGAGTCTTTAACACCTCCCATCATCCCTTATCAGAAAGGTAGGAGGCATGTGTTTGCTGCCTCCAAAAGGCAAGGGGCCATGCGCTCCTCCTCAAGACCAGTGAAGGAAAAAATCACCCAAACAGTGAAAGGAAAAGTCACTCAAGTAGTGAAAAGCAATGTCACTAGAGCATTAAGGAGCAGAGGTAAACTGCCAAAGAAAGGAAAGGGTGGATTTCCAAAGAAAGACAAGGGTAAGAATCCCATGAAGGACAAAGGCAAGAAGGCAATGGAAGAACAAGAAAGCAGCCATGAAAAAGAGAGGGAATTTGAACTCATCCATATTGACAGTGACGAGGACAATGAAACAAGGATTCTTAATTCCCTCTTACAAGAATAGGATGCACAAGTTAGAGATTTGGTGAATGATTTGGAAAGATCAAAACATATCATTCTTTTCCTAAAAACACAAAACGCACAAATGAGTGGCCAACTTGCCATTTATGAAGCTTGGAAACTCAAGTAAAAAAGAGAGGCGCAAAAATCACAAGTGAAGCTAGAAGAGTACATGGGTTACTATGAAGAATATGATGAAGAAGAAGGGCCAGTTAGGAAGAGGCCTAAGACTATGGGTCTTAACAGAGCATTAGAAAAACAGAGAGAGGAAGAATCAGCCCGAGTGCAGCAATTCCCTTTCACTGAGCTCCTAGCCTTGGAAATTGAAAATGAAAAAGAATCATGTCTTGAAAGGGAAAACCTACATCTAGAGGCCAAATTGGAGGAAGCAAACAAGGATTTAGGCTTACAAAGAAAGATTACTCAGCATTACAAAAAGCTAAATCAGTTTGCTAGAAAAAAGCTCAATACTGCCCAAAGGAGGCGCCCGGCACCAAAAGGTGGAAAAGACCAAGCTAGGCTTTGAATTTTGGCTCAGGCTTCACTACAGGTTTCTCAAGACCCCTGAGGGATCCACTCACCAAATTTGGGCAAAATTGGACACCTTTTTTTTTTGTGAATTTTCAAGCCTAGGAGCGCAACACCCTAGACATTGCACTTTTTCTTAGAGAATTTTCAGTAGTGAAAGCTTATATTTTTGGATTCCTTGGCACTAAAAGAGTATGCTCATAACTTTTCAGCTCATTTGGAGCTTTTCTGGTCCCTAGAAAGGTCCAAAAACAACCATTTTTCACCTTTCTGCCATTGTTTTTCAGTAGGTGCTCCGCCCCTAGGTTTCTGTACCTTTTCCACTTTTTGAGAAGTTTCTAGAGATCATATTGAAATAAATCAATTATATTTAGAAATTATACATCCATATCTTTCCAAAGGGCCATCACTGGGCCTTTTTTGACATCAGGAAGGCCTCCAAAACCTCACTGTAAAAAGACCTATTTTGGTGCTACGCGCTTGGAAATTCTGCTAAAAAAGAGACATTTTTCTGCATTCCTGTGTGAGGACAAGGAAATGTGCATTAGGAAAGTTCTATCATGTATTTCAGAGCCTAAAAGTCAATATTTTTTCTATTTTGGTCCGAAAAGGATATTTTGAAGATATATTTTGTGCCTTGGACCTTGTAAGGCCTCAAGGGCAGTTTTAGATATTTTGCTTTAGCCAATGGCCTTCTAGTTTCTCTAGTGAGCTCTTTCTCCTCTTGGCTTATACAAACCATGAGGATTCACTTTCAAAATAGGGAGAACTTGACATGTTAAGAGCAATACATAGTTTTATGAGCTTGGAGAAAATATTGGTTTTATGAAGTGGATGAATGTCTTGCTTGGCTTGATGGTGGAGGAGCATTGTGTGCAGGATTCCATAGCTTGGTGAATGGTGATGTTTCCCTATTTTTTTATGTCTTCTTGTTTTCGTTAATTTGTCATGCTTCTTATTTGTTGTAGATTAGAAAAGTATAGGTTGAGATATGCTCATGGAAGCACCTCAAACCTCTTGTTTATTACATCTTTGATGTTTTCTTCTTCTTGGTGATTATAAGAAATTCTTAACTGCTCCTTAGGTCAACCAAGAATTTGTTATTTATTTCATTAATGGTTAGTATGTTAGCTATCAAATATGATTCAAGGTATTCCCTTCTTATTTGAAGTTCTCAAAACTCTATTTCTGAAATCTTTCTATGAAATACTGATTGGATAGGTTAAGTCAAAGAGGTCTCATTCTATATTGCCCTTTTTCCATGATTACCAACTTGTTTCAAAGTTCCTGATAATTTGATATATGTTGTTTAGGAGTTCCCTCTTCATATATTCAGTTATTTGTTTATCTTATATGTTTTCCCAACAACTGAAGGTGAATTTCTAAAGTTAGCAGTTCTTATGCTTCTATGTCTCACCTGAATGTTTATCTTTCATGTTCATCAGTTTGAGTATTGTTCATAGAGATTAATTGTTTTCCATATCTCACGAGTATTTTCCTTCAATATATATATATGGTTAAGACTTCTTAGTTTTTCACAAACTTAATGTTCATTTTGCCTCACGCCTCACCCAAAGGATCCATTGACTTTGCTAAATCGGCCCTGCAGTACACCTTGTCCATCATTTAGACATCCTTGACTTTATCTGACCCCATAGCCCTGTTGATTTGATGAACTCTCTTTCTATTTGTCCTACTTGATTAGTTTTACCTCAAAACCAAAAAAACCAAAAAATACTTAACAGCCAGCCCTCTCTGAGTCCAGGAAGGCTAGGTACTAGGACTCCAAAGATTGGTCTGATGTTACCTTGTCATTTGGTTTACCAATCTGCCAAATTACGAGACACTAACAAATGGAACCAGGGTTGTGGTCCCACTAGATTCAGCAGAAGGATAAATATATGTCTAACCGGTGCATGTAGAAGAGTAAGTTTATCATATCTACAAACTAACTACGTTGTATGAATATTGGATCAATCCCACAATAGATGGATGACTTATCCAGGATCGAGATAGTTCATGCCAATCAGACTTAGATGAATAATTGGAGAATTGGCAGCACTGTTTGCATGAAGTCTCTACACTGCGCTACAACTGGGTCACTAGATCTCTATGGTGCATATCCTTTGAGGTACGAGAACTCCCTTATTATGATGGTATAGGGAGTGTCATTTTTTTGTTATATGAGTTCGAAAAGGATGTTCCAGAGACACAACGGTTCCATGTGCTTGACTTAGCTCTGTGCTCAACTCCATCACGTTAGTGGGAGACACACAAGGACGAGTTGGCGAATTGGGAAGAATGTACCCATATGATGCAAATGCACTTTGGAAAACCAAATACCTGATTGGAAGGAACTTATGTAGGCACAAAATATCCACACATACATTTATATAGGTGGACTACATATTGGGGAGAAAAGCTGCAACCAGGATGGGTGCGTAAATTCATCCATACTTTAATTCAAATTCCTATGAACTAGTACCTAGAGGTTGAGCTGTGAAGAGGCACGATGGAATGGGCTATGCTATGAGAAATATTTGTGTTAAAATTTATTTTTGAGAGTGGATTCCTATGCATCAATACCACCTTACACATGATCAAAGATGTGGTCTTTCACACGAAAAATACACCAGAATTACAAGCCATACAAGCATGGGATGTGCAGATGAAGGATATAATCGATTGCCAAAATGTGAACATTGAAGATAATGAAGAATACCCAAGGAAAATCAATATCCTGGAGTATGAAGGACAACGCGCAGTTGCTGGTCCACTACTTGCAATACCAAATGTGACTGAACCCATGAATATTAGGCAATTCAACATAGGAATGAAATAACAACCTAAGATTTCCAAAATTGGGGATTACTGGGATGAAGATATAGTAGCTAAGGCTGCAGAGCTGCTTACTGAATAGAAGGGCTTATTTACCACAAATTTTTCCGAGTTGAAAGGTATTGTTTGGGATCTGGGTGTAATGAAGATCACATGAAACGCGATGCGTGACCTATCAAGCAACATCCTTACAGGTTAAATCCCAAATACAAGTAGAAGGTCAAAGAGGATTTGGATAAAATGGTTGCTTTAGGGATCATTGAACTAGTAGAAGAATCATATTGGGTAACCCCATGGTGGTCCAAGAAAAGAAGAACAAAGGAAAAATTATGATCTGTGTGAATCTGTGCAAGTTAAATGATGCCTATATGCATGACACTTTTCCAACTCTGTTTTCTGATGAAATATTGGACAATGTGGGAGGGCAGAAGGCCTACTCATTCACTGATGGTTTTTCTAGATACCACCAAATAAGAATCGCTTCTGAAGATATAAGTAATAAAACCTTTGCATTGGAATGGGGATCATTCCAATACATAGTAATTCTATTTGGTCTAAAGAATGTGCCAACAATCTTCTCATGCATGGTGGTAGTTGCGTTTGACGACTATATAAATACATTCTTAGAAGTGTATTTTGATGATTGTACTATATTTGGCATAGTAAAGAAGCATGTTTCAAACCTGCGCTTAATGATGTATACTTGTTGAAAGCCTCAGATCTCGCTGAATCTAAAGAAGTGCATATTCTACGTCCCCTTTGGATTTTTTTGGGTCATATTTTGTGTCAGCAGGTATTGATGGTGGATCAAAATAGGATTGTTATTATTGTTAACCTAGCAGTTCTCGCAAACGTAAAACAACTGTGCTCAATTTTGGGGCATACTAGGTATTATAATATGTTTATTCAAGGCTGCACGCTGATTACTATGCTAATGGATATGTTACTAAAGAAATATGCCTCATTTTGCTGGGATGAGGATTGTCAGAAGATTTTTAAGCTACTTAAGGAGATTACAGAAGGAGGTGTGGTATGTCTTGGTTCCTTAAGGGGTGAAATCCTTCCTGGATTTTTGAATGGAAGTCGGTTGAAGCCATTCAGGGATGAATTTATCATTGCACGTGCCAAATGACTATATGGCTGGAGGAGTGTCTTAGTGCCCCAGATAGTTGTGAGAGGACATAGGACCATAAAGAAGTATGTCAATCATTGGAGAAGTAGGTCTTCACAACAAGGATGGAAGATCCGCAGAAAGGTGTGAAGGTTGCACGGAGGCTGCACTAGGAGGTTGAAGCACTCACAGAGGTGCCAAAACATAGTCATTGGAATAGTAAATATGGATAAGACAACTTTATTACCGTTTGGACAACTAAACTACTTTTAATGAGGATATTTTGCCAGATTTTGAACCTTTTTAACATTTACGAGGCTACATCAATGCACATGAGACTGTTTAAGTTGCACCAACACTATAAATATGATAGGAAGGTTTGCATTAGTTCCCTTTTCTTTCCAAGTGATTTGTGCACATTTCTCTTGTTGTGTTTTCTGAAGCTTATGTCTGAGATCAACTTGATTTTATACGAGATGTTGTGCTAGCGGGGGTTGGGTTATCTGATTCCTCTAAGTATGACTTCCACCGAACCAACCCCATATGCGATGTAGGTTGATGAAACCGCTGCGCAGGCCACTGAAACCCTTGCACCTACACCCCAACCGCAAAAATATAAGAAGGGAAAGTCTTCGGGGTCCCAGAAGTCACCACGCCAGAAGACCCTGAAGCATAAGTCAACCCTTGCAGAATGCCATAAGGGACCTATGGCCAAAATTTCGAAAGTAATTGTGAAGGAAGATGTTGTCTAGGAGGTAGATCCACTCTCACATCTTCCCACACATGTGGCACTGTGAAAAGAATTCGTGAAGGTCCCAAAGGACCTAGATAAAGTTTGATCCTATATCAATTCACCATTGATCCTGGATATGTGATGTTTGAGGGGAATATGTTTGCGAAAATACCCCTTATAAATATGGAAGACTAGGACCTATCCGACCAAGAGAAGTTCCCTGAGCTCGCACCCTTGATGTACTTAGAGCCAGTCACCTATGACAAGGGGGTGATCAAGGTCGAGCCGAAGCGTTGGGCGTTGGGACTACAGAAGTCAAGGCTACTAAATTTTTTGAAAATTCCCCACTTTGGGCGCAACATAGTAAATGATATATGTGTGCGTCAGCTCCTTTCCCTAGTAAATGATGACTTTATATGGCTAGGAGATCTAATTCCAATTGATGCACCTTTGATACACCGTATCGCCAACCTGCCCTATCAGGGGGCGGACCCTGCAGAGACCTTTGGAGGAAATGGCTTGGAGAGGAAGCTTACAAACACAATTAAGAAAAAATAAAAGGTTTCGCACAACAATCGAGGGTTTGTTTTTGTTGAAATAAAAATACCCTCCAGTACAGTTTGGTAGTCTAATCCTCGCTTGCAAGATGGTGAGGAAGTGCCAACCGAAGAAATATCCGACCCATGTTATTTCTTTTGCCAGGAAATGTGAGAAAGGGATACAATACAATTGGGAAAAGTACCTATGCACAAAGTTTTTGGTGAATGTACGTGAGGTACAGGAGGAGGGAAATAATTTTTATTATGCTTGGTTATTGCTACTAATTACGTTGATTGATTGGAAGTCGCCAATTGAGGCCCAGTTCCCAGATATTGAACTCGATATTTGTGAAGCTACGCGATATGCGATGGTGTGTAACTCCAATATTCCTTCCTAAATCACTAAGAACAAAATATTCTGGGTGATATTTGATTTTGAGTTGTTTCAAGCAATGCATTCCAAGCTGCGATTTTTGTCGATGTTGTATGATCAGTACAAGCACATCACAAACTTCAAATCTACCATTCACAACAATCACATACACGTGAAGGGAGATGTTGAAGGTGTTTGGTATGAGCTATCTTACATGGTCACGGAGGATGACCTTGCACGTGTTACGACAAAATGGCTAGCCTTATGGTTAGAAGCATGCACCACTGGACGTGCCTCATCTTCAGTACCCTCGAATACTCCTACAAAGTCACGCATGACAAAGGATACCCAATAGAAGGATAAGAATGCAAAGAAAGATATGGAGCCAACCATGAAGGGTGAAATCATTGACCTGGATAAGGAAACAAAGGATAAGGAATGTGACAATTCCGGGACACCTTCGACGCACAGAGGTTCACAAAAAGGAACTAAGCGAGGATCTCAGACCTCCCCGAGCTCGCACAAAAAGAGGAAGGGATCAAAGTAAATAGGGACAGAGGCCCTGACCCTTATAGAAGAAGACCCTAACGAGATTGAAAACATAGTCAAAGCTGTGATCGAGTCTCTCTGGACTAATGTGGAGTCGCAATACAAATAGGTCCTTGAGTATGTGCAACACGGCCTCCACGAGCTCCGCATGAAAATGAACCTGATCCAAGTGAACGTACAACAAGCGAGCGTGCAACAAGAGAGTGTGAAACAAGTGAGTGTAGGACAAGCGAGTGCAAAACCCGTTAGCACTATTGTACCATTAGAGTACTAGGTAATTCATGTTCCAGGACATTTAGTTACAATTGAGCAACTCGAGTTGTGCGCCAATGTGAAAGCCCTATACCTCCAGGTGAGAGGTGGGGCGATGGGCAGATATAATCCCAAGAATAAATTTGGGCAGTGTCTATTGAGATGGTGCGTCTCATCGATCGAACCTGGCTATGAGGAGCCAACAGTATAGTAGTAGCATGAAAAATTAGTTATATTGATGCAGTTAGATGTTAGGAAGAAAGAAATCAGAGTGACACATGCAGATACTGGAGCACAGATCAGAGTTGGTAGCAGTGCAGAGTGCATGGATGCAAATGTCAACAGTAGCGCAGAGAGTCTAGTATACATGTGCAGTACCTAGCAACAGTCTGAAGACTTTGATGATAGATGCATTATATTGATTCAGTTGTTTGGAGGCTATTCAGTTTCAAGAGAGTTTCATGTCCGACCAACACTATAGAAGTGTTTCATGCAAGAACATTCCAAAGCTACCAGATCGGGACAAATTTATTCCTTTATTTTTGAGAGGGAGTGTTGAAATTTTCAACAAGAAATAGTGAAATTGACATCCAAAAACAAAATCCAGAAAATCGCACCCAGAAATGGCTACCATATGAGGCTTTTGATTTAATTATCCCTTAATTAAATTGAAATAAAATTGTATTTTCATCTCTTAACAACTTGTATCAGTTAACTAAGTGAGATAGACTTAGTTAGCTCAATAATTTTGAGTTGAGGGTCAAAGGTCAGGCATGTAGAGTGATTTTATTATTTTCAGGGTCCAGTAAAATTTAATGCACTAGTGGGGTGCATGTGTAATCGGTTAACTCAAATTAATTGAGTTAAAATCAGTTTAGCTAGTTCTAACTGAGTGTTGAGCTAGTGAGAGGTCCAACGAATTAAATTAGATTTAATTCAAAAGTAGTGATCAATCAAATAACTGATGATTCACTATTTATAGTTGCATGCAAGTCAATTATGATGAAGACCCAGTTGAGGCAAAGTTTAAAGGGAAGATAACTGTTCGCTATATTATTATAAAATTGCCCAGGCACAATTATAAAGTCACAGGGAAGCTCATGATGGATTGCGTAGTCAAGGAAGTTGGATTATCCTATTTAATAGGGATTAATTTCCTAAGGATTGTGTGAGAAAGGCTGGGCTAGGCAGGGGATGAGGATTGGCTATGTGTTGGTCAATTTTTCCTAAGAATTGCTAGACAGTTTTAAGCAGCATCAGAGTGAGATGGTCAGGAGAGTGCAAGTTTTTCTCGACGTGAGAAAGAATTGTATTGTTTCATGATTATTTGACTATGTACAATATATGATAGAGGGGTTTTGAGTAGGTGATTTCCCCAAGAACATCTTGTGTTGTGTGATTGATAATTTTCTTTCTCTTACTTGCATGTGATTGAGCGATTGTGTTTTATATTCCACAAATATAGTAGAAGGATTCAATATATTGTTTTAGTACATTACATGATTGGATTGAATCCATTGGTATAGATTTTCTATATAAATTTATACAATCACAGCCCACAAGAAATTAAAAACTCTTGTTTGGAAAAATACCAAGTGATAATTCAAACTCCGATGGCTCGAGTGGACGAAGCGAAACTAGTTCGTTGGGAGGAACACCTTGAGTTGATGGCTACGCTGGATAGGATGCACTACTTCCAGTTCTAGGTCAGAGAGCGAGTGGTGGTGGTATGGCGAGGTGAAAACCACCTTGCACAAAATGTGTAAAAGCTAGAGACTTGGTTGGTGCACTTTGAACGTCACATTTCATACAACTTCTGTCCCTGGCCTCCTACAGGAACCACCACAAACAATGCAACTTTCATTACGTCAAATGACTAGTATGCTTTGAGGTGTTTTTTATGTATTATGTGTCTTTTGGTGCCTTTGGCCATCTCATTTATGGATGTTTTCCTTAACATCCTTTTTGTATTTTTTTCACTTGTTGCAAACATTGGTAAACAAAACTAGTTGGGATGAGACAATCTTCTTTTTTCTCTGCTGGTTGTACATATTTTTTTCCATATGAATAGAATATTGACCTACAAAAAAAAACATATTTCTTGAAATTCTACATAAAAAAATATTTTAATAAACACATTTCTTATAATAATTTTACTTACTAGTAATCTCATAGAAAGATGAGAGTTTATGTTTCTCCAAATAAGGATAATAACTTCTTTAGTAATAATATCTATGAAAGGTATTATATCTAGAAAGTCACACTATGTATTTTACTTCTCATCAACACATTTTCCGAGTAAAATTTCACAAAAAAATAGAGTGCCTCTGACAATTATTTGATTGCATATGAATTTGAATCGTAAAATATATACCCAATTCATTTTATATTTTATAAAACCATTTTTTATAAAGAAATTTTCATATAGTGATTTTAATTTTATATATATATATATATATATATATATATATATATATATATATATATATATATATATATATATATATATATATATATATACAAAATATTTAGAATCTAAAGTGATTTTAATTATACATTAATTTATGCTTCCAATTTTTTCATCACAAATGGCCAAATGTGAAAATATTTGGAAAAATCTAGTTTTGAATTATATCATTGGGCATATACATGATAGTTATAGTTTGAAAAAAATCTATGTTTCTCATGTGATTTTTAAAATGTGAAATAAATAATTAATATTATATGAAATATAGAAGATGCTATAAATGAGGTGGATTTTGCATTTAATTGTATTCAATGATGGACTATTGTTGTTTGAAATGCCACAGACAACAACAATATCTCCCACAAAAGGAAATGCACATGTCTAATTCACATTTGTAATTATTATTTTTAAATGAATCAAGTTTTCAATTTCTATTTGGTTAATTATAAATTAGTTTTTTTCCCATGTGCTTTTTTCAAAGGTGGAATAAATAAATAATATTATACCAAATATATAAGATGCTATAAATGAGATGGAGTTTGCATTGAATTCTAACCAATTATGGATGGATGTTGTTTGAGATGAAAACTCAGAGAAAAAAATGTGCATGTCTAATTCACATTTGTAATTAAATTTTTAAATAAGTAAAGTTTTAAATTTCTAATTCATTAATTCTAATTAGTTTTTTTTAAATAAAATATTGAAAACAATCAATGAATAGTTGAATCTAATTATTATTTAAATACCTTCAACATTTTCATATTAATATCAATTTTTTTATTATTAACAAACATATTTCTTGAAATTCTAGATAAAAAATTATTTTAATAAACAAATTTCTTATAATAATTTTACTTACTAGTAATCTAATAGAAAAGAAAGATATTTATGTTTCTCCAAATAAAGATAATAACTTCTTTAGCAATTATTTCCATGAAAGGTCTTATATCTAGAAAGACCTACTATATTTTTTACTTCTCATCAACAAATTTTCCTACTAAAATTTGACAAACAGATAGATAGAGAGTGCATCACACAATTATTTGATTGCATATGAATAATATACAAAATTCTTTTTATATTTTATAAAACCATTTTTTATAAAGAAATTTCCATAGATAGATTTCAGTTATATATTATTTATTTTTTCCATATATTTAGAATCTAAAGTAAATTTAATTATATATTAATTTATTCTTCTCATTTTTAGTTTGTTAATGTACATATTATTTTATTATTCTTAAATATAACATTACAAATAAATTTAGAACTTTATTTTTTCAATCCGATAATGAAATATTTCAAGCACTACATTATATGTGAAAATATTAAGACATTAATGAATCTATGCTACCATAAAGAATCATGTATACAAATCAAAAAAAGCTGAGGCCCTATACTATATGTGCAAAGATTAAGACATTAATGAATCTATTCTACAACAAATAGTTGTGTATACAAATCAATCAAATTACTCGCAAGAAGTTAGGTGACTCGATAACAGAAGTATTGGTTGTCCTAAAACACCACAGTAAAAATCCTTTTATCGAGTTGCAGCGTAAGGTTGATATGGACTAACTTATGGTCTTCTCTTTGGAAACCTCGACCCACTAACCCTATCATTTAAGAAAACTGTATTCAAAGGAAACCTATGTTGGATATATGCCTTGTAAGGTACCTGTTGCAACTTGCAACGACCCTAATATCTAAGCCACAACATTTAAAAAGTCTTTGCGGAAAGACTCTAGTGGCTTGGGTCAACTTGCAATCCAATATAACACCTTCCATTGAGCGTCTTAAGGAATTTTTTTTTAGAATAACAAGCCCTAAGGTAGAAGGATCACTCGATGCTAATTCAAGGCCATAACAGGTTACAATGAATCAATTATCGTATCTAATGATCAGTTTCGCTTCTACAAGTATATATACTAGTTTAAAACATAGAAAGGAAGTATAGAATTGGGTTGAAAATAACTATTATACTAACATACATAGTTTTCTTACACAAACCTAATAAACCATGTTTCCTCACAACTTTGAATTGAGTCCTCTAATTACCCTGAGCTGATATTCCTCTTGTGATTCCATATAATGTATTTTTATACATTGCTTCCCTAAAACAACTTTCCTTAGCAGAGTCTAGATTTTCATGGGTTTTCCAACCCACTGCTTAGGTTTTTTTCTTCTTCGAAAAATGAATTTCCTCTTTTTTCTTTAACGTCCTCATTTGTCTCTTGTGGCGCTTTATTCCACCCTTACTCAACTAATTGATTTAATATATTCTCTCTCCCATCATATTAAATATTTATAATAAAATCCTAGGGATTTTTAGGAGTTATTTATGGGAAGATTATTTTGATGTCATCCACCAACATTGATTTCTGAAACTTTGCAAGAATATTTTAACTCTCTTGTTTCTTTCCCAAGTATTTTCTAGATTTTCCTTGCATTAATAAAATTCATTTATTACATCATCATACTTTATTTATTCACCTTAATTCAATCCATCATGGCTTTTTAACCATCACATCTAAATACAGTTCAGTCTAAAACAAAAATATATTTACATAGAAACAAAGGGGTATTACATTGTCATTGTGTGCCTTTGTTAGGATATTCCGATGCTTAGGAAATAGTTAAGTTTTTTTGGTCTAGTGTAGAGTTAGGTAAAATGTGTTTCTTTACTATGTACATTTGTAACTTATAATCCGATGGTCACGATTTGTAGTGATCCGACGGTTCACTCTTTCCTTAGTATTAACGATTCCGTGGCTTAACACCCGATTGGTCCATGATCTCTATTTAAAGGTCATGGAGGGTCATTTGTCCAGTAACCGTTTATGAGACAAAAATATGTAAAATTTCTTTTTATATTAATAAATTTCCTCAAGTGGTTGTGTTGGCTCAGACCGTGGACTGTTTCCCTCTTCGAGGGTTTTAACCACATGATATACTGGTGTACTAATTTGTGATCTATTTGAGAGTGGAAACCTTTGGTATTTTATCTAAGGAACTTACCTGTAAATTTCTACATGGTATCAAAGCTATTTTGAGGGTTACATTCATTGTTGATCCAAATCCGAAGCTATTTTTGACTGCATGTCATTGTCATATCCTAGATCTACTATTTCTAAGCCTTTTTAGGCTTGGATAATGGTTCTGCTATTTCTAGAGCATCTGTTACAGTGAGGAACCCCTTTCATTTCATGCTAAAAGGTTTCTGATTTCCCAAGTTATGTCATTTTAGATCTGGAGGTACAAAGTATTTGTTTTGCAGTTATATGTATTAATCATTTTATTTATTTCGGTTCCCTCTATTTATTTCGATTTATATTTTTTCTATTGCCGGATCTATACCCTCTTCTATTTGTATTCTCTTTACTTTGCACTGTGTGCGATCTTGGCAAATCAGAATCAGGAAGACGAGATTTTTTTCGCTACGTATGCTCTTTCCCCGTGTTTTTATGCGATCTCGAGAAATCAGAAATAGGAAAAAGTGATAATTTTCGATAAGGCTAACCGAAATTCTAACATTATGTTGTACGGGTAATATTTTCATTTTTTTTGTGCTCGGATTTTGTGTTTTTTTGTAGGAAAAAGCATGCACACTAGAGAGTTAAAAAAAAAAAACAAAAGTTAGTTTATGAGAATCGAGGTCTTGGATTCAAGTCTCTTTCTCAAGCTTTTTTTTCTAAAAAGGTTTTTGTTAAAGGGGCGGGTTTTTTTTTTTAAGTAGAACTTCATCATAAAATTTCAACCATTCTCGTAACTATTCGGCATCAACAACTCAGTTTTTTCAAAAAGGCATAACTTCTTCATCCAGAAGCCTTTTTTGAGCCATTTGTTTTTTAATTGGCCTAATTTTTTGAGATCTTTCCATTGAAGCAGTTAGCTTCAGCCCTTTTTAGCTTTAATTTAAAAAAAAAAATGGAAAGTGCTTTCCCAGTTATTTTTGACAACACCAATTATTTCCAATGGCTACCTCATATGGTAGATTTACTTAGAAGTAAAGGGATTTATAGAATATCCATAGGACAAGAAAATAAACCTACCGATGGAGATAAAGCCGCTAAATGGGAAAATAAACAAGATCAAGCATGAGGGTTGATAGGAATGTCCATTAATCAAGATCTTCGATTTCATATCCTTGAAATTGACACCCCTGATGAAGCCCTGAAAAAACTAAATACTATTTTTGGCATTCAAACTAAAATTAGGGACCACCAGCTTGAAAATGAGTTGCTTACTTTGGACCCCAATAATTTCTCCTCTATTGAAGATTTTTTGTCAAAATTCAAAACCCTTGGAATTCTTTTAGAAGGTTGTAAGGTGAAAAGGGAAGATGGTAGTCTCATCTATTCCATTATTTCTAAGCTTGCCACTGCATACTCTGTATTTATTTCCACCTTCCATTCCACTAGAGAAACCCTCATTTCTCAAGGAACAACCTACAATAACCCCTCTTTTGATGCATTTTGCGATTATTAGATAAGAGAACAAGAAAAAATCTTACACGTTGGTCTTATCACTTCTAGAAACGCTTCTAAGAAAGCCTTAGCAGCCCAAAAACAACCATATCAAAAGAATCCAAAGAAGAAATATCCTAAAAAGTATGGTTGTAATCCAAACAAGGGTGCTAAGCAAGTTCGGCCGCAAAATGTAAAAGCAACTCACCAAACTGATAAGGCAACTAAAAACAAAGGGAAGAAAACAGATAGACATTGCAACTTTTGTAATCATGATGGCCATGTAGAGTCCAAATGTTTTGAAAAGATGGAAGCCTTGGAAGTAGCAATGAAGAAGCACCACATCAATTTAGAGACCTCTTCAACTTCATTTTCAGGAATGGCACTTTCTTCTTGTGGTTTTCAAGCATCTAGTTATGAATTAAATGTATTTTCTTCTTCTCATTCTCATGAGTGGCTCATTGATCTAGAGCTTCTTACCACATGGACAAAAATAAATCCATGTTTTATCCTTTAAATTATTGTAACACCAAACATATTTATGTTGGTGATGATAGATCTCTTAGTGTTGTGTTATCTGGAACCATTCATCTAGATAATGGTCAGTTTAATGATGTACTATGTGTTCCTACCTTGTCATGCAACCTTCTATATGTTTATCAAATAACTCATTCAGGTGAACGGAAAATAGTATAATTCTCACCTCATGATGTTGTAATCAAGGACCTAAAAGACCCTAGACATATTTTAGCTACTGACATTGTTGATGATTCCACAAGGTTGTATAAGTTTAACAACTTTGGGTAACCATGTCTTCTCTCCATTTTTTTTGCTCATAATGATTAAGTGAGAAAAATTTGGCATAAGCGATTTGGTCACTTAAACTATCGCTCTCTTCAAACTCTATGTAAAGAAAATATGGTGATAGTTCTTCCTATGGTATCTTGCCAAGATGGTGTTTGCTCCAGATGTGTACTCGAAAAACATCACCAGGATAGTTTTGACAAACGTTCCTCTTAGCACGCTTTAGCCCCCTTGCAACTTGTGCACAGTGATTTGTGTGGTCCACTTCCTGTTGTTTCTTTCTCTGGTTGCAAGTACTTCTTAACAATCATTGGTGATTTTTCCAGATGCACTTGGGTATACTTCTTAAGACTCAAGAGTGAAGTTTTTAACATGTTCTTGGCCTTTAAGGCCTTTTTTGAGAAACAATATGGACATCAAATTCTTAAGTTAAGATCAAACAATGGAGGAGAATATGTTAACAACAAATTTATCAACTTTTGCACTGAGCATGGCATTCAATTACAATATATTGTTCCATATACTCCACAACAAAATGGTGTAGTTGAAAGGAAGAATCAAACCTTTAAAAAAATGGCTAATTGTATGCTTCAATCTAAATGACTTAGTCTCAATTTTTGGGCAAAAAATAAATTAATTGTGAAAATTACATAGTAAATCGCACTCCTACTAAGGTTTTAAGGAATGTAACTCCATAAGAAACCTGGAGCTCAATCAAACCAGATGTAAGTCACTTTCACATTTTTGGAAGTGATGCCTCGGCCCATATTCCAATTGCGAAACATAAAGCCTTAGAACCTAAGAGTGAAAAATGCATTTTTTTGGATATTCTAAAGATGTCAAAGGATATTAACTTCTTCAACCAAAATTAAAAAATATAATCATTAGAGGACATGTAAAATATTGATGAAAATATATCGGCCTGCGAGCCTAGTTCAGTAGGTGTGCCACCTTTGGTTTGCGAGATGCTTTGGCATATGTGACACCTCTCTCTATCTCTTCTATTTTTGATAGCATTCATTCTAGTTCAGATGATCACAATGAGAATGACAAACCTCCTACACCTCTTGAAGATATTTCTTCTGCTCCATAGCTTCCAAGATGGGTCCACTCTACTCAGGATGCAACAGGTTCTCTTGCAGATGACACTGCAGATCGACGACGTACACATTCTCAGTTCGAAAGATCCTTTTATTGGCTCAAGTTCTTAAAAAACCTGATCTAGAAACCTTTGAAGAGGCTTCCAGTCATCCACATTGGGATGAAGCTACGAATGAAGAATATCGTTCCTTATTGGCAAACGATACTTGGGATCTTGTTCCTCTTCCAAAAGGAAGAAAACTTGTGAGATAAAGATGGGTTTATAAAACAAAGTTTGGACCAGATGGAAAAGTGGATAGACATAAAACTCGTCTTGTTGCTAAAGGATTTTCACAAGTTGAAGGCATTGAATATATTGAAACCTTATCCCCTGTTGCAAAAATTAATTCTATCCACCTTGTTCTTTCCCTAAATGGGAATTCCATTAGATGGATGTTAAATCCACATTCTTACATGGATATTTTCATGAAGAAATCTACATGGAACAACCCCATGGCTTTATCCAAAATGACTCTAGCCTTGTTTTTTCCTTAGGAAGTCTCTTTATGGTCTCAAACAAGAACCTTTGGCTTGGTATGCCAAAATGGATAGATTTCTATTAGATAATGGCTTTTCTAGGTGTCATTCTGACAACACTGTCTACACCAAGAAAGTGGGTAAGTCCTTCACCATCCTTGTTCTTTATGTTGATGATCTTATCCTTACTGGTATTTATCCCAACTATATAAGCCATGTGAAGTCTAGCCTCAAAAATAAGTTTGAAATGACAAACTTAGGACACTTGCATTATTTCCTTGGTCTTCAAGTCTTGCAATCCAAGGAAGGTATTACCATTTCTCAGTCCATGTATGCCTGTGATCTTCTAAAATACTTTAAAATGGAAGACTGTAAGCCATCCCCTTCTCCCATTCAGTTTGGAGTCAATATTTCAGTCAGTTGTACTACCCCTAAAGTTGATGCTACCTTATACCGTCAACTTGTTGGTAAACTTCTGTATCTAACCCATACCCATCCTGACCTTTCCTTTGTCATTGGTCTTGTTGCTGGACTTATGCACCAACCTCATGAAAGTCACTGGAAAGAAACTAAAATAATACTTTTATATAGTCGAGGTACAATTCAGTTTGGGATTCATTACAGTACAGGAGCATGTCCATTGTTTATTTGTTTCATTGGTTCTGATTGGGCTGGTGACCTTGATGATCGAAAGTCTACTGCAGGATATGTATTCACCCTTAGTTCAGGACCTACTACTTGGTATTCTGAGAAAAAAAGTGCCATCTCTCTTTCTTCAGTAGAAGCAGAGTATCGTGGTGCCATTGAAGCCAAAAAGGAAGCCATGTGGCTTCGTCAAATCTTGTCTGAATTTGGTCTTCATCAACAACATCCAACTACACTTTGGGGTGATAATCAGAGTGCCATTTAGCTATGTAAATATCTACTTCAACATCATTGTATGAAAAAAATTGAGCTCCACATACACTTCCTCAAAAATCTCATTCATGATCGTGTTCTTGAAGTGCAGTATCATCCAACCAATGATCAAGTAGCCAATATCTTTACAAAGGCTCTCACAGAAGCAAAGTTACCAAACTTCGATCCATTCTTGGAGTTCATGAAATTTACCGTTAAGGGGGGATAGGCTATAATGCCTCCCACCTTCTCCTATTGTATCACCTTTTTAAATTCTTCAATCCTATCCCAAGTTGTTCTTAAGAGGGGATGTTAGGATATTTCGACACATAGGAAATAGGCTCCTTTTTGGTCACCTTTGTAAATCCTTCAATCCTATCCCAGGTTTTTCCTAAGGGATGATGTTAGGATATTCCGACACTTGGGAAATAGTTAAGTATAACTTCTTCTAGTGCAAATTTAGGTAAAGTATGTTTCTTTACTATGTACATTTGTAACTTATAATCTGACGGTCGCGATTTGTAGTGATCTGATGGTTCAGTTTCTCCTCGTTATTAATGACACTTGATCCATGGCTTAACACCTGATTGGTCCATGATATCTATTTAAAGAGCATGGAGGGTCATTTCTCTGGTAATCGTTTATGAGAGAAACATATGTAAAATTTCTTTTTATATTAATAAATTTCCTGAAGTGGTCGCGTTGGCTTAGGCTGTGGACTGTTTCCCTCTTCGAGGGTTTTAACCATGTGATATATTGGTCTACTGATTTGTGATCTGTTTCTGATCGATGACCTTTGGTTTTTTATCTAAGGAACTTACCTTGTAAATTCCTACAACCTTGACAAATTTTACAAAAGTAATTTTCTACTTTTCCTTTTCCTTAATTTCACTAGATTTTCCTTCATAGCCTAGCCTGAACTTCATAAATGGATACATTTGAGAATTTAATATCACATTAAGTTTTTTGGATCCTTTTATGTGTTCAATATTCATGTTCACATCAATTTGTTCCTTTAGATTTTTCTTCAAAGTTACGACCTCCAATTGTTTACACTCTTTGCTTTTCTCTTTTATTTGTTGCAGTAGAGTATCTCCCACCTTCTTTGCTTCTTCAAGTTAAATCTTTAGCTTAATAATTTCTTATGATTTTTTTTACTTATTTTACATATTTTAATAAAATATCTGTATGCTTCTTATTTTTTTGTTTAATTCTATCAATTTCCTCCATGGAACTGATCAACTCCCTCTCAAGACATACCTCACCTTATTTTTCTTCTTCATATTCCTTGCATTCTTTTTCCAAATCTTCTAAGGCCATCAAAATGAATTCACTAGTTCCATCTTCACTGAGGATTCATTAGATATTTCAGATACACTTTCATGCTTTTGAACATAGAAGCTTTTACTTTTAAACTTTTCTCTTTATACATTTTATTAGACTTTTTATTTTGTTTCTTTATAGATTGATTTTTTTCTTTATTATAAGAAAATTTGGAGGCATAATTCCCCACTCTTCCACAATTAAAACACTCAAATGAGATTTTTCCTTTGTACTTAAATGTACATTTCTTCAATCTTATGACAAATTTCACCTATTCTTCATCACTATCTAAGCATGAACATACCTAGTTTTCTCTAGGCGTGTCTGCCTTAAAAACTGCATTTTTGTTAGCTCACTTTCCTTTTGAAATTCTTAGCTCAAAGTACTTGATCCCTCTTTAGAGACTCAAAGTTGGTCGTCTCTTCTATAGCTGAAACAATAGTATTAAACTTTGAAGGTAATGAGCTCAATATTTTTTGGACCATTACGCTCTCTTTCATTGTTTCTCCTAGAATCATGGCATTAACAACTTCATATACTCTTAGAAATAACTTAGAAATATCTTCAACTTCATTCATTTCTAATGTCTCAAATTGCGTTCTATATACTTGTAATTTGACCATATTTTCTTTGGCATCTCCTTCATGGATATCCCTCTTTAAAGACTCAAAGTTGGTTGCCTCTTCTATAGCTGAAACAATAGTATTAAACCTTGAAGGTAATGGCCTCAATATTTTTTGGACCATTACGCTCTCTTTGATTGTTTCTCCTAGAATCATGGCATTAACAACTTCATCTTTAGAAATATCTTCATCTTCATTCATTTTTAATGTCTCCAATTACATTATATATACTTGTAATTTGACCATCTTTTCTTTGGCATCTCCTTCATGGATATTTTGCAGTTTATCATTGATTTAGACGTTTTATAATGCATTTACCTAATAGATTTTGTTTCACTTAATCCACTACTAAGTGCATTCATAGCTTTTACATTGGTTGTAAATTACACTTTAACATATTTTTCAATACTGATTTCCTTTGGCTCTTAATATGCTAACAACACAAAAACACATAATTCTACTCAAGACACATAAATATGTCTTCATTCTCAATTTCTAGAAGGCATAATTTGTATGAGTAAACACAGGGGCTTTAATTGTTGAGCATCATTCATGACTAGCCATTCTAATGATTTTATGATTTTGTACCTCTTTAGAGTTGTTAAACAGGTAACGAAGGAACCAACTCTTATACCAATTGATAAATGTGTGGGAATCACTGAGAGGAGTTGAATCATTAATTTTACCTTTCTTCTAGTATTTGGCTCAACTGGACCTTATGCAATTAATGGTTTATGTATATGTTCAATTGTTAGTAGTTTATTTTGCAGTTATTATAGAGAGACATTTACATATTTTCCTATTTAAAATTTAAGAGTAAGAACATTCACACAATATTAAACAAAAAATCATATAATGATATCAAATATAAGTGGAAACCCATAAAAAAGAAAACAATAATATTCATAAGATCTAAAACACTGTAACTATTGCAAATATATATTAAAATTGTACTGATAGTGAGATGAAAAAATAATTGACTGATAGGTAAAATAAACTGTTTACATCGTTGTTGCTAGTAAACTTCGACATATTTTTGGAATCGATAATCAAAATCAGAATACGCGGAGATATTCTGGTTCGGTCATTTCAGAATACTCTGAAATGTTTTGAAATGTTCTTGGGCCGTTTCATATCTATGTAGTGAGAATATATTTTTATTTATTTTTATGTTTTAGGTAAATATTTAGATTGAGTACTTGAGTACGAGTCAAGAGTCACTTGGAAAAAAGTTATTTATTTGATATTTGGTAGATTTTGAATGGTTTTAAAGGACAATGTTTATTGTGTTGAGAGGACTATTTTAGAATCCAGTATAGAAGAGATTTGTAAGTATTTCTGAAGCTAAAATAAAAACTAAAGAAACTTTTTAAAATAAAAGTTAAATAAGGTTTTTTTAAACAATAACTTACATCACCATATAAATAAACAATTACAAATAAATAAATAGTTTAAATTTTAAATATGAAGTGTTTTGCGAACATTCGAAAAAGAAATATGGTAAATAAATAAAAATATGAATAAACCAAAAGGATAGTAAATAAATAAATTCTCTTTTTATACTTTCTCTGAATATATGACAAATAAATAAAAATATAAATAAACTAAAGATATGGTAAATAAATAAAACCTCTTTTTATATTTACTCCATAAACCTCTTTATATTTACAAAAACTGAAAAAGAGGTTTTATTTAGGTAAATTCTAAATACCATGGGCCAAATACCATATTTATAAATGGTAAATAAATAAATATAAAAGATGTGTAAAGAGGTAAGGTAAATAAATAAAAATATATCAAATACTATTAGAAATAAACATCTAATTACATATGAAGCCTATGGTCCAAATACTATAAAGCAAATTATTATTAAGACCATGCAAAAAAAGCATTATGAACCCTAAAATTAATATTAAAATATTATTATTATTAAATCTAATATTCATATTAATATATTATAATATTAAATATTATTAAATTTAATAACTTCAGATTAATACAATATTAAATTTGCTATATATATATAAGACATATGGTAGAGGTGGAGAAATAGGGGGAGTGACCAGGGAGAGATGGAGATAAACTGAAGGAAATGGCACAGGAGGAATGAAGAGAGAGAGAGAGGGAGGAGTAAGAGAGGTAGAGAAGGGTAAGAGAGGGAGAGAGAGACATAAAGATGGAGGTGGGAGAGATAGAAGGAGGGAGGGAGAAGGAGAGAGGATTGGAGGGTAGAGAGAGAGAAAGAGAGAGAGAGAGAGAGTCAAAGAGTGAAGAGAAAGGGAGGTAGAAGAGAAAGAGAGAGAGAGGAATGATGAGAGGAGGAGGAAAGAGGGAGTGATATAGAGATGGAGTGGGAGGAGGAGAGGTAGGGAAAAATAAATACATAGAGAATGAGAAGTGGAGAGAGAGGGATTGACAAGGGAGATATGGAGAGAGAGTGTGCATATTTAGGGGAAGCATAAAGAGACATAGAAGGAGTGATGGAGACAAGGGGGGGGGGGAGAAGGAGAGAGAAGAAGAAAGGGAGAGATATAATAAAACAGTTGGAGAGATAGATATAGTGATGGGGGAAGAGAGATTATTTTAGGGAAGAGAGAGAGAGAGAGAAAGAGGGGGGGGGGGGAGGGGGGAGAAGATAGAGGGAGGCAGGAGAGAAAGGGGGAGAGAGGAAGGACAAGAAAGAGGAATTGAGAGAGAGGACTTGAGAGAGAGGAATAAAGTGATGGGGGAAGATAGAGATTTTTAGGGGAGAGAGAGAGTGATGGGGGAAGAGAAAGGTGGGTAGGAGAGAAATGGAGAGAGGGGAAGTAAAAGAGAGGGGACTTGGGAGAGAGAAGGAGAGAGGAAGAGATATGGGAGGAGAGAGGGAGGGATAGAGACATGGAGTTGGAGGAGGAGAGAGGCATCGAGCTATATGGGGAAAGAGGGAGGGAAGAAGAAATACATAGAGAGTGAGAAGTGGTGAGAGAGATGGAGTGACAAGGGAGAGATTGAGAGAGAGAGTGTTTATGTTTGGGGGTGAGATAAAGAGACATATAAGGAGAGATGGAGAGAAGGGGTAGAGAAGGAGAGAGAGAGGCATATAGTAACAAAGTTGGAAGAGAGAGAGAGAGCGAGAGAGAGAGAGACATGGAGATGGAGGGGATAGAGAGGGAGGTAAGAAGAAATACTTAGATATTGAAAGGTGGAGAGAGAGAAAGGGAGTGATAAGGAAGATGGAGAGAGAGGATAGCAAGAGGGAAGAGAGATAGAAGCGGGGGAGAGGGAGGGAAGGAGAAGATAGAGGGAGATAAAGAGAGGGAGAGGAGGAGGGAGTGATATATAGATAGATTGGAGAAATATAGTGTATGCTTTGGGGTTGATATAGAGATACAAAGGGAAATAGAGATATATATGGAAGGTAAAGAGAAAGAAGAGATAGATGGAGATATGGAAGAAGTGACAAAGAGATTGATAGATATGGAGTGAGAGAGCATGTGTATTTGAGGGGGGTGAGATAAAGAGACAAATAAGGAGATATGGATGAACATATACATGTATGTGGAGGGGGGGAGAGGGAAGAATAATTCTTGCAATAAATGCATTAATTTCAGTGTAGATGGTGATTTCTAATCATATTTGATTGTTTGCACTATATGCATTGATTTTAGTGTAGATGTTGATTTCTAATGATATTTGAATACTTGCACTAGATGCATTGATTTCAATGTAGATTATTTCTAATTCCATTTTATTTCTTTCACCAAATGCATTGATTTTAGTGTAGATGGTGATTTCTAATCCTATTTTATTGCTTGCACTATATGCATTAATTTCAATGTAGATGTTGATTTCTAATTACATTTGATTTCTTACATTAGATGCATTGATTTCAATATAGATGATTTCTAATCCCATTTGATTACTTGCACTAAATGCATTGATTTCAGTATATATGATGATTTATAATCCTATTTTATTACTTGCACTAGATGCATTGATTTGAATGTAGATGTTGGTTTTCTAATCCTATTTGCTTACTTGCAATAGATGCATTGATTTCATTGTAGATGTTGGTTTCTAATCCTATTTTCTTACTTGCACTAGATGCCTTGATTTGAGTGTAGATGTCGATTTCTAATCCTAGATGATTACTTGCATTAGATGCATTGATTTTTAGTGTAGATGTTTTCTAATCTTATTTGATTTCTTGCATTAAATGCATTGATTTCAGTGTATATGTTGATTTCTAATTTTATATAATTGAATATATAATGGTACATTAGTTTTAAAGTCATTGGATTAATAGTCTGCATTGATTTTAGTGTAAGCACAAAAACTTTTTGACAATATACATTTATTTTTGTGTTATAGTAATTAAACCTATTAATATTGGAGAGAACGAGAGACAAGGTATGATGTTTACTACAACAACTAGAGCTAAATATTTAAATGGTTTACGATAACTATCATTTTCATATAATCGATATGAAAATATGACGGAACTAACAAGGGTGACAATAAGAATAGTAGAAGAAAATAGTTTGAGATTGATCACAATGAAGAAAATTTGTAATTTTCTATATTCTTGTTATTCATATTTTCTATCATTCAATATTATTACAGTGCTACTATTCATTCAAATTTTTTTTCATCATTAAAGTTATTTTACAATATTTATCATCTCAACATACTGAGGGAACTAAGCATAATTAAAATTAAAATGACTCAATAAATCAGAGACATATTTATCATATTTAAAATTCTCATATTTATATTAGATGTATTTACATACTATTGATAAAATTAATCATATGTTTCCCATATTATTGATAGATTTTCCTTGGCCACACATGAGTGAAACCAGCCTAGACCCATCTCAACTCTGGATCTATCAAGCGCCGAGAGGGATCAAATCTCTTAAGGTGAAAACATTTCCTAATTTTTTTCACTCAAAAAAGAGGTTTGCACCTCCAGAGATTTGATCCCTCTCGGCGCTTGATAGATCCAGAGTTAAGATGGGTCTAGGCTGGTTATTTAAAATGACATAAAACATGGAGAGTATATTTCAATTTTTTCTATGTAGGTTGAGTACAAGTCAACGTTCAGTAAAAACATTATTTATTTGATTTGATAGGCTTTGCATGTTTTTTTAAGCTTAATTTTTATTATTTATAATTGAATGACAATCTTAAATCATTTTTCACTAATTCAAAAATAAAAAAATAAATGGAAAAGAAACCAATTAATTTAAATCTTATAATTTATTTTATATTTGTAATGAAAAAATTGATAATAATAAAAATAAAAAATAAAATAATTATTTAATTTAATTTTTAAATTATATATATTTATTAAATAATTATAAAATATTTTTTTTCTTAAATAAAATTAAAAACATGATAATAAATATATATAACAAATGATAATTTATTATTATTAACATTAGATCTAAGACTTTTGTGATCCATAATGTAGATAAATCTGTTTTGGATTAATCACATCATTAGGATTTTGTCGACATTTTGAACCATCTAATGTGATCTAATGTGATTCATCCTCATGACAAGGTGAAGAAAGAAATCGATCTCATTGAATAAATAGTAAGGATGTGACATTGCCCAGTAATAGTAGCTATTAAAAAATAGTCTTTATTTGACTAGTTAATTAATAACATTTAATATTCAAATTTGTTAGGATTTTAAGAAAAATTATTAAAGAATAACTTAAAATTTAATGATTAAAGTATAGTTATAAAATAAGGGAAGGGGTAAATAATAAAAGAGGGAATAATCTCAAATTTTAAAAATTTATAGGTTTTAAATTTTTAAGTTTTTAAGAAATATTAGTAAAAAAGGCTAAAAAATAATCTCAAATAATTTAAAAATGAATAATAAAAAATAATAACTATAATAAGGGGATAAAGGGAATATATATATATATATATATATATATATATATATATATATATATATATATATATATATATATATATATATATATATATATATATATATGGAAAAGAATCAAAATTATAATATAAAAAATACATAAATATAATAAAAACATTAACCAAAGAAAAAGAGAATGGAAGGATAAAGAAAAGAGAGGAAAATTTAAAAACAAAGGGATGGGAATAAAAAACAAAGAGAGAAGAAAAAAATAAAGACAAAATGCGAAAGGAATCCAACGCAAAGGGGAGAAATTACCTAGAGAGGGCGAAAGTCCAACTTTTACTTAATTTCCTCCCATCATCTCCGTTGAGGTTCCTAGGATGCCTCTCAATTTAAATAGCCTTTGTCAACTTTATATGATGGAAATGATCCACCTTAGTGATGATTTTGGAGTCTTCAATGCATACATGGAGACACAATTTTTCAACATGTTCCGCAAGAGAAGAAGTACGGGATCGATTGTGCCTTATGTCTGCAACATGATCTTGGATTCTCTATTTAATGGATGGACCAGTTTCACCAATATAAGAAGTACCAGAGGAGTAGGGAACCATATAAACCCATTTCAAGTCCTTTGGGTCTACATGATCCTTGACAGATTTGAGAGAATTCTTGATCGTACAGAGAGGTTTAAACGAAGAGGAGACATTGTTTTTCATGAGGACATGGAAAATTGTGTTCGTGGTCCCTTGCATAAACAGAAGATTAACCTTGGAGATAGGATCTATCCGAGCATACTTGTCTCTTAAGCCTTTAGAGGCTTTTTGAAAGGCCTTAAGACCTTGATATCTGCTATACCCATTCTTCTCAAAAACATTAAGAATATGGGCTTTCTCTGATTCCAAGTGGCTATCATCAGAAATTCTAAGTTCACGGGTAGGTAGAGTGCAGTGAACACCAAATTTCTGAGTAAGAAATGATGTGAATCCACATGAAGATACTGCTCAATGTGAGTTTTCTTGAAAAAAACTCGGTGATAAATGGAACTATCATCCCTCCTATAGAGAAGAATATCTAAGAAAGGGAGGAAAAATTCCACCTCCACTTCCATTGTGAATTTGATGTAATCAGACTGGGAATCTATTTCTTCACCTTGTCCTCGGGATGAACCACATTAGATGGTTCGAAACGTTGACCAAATCCTAATGATGTGATTAATTTGAAAGACATTTATCTACATTATTAATGTATTATATATATGAATTACTAATAATTAATGAGAATTTACAAAGTGGAAAAATAGATAATTTGACATAAGTGGTAAATTAGTAATTTTGAAGGACAAAGTTGAATAGATTCAAAATCAAATCACAATAGTCGATACCATTCACCTTCATTTGAACATATTGAAATATTTCTATTTTTTGGGACCTAGAATATATCTATTTTAATTTCAAATATATTAAATTTTGAAAGGAATTAAATTATTAACTCGGCAAATATTTTGTTTTGGTTTGAAAAAGGAAGAAGTTTGCATCCAAAGTTACTAAGGTGCAAACATTTTCCCATATTTTGTATTCAATATAAAATTTGGGAAATATATCTAACCCCTTTAAAACGAATCTATGTGGTTATGTGTACATACATAAATACATACATATACATCAAAATACATATATATACATATACATTAGAATACATATATAGATACACATATACATTAGAATATTTTTGTTATTACTATTTTTAAAATGTTGCATGTCCCCCTTCATGGATATAACTCAATTTTTTTTTAGATAATGTGAGTTCTAAGATGACTCACAAGCAGAAATTGTAGCTTGAGTAGCCAGAGGTAGGAGCATTTAAGCACCTGACATGAACCACACTAGCCCATAGCATTGCAACTAGTAAGCTTTCCATCATAGAATTCCTTACTATCCATTCTACACTCAGTGGGTTAATCTTAAAATATTTTACTCTACTTATATACAAGAATTTTTTTATTAATACTTTTTAAAAAGTGATATATCAATTCTCTATTACAAACTCAATAAATTACACATGTCCATCACACTTTTTAATTTTTAATTTCAAGTACCTTATGTTTTTTTATATAAAATTGATATTAAATTATGCTATTTAATATGGATATTAAAATATTCTATTTATCATTAATATTTATTTTATTATTATTATTATATATTTGTTTAAAATACCACTTGTGAATTGGAAATATAAAATAAAATAAAGTATAATTATTATTTTTTATTTATTAATGTTATTATTATTTTATTTTTTCAAAGTAATCTTATGTTTTTTTTGAAGGAAAAAATTTGTAATTTTTCATTAAGTGTAAGAAAAATTACATGTTGTATCATAAGCATAATCATCTATGCATAGATCATGTAAGTACAAAAAAATCGATAGTCATATATCACCCACAGGAATATCATAAATGTCTTGTAAAAACACGGAAAAAAGTAAAAATAATTACATAAATATTTACAATAAAATAAGATGTAGCAACAAGCCCGAAAAAAAAAAAAAAAAAAAAAAAAAAATTAAAAAAAAAAATTAAAAAAATTAAAAAAAAAAAAAAAAAATTAATTATGCAGTCTGTCTAGACTGCCCCTCATTTTTCCATGTCCTCAATGAAGGGTCTATGGTAGTATTGATACTCCATCTGTCCATCCCGTTAAAAAATGTGCCATCTTCACCATGCTAGTTGTGATGCTTCTTTGGATAATTGGTTAGCCAAATGGTTCCTCTTCCTGTAAATGTGAGTAACAGACATAAAATAAAAATAAAAGTTTAGAGTCAATACTTCATCCAATAATGAT
The DNA here is from genome assembly GCA_034641835.2 of Pinus albicaulis. Lineage (NCBI taxonomy): Eukaryota > Viridiplantae > Streptophyta > Pinopsida > Pinales > Pinaceae > Pinus > Pinus albicaulis. Next base: position 39,611,007 of record CM076572.1, read on the forward strand.
CTAAGAGTGTGATCATGAGAGTGTGCAGCATTTTTAAACCAATTGATAATGATTTTTGAATACCCAAAGATCTGAATTCTGTTGTAACTTTTCTCGCGGGAAAACATGAGGAAGAGTCTGAGGTTTTTGAGTTCATCATAGTTGTTAGAACTAGGTCCAAGACCCATCTTGAGATGATAGCAGTGTGTATCAGAGATGTGAAGAACTCCACCTCCACCACATCCCGTCGCGTTAGATGGACCATAAAAGTAGGCCCACGGGATGGATTTATCAATAATTTCAGGTTGTATGATTTTGTGTTTGTAGTTTTTAACCCTGTACAGAAATTAGCTGAAAACGAATCTTAAAAATAGAAAATAAACAATAGCGAGAGCATAAAACATAAAACAGATATACACAGAGATTTTTCCCTAGATCCCAAATCGGGACGATCAACTTGATTTTTCATTATATTCCTTTTAATGTTACAACACATATATATACATGCCGAAGCATACATAAACTCCAATCCATTAACCCTCGATTAGAACATAACCATAGTTCCCTTGACTAGATCTACAAAATACCAGGGGCCGAAAACCATCATGTCCCAAAACCATGTGAAAATCCATGCACAAAACCATGGGTGGGTCCACCCACCGAAAAATAAGGACCAAATTTTTTTCCCCGGGACAGGGGGGGCTATCGCCCCCCCACACGTGACCAGTCGTGGAAACAATATAACACAAACCCAACATTCTCCCACTTGTTTTCTTTCCATAGAGGGCCATAGGAGAGCTGAGTCATTAGCCCAGCTTTGCAACACCCATTTTTTCTCTACACCAAGAGAACTTTTGAGTGCTCACAGACTTTTTCAATGCATCTGCAACATTCTTCAAAGTGTCCACCTTTACCAGCAACACCCTTTTAGCCTCAACCATATATCTCAAAAAGTGATATTGAACATCAATGTGCTTTGTATTTGAATGAGAAGCAGGGTTATTAGCCAAGAAAATTGCAATTTGGCTATCACAATCTATCCTTTTAGCTTGTTGCTCCAACCCCATACTTGAACACAATATCTGCAACCAAAATGCTTCCTTGCTTGCATGAGTGGCTGCCATGTATTCTACCTCTGTAGTTGAAAGAGCCACTACAGACTATCTTTTACTCATCCAACTGACTGCACCTCTAAATAGGCTAAACACATACCCACTTGTAGATCTTCTTTGGTCAAGATCTCCAGCCCAATCTGCATAAAAAAAAATACGAATTTCCTACACTCTTTCCAATCCTGGTCTTCCCTGGTACCACAAGCCATAATCACTAGTGCCACACAAATATCTGAAAACCTGCTTCACTACTGTCAATGATCCTTCCCTAGGTTTGACATAAACCTGCTCAATACTCCCACTGCATGTGCAATGTCTGGTCTAGTACAGACCATTGCATACATCAGGCTACCCACTGCACTTGCATATGGAACATGTGACATATCCCCCTCTTCTTCTTGTGTCTTGGGACACTATTCAGCAGACCGCTTTGTACCTACAAGAATAGAAACATTCACCGGTTCACTATCCTGCATATTGAACCTCTGCAATATAGTATCAACATAATTCCTCTGGTTTAACCATAGCTTCCTCTTTTCCTGATCTCTCTTAATTTCCATGCCCAAAATATAGTTTGCAGCACCAAGATCCTTCATGTCGAATTTGGAGAACAACTAGGTCTTCAAATCTTGGATAATTTCTTTGTCATTTCTACTCAACAACATATATCCACATACAAGACCAAATAAATAATACGGTCACCAATTAATTTAAAATAAACACAGTGATCCTCCTTTCTTCTGGTGAATCCAAGTCCCCGTATATAGTTATCAAATTTCTAATACCACATCCTTGGTGACTATTTTAACCCATACAAAAACTTCTTTAACCTGCATACCAAATCTTTCTTCCCATTCACCATAAAGCCTTCAATTTTTTTTATGTAGATCTCCTCTTCCAGATCCCCATGAAGAAATGTTATCTTCACATCCATTTGTTCTACCTCAAAATCAAATGCAGTAGCAACAGATAAAAGTAATCTAATAGAAGTAACTTTGGCAACAGGAGAAAAAATATCACCAAAATCAATTCCTGGCACTTGGGAATAACCTTTTTCTACCAACTGAGATTTGTATTTCTCCACCTTGCCTTTTATATTCATCTTCTTTTTAAACACCCATTTGCTCCTGATGGGCTTTCTTCCAGCCGGCAACTCCACTAGATCCCATGCCTCATTTTTATGCAAGGATGTCATTTCATCAACCATGGCCTCCTTCCATATTTTTCCATCCTCTGAATCTACTGCCTCCTTGACAGTTCTGGGATTATCATCAGTTATAGCTAAAGAAAAATTTGAATAGAAAGAAGATGGACTATACCTTTCTATTTGTCTTCTTTCTCGAACTGATCTTCTCACAACTGGAGTCTGTGGCTCTTCCTCTTCTGAGTCTTCTTTTGTTGTAGAGTATGATTCATCCTCCTTTAGCTCAAACTCTATCTTCTCAGGTTCCTTTGGTAGGACTTCATGTTTAACAATATCTTTCACCTCTCTAAACATCACATCTCGGTTATATACAACCTTCCTTGTTTCCGATTTCCAAAGCTTGTAACCCTTTAAACCATCCTTATACCCAATAAATATGCACCTTTCAAATTTATTATCCAACTTGCTCCTTTTCTCCTTTGGAACATGTACATATGCATCACATCCAAATACCCTCAGATGTGAAAGAGAGGGCTTCTTACCAGTCCATACCTCATGTGGAGTCTTATCCTCCAACGCTGATGAAGGTGATCTGTTAACCAAGTAACATGCACTCTCCACTGCCTCTCCCTAAACTTCTTGTCCTAACCCGGTACCACTGAGCATGCTTCTTGCCTTTTCCATCAATGTTCTGTTCATTATTTCTGCAACTCCGTTTTTCTGAGGTGTGTATGGAGTAGTCTTCTGCCATGCTATACAACACTTCTTACAGAACTCTTAAAATTCCTTCTTGGAGAACTCCCCACCATTATCTGTCCTCAACACCTTTATCTTCTTCTTTGTCTGGTTTTCCACCAAAGCCTTAAATTATTTAAATCTATCAAAGACTTCAGATTTCTTCCTCAAGAAATATATCCATGTATTCCTTGAGAAGTCATCTATGAATGAAACATAGTACACAGAATTACCCAGTGATGGAACCGACACAGGTCCAAACACATCACTGTGCAGCCTCGTTTCCCTCTTAGCACCAGAAGGAAAACTCACCCGATTATGCTTCCCATATACACAATGTTCACAAAAATCAAAATCCAAAGAGCTATTAGACATACCTTCTACCATACCATTTCCATGTAGTATCTGAAGGCCCTTCTCTCCAATATTTCCAAGCCTTTGATGCCATAACATGGTCTTTTCTCCAGGGACCGCTAGGATTTCCGCTCCACTTTCGAGAACCATATAAATTTTGCACCCATCAATAATAGTGCTACCCTGAAGCTTGTACATAGTTCCAATATGAACTCCCCGCATTAATACTAGTGCTCCTCGAACCATTTTACAAGCATCTTTCTTGAACACTATTTTTACACCTGCATCATCCATCTTGCTCACAGAAATCAGATTTTTGGCCAATGCAGGAATGTGTAAAACACCAGGAAGTGTTCTAATCCTTCCACATTGCAGCTTTAGCTTGAATTTTCCACATCCAACAATGCTGGCCTTCCTAGCATCGCCTAATAAGGCATCATCGCCATCATATTTCTCATACTCGTAGAACCACTCCCTATGAGGAGTGAAGTGAAAGGATGCACCCGAGTCAATCAACCATTACTCATGATCTACATGTGTATTTGAAGAAGAAGCCAAATACACATCCCCACCTTCATCTGAGGTGGTTTTTTCCTCTACAGAAGGAGCATCATCAGATCCCTTTCCTTTCTCAGGAGCTTTAGATCTGCAGTCCTTTTTGTAGTGCCCTTCCTTTCCACATTTCCATCACACCTTTACAAACTTTCCAAGATATTCAGATCTCCATCTAGATTTAGATCTCCCACTCGAAACCTTATTCTTGTTTCTATTTTGGGACCTTCCGCGTACAGATAAGGCATCTCTATTCTGGCCCTCCATATTTCTCTGTCTCATTTCCTCCGACATCAAGGCTGAGACAATATCATCAAAATTCAAGGTAGTTGTATTACTACCTATTGCAATAACCAAAATGTCCCACGAGTCTAGTAGAGAACACAACAAACTGATACAATTATCTTCATCTGGGATTTTAATATCAACAAATGACAACTGACTTACCACAGTATTGAAGGCATTCATATGCTCTGTCACCGAGTCTCCATCCTTCATCCTCAGGTTATACAACTTTTTCCGTAGGAACAATTTATTCACTAGAGACTTAGATTGGTACAAAGTCCCAAGTTTGTCCCACAAGGTCTTTGCCGTAGGTTCCCCAGATACATTCAACAATACTGGATCCGAGACACCCAACCGTATTGTGCTCTTTTCCTTCTGATCCAGTTTCTTCCGATATTCATCTAACATTGTCGTTGGTTTAGTACCTAAATCTACCGTCATCCACTAGTCCTTATCCACTAGCAGATCCTCCATCTTGAACTTCCACAACTCAAAACTTTGACCATTAAAATTCTCGATCTCTATCTTCCCGCTACTCGCCATCTTATTTCGCCACAAGAATTGATCCCATAGATCTCCCACTAAACAGGGTCTACCTCAGGCCCGAGCAAAAAACCCCTCAGCAGCAAAGGCATCCCCTTGAAGCTGAAACTGCTCTGATACCAAATGTACGTTTTAACCCTATACAGAAATTAGCTATAAATGAATCTTAAAAATAGAAAATAAATAAAAGCGAGAGCATAAAACATAAAACATATATACACAGATATTTTCCCCTGGATCCAAAATCAGGACGACCAGCTTGATTTTTCATTATATTCCTTTTAGTGTTAAAACACATATATATACATGCCAAAGCATACATAAACCCTAATCCATTAACCCTGGATTAAAACATAACCGTAGTTCCCTTGACTGGATCTACAAAATACCAAGGGCCGAAAACCATCATGTCCCAAAACCATGTGCAAACCCATGCAAAAAAGCATGGGCGGGTCCACCAACCAGAAAATAAGGACCAAAAACAATTTCCCAGGGCACTACCCTAGACCCCGATAGGGCGGGCTATCGCCCCCCCCGTGCGTGACTAGTCGTGGAAACAATACAACACAAACCCAATATTGTTGAGGTGTTGGATCATCATTTGGGAGGAGATGATATATGGAGATTATTTTTTTCTTATCGTGTCCCATTTCGCATTCTTACCCAAAAAAATGGCCTAGTTTCAGGAAAGCCAAGTTCACCATGTAATAAGGAGGGGGATGTTGCGATCCTTTAGCATGTTAGAAGCCTACCACCAATTGTTCCAAGCCACTGAAACCAAGGTGCCGTGCCAATTCTGGGAGATGCCCAAGGAAAATTTCATGATATTCCAGATGTGATTACTTCAAGGGAAATTTAGGAACAGGTGATTCACATCCTCGGCCTGGAGGTGACATATGCTACATCTGGATGGCACATGAACTTCCCGGTTGGTGAGGTTGTCCTCCGTGGGGGTAGAATTAGATATGATGCACCACATGAAGAGTCTAACTTTTGGGGGAGCTTTTAGTTTCCAGAGGTGTTTCCACCACCATTATTTCAACTGTGGTTTATGTAGTTCTTTAAGTGAGATATACCCTTCCTTTGGTGTATATCGGCCCCTAGGAGAGATGGCCCATAGTACTTCATCTTCTAGATCAGTTAATAGGATATTAGTGGTCCAAAGATCTCTGAGGTATCAATTCCAGGTCGATTGAAAATCTTTAGGGATGACAAGAACTTGTGCAGTTCTAGAAGCCTGTGATGCCCAAGTGGAATTTAGAGGGTATGAAATTTGTTAGAAGTAGTGGTAACCAGAGAGTACCAAATGTTGTCTGATTACCAAAGGCAGATGGTACACTTTTCCACTTCCTAACCTTCCACCCACACCAATCTTAACTTGATCACTATATCCAATTCACCATGCCAATCCTTTTTTAATAATGTGAATGGATCTAGTAATGGCCTTCCATATGATGGATGTGCCAGATGAGTGTTGTATGCGGCCTCTAATATAATACATGGTAGTCCTTGGAGAAATGTCTTTGTAATATGTAACTTATTGCCATAGACCTGGTGGTGATTAGAAGCCATCCCATTTTGGCTGCCAGGGCCGTGGAAAAGAGGTTGAGGTATTTTAGTCCCCATCCCCCCCCAACCTTTAGGTTTTGTAATCCTCTTCCATGCAATCAAATAATATTTTTGACCATCATGTTTGCCTCTCCAAATGAATCTTTTGCAGATTTTTTGGATCCTAGAAGTGACACCTTTGGTCATCCAAGCTAGTGGCATCCAATACACTAGAATGGCTTCAAGGACAGATTTAATGAGCACAAGCATGCCCGCTTTAGAGAGCCATCTTTTCTTCGAGATGTTGAATCTGCGTTCCACTTTGGCAATTAACCAGTTCCAGTCATTTATATGATAGTCATTTGGTTTTAGGTGATAACCAAGGTATTTAATTCCCTCCTCCAATTCCTTGCACTCAAAATGAAAGAGGCCCAGGGCATGTCTGCATTCAAGGGTCATTCAAGGAACCATCATAATGGTGGATTTACTATGGTTGCGATCCATACCAGTAGTTTTGCCAAAAATGTTGAGTAGATTCAAAAAATTATTTTTTTCATGACAAGTTCCATCAAGAATGATGAGGACATCATCCATAAAAAATAGGTGGGTTAGTTGTATGAGGTCTGATATTCTGACACCATGAATGGATCCATCGTTTTTTTATTTTTCTAGAAGAGTGTATATTCCTTCAATAGTCAATAAAAAAAGTAAAAGGGAGAGTTGGAAACCTTTCCAAAAAACCCTACCTGCATGGAAGAAATCAAAAGCTGCACCATTCACAAGAATGTTGAAAGATGCATTTGTAATACATCCCATAATCCAGTTAGTGAAGGAGTGTGGAAAGCCAATATGTGTGAGGATGAGTTGAATGTAACTCCAATTAGCATAGTCAGAGGATTTTTCAAGGTATATTTTGAGGATGGTACTCTTGAGACTCTTGATTTTAATGGAGTGTAAGGCTTCTTGAGTGATACCAATCACTTCATGAATTTGTCATTGGTTGAGAAATGCAAATTTTTCTTTGGAAATGTGTTGGGATAGAATAGGCTTAATACTATTTTATATAATATTGGAGATGATCTTATATATTCAGTTGTAGAAGGAGATATGGAGGTAGTCGTTGAATGATAGAGGTTTGTTAATCTTGGAGATGAGGGCTATGATGGTAGCATTAAATCCATTGTAAACTTGACCAGTAGTCCTCCTAGATTCAATTACCTGGAGGAGACCCTTGTCGATGAGTTTGAAGAAGGTAAGGTAAAATTCAAAGGGCCATCCATCTGGACCCAAAATTTTTTCCTTCTTAAACCATCTCAAAACCCCTTAATCCACTTCCCCCAAAGTGAACTGTGCATTAAGGTCATCCAAATTATCCTTCTCTAGATATCTATGCATCGAGCAGGCGATCTGCATGATATCCATAATATTTGTAGTCTCGAGGTCCCTACATTGATTTGAGAAATGTGTAATGCCCATGTCTGCAAGCTGAGAGTGATTATGTGCCACCCTACCATTTTGACGTTTTAGTTCCCAAATGGTGTTTATTATCCTTCTTCCTTTGGCACATTGTTGAAAAAATTTGGTGTTTTCATCTGCGGCTTGGAACCGGATATCCTTGGTTTTGAGCCTCCATTCTTCCCCCTGTTTCCTAAGTATCCTTTCTTTCTCCATCTCTAGAGATATGAGTCTTTCCTTTGTCTCTAAGGAGAGGAAACCGAGCCCGTCCGAGCCTGTCATATTCATAATTTCTATCTCAATATTCAATAATGACTCTTCCTCCACTTTATTCTTTCTTCTAGCCCATCTGATGGTGAGGGCCTTTATTCTAGAATTTTTTTTGTAAAGTACCCGATCAGGCTCCAAATCAGGTTTTTGATCACAATGAGTCTATTCACTCTTGACCAAAAAGTGAAATTCAGGCTCCTCGAGCCAGTTTGAGTTAAATTTCAAGGGGGAGCAGGGATTTTGGACACCCAACTGAAATTCAAGGTAAATGGGGGAGTGATCTGAGGAGCCACCATCCCCAACCCATTTCCTGGCTTTTTCAAAATTTTCATCCAGAAGAACCTTGATCAGTAAACGGTCAAGCCTTCTAGCCAATGCAACCTCCCCAATTCTCCTGTTCCTCCAAATGGGGAGCTTCTTTGGCATATCTAGATCTAATAGGTTAGCCTCATCAATAATCCTTTCAAAATATGTATATTTTGGGTTAGGAGTGGTAGAAGTTCCCCATGATTCAGATAGACCAATAGATAAATTGAGATCCCCTCCCATAATAATGTTATCCCATTGCATAATAAAGTTATGAATCCAAACATCCCAGAATTCCTCTCTATTTTGACAAGGACCATATATGTTGATTAAACACATAGGAATATTAGATTCACGAGTACTAATGTAATCTCCTAGGATACCAGCCTTGCCCCACCAGTTATGGACTAGTATATATCTATTATTGAGCCCTAAGGCACAACCATCAGTTTGCCCCCTGACATCTAAAGTCTGAAAGGTCCACTCAGGGAGAAATGAAGACAATAAGCTAGAAATATAACATACTTCACCCAATTTTTCTTGAAGGAAGAGAACATCCACTTGAAAAAGAGCCAAAAGTCTTTTAAGGGCCACTTTTTTGTTAGGACTCACCAAACCGTGACAGTTAAGGGACAGGAAGATCTTGAGTCACCATTGCACTAGGTGTTCTTTTCTCTAAGAACCTGATCAATGGAGGATTGTGTCCTAGGCCACCTCCATTCCATACTTTTTGATAGCCTTGGTGATAGAAGAGGGTATTCTCCTCATGGATTTTGAGATCGATTCATCAGATTCAACACAAAGACTGAAGTCATGAGGGTTAATGGCCCTAGAGCTAGATGTAAGATTATATCGGTGTCTAGCAGATGGAAACGATGAGTCAGGTATAAAAAGGGATGAGGATTCTCCAGCAAGGGTTTGGGGGATGGGCCCAGAAACAACGGGAGGGGTAGTTGCAACAGGGCATCTAAGGGGATCCAAATTACAATTGACTAAATCAATATTATGGGGATCAGTAGATATAGTAGGGGAAACATAACAATGAAATTCAGAAATATGTGAAAGGGAAGTAACAAGAGTAGTACCCAAGATCGGAGTGTATCCTCCTCCAGAGGATGGGTAGAACGATGTTAAAACTTTTGATGTGTAGATGATGCCGAGGTGCACGTTGGTCGGCTTAGTTGTCGGATTAAACCTCTCAATATTAATTATCAATCCGAGAGTCATAAACGTGAGTTGTATTGTGTATTGGCTCAACTTAATGATCAAAGTATAAATGTTTCCTTATTAATCATAAACTAGGTGCTGAAATAAAACACACATTGGCTCGCAAACAAGCAATCGTGAAAAAGAAACCTACTTAATCAGTTTCGCTCAGTGAAAATGCAATTAAACTATAATGAAATTCAAGACAATCCTCAATCATTCTCGCACTCGCATTAAAAATCTCCTATGATAACTTAAAAATCTAATTATTCCTCTTATTAACTTAAAAACTAACACTTGAAATTAATCTTGAAATAAGAAAAAGACCACACATTACAAATTCACACCTCAAACTAGCTAAAACTACTTGTTAAAACAAATTCAAGATTCTAAAATAACAAAAGAAACAATCATAACTATTGTTAAAGGACAACTACTTTACTTTATGTAAAATAATACTTAAAAAGATCCTATTGAAAACAATCTATGATAACCTTCAATTCAAATATTTTAATGAAATAAAACAAGCTTGCTCTTAAAATCATCAAAGTCATGTCACTCACTAATTAAAACTAAATCACGCTTAGATAAATCATTAATGAAAACTAAATCAGTGCTACCTACACAATCAAATCAGCAATCAAAATCTCTAATGAAGAAATGATCTATACTAAAAAGAACAAAAATAATTCTAATTAAAAATAAATCTAATTATTAACATTAAACCAAATGAACAAATTAAATGAACATTAAGTCTACAAATATTCAAAAAAATTAAGTAATGAAAACCATGACTAAATTCGAAGTATTAAAATCTATTCTAACTCTGCAATCAAACTCAAAAATTGTAAAACCAAATAATGAACTAAGTGCATGCTTAAGAAAGATTAAATATTATTAAAATAATTTAAAACTCAAAAATTGTAAAACCAAATAATGAACTAAGTGCATGCTTAAGAAAGATTAAATATTATTAAAACAATTTAAACAAAAGATAATTCTACAAATCAAACTAAAACAGAATTCCTAAATCTATTATGACGAGAGACTCGACTCCAGGTTGCGGTGGATCCTTGCCACTCCCTGGAGCAAGTCTGAAACTAACCCAACAATAAAAACAAAAATTATAATGCTTACATAAAAAACAAATGCAAAAGAAAAATTTTATTAAACGAAATCAAGACATCTAATCAAATATTAATCAATAAAATACATCATTGTTTCTACATTACAACTATTGTGCTGGGAAATTCGATGCCGGATCTGCGAATCAGAGGAGATTCATTTAATTTGACCCTGGGAAATTGACTTTGACACCTGAGGATTTTAATTATAGGACTCTACGCCCTTCACAATTGATGGACGGACTCACACTCCATGTTTGCTAAGAGACTGCCATGTGTTTAACGATGATTGTTTCTCTGCATTCAATGATTATCATTACTACTCTGCGTTCAATGGCTATGTACTCGCATTAGCTTTGAATCAACTTGCACAAAATAAACCTTCGAATCATAAACTCAGCTTAAATGCAATTTGGGAATTCTTGTAGGCAATTGAGCATCTAATCAACGATGATTATAAATTATAGCAACAGGAATTAAAGCCACGACACAAGTCGATTTCGAAAAATAATTAACTTCTGCAACCATAAATTTAAAACAATGATATTTGGGAATTATAGCAAACACAAATCAAATCAAAACAAAATCGATTTTTAAAAGAAATTAACTCTGCATTCAAATCCACGAATTCGTGAACTCCGGCAAATGTAAATCAGACTAAAACATAAATCGATCTTCAAAACAAATAATCAATGCTGCTATCAGAAATTTTCTAATGGATCGACTTCTATCTAATCATCTATCGAATTCTTCTCCTACAGCTACTACATCCCTCTATCTATCCACAGAAAATCGACTGCTCCTCTCCATCCCTTCCTATCGACTTCCGGAAACTGATATATAATTACAAAACTGGAGCTTCAACCCATAAATAGAGAAGATAATTTGTTTTACAAATTTCCGGAATGAGAAATTGGTTTGAAACAGATTGTCAATTCAGGAAATCGTTCCTCCTTTTGTGGGATGTGGTTGTTGGAAGATGCACCTTGATTTCTAGAGGAAATTCGGTCCGCTTGCCTTGCTGGTAGAAAAATCAAACATCTAGCAGCTCCAATCTTGGAAGGGAAAACTTGAGGGGTCGACCACCTGAATCTTCCATTTTAATTTCGTTAATGCAGATGTTAACATAGAACGCAAGTTTCCCAAATGAGTATGTCATTTCCTATTGTTGTTGTGTTTGGCGAGGAGAGCATGAAACTACAAAACAACACTAATAGCAACGGCCTCTCCATTCTTGATAGGGAGCATGTCATGTGCAAGACGGTGGAAAAGATCCAAATTATTGTTGCACTTCTCCAAGTCAAGGACTTTTACAGCAACAATCTCATTGAATGAAATACAAATAGCCCAATACTGTTGGAAAGGCAGAGGATTCAATCACACAAATAACGCGAATATTTCAGACACGAACAATGAGATGTGGCTCTTCAATTAATCATAAAACTCTCTTAATATAATGAAACCATGAAGGGTATTTAATCTAATTGACATGCACACACTCTCAGACATAATTGAACTTGATCAAATTTTTAACTCACTCCTTAACTCACTCACCAAATCTAACTGTAACTCAACTCAACTAATTCACCTAACTATTTGTCTAACTTCTGCATGAGGAAGTAATTATATATTTTAACAAATACACTATCGCGCTAAAACCCTGTCCCACTTCCTCGTAGATTTTGTATTCAAATGAGCTCAGTGGATATTGTTTTCACACTTTTCTGAGCCATGGCCATTATTCTAGGGGGACTTTCAAATAGAACTAGTATAAATCTTAAGCAGCCCATAAAACACCATTTTCAAGGCCCCAAATGTACCCTTGCAATTAAGACTGCATGTTAGAAAATATAGTTTGACGTGGTTGTCATACTGTGATTTCACATTGCACGTAATAGTAGCTGCATATAGTCCAGTCAAGTAAATACCATCCCTCCCATCCATATTAGTCAAAACCAACATTTCATCCAAGGTTTTCAAGAGTTTGCCATAGATTTTTCGACATTCTTTGAAATATTCAGCATCACCACCATGGTTATCTTCAATATCCTTTATAGAGGCTTCACTTACACAACCATCTGATTTGTCTCTAAGAGATTGTGGGCTTAAACTTGAACTTGTGCCACATGAAATTGATCCTGAGATATTTTCCAAGCTCCATTAAAGGATTTACAGCTATTGATGATGTTGTACCAACCGTTTCACATAAGAAAAATGGGCAAAGCCCAGCTGATAAATCAACTGATATCGCTTTCTTGAGAACTTTAGGAGAAAGTGCATAATTCATAGAAGATTTTGTCGGAAATTCCTTGAAATTTTCTTTTTGTATTCCAGCAATCATACAAGCCTTTTCCAATGAAGAGTGTGTTTGATCTGAACCATATACAACAAGCCTTTCAAGTGATCCCATGCCCATAGCCTTCAAGGCTTTTTTTTCATTACAATCAAACAACACATGGGCACTGAGCCTTCTTGATGATACTTCAAGAAGTCTCACAACTTTTTCTTGGTCAAACACATCTTCACTATGGGTGTATACATTGATATCTATATCTGTAGATCTGAATGATGTGCCTGGAATAATACCTGAATAGCGTATCTTTCCATAAGAAACATTGGCATTTATTAAAGAGGTAGCCCGGGACCGCACCTCTTTTCCACCTGCTGATGCCAACTTCTACATCAAATGTCACCTTGCAATCTGGCTTGTTAAGCATGTAAGTTCCACCATAAACAACACTGAGCTGTGAAAAGGCCTGAGGAAGTTCTCCCAACCCATATAATTGACATATGTATGGTGAATCTCCTATCCAATTACATACATTTCTAGGTCATCTAGTACGAATACAATATAAAAGTGGAGGATGTTTTGAAGGCTCATCTGGCAATCCACCATTCAAATATTCATGTCTTCCCTGAGGATAATTCTTTCACGAAGCCGAATTTCGCCAAACGGTTTCTGGGTTATAGGAAACATGGTGCTCTGAACACAACCTATGTATCGAAATTTAGAGATTTTTCTCCATTTGGTTGAAAATTGGATATTTTCACCTACAAAAATTCAACTACCCAGCTGCTGCCTTTATGTATTTGGTGAATTCACACTCGAATGGATTCTTGCATTGAACCCTCCAGCAACCAAGAAGAAATTTATTAAAAACACTCATCAAATTAACTAATAACAAGAATAATAACTATTGTTTCTAAATTTCTCTAATTAACAACATAATGGATTAATAACGATTAAAAATACTAGGTACAAGAATGTGATGATGTGATAAATATCGTGAAAATTTGGGCAAAAGTGCGGCTCAACATCCCCCCACGTTGAACTTCTTGCACGTCCTCGTGCAAGCAAAACTATAAGACAGTGAAATAAGGTAGGGAAAATGTCATCAAAGAGTTTAGCTTGATATTGTAATGCATTTATTAACCCGCAACATTATTATTACGACACCAGCTAAAAACATGTGAGATGATAAAACAAGATCAAGTACCAAAAGTAGACATGATGGAGAAAATAGTATCGCATATACCTGTTACCTTGTCCCAATTTTTTTTTTTCCCAAAGTCTTATGATAAAATCAAGTTTTACTGAAGAGGTGCAATTTTACAAATACTACCATAGGTTTCATGCACTTACAATAGCAATCTTGTACCTAGGTCATTCATCACATATTTAGAGGAAACTACAATCGATACACATTGTTGGCAACCAACACCTTCTGAGTAGTCATCATTGAGAATTTCATCATTCTGAATACCATCAAGATTAAAGTGACTTTTGATACCAATTAGCAACCTCTTTACGTTGTCATCCGAATTCAAAAATAAATTTCATCTTAATCTAGTATAGTGGATTACCTTCACTAAGGGTACCACATCATTCAAATATTCTTGATTTTTGAAAGATAGAACTCAAAGCATGATGTTTAAATTGTCTTAAAACCATTTCCCAAGAAAAATGATGAGTCTTAGGGAAAGAGAAGGATAACCAAGCAAATCATAGTATGCAATTAACTTTAATACTATAGGCATGGCCCTGATGCCCGCAGGTGTCCATAACCTCAACAGGGATGTCTTTTAACCTAGCGAAATGTCAGTATCCCACTTACTAGATATAGATTCAAATTTTTCTTATTTTACTTTTTAGATGAATGCCATTGTCCTGGCTTGGTAACTAGCTGATGGCAGTGCCACTCACAAGAAGTAACATGAATGAATAGGCCAGTTCGTGATGAGACCTCCTGTCTTCCAGTTTTTTGGCCGAAATCCATTACTCTGGCTTGGTGACCAGGAACAGTAATGTCATGCATGCTAGGTCCCATGATCGTGGTAGGTCGGCTTGTCACGATACCTCCTATCCTTCCCTAAATCTTTGTAAGCTCTGATTATGATTAACCTTAAAGGTTACTGAATAAGTGGGGAGGAATATCTACTCCTTAAGAGTACATGATGGCGTGAAAAGTTTTTAATGACTAATCATTGCTGGCTAATTCCTCTACCCTAAAGACTTGTTAAAGATATCCTATACAATGACTCAAATATTCTTCGAGTTAAGAATGCTAGTGTTCTCCCAAATAGCTCATTATGATCTTTGCAAGAGTGGTCCACCATAGGGGGTTTGCAATAGTACCTTCTAAGGGAAACTGAAAATATATATCCGAGACGACAACTTACTAGAGCGATTAATCATGGTTACTTTTTGAAAAATCATGAGGTATTAGAGTGAATTCTACTCAACAAGATTTTCCAGAAATGTGTGTGTTAAAAACTAATGTGGATCAAATGTGGTTTTAAAAGGCATTATTTACAATTCAAAACCCTAGTAGCATTGTAACTTCTTTATTCATTTATTCTCCTACCCTATTTACCCTAAGAGGTGAAAGACTCATTTTCAAGTATATGATTACTTCTAATGAAGCCATTTGCGTAACAAAATTCTAATTATACTCACACTTAGTTTTAAAGAATAAACTTTAGGGCATACGAAAGAATGAGAAACCAGTTTCTTTAATTGATATGGTACCAATATTTTCTGAATGTTGAGGAAATAATATGGCTTGATGACTCCTTCAAACCAGGATTCAATGGAATCCACATATTTATGATTCTCCAACTGATGCAAGTCTTCCACAGTTTCATAGTCACTCTCCTGGAGGCATAAGGGATCTGGTGAAAGAGGAAAGATAAATCCCTCTGGAGGCATAAGGGATCTGGTGAAAGAGAAAAGATAAATCCCTCAAGTTCAGGCTCAAATATCTGCTTTTGAAACTGACAAGAATGGTTGAGAGAGATTCTAGGGTTTTGAGTTTCAACAACATTTTTAGAACAAGTTCCAATGAAAGGTTGCTCCTCTCATGGTCTTTGAATTACACCTTCCAAGGGTGAATGTTCTACGATAATGGGGTAAGTTTCCGACTTCATTCCTTTTCCAAACATAGAATATGTGACATTTTGTTCAATAGGGGAATTAACGGAAAGAATAGGTGGTTCAAACTGTTGTGCAACCTAATCATTTAGATTAGGGTTTAGGATGTGGTTTGGGCTAGGGTTTTGGTTAATGCGTGGAGTAAGGTTTGGATTTGAATTTGGATTAGGCTTTGGACTAGGGTTAGGTCTAGGTTTTAAATTAGGACTAGCTTTAGATCTAGGGTATGGATTAGGGTTAGGGCTAGGATTAGGGTTAGAGCTAGGATTAGGGTATGGATTAGGGTTTGGACTAGGGTTATGGTATCGATTAGGGTTAGGTATAGGGTTAGGATTAGGGTTAGGGTATGGATGAGGGTTAAGGTAAGGTTGCATATGCGGTTGGGACCATGGAGGAAGATAACTTAATGGTGCATTGGAAAGAAATTGTGGTTGTTGTTCTTGCTCATATGATTGAATTTGCATGGGAGATTTCCCTAGAGATAAGGGTCCAAATGATTCTTGAGGCCATGGAGATATATGGCTCGAGGATGAAAGCCAAGGAGAGGGCCACTGCGGCCATGAAGTTGGATATTCAAGAGGAGGATCAGAAGTTTTCCATGAAATTCTTGGATTATTAACATGTTGAGGAATCTGCTCA
Source organism: Pinus albicaulis (assembly GCA_034641835.2). Classification (NCBI taxonomy): domain Eukaryota; kingdom Viridiplantae; phylum Streptophyta; class Pinopsida; order Pinales; family Pinaceae; genus Pinus; species Pinus albicaulis. The sequence goes on from CM076572.1 coordinate 39,627,690, forward strand.
GGAAAATAATCGTTATTCCAAGTATCAAATGGTGTTAGGTTTTGAGTTATACCTGGTGGCTGATTCGATTCCTTACTTGATTCCGTGAGTACCTTTCGTAATTGTGGCAGTGATGGGAAATGTTCAGTTGCATGATCATCCTCGCAAATTTTGCAAACTTCCAGACTGCTAAGTGGGCACTTTCCAAGGCAATGCTTCTTTCGACAGTTGGCGCAAAGGATAAGCAGTGGTTCTTCATCCTTCTCTTGTTCCTACAAGTCATCCAATTTCGAAATCAAAGATTTAATTATATTAAATTTATGTTCAAGCAAAGTATTAAATTCTGCACTTGTGAATTCTTCAGCAGATGACTTGTTCGTCTCTATAGCAGCATAAGAACTCCTCATTGAATGATTCCTCAAAATACCTTCTTCTGGTCTTCAACGAGCAAACTGGTACATTCTATCATCACATGGATTAGTACGCAAGGGTTCTTACAGTACCCCAAAAATGATATAATGTTGCAGATTGGATTCTGAAGATAAATGGATTTAAAATATTTTGACTAAAATACAACTCACCACACTTGCATGAAAGGAAAATGCCAAATTAAAGCACTATCTAATCTACTGAAAACAAAACAATTCAGAAATTAAAAGTCTAAAGCATGCTTCTACTTCTACACACAAGCAAGATAAGGAAATAAAAGTTCAAGAGATAAGGAAGATGGCCAGCCTTTGGAGCAACCCCACAATATTGGATGCATGGCTCTTCACTCACGTCTTACCGTACTCTCTCCGCCCTCTGACCCCTTCAATATCCTTGAAACTCTGTGAGAAAATTTTTACTAGAGCCAAAATACAACTCCCCGGCAACAACGCCAAAATGTTGGTCAACTTAATTGACAGATTAAACCTCTCAATATTAATTATCAATCCGGGAGTCGTAAACACGAGTTGTACTGTGTATTGGCTCAGTGTACTGATCAGAGTATAAATGTATTCCTTATTAATCAAAAACTAGGTACTGAAATGAAACACACATTGGCTCGCAAACAAGAAATCGTGAAAAGGAAACCTACTTAATCAGTTTCGCTCAGTGCAAATGCAATTAAAATATAATGAAATTCAATACAATCCTCAATCATTCTCGCACTCGCATTAAAAATCTCCTATGATAACTTAAAAATCTAATTATTCCTCTTATTAACTTAAAAAATAACACTTGAAATTAATCCTGAAATAAGAAAAAGACCACACATTACAAATTCACACCTCAAACTAGCTAAAACTACTTGTTAAAACAAATTCAAGATTCTAAAATAACAAAAGAAACAATCCTAACTATTGTTAAAGGACAACTACTTTACTTTATGTAAAATAATACTTTAAAAGATCCTATTGAAAACAATCTATAATAACCTTCAATTCAAATATTTTAATGAAATAAAACAAGCTTGCCCTTAAAATCATCAAAGTCATGTCACTCACTAATTAAAACTAAATCACGCTTAAATAAATCATTAATGAAAACTAAATCAGTGCTACCTACACAATCAAATCAGAAATCAAAAGCTCTAATGAAGAAATGATCTACAATAAATAGAACAATAATAATTCTAATTAAAAATAAATCTAATTATTAACATTAAACCAAATGAACAAATTAAATGAACATTAAGTCTGCAAATATTCAAACAAATTAAGTAAGAAAACCACGACTAAATTCGAAGTATTAAAATCTATTCTAACTCTGTAATCAAACTCAAAAATTGTAAAACCAAATAATGAACTAAGTGCATGCTTAAGAAAGATTAAATATTATTAAAGAAATTTAAACAAAAGATAATTCTACAAATCAAACTAAAACAAAATTCCTAAATCTATGAGGACGAGAGACTCGACTTCAGGTTGCAGTGGATCCTTGCCACTCCCTGGAGCAAGTCCAAAACTAACCCAACATTAAAAACAAAAATTACAATGCTTACATAAAAAACAAATGCAAAAGCCAAATTTTATTAAACGAAATCAAGACATCAAATCAAATATTAATTAATAATTACATCATTGTTGCTGCATTACAACTATTGTGCTGGTCAATTCGATGTTGGATCTGCAAATCAAAGGAGATTCATTTAATTTGACCTTGGGAAATTTACTTTGACACCTGAGGAGTTTAATTACTGGACTCTGCGCCCTTCACAATTGATGGACGGACTCACACTCCCTGTTTTCTAAGAGACTGCCCTGCGTTCAACGATGATTGTTGCTCTGCATTCAATGATTATCATTACTACTCTGCGTTCAATGGATATGTACTCGCATTAACTTTGAATCAACTCGCACAGCATAAACCTTCGAATCATAAACTCATCTTAAATGCAATTTGGGAATTATTGTAGGCAATTGAGCATTTAATCAACGATGATTATAAATTATAGAAATAGGAATTAAAGCCACGACACAAGTCGATTTCGAAAAATAATTAACTTCTGCAACCATAAATTTAAAACAATGATATTTGGGAATTCTAGAAAACATAAATCAAATCAAAACCAAATCGATTTTTAAAAGCAATTAACTCTGCATTCAAATCCCCAAATTCATGAACTTCGAAAAATGTAAATCAGAATAAAACATAAATCGATCTTCAAAACAAATAATCAATGCTGCTATCATAAATTTGCTAATGGATCGACTTCCATCTAATCATATATCAACTTCTTCTCCTACAGCTACTACATCCCTCTATCTATCCACAGAAAATTGGCTGCTCCTCTCCATCCCTTCCTATCGACTTCTAGTAACTGATATATAATTACAAAACTGGAGCTTCAACCCAGAAATAGAGAAGATGATTTGTTTTACAAATTTCCGGAATGAGAAATTGGTTTGAAACATATTGTCAATTCAGCAAATCGTTCCTCCTTTTGTGGGATGTGGTTGTTGGAAGATGCGCCTTGATTTCTAGAGGAAATTCGGTCTACTTGCCTTGCTGGTAGAAAAATCAAACATCTGGCAGCTCCAATCTTGGAAGGGAAAACTTGAGGGGTTTACCACCTGAATCTTCTATTTCCATTTCGTTAATGCTAATGTTAACATAGAAAGGAAGTTTCCCAAATGAGTATGCCATTTCCTATTGTTGTTGTGTTTGGCAAGGAGAGCATGAAACTGCAAAACAACACTGATAGCGATGGCCTCTCCATTCTTGACAGGGAGCATGTCATGTGCAAGAGAGTGGAAAAGATCCAAATTACTGTTGCACTTCTCCAAGTCAAGGACTTTGACGGCAACAATCTCATTGAATGAAATACAAAGAGCCCAATACTGTTGGAAAGGCAGAGGATTCAATCACACAAATAACGCGAATATTTCACACACGAACAATGAGCTGCGACTCTTCAATTAATCATAAAACTCTCTTAATACAATGAACCCATGAAGGGTATTTAATCTAATTTAAATGCACACACTCTCACACATAACTGAACTTGATCAACTTGCTTAACTCACTCTTGAACTCACTAACCAAATCTAACTGTAAGTCAACTCAACTAATTCACCTAGCTATTTGTCTAACTTTTGCATGAGGAAGTAATTATATATTTTAACAGATACACTATTGCGCTGACACCCTGTCCCACTTCCTCGTAGATTTTTAATTCAAATGAGCTCAGCGAATTTTTTTTCCACACTTTTTTGAGCCATGGCCATTATTCTAGGGGGACTTTCAAATAGAACTAGTATAAATCCTAAGCAGCCCAGAAAACACCATTTTCAAGGCCCCAAATGTGCCCTTGCAATTAAGACTACATGTTAGAAAATATAGTTTGACATGGTTGTCATACTATGCTGTCACATTGCACGTAATATTAGCTGCATATAATCCATTCAAGTAAATACCATACCTCCCATCCATTTTAGTCAAAACCAACATTTCATCCAAGGTTCTCAAGATTCTGCCATAGATTTTTCGACATTCTCTGAAATATTGAGCATCACCACCACGGTTATCTTCAATATCCTTTATAGAGGCTTCACTTATGCAGCCATCTAATTTGTCTCTAAGAGATTGTGGGCTTAAACTTGAACTTGTGCCACATGAAATTGATCTTGAGATATTTTCCAAGCTCCATTAAAGGATTTACAGCTGTTGATGATGTTGTACCAACCGTTTCACATAAGAAAAATGGGCAAAGCCCAACTGATAGATCATCTGATATCTCTTTCTTGAGAACTTCAAGAGAAAGTGCATAATTCATAGAAGAGTTTGTCAGCAATGCCTTGAAATTTGTCTTTTGTATTCCAGCAATCATACAAGCCTTTTCCAATGAAGAGTGTGTTTGATATGAACCATATACAACAAGCCTTTCAAGTGATCCCATGCTCATAGCCTTCAAGGCTTTGTTGTCATTGCAATCAAACAACACATGGGCACCGAGCCTTCTTGATGATACTTCAAGAAGTCTCTCAACTTTTTCTTGGTCAGACACATCTTCACTATGGGTGTATACATTGATATCTATATCTGTAGATCTGAATGATGTGCCTAGACTAATATCTGAATAGCGTATCTTTCCATAAGAAACATTGGCATTTATTAAAGAGGTAGCCCAGGACTACACCTCTTTTCCACCTACTGATGCCAACTTCTTCATCAAATGTCACCTTGCAATCTGGCTTGTTAAGCATGTAAGTTCCACCATAAACAACACTGAGCTGTGAAAAGGCCTGAGGAAGTTCTCCCAACCCATATAATGGACATATGTATGGTGAATCTCCTATCCAATTACATACAGTTCTAGGTCATCTGGAACGAATACAATCTACAATTGGAGCATGTTGTGAAGGCTCATCTAGCAATCCACCATTCAAATATTCATGTCTTCCTTGACGATAACTCTTTCACGAAGCCGAATTTCGCCAAACGGTTTCTGCGTTATAGGAAACATGGTGCTCTAAACACAACCCACATATCAAAATTTAAAGATTATGCTCCATTTGGATGAAAATTGGATATTTTCACCTACAACAATTCAACTACCCAGCTATTGCTTTTATGTATTTGGTGAATTCACACTCGAATGCATTCCTGCATCGAACCCTCCTGCAACCAAGAAGAAATTTATTAAAAACACTCATCAAAGTAACTAATAAAAAGAATAATAAATATTTTTTCTAAATTGATCTAATTAACAACATAATGGATTAATAAAGATTAAAATTAATAGGTACAAGCATGTGATGATGTGATAAATATCGTGAAAATTTGGGCAAAAGTGCGGCTCAACATCCCCCCACGCTAAACTTCTTGCACGTCCTCATGCAAGAAAAACTATAAAATGGTGAAATAAGGTAGCGAAGATGTCATCAAAGAGTTTAGCTTGATATTTTAATGCATTTATTACCTCGCAACATTATTATTACGACACCAGCTAAAACCATGTGAGATGATAAAACAAGATCAGGTACCAAAAGTAGACATGATGGAGAAAATAGTATCGCATATATCTGTTACCTTGTCCCGAAATTTTTTTTTTCCAAAGTCTTATGATAAAATCAATTTTTACTGAAGAGGTGCAATTTTACAAATACTACCATAGGTTTCATGCACTTACAATAGCAATCTTGTACCTAGGTCATTCAGCACATATTTAGAGGAAACTACAATCGATACAAATTGTCGGCAACCAACACCTTGTGAGTAGTCATCATTGAGCATTTCATCATTCTGAATACCATCAAGATTAAAGTGACTTTTGATACCAATCAGCAACCTCTTTACGTTGTCATCCGGATTCAAAAATAAATTTCCTCTTAATATAGTACAATGGATTACCTTCACTAAGGGTACCACATCATTCAAATATTCTTGATTTTTGAAAGATAGAACTCAAAGCATGATGTTAAAATTGTCTTAAAACCATTTCCCAAGAAAAATGATGAGTCTTAGGGAAAGATAAGGATAACCAATAAAATCATAGTATGCAGTTAACTTTAATACCACAAACATGGCCCTGATGCCCACAGGTGTCCATAACCTCAACAGGGATGTCTTTTAACCTAACAAAATGTCAGTATCCCACTTACTAGATATAGATTCAGAGTTTTCTAATTTTACTTTTTAGATGAATGCCACTGTCCTGGCTTGGTAACCAACTGATGGAAATACCACTCACAAGAAGTAATATGAATGAACAGGCTGGCTCGTGATGAGACCTCCTGTATTCCAGTTTTTTTGGCTAAAAGCCATTACTCTGGCTTGGTAACCAGGAGCAGTAATGTCATGCATGCTAGGTCCCATGATCGTGGTAGGTCGGCTCATCACGAGACCTCCTATCCTTCCCTAAATCTTTGTAAGCTCTGATTATGATTAACCTCAGAGGTTACTGAATAAGTGGGGAGACATATCTACTCCTTAAGAGTACAAGATGGCGTGAAAATTTTTTAATTACTAATCATTGCTCGCTAATTCCTCTACCCTAAAGACTTGTTAAAGATATCCTAGACAATGACTGAAAGATTCTTTGAGTTAAGAATGCTAGTGTTCTCCCGAATAGCTCATTATGATCTTTGCAAGAGTGGTCCACCATAGGGGGTTTCCAATAGTACCTTCTAAGGGAAACTGAAAATATATATCTGAGATGACAAATTATTAGAGCAGTCAATCATGGTTACTTTTTGCAAAATCATGAGGTATTAGAGTGAATTGCACTCAACAAGATTTGCCACAAATGTGTGTGTTAAAAACTAATGTGGATCAAAAGTAGTTTTAATAGGCATTATTTACAATTCAAAACCCTAATAGCATTGTAACTGCTTTATTCATTTATTCTCCTACCCTATTTACCCTAAGAGGCGAAAGATTGATTTTCAATTATATGAGTACTTCCAATGAAGCCATGTGCGTAAAAAAATGCTTATTATACTCACACTTATTTTTAAAGAATAAACTTTAGGGCATACGAAAGCATGAGAAACCAGTTTCTTTAATTGATATGGTACCAATATTTTCTGAATGTTTAAGAAATAAGACGGCTTGATGACTGCTTGAAACCAGGATTCAATGGAATCCACATATTTATGATTCTCCAATTGATGCAAGTCTTCCACAGTTTGATAGTCACTCTCCTGGAGGCATAAGGGATATGGTGAGAGAGAAAAGATAAATCCCTCAAGTTCAGGCTCAAATATCTGCCTTTGAAACTAACAAGAATGGTTGAGAGAGATTCTAGGGTTTTGAGTTTCAACAACATTTTTAGAACAAGTTCCAATGAGAGGTTGCTCCTCTCATGGTCTTTGAATTACACCTTCCCAGGGTGAATCTTCTACGATAATGGGGGAAGTTTCCAACTTCATTCCTTTCCCAAACATGGAAAATGTTACATTTTGTTCAATAGGGGAATTAACGGAAAGAATAGGTGGTTCAAACTATTGTGCAAACTCATCATTTAGATTAGGGTTTAGGATGTGGTTCGGGCTAGGGTTTTGGTTAATGCGTGGAGTAAGGTTTGGATTTGGATTGGGATTAGGCTTTATACTAGGGTTAGGTCTAGGTTTTAAATTAGGACTAGCTTTAGATCTAGGGTATGGATTAGGGTTAGGGCTAGGATTAGGGTTAGAGCTAGGATTAGGGTATGGATTAGGGTTTGGACTAGGGTTATGGTATCGATTAGGGTTAGGATTAGGGTTAGGGTATGGATGAGGGTTAAGTTAAGGTTGCATATGTGGTTGGGACCATGGAGGAAGATAACTTAATGACGCATTGGAAAGAAATTGTGGTTGTTGTTCGTGCTCATATGATTGAATTTTCATGGGATATTGCCTTAGAGATAAGGGTCCAAATGATTCTTGAGGCCATGGAGATATATGGCTCAAGGATGACAGCCAAGGAGAGGGCCACTGCGGCCATGAAGTTGGATATTCAAGAGGAGGATCAGAAGTTTGCCATGAAATTCCAGGATTATTAACATGTTGAGGAATCTGGTAAGGAAAATAATCATTATTCCAAGTATCAAATGGTGTTAGGTTTTGAGTTATACTTGGTGGCTGATTCAATTCCTTACTTGATTCCATGAGTACCTTCCGTAATTGTGGCAGTGATGGGAAATGTTCAGTTGCATGATCATCCTCACAAATTTTGCAAACTTCTAGACCGCTAAGTGGGCACTTTCCAAGGCAATTCTTCTTGCGACAGTTGGCGCAAAGGATAAGCAGTGGTTCTTCATCCTTCTATTGTTCCTACAAGTCATCCAATTTCGAAATCAAAGATTTAATTATATTAAATTTATGTTCAAGCAAAGTATTAAATTCTGCACTTGTGAATTCTTCATCGGATGACTTGTTCGTCTCTATAGCAGCATAAGAACTCCTCATTGAATGATTCCTCAAAATACCATCTTTTGGTCTTCAACAAGAAAACTGGTACATTCTGTCATCACATGGATTAGTACGCAAGGGTTCTTACAGTACCCCAAAAATGATATAACGTTGCAGATTGGATTCTGAAGATAAATTGATTTAAAATATTTTGACTGAAATACAACTCACCACACTTGCATGAAAGGAAAATTCCAAATTAAAGCACTATCTAATCTACTAAAAACAAAACAATTCAGAAATTAAAAGTCTAAAGCATGCTTCTACTTCTACACACAAGCAAGATAAGGAAATAAAAGTTCAAGAGATAAGGAAGATGGCCATACTTTGGAGAAACCCCACAATAGTGGATGCATGGCTCTTCACTCACGTCTTACCATACTCTCTCCACCCTCTGACCCCTGCAATATCCTTGAAACTTTGTGAGAAAATTTTTACCTGAGCCAAAATACAACTCCCCGGCAACGGCGCCAAAATGTTGGTCGGATTAATTGTCCGATTAAACCTCTCAATATTAATTATCAATCCAGGAGTCATAAACGTGAGTTGTACTGCGTATTGGCTCGGCTTACTGATCAGAGTACAAATGTATTCCTTATTAATCATAAACTAGGTGCTGAAATGAAGCACACATTGGCTCGCAAACAAGCAATCATGAAAAAGAAACCTACTTAATCAGTTTCGCTTAGTGAAAATGCAATTAAACTATAATGAAATTCAAGACAATCCTCAATCATTCTGGCACTCGCATTAAAAATATCCTATGATAACTTAAAAATATAATTATTCCTCTTATTAACTTAAAAACTAACACTTGAAATTAATCTTGAAATAAGCAAAAGACCACACATTACAAATTCACACATCAAACTAGCTAAAACTACTTGTTAAAACAAATTCAAGATTCTAAAATAACAAAAGAAACAATCCTAACTATTGTTAAAGGACAACTACTTTACTTTATGTAAAATAATACTTAAAAAGATCCTATTGAAAACAATCTATAATAACCTTCAATTCAAATATTTTAATGAAATAAAACAAGCTTGCTCTTAAAATCATCAAAGTCATGTCACTCACTAATTAAAACTAAATCACGCTTAGATAAATCATTAATGAAAACTAAATCAGTGCTACCTACACAATCAAATCAGCAATCAAAAGCTCTAATGAAGAAATGATCTATACTAAAAAGAACAAAAATAATTCTAATTATTAACATTAAACCAAATGAACATTAAGTCTGCAAATATTCAAACAAATTAAGTAAAGAAAACCATGACTAAATTCGAAGTATTAAAATCTATTCTAACTCTGCAATCAAACTCAAAAATTATAAAACCAAATAATGAACTAAGTGCATGCTTAAGAAAGATTAAATATTATTAAAACAATTTAAACAAAATATAATTCTAAAAATCAAACTAAAACAAAATTCCTAAATATATGACGATGAGAGACTCGACTCCAGGTTGCGGTGGATCCTTGCCACTCCCTGGAGCAAGTCCGAAACTAACCCAACATTAAAAACAAAAATTACAATTCTTACATAAAAAACAAATGCAGAAGCCAAATTTTATTAAACGAAATCAAGACATCTAATCAAATATTAATCAATAAAATACATCATTGTTGCTGCATTACAGCTATTGTGCTAGGCAATTCTATGGAGGATCTGCAAATCAGAGGAGATTCATTTAATTCGACCTTGGGAAATTTACTTTGACAACTAAGGATTTTAATTACCAAACTCTGCACCCTTCACAATTGATGGACGGACTCACACTCCCTGTTTGCTAAGAGATTGCCCTGCGTTCGATGATGATTGTTGCTCTGCATTCAATGATTGTCATAATTACTACTCTGCGTTCAATGGCTATGTACTTGCATTAGCTTTGAATCAACTCGCACAACATAAAACTTCAAATCATCAACTCAGCCTAAATGCAATTTGGGAATTCTTGTAGGAAATTGAGCATCTAATCAGCGATGATTATAAATTATAGCAACAAGAATTAAAGCCACGACACAAGTCGATTTCGAAAAATAATTAACATCTGCAACCATAAATTTAAAACAACGATATTTGGGAATTATAGCAAATGTAAATCAAATCAAAACCAAATTTATTTTTAAAATAAATTAACTCTGCATTCAAATCCAGGAATTCGTGAACTCCGGCAAATGTAAATCAGACTAAAACATAAATCGATCTTCAAAACAAATAATCAATGTTGCTATCAGAAATTTGCTAATGGATCGACTTCTATCTAATCATTTATTGAATTCTTCTCCTACAACTACTACATCCCTCTATATATCCACAGAAAATCGATTGCTCCTCTCCATCCCTTCCTATCTACTTCTGGCAACTGATATATAATTACAAAACTGGAGCTTCAACCTAGAAATAGAGAAAATAATTTGTTTTACAAATTGTCGGAATGAGAAATTGGTTTGAGATAGATTTTCAATTCAGGAAATCGTTCCTCCTTTTGTGGGATGTGGTTGTTGGAAGATGCGCCTTGATTTCTAGAGGAAATTCGTTTCACTTGCCTTGCTGGTAGAAAAATCAAACATCTGGCAGCTCCAATATTGGAAGGGAAAACTTGAGGGCTCAACCACCTGAATCTTCCATTTCCATTTCGTTAATGCTGATGTTAGCATAGAACGCAAGTTTCCCAAATGAGTATGACATTTCCTATTGTTGTTGTGTTTGGTGAGGAGAGCATGAAACTGCAAAACAACACTGATGGCGACGGCCTCTCCATTCTTGATAGGGAGCATGTCATGTGCAAGACGGTGGAAAAGATCCAAATTACTGTTGCACTTCTCCAAGTCAAGGACTTTGACGGCAACAATTTCATTGAATGAAATACAAAGAGCCCGATACTGTTGGAAAGGCATAGGATTCAATCACATAAATAACGCGAATATTTCACACACGAACAATGAGCTGCAGCTCTTCAATTAATCATAAAACTCTCTTAATACAATGAACCCATGAAAGGTATTTAATCTAATTGACATGCACACACTCTCACACATAACTGAACTTGATCAACTTGCTTAACTCACTCTTTAACTCAGTCACCAAATCTAACTGTAACTCAACTCAACTAATTCACCTAACTATTTGTCTAACTTTTGCATGAGGAAGTAATTATATATTTTAACAGATACACTATTGCGCTAACACCTTGTCCCACTTCCTCGTAGATTTTGTATTCAAATGAGATCAGTGGATATTTTTTTCACACTTTTCTGAGCCATGGCCATTATTCTAGGGGGAATTTCAAATAGAACTAGTATAAATCTTAAGCAGCCCAGAAAACACCATTTTCAAGGCCCCAAATGTGCCCTTGCAATTAAGACTGCATGTTAGAAAATATAGTTTGACGTGATTTTCATACTGTGCTGTCACATTGCACGTAATAGTAGCTGCATATAATCCAGTCAAGTAAATACCATACCTCCCGTCCATATTAGTCAAAACCAACATTTCATCCAAGGTTCTCAAGAGTCTGCCATAGATTTTTCGACATTCTCTGAAATATTCAGCATCACCACCACGGTTATCTTCAATATCCTTTATAGAGGCTTCACTTACGCAGCCATGTGATTTGTCTCTAATATATTGTGGGCTTAAACCTGAACTTGTGCCACATGAACTTGATCCTAAGATATTTTCCAAGCTCCATTAAAGGATTTACAACTATTGATGATGTTGTACCAATCGTTGCAAAGAAGAAAAATGGGCAAAGCCCAGCTGATAAATCATCTAATATCGCTCTCTTGAGAACTTCAGGAGAAAGTGCATAATTCATAGAAGAGTTTGTCGGCAATGCCTTGAAATTTGTCTTTTGTATTCCAGCAATCATACAAGCCTTTTCCAATGAAGAGTGTGTTTGATCTGAACCATATACAACAAGCCTTTCAAGTGATCCCATGCCCATAGCCTTCAAGGCTTTGTTTTCATTGCAATCAAACAACACATGGGCATCGAGCCTTCTTGATGATACTTCAAGAAGTCTCTCAACTTTTGCTTGGTCAAACACATCTTCACTATGGGTGTATACATTGATATCTATATCTGCAGATCTGAATGATGTGCCTGGACTAATATTTGAATAGCATATCTTTCAATAAGAAACATTTACATTTATTAAAGAGGTAGCCCAAGACTGCACCTCTTTTCCACCTGCTGATGCCAACTTCTTCATCAAATGTCACCTTGCAATCTCGCTTGTTAAGCATGTAAGCTCCACCATAAACAACACTGAGCTGTGAAAAGGCCTGAGGAAGTTCTCCCAACCCATATAATGGACATATGTATGGTGAATCTCTTATCCAATTACATACAGTTCTAGGTCATTTGGTACGAATACAATCTATAAGTGGAGCATGTTGTGAAGGCTCATCTAGCAATCCACCATTCAAATATTCATGTCTTCCCTGACGATAACTCTTTCACAAAGCCGAATTTCGCCAAACGGTTTCTGGGTTATAGGAAACATGGTGCTCTAAACACAACCCACATATCAGAATTTAGAGATTATGCTCCATTTGGTTGAAAATTGGATATTTTCACCTACAACAATTCAACTACCCAACTGCTGCTTTTATGTATTTGGTGAATTCACACTCGAATGTATTCCTGCATTGAACCCTCCTGCAACCAAGAAGCAATTTATTAAAAACACTCATCAAATTAACTAATAAAAAGAATAATAACTATTGTTTATAAATTTATCTAATTAACAACATAATGGATTAATAACGATTAAAAATACTAGGTACAAGCAAGTGATGATGTGATAAATATTTTGAAAATTTGGGCAAAAGTGCGGCTCAACATTGCAGCCAGAGATAGTGACTAGTGTAGGTTCAACCAGAGCTAAAGCATGTGCTCACGTCGCCTCCCCCAAATTATCTATTTGTGTCCCCACATGCACCAAAATATTTGTAGGAGTAGAGATGCAATGATAAGTGGGCACTCCTTGTATAGGTGACCCACCCCATGACATCGCATGCATATAAACGGTACACCCTCATAGTCCAGAATATGAACCCACACCATGTCATTGAAGTGTATATTGAATGCCTCCACGAAAACTTCTCGCATTTCCAGATGAACAAGAATCAAAGCCTCTGATATATTCCTAGTCTCGAGATAGGATCTGTCATGGTCAAAATAAACCCCCAATTCCTCACCAATGAATCAGAGAGCCTCTTCAGACCAAAATTGTAATGGTAGCCCAGACAATCTGACCCAAATTGGTCTTGCAACAAACTTCTACTTGTCTGGGTCGAATAAGGGAATCCAACACTTCAATAATACATGGGTCATCTCAATGTGCCAATATCTAGTGAGGACCCATTTAGCCATGTCAAGGTGTGAGAATATGAGAGAAAACCAACCACTATTCATGGTTATAACTCCTGGAAGCTATTCGAGGGAGTTCCCCCAAATTTCTGTCATCCATATTTTGAGCCTTGCAGTGGAGTAATTTCTACCTCAAACTCTTCCAACTGATACAGTCTGGGAAGTGTGCTTCAATATGTCCATGACTACACCCCGTCCGAAGACCAAGTCCCTTCTTCCTACTCTAATTTTGGTGCACCTTTGATTCTTTTTCCCAACTCTGTTAGAAGTTATGTCCCGATCGATGCCCTCCACTTCCGGTGTATCATCTAAGTCAGATTTTTTGTTCTCTTTTAGTGGGGGGGGCATGTACGATATACCTTCAAAACACCAAGATGCCACGACGGTGGGCAGCACCTCTGGTCGAGTTGGGTGTATAGATGGAAAATCCCCTTGAATGATACCCAACTATTTGAATCCTGGCGTTCCTTCCTGTAGACCGCTACTAAATCTTAACCCCTCTGCAAATAGGCCCAAATCATCTGGGGTTTCCTGTGATTGTTGATCCCATAATATTAGTACCGATGGAAATGGAATGGAGTATGCGAGGGATGCCATAGCTGTCAAAATGAGCTCTGAGCTAACCGCTACAGAGGTCGGGAGCATTTCCTCCAGTGTGTAATGTGACATGGAGGGTTCTCCAATTTCCATGGCCACATGTTCCTTGCTCCCAAGGTCCACCTCATTAACTAGCCCACATGTCCTATGGGGATATAAACCAACCCATATTTGGGAGGGTTCTAAGTGATCCGAGGAATAATCCACCTCATCATCAGTCATTTTCCACCTCGGAGAAGAAACCCTTGTTCTTGAAAGTAAAAAATCCCTCCACACCAAACTGACCCTGTTCCGAGGTAAAAATGAAAAACGATGGGAAGAGCCAGTATTTTGGGGTCAGGGTGAAAGACTAAGGTATTATTAGAGCCCTTCTCTCAGACCGTCGGGGTATAATAGAGAGATACAACTTGAATAGTAGCAGGATATCCATGATGGTAGTAGTGATTTCCATTCTCCCGCATGGACGACTGAGCCTAGTGTCGACAAGGATCAGGGGGAGGGAATATAATAAAAACATTAAGATACTAAACATGAGACTCAGAGATAAAATAATACCTTCACACCTGGTTAATAGGATAATGATGCTAACAAAGAACATGCTTGAGATCAACTCAAAGTTCCAAGTCAAAAGCAGTGCCTGGTCCTATGAGTGCGAGAGAGGAGCCTGGTTTACGGGTTGACTTCCATCTCCAAGGTGAGTCTGCCATCGTTAGGGTTCCAGAGCTCCTCTAGTAAAAAAACCCGCTAAAGTGATCTTATGTTATTGATGTTCTATAATATTTTAAAAATATTTTTATTATTTTTATTATTCATATTTTTAAAATGCCATGATGTTATTGATGTTCTTTAATATTTTAAATATATATACATATATATATATATATATATATATATATATATATATATATATATATATATATATTGTTATACATATTTTTAAAATACCATGTGAATTGAACACAAAATGAATATATTGAAATTATTTTTCTATAATTATTAGTTTTTTTTTTGTTAATATAACAATATTTATGTTGTAATGAATACCACTCTTAGAATAAATTTCTATTCCTCCCATGCCACCTCTGGGGTCCTCTGCCATTTGATTGAATACCAATAGTGTGAGTTAAAATTAGGATATAATTCTATTACTACTACAGAATTCTATAAAAGAATGAGGCGGTCATGAGGTTTTCATGAATTTTTCTTCACTTTCCCATCTTGTTGTGTGGTGTCCTTTGTCTTGATACACTCTGGAGTGTTGTCTTAAATTGTTTTGTGAATTGTGATATCATTATTGGTAAGACAGTAGAAGGAAGAAGGAAAGACACTCCAAATTATTATTTTTAATGAATCATTCGAGAAAAATTACGAAAACCCAGGGGTGAAAATATATCCTTCCTTATCAATCCAAGGAAATAGGTTATTTCATCTCTATCCAGTTCGATTTAGTTTTATGACATGTAAATTTTGATTTTTAGTGATGGATATGATTTAAATATGTCAATTTTGAGGGCGGCTGGTATGGTTATGAAATGATATGTTCATTGAAAAATTCACAATGTTAATAGATATTATCTTGGGCCTAGGAGAGGAGAAAACAGAGAAAACATACTCCTGTCTGTTATCCAATTACTAGGATGTATCACTCATGTAGTCATCAAATTTTACTTTGTATTATAAGTGTTTTTTTTAATCTGTAGTTGAAAATAATGAAGAATTTTTATTTCATGATTTTGTGTGTGTCCTATATTAGAGTTGTTTCCTACTTTCTAAGAGATAGCTTGATCTCCCTAAATTGAATGTAACAATATATATGTATGATTTAATGATTAATGTTGAGTGTCATACTACTTGGGAAGTCTCCATGTGTACCTTTCTCACCTGTGAGTTGATGGTTTCAGTTTCTAAATTTCATTCCAATTTCATCTTTCCATTTTTGAAATGGTATCAGAGATCCGATGAGACTTGGTGGTTGATTTGGGTTTGCGGTGAGCATTAGTGGCTGAGTTGGGTCTGTAGTGAGCCTTGGTGGCTTAGAACCCTTTTGGTTGAGTGTGGAGAGCGCTTAAGCCTTAGTGGCTGAGAGACTTATTGGTTGGTTAAATTATTTTTTGACAGAGCGTTGTGAGCTTGATCAGCGCTACCCTGACAAGGAAACATTGTGCTACCAGCGATGGAATTATACAGGAGAGACTGCGTTTTTCAGCACTGATTTTCAGTGCAATACCTGCGCTGGTCAGCATGACCTTCAACACAGTGAAAGAGAGCTACTGTTATTTTCCTGTTCGAGGTGGCCCGAGACTAGTACATGTGTTGGTGGTCTCGTCCAATTTTTTTTAAATCCCATCTGTAAGGAGTTGGAACTGTAGATTGGCTGTTGGAGGATCTGAACATGACTCAATAGATCGGTTGTTGGAGGATCTGGAGGTGTATATGTAGATCAACTGCTGGAGGATCTGGAGGTGGATCCATAAATTGAGTGGTTTTTGTACAATGAATAACCACATTGTAGAGGTGTATCTTAATGAGAGAAATAAGATCAATGGGTAAAATTACGCCATATCAAAGTTCAAGTTGTAGACATTTCTCGAGGGTTTGAGTGTGTGGGAAATTGAAAATGGGGACGACACAAAGTCAACTACAGCCAGAGGTTCCACATCCACATCAATTCAAGATTGGGAGAAGAGGGAAAATAAAGTGAAGCTATTGTTGAAGATGTCTGTAAAGGACAACATAATCCCTGGCATCTAAGAATGTAAAACCACTAATGATATTTGGGTGACACTCAAGGAATTGTTTGAGACAAAGAATACAAATCGACCATTATTTATGAAGAGTAAAATTCTCTCGATTAGATTGGAGGAGAACGAATCTATTGCTGGATTCATCTAGAGATCAAAGAACTGAAAGATAAGTTGGGAGACATAGGGGAGAAAGTTTCCAACATTGATCTCATCATGATTACCTTAAATGGTATGACAAAGTATTATCATATGTTCATTACAGGGCTTGCAGCAAGGGAGAAACCTCCCACCTTTAAAGATTTTACATGGATTTTGATGATGGAAGAAGAGAGGTGTATGAACCTAAAGCCTCATAATACAGATCTAGCATTGGTGGTGAAGAAAAATTCCTTCAAAGGGAAACCAGGAGGAGGACACAAAATCAGTGATTCATCTCAGAAAAATCCATTTCAAGGTATGTCATCCACTAGAAATGATTCAGGAATTAAGTGTTTTTACTGTGGTAGAATTGGTCATATTTCTAGAGATTGTTATAAAAATAAAACTGATGAAACTAGACATAGACATAAGATTAATATAAGGAATTTTGATAGCGAATATTAGAACCATGATCTTAAATTATTTGTGTCTAATGTTGCTCTTTCTGCTAAGACTGATGATGCTGAAATTTGGTTTGTGGATTCTTGAGCATTCACTCATCTGTCAAGTAATAAAAATTGTTATGAAAAATTTAAGGAGACCAATAACAGTGCTAACATCTACCTTGGAGATGACAGAATATAAAATTAAAGGGTATGAAGATATTATTTTGTTATTTCATAATGGTAATATCAGGCACATCCATGATGTTAGGTATGTCATTGGTATTAAAAATAATGTGATCCTTGTCTCCATGATTGCAAATCATAATTTAAAGGTAGAATGTTTCAAAACTTAAGGTGTTATAAAGGATTTGTTGGATCATCAGAAGTTGGTTGCATTAGGAGTATGAGTTGGAGGTTTGTATAAGTTGAACGTTACAAGCGTAACAAATCAAGATTTAACTTCAATGAATATGAAAACAGAGGATATTTGGCATAAAAGGCTTGGTCACATCAACCTTCATGATGTATTACTACTACATAAACAAGGTATGGTCGATGGACTCCCTGTTTTAAGAAATGAACATATTGATTGTGAAGGATGTGCACTTGGAAAAATGCACAGGGATGAATTTCTGTCTAGATTAAATAAGAGAAAGAGATATATACCTGAACTTGTGCACACTAATATATGTGGACCCATGCAGATAAGGTCCTTAGGTGGAGCTTATTATTTTTTTCTATTTATTGATGACTGAACAAGATATACCTGGGTATAATTTATTAGAGGGAAAAGTGATTCTTTCAAGTATTTTAAAGAATTAAAAAATATGGTTGAAAAGAAGGCAGTGAAATTCATTAAAATTCTCCGTTCATATCAAGGGGGAGAATACAGGCTTGGAAAATTCCTTAAATATTACAGAGATCACTTGATAGCACAACATTTTATACTACCCCACACTCCACAACAGAATGGGGTTGAAAATAGAAATAATCGAACTATGGTTTAATGTGCACACAACACGATGAAAGGTAAGAACCTGTCCAATGGTTTTTAGGTAGAAGCTATTAGTATTGCAGTTTACTTAAAGAACAGAAGTCCAACTAGGTGTCTTCATCTCAAGACTCCATTTGAGGCTTTATATGGTTTTAAACCTGCAGTCCATTACTTAAGAGTATTTGGTTCTAGAGATTTTGATCCGGATTTATGCAGGAACACAATAAAATACATAAATAAACATAAACACATAAATAAAACTTCATTTCATTAATATCAAATAACTCAAGTATGCTTACAGAAAAAATGGACATAAACTATCTAGGGCGATGAGAGCTTATCTCTGAGAAGCGATCTATCAGCTAAATGAGGCTCGAACGCCTATTTATTATTGAGAAACAATGGAAAACAATAAACACCCAAATAACTAACCCTAGGAGATGAAACACTAAACTATGTACCTCGTTGGGATAAATTGGTACATCAATTTCTCGAGGTCGTAACTTTGGCATACGATGTCTAATTGACGTGCATGATACCTCGTTAGAAATATATATACGATGAATACAACTACTAAAATAGAATATATAGTTGGAGAGTAACATTTTTTTCTATTGATTTTCCAAAAAATCATATTTTATGGCCTCAAAACGACTCTGGAAGTCCAGGACCCGAAAAACTGCCAAAAATAGTAATTTGTGCTACAATTAAGGAAACTGAAAAACTAAAATAACAATTGTGGGGATCCAGGAAAAATAGGTGGATGACCACCAATATCCACCTGGTTCATTCCTCCCCCTTTAGGAAGAAATGGTCCCCATTGCATTGAGTTCCTCCATGACACGAGGAAACTTCTGCTGATCTGGTTCCCTGGTGAGCCACTTGCCCTGGTGAAGGAGTTGGCCTATTTTGACAACTCGATATAGTTGGATCCTTTATTTTCAGGTGTTCTTGATCTATGTGTCCATGATCTGATTAGTTTTGGCTTGTTCCATGCAGTCTGGGTTTAACTGTGTTGGTGTGAGTTGTTCTGCAATGTCATATGTGTCCAGTACTAGTGAAAAGTATGGTCGAAGGCAATCCATATTGAACACTGGGTGCCGGCCAAGGAATGGGGGAACGTTGAGCTCAAATGAATTATCTCCCAAAACCTTGATAATGGTGTAAGACTGACATCAGAGTGGTATGATCTTCCTATGAGCTCTAGTTAGGTGTTCTTTCTACAAATGAAACAAAACTTTGTCACCCACCTCGAACTTATGTGGCACCCAATGTTGATCATGTCGTTGTTTGTACTTGGCATTGGATTTTCCAAGATATCATTGACATGGTGGTGGACTTGTTGGATGAATTATATAAATCTAGTTTCTTTATTAGCCTCAGACAATACATGTGAGGAGCTTGGCCTGATGCACCCTTTTTGAAACAGATTTTGGATCTGCCTCTCGATTTCATCATTCTCCAAAACAAAACGTCAATAGATCGACCCACTAGGTAGCAACGCACCCAGGATCAAATCAATGGAGTGCTTGACCTAATAGTGTAGAGAAACCCCTGTGGGTGAGGAGAAAATGTCCTTTTATTCCTCCACGACTTTGTCCATCCATTGTTGTCGCACAAGGGAGCCTTGTTTGGAGGTTGCGACAACAATATCCTTCTTTCCCTTTGGGAGAATCATAATGAAACAAAAATTTCTAGGTTTTGGAAATTAGCTTACTGCATTTCTTTGCAATACTCAAAGAGATGGCAGAAGGCAGTACTACCTCCGATATCTTATACAACTTACTTCCCAAAGTAATAATAATAGAACAATGCCTAGACTCATACACAACATGTTGCTTCCATAAGTATGGTTGGCCTAATAATACATCAGACACATCAAGAGGAGCAACATCACACAATACCTCATCCATGAAGGGTTTGATGTTGTACGAAATGTGACACTTCTAGCTGACACAAAGATCTCTTACATGGTGAAGCCACCTAATGGTATATGTTTGTGGGTGTGATGTGGTCGATAGGCCGAGCCGCTTCACAATAGATGCTGAAATGAGGTTCTTTTGGCTTCATCTATTGACAAGGAATTGTAGTGGAGAACCTTCACCCTCATTTGGGAATGGAAGAGGCACTCCCCCTCCTCTGGATCCTCAGGCTCCTGCCTCCAGAGCTTGGTTTTGGCAACAGTGGCACTGGGTTCTACATCAATGATCTGCTTCCCTTTTTCATTCTCCTTGTCTCGTTCTAACTCAGAATCAGAACTTGCATCTGATTTGAATGCCTTCAGTTCGGCCACCAACGACTGTTTGGCCCAACACTCGCTTATGTTGTGAGTAGAGCTGTTATGAAATTCACAAAACTTCCTCGTGTCCTTTTTGGCTTTGCATTGTTGTTCTAAGTCAACCCAGTTTATATTCTCCCCTTGTTTTGTGGTCTGGGGGCACCTTTCCCTGTCTTTGGATTCGTTGATCCAAGGTATCACTTCTTCTACTTAAATTTCTGCTCGACCTTGGCGGTATATCGATATGCCCTGCCAAGTGAGACAATGTCGAGGAATTCCATTTCCTCGTGGATGTATCTATGAAAATAAATGCGGTACTTGAGAAAAAAATGTTTCTATGAATATTTAATACCCAAATTCGTGCACAGGACATGGAATAAATTTGTTAGCTCATGCACATCTTGATCCCTTTTCTTCCGTAATGTGGTCCATTAGATGTAATTTTCCTCATAGCTCACCATGGGGTAATATTATCCCTTGATGTCATCTTGGAACAAATTACAAGTGGGTGAAGTCGAGAGAAGTGAGGGTTCACTCTCCTTATTTTTCTCACAGTAGGTTTCCCACCAGTATTTGATATGGATGGAGGCTTTGAGGACTGCAAAAGTAATATTTTCTCGGTCGGAGAAATTATGGACCGAGAAATACCCTTCCAGCGAATTCAACCATCTACCTATGACGTCTGCATCTATGTGGCCTTTAAATATATGAATGTTGAAGTTGACTTGTACCTTGAAAGGAGTGGCACCTCCAGAGTGGCTACTCGACGCAGATGTGATGCTGGTGGGCAGTCATTGAAGGATCTGGGAAAATCTATCCATTTTCACATTCCTTTGTTTCTCGAGGGCCTCTTTGATCAATATTTTGATACAATCTCCTGCTCCCTCGTATTTATTTTCTTCTCCCATGAGCGAGCATCAGGGTTTGCGAGGTCATCCTTTCAAAGGTTCAACCAAATCGAGACCTAACTCCTTATACCCTGACCTTGTTGGGGACATGTAAATAAGGATCGAGAAAGAGCAGACTGCTATAATACCACTGATCCAGATTTATGCAGGAACACAATAAAATACAGAAATAAACATAAAAAAAGAGATGCAACATAAATAAAACTTCATTTCATTAATATCAAATAATTGAAGTATGCTTACGGACATAATGGACATAAACTAGCTAGGGTGATGGTAGCTCATCTTTGAGAAGAGATGTGGCAGCTACATGCCTCTGGACTATGTTAAAATGAGGCTCAGAGGCCTATTTATTATTGAGAAACAATGGAAAACCATAAACATCCAAAAACCTAACCCTATGATATGAAACACCAAACTATGGGCCCCGTTGGGGTAAATTGGTACATCAATTTCCCTAGGTAGTAACTTTGGCATAAGATCTCCATTTGATGCGCATGATGCCTATTTAGAAATATCTATCCGAGGAATACAAATTCTCATAATGAATCCCTCGTTGAGGACTCAAATTCGCCATTGGTGATTTAAAAAAATATGATGGTTAGGGCCTCAAAATGCCTTCGGAAGTTCAAGACCCGAAAAACTGCCAAAAATAGTAAATTGTGCTACAATTAAGGAAACTGAAAAACTATCAAAAATAATAAATTGTGCTACAATTAAGGAAACCGAAAAACTGAAAGAGTAATGGTGGTGGTCCAATTGGAATAGGCGGGTGGCCACCAATATCCACATGTATCAACTTTTTCACACATTCCTAAGGACGATAGGAAGAAATTTGATGCTAAAGCTATTAAGTGCATATTTGTAGGGTATTGTTCTGATTTTAAAGCATATAAGATGTTAAATCCATCTAATCACAAGGTATTTTTGAGTAGAGGTGGTATCTTGCATGAACAAGGTGATGAAGGGAATATGGACAGAAGTTATGAGGAGTGGCATACACCTTTATTGATTGATGACAACAATGATGAAGCAAAAGAGAGTCATTTATAATAGTAGCAGGAAAATTAATAATCCGTCGATATGGAAAAAATGAACAGTCAAACTCCACTCAAAGGAATAAATCACACAAGATAGAATTGAGGCAAGGCCTCTACCAACAAGATTAGGTAGGCATACTCACTTACCTGCAAGGTATAAATATTATGCTCTTATGACTATAATTTCAAATGTTGTTGAGCCCATGAATTATAATGAAGAAAATAAGTATGATGAATGGAGCTCATCTATGAAAGAAGTGTATGAGTCCATAATTAAAAATAAGACTTGAGAATTAGTTGAATTTTCGGAAGGAAAAGAGCCCATAGGTTGTAAATGTATTTATAAACCTAAGTACAAAGTAGATGGTATTGTAGAGAAATATAAAGCTAGGTTGGTGGCCAAAGGGTACTCATAGAAAGAAGAGATTGATTATGAGGAGACTTTTTCTCGTCTAACTAAGTTAAATACTATTACGATGTTAATAGCTCTAGATACAAAGTACCATTGGATTTTACACCAGCGAGATATGAAATTTTCTTTTCTAAATGAAGAATTGAAGGAAGATGTATATTTAACACAACCTAAAGGGTTCATTAAAAAGGGGTAGGAACATTTGGTCTATAAATTAAAGAAGTCATTTTATGGATTGAAACATGTGCCCAAATCTTGGTATGAGAAAATATACTCTTTCTTCTTACAACATGGTTATAAGAGAAGTAAAAAAGATCCAAATCTATATACCAGATTTGATTCAAAGGGGCAGATTGTGTTGATTTCCTTATATGTTGATGATTTAATTGTTACTGGAAATTCTGATGAATTGGTTGAAGGAATTAAAATGTAGATATCACAGGTATTTGAAATGAAGGACCTTGGATAATTGCATTATTGTTTGGTTACTGAAGTCTGGAGAGATTCTGACTAGACTTTTGTTACTCACAGAAAGTATGTCACAGAATTGTTGAAGAAATTCAAAATGGATCAGTGTAAAGTTGCTCCAATACCTACACAACAAAATGTTAAATTTCAAAGTGACGATGGTTCTAAGGAGGTGGATGCTACATTATACAAACAAATGGTTGGATGTTTGATTTATTTAACCACAACCAAACGCGACTTAGCATATTCAGCTAGTGTGTTGAGTCATTTCATGATAAAACCTCTGGAAAATCATTTGGTGGTAGCAAAAGGCGTCCTAAGGTATATTCAAGGAACCATAAAATTTTTCATTGAATATACTTATTGTTTTGATGTTAAATTCACAGGATATTCAGATTCAGATTCGGTTGGTGATCTGGATGATAGAAGATCTATAACTAGTTATGCTTTAAATATTGGGTCGAGGGTCATTTCTTGGTGCAGTAAAATGCAGATTACTCTATCTTTATCATAAATAGAAGCAGAGTATCAAGTTGTATGTGCAGCCACTTGTGAAGCAATTTGGTTGATAAGACTTATTCATGATGCACGATAAGAACAAAAGGATGCTACATTGATTAAATGTGACAACAAAAGCTCAATCAAACTAGAAAATAATCATGTTTTTCATAAAAATAACAAAACATATTGATACTCAATTTCATTTTTCTATAGAAAAGGTTCATACCAAAGAGATTTTTATTGAATATTGAAACACATGTGAAAATGCAGCTGATATCTTCACCAGACCTGTTGGGAGATTAAATATGAATTATTTAGGGAGATGTTAGGTGTGCAAGTGAAGCATTTCTCCATTAAGGGGGAGAGTTTAAAATAATGGAAAAATGTTTGTTTTATGGTTGTGTGTGTGTCATACATTAGAGTTAGTTCCTATTTCTAGGAGATAGTTTGATATCCATAAATTGAATGTAATTTTATTTATTTATTTATTTAATGATTAATGATGAGTGCAGTACTTCTTGGGTAGTCTTTAGGTTTTTCTTGCTCACGTGTGAGCTGCTAGTTTCAGTTTGTAAATTTCATTTCAATTTCATCTTTCCATTTTTAAAAATTGTAATACCTCTCCCTCTCCCTCTACTAAACCATGACTTATAATCATTTCTCCTAAATTCACAAGAAAAATAACAAAATAGAGGCAATACTAATTTATATTATATATCTGTGTGAATATCTATCAAAATGTATGTGCCTCTATTTCAAAGTTTTCATACTCATTGAGTTAAATCCTTGCCAACGTAATATCTTGTTTTTTATTATTGAATACTTTTTCTTGATTGATAAACATGGAACCTTTAACAATACACAAAGTGTAATCCTTGTCCACCTTCCCTATAATGATTTTTAATACTCAATATCTTAAACTAAAAGTGGTAAGCCTTAGCAATAGGATTTTGCAACAAGGTATATCCTTTAGAAATAGGACTCTAATGAAATAATTGAGTTTGTTTGTGGGAAGACCACGCTTAAGTTCAAGGCCAATGCATGGAATTGAGAATCAGTTTCTTCGCGTGGAGAATCGGTGTTTATATGAATTTGGCATTGAATTAGTGTCTATATGAATATGAATATGAATTCCAATTCTATCAGTGTCAATTCCATTAGTTTCTATAATTAATTCAGTCGCAATATCTCTCGCATTACGTTTAAATATCCAGTGGCATCCCTTGTGAGATGCAATAAGATGGTTTCCACTAATATAAACAATAATAATTCATTAATGTACAGATTTCCCCACAAATCTAAGACTCCGAAATATTTGAATCATTCTTTTAGGTATCCCTCAAAGATTAAATATTTTGAAGCCTCCACTGTCACCTTATAAAAATAATTCTATAGAAAGTTGAATAGAAAAACTAAATTGTTTAGTTTCCCAAAATACATGTAATAGAGTTTAAAGACTTAGTGGAAAAAAAGTGAACTATGAATTATTATTAATACACAATAGCCATGGCTCCTTGTTTTTATCACTACAGACCTTACGTAACTCTATGTTATCGGCCTTCGCGTCAAATTCCACTCTTTAGATCTTGTGAAGACCGATTTGTTATATGTCTGTTATATTGGTTAAAATTGCGAGAGATGTTAAAGAAACCAAATTTTAAGAATTTTTTTTCAATAATTTTTTTTTTTAATTTAAATTAAAAATAATTATCTTATTAAATAAAATATTTTACTTTTATATTGTGTTAAAATGTATTATTATCTTATTACTTATATAAAATTATTAAAATCAAACTTTCATTTACTTTTTTTCACAATTTGGAAAAACTATAACATCAAATTGGTTTAAAAAATGATTTTCTTTTATGTTATTCTATCATAAAAAAGTAACTTGTGGCACAAACAATCGATGAAAGAATAGCACATAAACTGGAAAATATTCTATGATTAGATCAAATGGAACTGAAAGGGATGTCACCTCTGCCTTTCTCGCCACTTGCTTTGACTTTGCACTACTCGTGCTTGGTTATGGGTATTTGTCAGTTGCTTATACTAGCACCCTATCTTACTTACCTAGTTACTATTTCTTCTTGCATATTACCTAGTTGGCTTAAGAGTTGTGAGAGGTGTTGCTGGAGCTATAGACTCTCTATTATATCTTTGGAGTTTTTATTGAAATGGTGGTAGTGAGGAATGGAGCTAGAAAGATATTGAGAATGGCTAAGAGGGAGTAAGGTGTAGAATGAGGGAGACAGAGGAAGGGGAAGACAAAGGGGAAATTTAACAAGGAGATAGATATTGAGGGGGAGTGGACAAGGGAGAGTCTAGGAGAAAAAGGAAGAGGGACAAGGAGAGAGTGTTATGGATATGGATAGAGATAGAGAGGGAGGGATTGGGATAAAGGGATATTATAGGATGGGGGAGATTGAGAGAGGGAGGGAGAAGTCAAAGACAATGGAGAGGGAGAAGTGATGGGAGATGGAGGCCGAGGGGATATAATAATAAAGGAAATAGAGATAGATACAAATAAAGTGTGAGGTGGATAAATAGGGAGGGGAGAGAGTACTTAGGGGAAGATACCAAGAGAGAAGAGTAAGCAGAAATTGATATTTTCAAAGGGTTAGGAAAGGAAAGATAGGAAGAAATAGGAAAAAAGGGAGGGTGATAGGGAAAAATACAATAGAGGGCTATAGGTGATACATATAAAATGGAGATAGAACAAGGGGTGGCAGAGAAGTGAGGGATAGAGAGAGTGAGTGTGAGAAGAAGAGTGATTGGAGAGAGAGGGAGGGAAGGAGGGAGATAGTGGGAGGGCGAGGAGGATATGAGGAGGGATGTAAATGGGATAAAGTAGTAGAGTGAAAAAGAGTAAGAGGAATAAAGAGGAAAGGAGAGAGTGGAGGTGGAAGAGAAAGATGGGGGTAGAAAAATTGATAATTGGGGTTGAGGGAGAGTGAGATAGGGGAGGGATGATGGAGAGAGAGTGAGAGTGAGGGATGGAGGAAGAGAGGCGAATATGGAGGGTCAAAGTTAGGGGATATGAGATATAAATAGTGATGGAGGAGGATAGGAAGGGGATAAAAAGAACATAATATTATAGGCTAGAGAGAGAGAGAGAGAGAGAGAGAGAGAGAGTAAGGTTTATGGAGGGCGTAAGAAAGATATAGAAGTTAAGGGGAGAGACTAGTATGGTGTTTTAGAGAGAGAGTGATCAAAGTAGATATGAAAATATGGAGAGAGAGAGAGGGGGGGTAGGAGAGATAGAGAGTGAGGGAGGAATATAGGGATGGGAGGGAGAAGATAATAATTAAAGGTGATATAGAGGTAAATGGGATAGACAGGGCAGTGGTGGAGAGTGAGATTGAGAGGGAGTGAGAAACAGATAGATGGATAAATGGATGAAGGGGCAGGAGAGATAGGATGTAGGGGGAGAGTGGTGGGTAAATAAAGAGAGTGTGGTGGTGGAGAGAGTGATATATATAGGGGAATAGAGAGAGAGGTAGGAAAGAAAAAATAGACAACGAGGGAAGGGGATTAGGAGGGAAGAGAGAGGATTTAATATTAGAAATGAGATATAGAGTAATATTTTGTGAGCGTAAGAATAAGCGAGGGTTGGAGAGAGAGAGAGAGGGGGATATCAATGTGAAAGACCAATAGAGAAAAAGGGATGGAGAGATAGAGTGAGAAATGGAAAAGAGACCATTGTAAATTAGATGGGTATGTTTGTGTGTGTGTGAGAGAGAGAGGGAAAGAGCCTAAGGGAGTTGGGTAGTGAGAAAAAAAGTGTTGTAGGTAGTGAAAGATATAGAGTTGCCGATAGAGAGTAGGGGGGAGAGAGGGAAGATGTGGATGAGAGGGAACAAGATTGGGAAATGTGAAAATATGGAGATAAATCATGATTAATTGAGTGTCAAAGAGTGTGTGAGGGAGGAAGATAATGAGGCAACATCATTGAAGGGTTTATTAAATAGATAAATGAGAGGGTAGTAATGGGAGGGAATGTAATGTTCCCAAATTAGCATAAAGCTAATTGAAACATTAATTTTGGCTATTTCAACTAGGAGGAGAATAAAATGGGCAAGGAGACTCATTCATAAATAAAATATTAATAAAATCCCTCATGAAATGAAAGAGAAGCATCATTAGAGCTAGTTTTTGCACACCCATGTGTGAAAAGGGATAATTGCAAGGAGGCTAGGTCATGTTGACCAAGTCAACTACGCAATAGATGGAGGTGTGGCTTTCTTGGGAAGCCAACACAATTGCTCGAGGAGGAATAAACCCTAATGTGTGGGGTCCATGGCCAAGGAGCCTTCATTGGCATAAAAGAAGGAAGAAACAACCATTTTTCTCATTCATGCATATTTCAAATTACTTTCTCTCTTCAGTTGCTTAACTGAGATAGTTGTGATGTTTAGCACAAGGGAACTACTGTTCAGGATTCCCTCCTTCTTGATAAGCCTCTCGAAGTGATGTTCTTTAGATCCTCCCACGATATGGTTCAGAATAATTCTGTTTCCCTTCGGGACGGCGTTCCAGGCGATTGCATGAGACATTGTGTTGCTGGGTTGCAGTGGAGATTTCCATAGCATCACTCCCAGAGCTCTGATTTTAGAGGAGAGAGCTTATTTGCATCCAGGAGGCCACTAGAGAAGATTTCAGATCCATTTTCCATATATTTTCATCAGGCACATCTCCTCTCATCATTCACAGCACAATCCCTTCCTTTGACTGCATTATTTCTCAGCAGAATTGCAGTGGGGTTTGCACCACTAGTTTGGAGGGAAATATCTTCAGGGATTGGATCAGCCTTTCCCTTGAAAGATCCATTGGAGGAGATATATTCAGATTATGCAGCATCTTCAGCCTTCTCCATCCATTTTTTGAGTTGCAGTGCTATTCCAGTTCAGAGGCAACAACTCCACCATTTTTCCTTTTTGTACATTTTAGCCAATCCTCCCAAGGATTGATGTATTATTGATTTCAGGGGTTGATATCCTGCTTCCCCATCTTTATTTGAGCTTTATAATTCCATATCCATGTATTGACATTATATATGCAGTAGTACCATCTATTGACTACGCAGTTTTAGTCACAAGAATCCTTGTGTAGTTGTACTTTGATATGTTTCCATATGCATGCCATTGAGGGGTTCTTTGCTCAGCTTGAGTGAGTGATTCCTCAAGTATTTTTTTATTTCCTTGCTGCTACATATATTTAGTGACTATTTATGGTTTCATGCACATTTTATATCTCATATAACATTGTTATGCTAGTACATGATCATTGTTGATGCAACCCTCTTCATTGGGCATTTTCTGAAGATAAACAGGAAAAGGAGACTTGTCTTAAGCTCCTAGAGACATTTTTTTTAGCCCACTCTTGGATTTCAGCTCTAGACAGATATATTCAAAGGATCCCATACCAGGGATCAAATCCTCCTGCCTCCATTTCTGGAAAATGCGTTTTCCAGGCTTGGGTTGCTAGCCATTCCTACTAGGAAATTTCACATATCTGTAGATAGAGTCTGCAAAGGGTTAGAAAGCCTCTGGATCTCACCCTTCTTTATAAGGTGACATATCCGGTAAATTCCCCCACAGTACATCTCTGGCACAAACTTGTGATATTCTAAAAAAGGAATATTACAGTGGTATCAGAGCTCCTTTCTTGGCTCAGCCTGTGGCTTTCAAAGCCCAAGAAAGAAAGAGAATAGAAGATGAAGAGGATGAGATTGATATCATCCATTTTTTAGAAGAATAAGAACCTCCCCAAGGAGGAATATCACACAGAAAAGGAAGACCCGTGCACTTCCTATTCTCATCTAGAAGGAGACAAGAAGACTAGTAGGAGAGAGACTCCATCTGTTGGGAGAAGGAAGGAGGATAAGCTCACAAGGATTCTTCCTAAATCTGTTCAAAGAATTCATGGAGGTCTCAAGGAGACAAGGGAGGAGATGGATGGAGCATCTCCAAAGGATTTTGATTCCAAGACAAACTCTAGAGTTGCACATAGTGGGGGTGATCATGCAGCCACACACTATGATGACCAGCGCAGTCCTATGTCCAGCAGTGACATAACTGAGATGAGAGAAGAAGGAAGAGTGACCAAGGAGAGGAAGAAGCAGCATGATAGATCCATTCTCTCAAATTTTGATGGGTCACTTACAGTTTCAACCAAAGCTTGGGTGGAGGGGCTAGACTCCATTTTGCAGCAACACAACATTTCTGAAGAAGAAGCAACCACATTTGCATCGCTGCATTGGAGAGGTAAACTTTACACTTGGTGGAATTTTGAATCCCTTCCTTTTAAATATGCACATGTTTTATCTCATGCATTATTAAAGAGATTTGATGGGTTGATTCATAAAGAACATGTGGAGGGACACACTCAAAATAGAATCCTACATGTGGTGGATGAAACTTGGAATTCCACTCTACTTCATACAGCCATAAGGGAGGCTGGGACCTTACACCATACCTTGCTGGAGGAAATATTTTCATCATATACACTTGAGCAGGGTAGCATGAGGGACTCTTTCCCAAAGGAGGGCTCCATTATTGGGAGGTTGCCTACCCATGAGGAGGAGGATGAGAGCAACAGCATTGGCACAAGTAGAAAGTATCTAGTACCTCATGCATAGGAATGTGGAGCCCTTGCTCCATGTGGAGGGATTCTTGCATCATTGTAAGAGGTACCCCATGATCTAATGTATAGAGATCAAGGCACAACCCATGATCCATCTGTGCCATTGATGAGGAGGTGTGGAAAGTTGGGGATACAAGGAGAAGGTAAGGGGAAGAGCCAGCATCGGTTGATGAGGAGTAATTACCCTTACTCATTGTTAGAGGTTGATGCACCATGGAGGGAGACTAGATTGTGTAGTGAGGGCATGGACACATATGTCCATTCATGTATACAGTCTACCTTTTATGATGATGTCTCACTGCATGGAGACATTATACCGAGGAGACCACTGGATCAGAAGAGGAGGAGGGATGCTTCACATTTTGGGGCACCACTCATTGACTTTATAGAGGTGGAGACCTTGGAAGAGCTTAACATAGCTCAGGGAGCTTTGGGTAGCTACAGGAAGTAGGGGAGTTTTCTCTCATCATCACTATTTCCCACTCCCATTTCAGATTCTGCGTTGAGGCAGAAACAATAGGGGAAGGATAGCAGACTTCCCACTTATATATTTGGCATAGGAGATGCCAAAGAAGGAAGCAACCATATGACAGTGAGTCTACATGAGGGATCAGAAGTGCTGTCATTATGGAGGATGGATCCACATTGGAGCTCCCAATTTACGGTGGAGTATTCTAGGGATCTTTTTACCTGCATGGTGCTAGGTGACTAGTTGCATGAGGAGGAGACTCATCAACACATGGGGAGATGCAGAAGTCATGAAGATGTAGGGGAGGCACATCCCTCTTTGGGAGAGCTAGCACAACCATTCATTCTCTCCTTGAGGATGGGAGGAGGCATATCCATGAGCTACTCCACTTACATGAGCAGAGAAGATGGTAAGAATGTTAGTCATATACAGTCTGATTTTTATCTTGCATGTATACTTCCTTTGACCATCTCTGTACAGGACATTGCTCCAATAAGGGGCATTTCTTTTCTTAGGCTTCTTGGGTCATTGGAGGCCACAAGCAGGATTGATGAACATCCCATAGGGAGACTTGGGGAAGAGCTATGTGTTGGACGGCACGATCTCTTTGCATCCTACATTGTTCCTTTCCTCCAAACACATAAGGAGAATGGGGTAGCTCACAGGTGGTTGGAAAACCACAATCTTTTACATTCTCTATTACAGTTGGGGATCAAGCTACGTTGGCTACACATGAGGAACCATAGCCCCACTCACTTGCTACACATGGCAGCTAGCATGATGCTTATTTTGGCTCCTTATGCTACTACTCCTATTCTTATAAGGAGCATGGTCAGGAGAGAGACACCTTGGTTGGGTTTGTCCCTTAAGGGAGGAGGATCCCTCTCTTTTCGTAGTGCATGCTCTAAGAGGAGCATGATAGTTGTGATGGCCACCATTCCAGGACAGTCACTCTTTTATGATGTGAGCCATATGATGGACATGATGCCATATGGGGATGACTCCAAAATCATCATGTGGAGATGTTTGGGCCACCATGATTTGCAGGGTGGGGGAGAGGCCTTTAGAGGCCCAGCCTTCATCTTGCCACTTGATGGAAACCTTATTGCAGCCCACGATCAGCAGACATCTTACACTTATGTCAAGTGGAAAGGTAGACAGCGTGGGGTAGACCGTGTGGTCTACCATGAGAATATTTTCATCCCACCTACTTTTTCAGAGCCAAAGGTGGATGACATATTTCAAGAGTTGCCTAGTTGGGAGGTGACTCAATTTGCATGGCACATAGCTTGGGGATGGATGGATCATATGGGGATGATATTTTTCCCTACACTACAGACTCCATACTCCGAGAGGACCTCTAGACATCACTCTGTTATCCTCTTGAGTATTTCACCATTGCCTGATGACAGCTTGGCAGCTGACTTGCATACTTGGGAGGGACATTGTGAGGAATTTATTGATGAGATGGCACCTTGCTAATTAGATGCAGGCATCATACATGGGTGCTACGGGAAGAGGAGGAGGAATAATTCAGTTCTAACCTCACACTTGCTTGAGGGAAAGCAATCCTTCGGAGGGGAGGACTGTAATGTTCCCAAATTAGCATAAAGCTAATTGGAACATTAATTTTGGCTACCTCAGCTAGGAGGAGAATAAAATGGGCGAGGAGACCCATTCATAAATAAAATATTAATAAAATCCCTCATGAAATGAAAGAGAAGCATCATTAGAGCTAGTTTTTGCACACCCATGTGTGAAAAGGGATAATTGCAAGGAGGCTAGGTCATGTTTACCAAGTCAACTACGCAATAGATGGAGGTGTGGCTTGCTTGGGAAGCCAACGCAATTGATTGAGGAAGAATAAACCCTAATGTGTGGGGTCCATGGCCAAGTAGCCTTCATTGGCATAAAAGAAGGAAGAAACAACCGTTTTTCTCATTCATGCATATTTCAAATTACTTGCTCTCTTCAGTTGCTTAACTGAGATATCTATGTCGTTTAGCATAAGGGAACTCCTGTTCAGGATTCCCTCCTTCTTGAGAGACCTCTTGAAGGTTTTTTCTTCAGATCCTCCACATTTTGGTTCAAGGCCAAAGAATTTCCCTTCAGGACAACCTTTTCAGCAGTGCAGGAGACATTCTGTTGCTGGGTTGCAATGGAGATTTCCATAGCATCAATCCTGGAGCTCTGATTTTAGAGGAGAGAGATTCTTTGCATCCGAAAGGCCACTAGAGGATATTTCAGATCCATTTTCCATATCTTTGCATCAGGCACAACTCCTCTCATTATTCACAGCGTAGTCCTTTCCTTTGACTGCATTATTTCTGAGCAGAATTGCAGTGGGGTTTGCACCACTAGCTTGGAGGGAATGATCTTCAGGGATTGGATCAGCCTTTCCCTTGAAAGATCCATTGGAGGAGATCTATTCATATTATGCAGCATCTTCAGCCATCTCCATCCATTTTCTAAGTTGCAGTGCTATTCCATTT
Source organism: Pinus albicaulis (assembly GCA_034641835.2). Classification (NCBI taxonomy): domain Eukaryota; kingdom Viridiplantae; phylum Streptophyta; class Pinopsida; order Pinales; family Pinaceae; genus Pinus; species Pinus albicaulis. The sequence goes on from CM076572.1 coordinate 39,661,565, forward strand.
CAGAGGCAGCAACTCCGGCATTGCCTTTTTGTACATTTCAGCCAATCCTTCCAAGGATTGATGTATTATTGATTTCAGGGGTTGATATCCTGCTTCCCCATCTTTCTTTGAGCTTTATACTTCCATATCCATGTATTGACATTATATATGCAGTAGTACCATCTATTGACTGCGCATTTTTAGTCACAAGCATCCTTGTGTAGCTATACTTTGATATGTTTCCATATGCATGCCATTGAGGGGTTCTTTGCTCAGCTTGAGTGAGTGATTTCTCAAGTATTTGTTTATTTCCTTGCTGCTACATATATTCAGTGACTATTTATGGTTTCGTGCACATTTTCTATCTCATATAACGTTGCTATGCTAGTACATGATCATTGTTAATGCAACCCTCTTCATTGGGCATTTTCTGAAGATAAACAGGAAAAGGAGACTTGTCTTAAGCTCCTAGAGACATTTGTTTTGAGCCCACTCTTGGATTTCAGCTCTAGACAGATATATTCAAAGGATTCCAGACCAGGGATCAAATCCTCCTGCCTCCATTTCTGGAAAATGTGTTTTCTAGGCTTGGGTTCCCAGCCATTCCTATTAGGAAATTTCACATATCTGTAGACAGAGTCTTCAAAGGGCCAGAAAGCCTCTAGATCTCACCCTTCTTTAGAAGGTGACATATCCAGTAAATGCCTCCGCAGTCCATCTCTGGCACAAACTTGTGATATTTCTGAAAAAGGAATATTAGAGGGAAATAGAGTAGGAGATATGATATCAGTGTTTCCCAGAGCCTGAAGTCTTGGCACAAAAGCTCTTGCTCAGAAGCTGAGAGCCTCTTCCTCGCCGGATTTTTTTTCTTGGGAGGAATGGTTGAATATCTTGGTTGGGGATGAACGACTTTGAAATCGTCTCGTGAAGTGAGAACAAATGATATGCAAGTGCTCTCCTCAACGGCAATGGGGACCCTCCTCATGCATGAGTGTTGATGTTACAAGCCACCTTTAGATATAAGAAAAGTTAAAGGAAGTAGAGAGAAAAACTCACAAATGCATAGTTCAAATGTTTCTCAATATAGTGACGCTCTCTTACTTGCATGAGAATTCTCAAGATGCAAGAAACAAAATTTTCAATACGAGGAGCTAGGTAAGCTTGTGCTTTGATTTTGTCAATTCAACTTCATATATTATGACTTGATATGTACTGACATGTTTTTTGCTATACAAGGAGATAGGTAAGTCTGTGTTTAGGTTTTTTCCATTCAACTTCTTTCCTTACGATTTGATACTTGCTAACATGTTCTTAAAATAACTTATTTATATTCACCTGCTTAATATGTGATACTATGATTTTAAAATAATTTAAAACAAGAATCATTAAAAAAAATAATCATGTACATTTTATTGTAGAATATTCAATTTACATACCATCTACACAAAAAATTACTCAACAAAATAATGACCATACAATCTTCCCTTAACGAAAAATAAAAATTTTCCTTTGTACGTAACTCAATTTACAATATGTGCATGGGAATGAACAACCATGTTCTTCAATTTACAAAATGCACATGGGAATGAGAATGATAATTTTTTAATGATAATGTCAAGAAATGCTATTGTATGTTAACCCTATGAAGTTTTGTATGTAGACTACCTTGAAGTGATGAAAGATATGCTATTTGTTACATTTTTCACTTCACGTCCTTCATGGGTTTAGTATTGGCCAATCATTCATTTTGGAATAACAATTGAAAACTTCATTTGTTGAAAGGGATGCTTTCCATTGAAAAAATGACCATACACATCTTCCCTCGGCAAAAAACAAACATTTTCCATTGTACATAACTTAATTTACAATATGCGCATGGGAATGAACAACCATGTTCTTCAATTTACAATATGCACATGGGAATGAGAATGAGAATTTTTTATTGATAATGTCAAGAAACGTTGTTGTATGTTCACCCTATGAAGTTTTGTATGTAGACTAACTTTGAAGTGATGAAAGATATGATATTTGTTACATTTTTCACTTCACATCCTTTGTGGGTTTAGTATTGGCCAATCATTCATCTTAGAATAACAATTGAAAACTTCATTTGTTTAAAGGGATGGTTTTTTCAATCATTCTTTTCAAAATAACAATCGAAAACTTCAATTGTTGAAAGGGATGATTTTGTTATCCTTTCAAAGAGCATATGTTAAGTTGTAGCTTCACAAAATAGCCTTCTCCCGATACCACTAGGGTAAGCACAAGAGATCTTGAACTTACTTTCAAATTTTTGTAATCTTTTCTTAATGCATTTATATGAGATGAACATTGAATTATGCCTTCCTTGGGTCAAAGATCTGTTTGTGAAATGCGACTAGAAAACAATATATTAATGTACTTCAATTTGTATAGCATTGTTTTTTGCAAGTGACACTTTCAGTATCATCATGGAAGAATAACATTTTAATGCTACTCTTTCATATGCTAATGCCTTAAGATATTTTCTTTACAACATGCGGTGAAATTACTAGTTATTATTTTATTTTTTTAATATAATGTTATATTGTTAATGTTTTATAATATTTTTAATTAAAAATAATTAAATACATATATTTGTTTTAATTTTTAACAATATTTAACATTTTTTTTAGCTATTGTTAGCTTTGAACTTACCATAAAAATAATTACACATCTAACTGCATTATATAAATATTGAAAAATGATGCATAGCCCTATAACAAACCTCTCCACACAATCATACACTGAAAGAAGTATATGAATATTTCAGTAAATCCATAACCAAAGATGCAAGTTAATTTAGTTTAGACATTTTTATAGACACTTTTAATATCCTTTTGGATTATTATGTTAGGAAGGAAAACCTTATTATGTGCTTGTGTAAATATGAATAGTTTCATTCCATGGTTTTGAAAGATGATTCAAAATTATAAAATCATAAGTGTTATTTGAGAAAATTAAGAAAATGGGTGTTTTATTTAAAAAATTATATACGATACAAATAAAATGTATTATAACTAGTCAAGGAAGATATATTGAGCTATGGTGTTTTTTTTGAGGTAATGAATTTTAATGTTGAAGAATTAAAAAATAAATAAATTAAAAAATTAGGTATTTTTTGAAAATTTAAGATTTTTTTTTTAAGTATGAGGAGTTAGTATGAGGGGTTTCCTCCATTTAGCACTCATTGCATCTAGTGATGCTCACACGGGTGAAGAAGTGGGATTGAAACTAGTGAAATGAATCGGGGTGAAGAAGTGAGATTGAAACTAGTGAAATGAATCACATCGCATCAATCATCACTCGGTAACTTGCACCGAGTAACTATGACTACCCCATAAATCACCCATCCTAAAACTCCCTTGGCTCAATAAATTGAAATTATTAATTAAAATTCTTTAACAATTTTCTATTTTATTTAAATTTATTATTTCAAAAATTAAGTAATAATAGTTTACTTTTAATTGGACTTTTTTTATTTAATGCAATTTTTTTTTTATCATTGTGCTAAATACATCTCATCAAAATTTATGTTTATTATAATCTAAAATTAATTTATTGTAGGTCTCCACTTGAATTTAATTGGTACACACTTTAGCATATTTATTTAAAATTTTAAAATTCATTTTATACCATAAATTGATTCAAATTTGAGTTTTAGATATAATAATCATTGTTTTTTAAATATAACATTTGAAGTGAACGCGACACTGGACTCTTTTTATGAAATTAAAATTTATAAGCTATGATGAATTCTACGTATGTGTTTAAACACATAAAAATTCATTTTATATACTATAGATCTGAGATAAATATTTAAGTTATATTCTGAAAAAAATAGAAATTGCAATTTTCAAAATCATACTCTAAACTCTATAACAGCGAGCAAATCTGAATTTGCCCGTTCCTCCAATTACGGCGTACTCGCGCTGAGGGTTATCAAACCTGCCCGTTCCTTCGAACTCCAGGGTGCTTCCTTTATATTTAGAAAGAAAAAAAGAATTTTTAATGTTTACGAGGCTAAAAATAGTCTATGGGATAGATTGTTTTTTATTTGATTCTTATATTTAGTACTTTTTCTGTGAAATTTTACAATAACTGCTCTCAGCGTATCAACAAACTCTTCACTAAATAAATTATCCCAAAAACTCGCTACCAAATACATATAAAAACCATTAAAAAAATCAAGCCCAGTAACAGAGGCTCGACCCACAATATTCCGAACGACTTTCGCTTCCCAGGCTCGAAGATACACAAAGTGGGTATTTCCGAAGATGCTCTTCTTTTGTTTTATATTGCACGAATATCTTAGAATTCTACAATAGCACTGAGGTGAAATAAATAATTGACTCACCGATAAAACAAATACTTGACCCTTTTTTTGGTTGATCAATTCCAAAATATTTTAGAAATCTGTAATCCAAAAATCATCTTCTTATTCTATTTATCCTTTTTGTTGGTTTTTTTTTTACACGAAATATATTAGAATTGGATTGATCGAAATAAGGTGAAATAAATATTTTACACGTGGAAAAAAATAATTTACTCACAAATAAAACAGATAATTGACTTTATTATTATTAATAATTCTTTTTTTTAATCTACCATATATTTGTCTAAAATGTTCTTATCTTGTTTCATATCTATGACATAAAGTAAAAAGTTTCCCTTTCCTCTCAAAAAATAAAGTAATGAGAATATATTCCTACTTATTATTATTTTTCTAATATTTAGATTAAATACAAGGTTGACATGATATATAATTTTTTTAATTGATTTTGAATGTTTTTAAACGATATAGTTTATTTATAATGATGTAAAGCAGTGAATATATATATATATAAAAGATCGAGTAGAAGTGAAGATCTAGATGAAAAACTATTTATTTGATAATGGGTAGATTTTGAATGTTTTTTTTTATACATCTTATTATTTATAATTGATTAAGAATTTTTAATAAGGTTTAATTTAAAATTTATAATTTTTAATAATTTTTAAGGAGATTTAATTTAAAATTTTAAAATTAAATTGAAAAAAGATTTTAAAAAATAATTTCATATTAAATAAAATAATAAATATAATAATACAAATATATTGTAAATGATAATTTAGAAAAAAAAACTTAAGGGAGATGATGGAGGGCACTCTCAGAATTAGGGTTTTCTGTTATGCCATTAGTCTATAAGTCGTCGTGGATTTGGAGCTTGGCCTTTATTTCTTGGGGAAGTCTCGGTCGAGAGACAGAATGTCCAACGTTACCGTGGGAAAAGTCAGAGGGGCACGAAAGACTTTGTTTGTGGAGGATTGGTCACATAGTCATAGTCCATTGTTTCTGATCTCCATGGCCAAAGGACGACCAAGAAGCACCGACTCTACATAAATCCAGCTTTGTTCAACATCCAAGATCGAGCCGCAGAGACTGATATTGGACCTCGTGAATTGTGTAACATGCTCTTAGAAGTTGATATGGGGAACGAGCCCATTAGAGCTGAACTTTGGTTTTTTCCTCTCCCCAATTGTGGACAAAGGGCCGCAAGACATTGTTACGAGCCATAATACTGTGCTTTCTACAGGAAAAGGGCTACGAGTTGAAGCCAAAGGTCACTTCATCATTATCAACGATGGAATTTGGAGGCTACGAGATCAAAGTTCTATTTAACATACTTTGGTAGTATCCAAACCTATTACAGGGCTCAACGATGGATCTCATCTCAAATTTTCCCTTCAAATTTTAAGAATCACCAGTTTACAACAGATCTAAAGCACTTTATAGATCTGGACTTATATTGATAGATATCATATTTTCTTTCTAGATCTGTCTTTTTATGAGTATTCTCTCGATATTTCACCTCCAAATTTGGACAAAAGATAGAGAGAAAAGGTTAAATATCATATTTTTGTAAAAAAATTAAATAGGAAGACATTTACCAAATGGATCTCGGGCTTAGATCTAGTGAATAACTTCAAAAAAAAAACATTCAAAGTTTCCTTAGAATACCAACAACAATCCAAATTTTTTTATAAGAAGAAATATTCTAGTTAAAATATTATGGAGTGGAAAATGATTCTACCATAATATTATATATCAGTCTTTGAGGTGCAGATACAATGTTCATAAACCTTAATCCAAATTTTGAAACCCTAATGGATCCATCTTGTTTAAGGATGCAGTGAAAGGGAGGATTGTCACTCGAGCTGATTCGATACAAAATCTTCTTGGACCTTATGTTATTAAGCAAATGGACAAAGTAAGAATCGTGGATGTACAAATTAGAGGTAAAATTGTATTTTTCTTATCTAAAATCTAAGGCATTAATATATCTCTTTATTGGTTTTTTGTGAAATCTCGAAGAATTATATTATTGGGTATTTTTTTCTTGGAAGAAAAAATGTTATTTCTACTTAGAAGGCTTCTTCATAGTAGAATTTGATACAAAACAGGATATGGAAAATTTCTAATAGAAGGACCATGTTTTTTGGGTAGAGCTAGGATTTTCATTACCGCATGGTTCCCTGAATTTGATGTTACAAACATGGTGACAACAAAAACTCTAATATAGGTGAGGTTACCAAACGTCCATGTCCCCTTATGGCACCATTAGGTCTTGGAGGATATTTGAAATACCTTCGGTAAATTAAAAAATATGGACATGGACAAAAAAAAAAATGTATCTTTACATTTTCCAAAATATGTGTAGGGATAGACCTTAAAAAGGTCTCCTCAATCGTACTATTTTAAAACATGAAAACCTTCAGTGGACACAAACTTTATATTATGAGAATAGGACATTTGAATGTTCATCTTGTTTTCAAACAAGACATCTTCAAAACACCTACCCACAAGCTAAAAAGACTCTAAAAAAGAAAAAGAAACAAGACCCAAAGCCAACAGATTGGATGTTCGAAGAAGGAGAGGTCATGGAAATTACTCAAAACGTAGATGCATAGACACAATCAGGTATCTAAGAAAATGGAGGATTTGGGGATCAGTCAAGATGAGTGGCTCATTTATAGAAGGGTATTGAACCAATAGAGGTACGTATTGAGTCAGGATATATCATAGCAACAGAGAAATAGAAAGTAGAAACAACCATCGAAAATGAATGTAGGGGTATAAAGAGATCCCATATATCCGAGCACTCAGAATGAGACAAATAAGCCCCTCACTTGGAAATAGTAATGACTACTGCCAAACATGAAGTTTGGCAAGGTGCAGACAAAGAAATGAAAAAAGGGGAAGCTAAGTGTAACACCCTCTTCCCACATCTACCCAAGTAACCGACCAACCAAGGTAAACATATGATGAGAGGATAATAATATGAGATTCAACCTCCTAGATTACTTTGACGAAGTGGAACCCACATAAACATGACAAAAATACCTTACACTACGTCATTGACATCCTCAGGAGGTAACCCAACTTACGAGAGCCTTGTTCCCTGAGGGGGAGATTATTTTTAACACATTTGAGGCTTAGTCGCAAGCATGTAAGGGAAAGGTAGTTGTTATAGACCCGTATCCATGGGCTTTCCTTGTCAAGGCCACAGTTATGGCCCCAAAATTTTCAATATTGTGCATGCATCTCGGATATTCATGTCACAATTTCAGCCCCTGATTGGAGGTCACTGCCGAGAACTTACTGTAACTTTAGAGAGGGTAAACAACATTATAAAAAATACATGGAAGTAATCACATCATTAGGAACTCATCCGATCCCACCCAACCATGACAGGTATTTCATCAAACATGTCATAAACATTGCATCTACATTTATAAACAACATATTTAAACATGGGGGGCTTTTAAAACTCTGAGAATAGTTAAGAATCATTTCTCCCCTGCATAATAAGCTACAATAAAGTCCATTTGACCATAGATACATTGTGTCTTCATTTCCAATAAAAAACATAGATAGCTCCATACATCATCACTGATCAAATACATGCTTATAACCAACATATAAACAAAAGAAATATAATTTATATAACAACAAAAAAATCCCTACATAAACCAATCCATTTTCATACCGAATGCCAAAGGAATGAGCTCTTCATTACTGAATGTAAAAGCCAACCAGAGATGGGATTTCCACGTTCCACCCAACAATAGATTAGCTGAGCCAACTCTCACTTCAGACAATCACCCCCATGCCATATTCCAATCATGAATATGGGACTTTATCAAACACATCAATCAACACGAAACCAAAGCTGTAGATACCAAGCCGTCTCAACCCCAAACTAGTTATTCCACCTCCTAGTTGGACATCACTAACCATCATGGATTGATCTCTATCCAAGCTACTCCATGGCTATAGAGTGTTTATTCTAACAAAGGCTTCGGGACTAGTAACTCAACCCCAATTGTTCCAGGCTCTAGAGCATTTGTCCAACCAAGGCTCCAGGACTATTAACTCAATCCAACAACTATCTTCCGAGCTCCAGATAATTTGTCCAACCAAGGCTCCAAGGACTAATAAATCAACCAAATAGCTAAATGAATCATGAGAACCAACGAGAAAACAACCAATGGAAATAAACCCACAACAACATGACTATCCCACAACAACACTTTTTATACTGCCCAGAGGTGGATAAAAACCATTTGTTCCTTGTCACATTGTCGTGCATATAAAATACCATATTCATATTCATAATTAGTTTGAAAATATTTTCTCAATCAACAATCTAAATCAAATAGAATAAGTATATTCCTTTAAAATGTTATTATCCAATTTATTTATTTTTATTTATTAATAAGTACATTTTTTTTAAATGCTTTTATTTTATTTTATTTAAATTTTTTATTTTATATTGCATTGAATAAATACATTAGAATTGAATGGATAAGAGTGAGGTGAAAAAAAAACTAACACTTAAAACTAATAATTGACTTTATTATTATTAATAATTCCAAAATATTTTTTTGAAATATACTATCCAAATAACTAGCACAACCACATTAATAAATATAGTTGGTATAATTATTATTATTATTAATTATATAAATAACATTATATTAATAATATTATATAAATAGTCATTATATTATTAATTTTCATATCGGGACAATCTTTGTCACAATGCGATGTTATATGGTTGACCATCATTGACAATGTCTGATTTTCATATTGAGACAATATTTGACATAATGTGATTTTTATATTGAGACAATATTTGACACAGTGTGACATTCGACCATGGTTGACCATTATTTACCATGGTTGAATGAACCCTTAGATTAATAAAACCCCAAGGAATTATAAACCCAAGGGAATAATATTAAACACAAGGGATTAATATTATAAACCCAAGGTAAATAAACTCTAACATAAATATTATAAACCCTAAAATAGAAAAGGTTGAGCATGGATTATTTTCATATTGAGATAACCTTTGTCACAATGCGACGTTAGACTATAGTTGACAATATTTAACCATGTTTGATTTTCATATTGAGACAATTTTTGTTAGAATGTGACATTCAACCATGGTTGACCATTATTAACCATGGTTGATGAAGGTTGAAAATGGTTGACCACAATTGATTTACATATTGAGACAATATTGTATTATTGAGGCTAATAATATGTGATCAAACCTCCTATATGACTTTGACTAAGTGGAACCCACAAAAACATGAGAAAAATACCTTACACTGCATCATTGACATCCCCAGGAGGTAACCCAACTTACGAGGGCCTTGTTCCCTAAGGGGGAACTTATTTTTAACCCACTTGAGGCTTATACATTGGCATGTAAGGGAAAGGTAGCAGTTATAGACTTGTAGCCACGGGCTTGCCTTGTCAAGGCTGCAGTTATGGCCCCAAAAGTTCAATATTGTGCTTACAGCTATGATATTCGTGTCAAATTTTTAGCCCCTGAGTTGAGGTCACTGTCGAGAACTTATTGTAACTTTAGGAGAGGGTAAATAACATTAAAAAAAATACATTGAAGTAATCACATCATTAGGAATTCATCCGATCCCACCCAAACATGACAGGTATTTTGTCACACATTTCATAAGCATTGCATCTACATGTATAAACAACAAATTTAAACATGGGGGGCTTTTACAACTATGAGAATAGTTAAGAACCATTTCTCCCCTGCATCATAAGCTACAATAAATTCCATTTGATCATAGATACATTGAGGCTAACAATATGAGATTCAACCTCCTAGATGAATTTGACAAAGTGGAACCCACAGAAAAATGATAAAAATACCTTACACTGCATCATTGACATCCCCACGAGGTAACCCAACTTACGAGGGCCCTGTTCCCTGAGGGGGAAATTATTTTTAACCCATTTGAGGCTTAGCCGCAGGCATGTAAGGGAAAGGTAACAGTTATAGACCCATAGCCATGGGCTTTCCTTGTCAAGGCCGCGGTTATGGCTCCAAACATTTCAATATTGTGCATGCAGCTCTGATATTCGTGTCACATTTTCAACCCCTGATTCGAGGTCACTGCCAAGAAATTCCTGTAACTTTAGGAGATGGTAAACAACATTAAAAAAAATACATGGAAGTTATCACATCATTAGGAACTCAGCCGATCCCACCCAACCATGATAGGTATTTCGTGAAACATGTCATAAACATTTCATCTACATGTATAAAAAACATATTTAAACATGGGGGGATTTTACAACTCTGAGAATAATTAAGAATCATTTAACCCCTGCATCATAAGCTAGAATAAAGTCCATTTGACAATAGATACATTGTGTCTTCATTTCCAATAAAAAACATAGATAGATCCATACATCATGACTAATCAAGTACATGCTTATGACCAACATATAAACAACATAAATAGAACTGATATAACAACAAATAAATCCATACATAAACCAATACATTTGCATACCAAATATCAAAGGAATGAGCTCTTCATTACTAAATGTAAAAGCCAACCAGAGAGGGGACTTCCACGTTTCACCCAACAATAGATTGGCTGAGCCAAATCTCACTTCAAAAAATCACCCCCGTGCCATATTCTGATCATGAATGTGGGACTTTATCAAACACATCAATCAACACCAAACCAGAGCTCTAGAGACCAAACCGTCTCAACCCCAAACTAGTTATTCCACCTCATGGTTGGACATCGCTAACCATCACGGATTGATCTCTATCCAAGCTACTCCATGGATCTAGAGTGTTTATTCTAACGAAGGCTTTGGGACTAGTAACTTAACCGCAACTGTTCTGGGCTCTAGAGAATTTGTCCAACCAAGGCTCCATGACTATTAACTCAACCCAACAACTATCTTCTGGGCTCCAGAGAATTTTTCCAACCAAGGCTCCAAGAACTAATAAATCAACCCAATAGCTAAATGAATCATGAGAACCAACCAGAAAACAACCAATGGAAATAAACCCAAAACAATATGACTATCCCACAACAACATTTTTTATACTGCGCAGAGGTGGATAAAAACCATTTCTTTCCTGTCACATTGTCGTGCATATAAAACACCATATTCATATACATAATTAGTTTCGAAATATTTTCCCAATCAGTAATCTAAATCAAATCAAATAATTATATTCCTTTAAAATTTTATTATTCAATTTATTTATTTTTATTTACTAATAAGTATATTTTTTTTAAATGCTTTTATTTTATTTTATATATATTTTGTATTAATTTATAATTTTTATTTTATATTTCATTGAATAAATACATTAGAATTGAATGGATAAGAGTGAGGTGAAAAAAAAACTAACACTTAAAACTAATAATTGACTTTATTATTAATAATAATTCCAAAATATTTTTTGAAATATACTATCTAAATAACTAGCACAACCACATTAATAAATATAGTTGGTATAGTTATTATTATTATTATTAATTATATCAATAACATTATATTAATAAAATTATATAAATAATCATTATATTATTAATTTTCATATGGGGACAATCTTTGTCATAATGCGATGTTATATGGTTGACCATCACTGACGATGTTTGGTTTTCATATTGAGACCATATTTGACACAATGTGATTTTTTATATTGAGACAATCTTTGACACAGTGTGACATTCGACCATGGTTGACCATGATTTACCATGGTTGAATAAACCCTTAGATTAATAAAACCCCAAGGAATTATAAACCCAAGGGAATAATATAACTCAAGGGATTAATATTATAAGCCCAAGGCAAATAAGCTCTAACATAAATATTATAAACCATGAAATAAACATGGTTGAGCATGGTTTATTTTCATATTGAGATAACCTTTGTAACAATACGACGTTAGACTATAGTGGACCATATTTAACCATGTTTGATTTTCATATTGAGACAATCTTTGTCAGAATGTGACATTCAACCATGGTTGACCATTATTGACCATGGTTGATGAAGGTTGAAAATGGTTGACCACAATTGATTTACATATTGAGACAATATTATATTATTGAGGCTAATAATATGAGATTAAACCTCCTAGATGACTTTGACAAAGTGGAACCCACAAAAACATGACAAGAATACCTTACACTGCATCATTGACATCCCCAAGAGGTAACCTAACTTACGAGGGCCCTATTCCCTGAGGGGGAACTTATTTTTAACCCATTTGAGGCTTAGCCGCAGTCATGTTAGGGAAAGGTAGCAATTATAGACTCGTAGCCATGGGCTTGCCTTGTCATGGCCACAGTTATGGCCCCAAAAGTTCAATATTGTGCTTGCAACTCTGATATTCGTGCCAAATTTTCAGCCCCTGAGTTGAGGTCACTATCGATAACTTATTGTAACTTTTGGAGAGGGTAAATAAAATTAAAAAAAATAAATGGAAGTAATCATATCATTAGGAATTCCTCCGATCCCACCCAACCATGACAGGTATTTTGTCAAACATGTCATAAAAATTGCATCTACATGTATAAACAACATATTTAAACATGGGGGGCTTTTAAAACTTTGACAATAGTTAAGAATAATTTCTCCCCTACATCATAAGCTACAATAAAGTCCATTTGATCATAAATAAATTGAGGCTAATAATATGAGATTCAACCTCCTATATGACTTTGACGAAGTGGAACCCAGATAAACATGACAAAAATACCTTACATTGCATCATTGATATCCCGAGGAGGTAACCCAACTTACGCAGGCCTTGTTTCGTGAGGAGAACTTATTTTTAACCCATTTGAGGCTTAGCCGCAAGAATGTAAGGGCAAGGTAGCAATTATAGACCCATAGCCATGGGTTTTCCTTGTCAAGGCCGTAGTTATGGCCCCAAAAGTTCAATATTGTGCCTGCCACTCTGATATTGGTGCCACATTTTCATCCCCTGAGTCAAGCTCACTGCAGAGAACTTCCTGTAACTTTAGGAGAGGGTAAATAAAATTAAAAAAAAATACATGGTAGTAATCACATCATTAGGAATTCATCTGATCCCACCTAACCATGATAGGTATTTCGTCAAACATGACATAAACATTGCATCTACATGTATAAACAACAGATTGAAACATGGGGGGATTTTACAACTATGAGAATAGTTAAGAATAATTTCTCCCCTGCATCATAAGCTACAATAAATTCAATTTCATTATAGATACATTGTTTCTTCATTTCCAATAAAAAATATAGACAAATCCATACATCATCACAGATCAAATACATGATTATAACCAAGATATAAACAATAGAAATATAATCGATATAAAAAAAATAAATCCATACATAAACCAATACATTTGCATACCGAATACCAAAGGAATGGATTCTTCATTACTGAATGTAAAAGCCAACCAGAGATGGGACTTCCACATTCCACCCAACAATAGATTGGCTGAACCAACTCTCACTTCAGACAATCACCCCCGTGCCATATTCCAATAATGAATGTGGGAATTTATCAAAAACATCAATCAACACCAAACCAGGGTTCCAGAGACCAAACCATATCAACCCCAAACTAGTTATTCCACCTCATGGTTGGACATCACTAACCATCACGGATTGATATCTATCCAAGCTACTCCATGGCTCTAGAGTGTTTATTCTAACAAAGGCTTCAGGACTAGTAACTCAACCCTAGCTATTCCGAGATCCAGAACATTAGTCGAACCAAGGCTCCATGACTATTAACTCAACCCAAAAACTATTTGCCGGGCTCCAGAGCATTTTTCCAACCAAGGCTCTAGGAACTAATAACTCAACCCAATAGCTAAAGGAATCGTGAGAACCAACCAGAAAACAACCAATGGAAACAAACCCACAACGACATGAATATCCCACAACAACATTTTTTATACGGACCAAAGGTGGAGAAAAACCATTTGTTTCCTGTCACATTGTCGTGCATATAAAATATTATATTCATATTCATATTCATTTCTCCTTTATTGATATTCATTTCACACGAATATCTTAGAATTCTACAGATAGCAGTGAGATGAAATAAATAATTGACTCACCCATAAGACAGATACTTGACTATGTTGTTAATCCGTTTGAAAATGTTTTCCCAATCTAAAATCTAAATCTAATAAAATTAGTATATTCCCTTAAAATGTTCTTATTCAATTTATTTATTAATAGGTATATGTTTTTAAAATGTTTTTATTTTATTTATTTTATTTATTTTATTTTATATTGCATTGAATAAATACGTTAGAATTGAATGGATAAGAGTGAGGTGAAAAAAAAAACTAAAACTTAAAACAAATAATTTACTTTATTATTATTAATAATTCCAAAATATTTTTTGAAATATAGTATCCAAATAAATAGCACAACCACATTAATAAATATAGTTGATATAAATATAATAATTATTATTAATTATATAAATGACATTATATTAATAATATTATATAAATAATCATTATATTATTAGTTTTCATATGGGGACAATATTTGTCACAATGCGATGCTATATGGTTGACCATAATTGACGATGTTTGATTTTCATATTGAGACAATCTTTGACACAGTGTGACATTCGTACCATGGTTGACCATGATTTACCGTTGTTGAATAAACCCTTAGATTAATAAAACCCCAAGGAATTATAAACCCAAGGGAATAATATTAAACTCAAGGGATTAATATTATAAATCCAAGGTAAATAAACTCTAACATAAATATTATAAACCCTAAAATAAACATGGCTAAGCATGGTTTATTTTCATATCGAGATAAACTTTGTCATAATTCGACGTTAGACTGTAGTTGACCATATTTAACCATCTTTGATTTTCATATTGAGACAATCTTTGTCAGAATGTGACATTCAACCATGGTTGACCCTTATTGACCATGGTTGATGAAGGTTGAAAATGGTTGACAAAAATTGATTTACATATTGAGACAATCTTTGTCACAATGCGACATTGGACCATGGTTGACGATGGCTAACCAAGATTTATTTTCATATCGAGATAATATTTTTCATTGCGGCGTTGGGCCATGCTTGATTTTCATATTGAGAAAATCTTTGTCACAATGTGACGTTGGACCATGGTTGACCATTATTATATTAACATATTTATATTTGACCCAAGCATTAGTATTATAAACCCTATGAATAATATTAAGCGAAGGGATTAAAATTATAAGCCAAATATATATAAACCGCAAGATAAATATCATAACCATAAAATAAACATTCTTTGACATGATACCATGCACATTTTGATTTAAATGTGTGAAAATCTTTGTCACAATGTGACGTTGGACCATGGTTGACCATGGCTGACTAATATTGATTTTCATATTGAGACAAATTTTTTCACAATGCGACGTTGGACCATTCTTGATTTTCATATATAGAAAATATTTGTCACATTGTGATGTTGGACCATGGTTGATCACGATTATAAACCCAACAGAATTATATTGGACCCAAGAATTAGTATTATAAACCCAATATATATAAACCCCAAGATAAATATTATAAACCATAAAATAAACATTTTTGGCCATGGTTTACTGTTGTTAATTTTCATATTGAGACAATCTTGTCAAAATGTGATGTTGTACCGTGGTTGACCATGGATGATTTTCATATTGAGACAATCTTTGTCACAAGGCATCGTGAAGTTCTACCATGGTTGACCATGACTAATTTTCATATTGAGACAATATTTGTCACAATGTGGCATTGGACTATGTTTGACTATGATTGACCATGAAAATAAGCCATGGTAAACCATGATCAACCATGTTTAATTTAGTTTTTATAATATTTATTTTATGGTTTATATAGCTTGGGTATATAGTATTAATTTCTTGGGTTTAATATTATTCCCCTGTGTTAATAATCCTTTGGATTATTAGTATTAATTCGTTGGGTTTATTATTCCCTTGGGTTTATAATATCAAACCCTTTGTTCTTTTAATCTAAGCGTTTATATTCCTAGAGTATCATATTATTCATAGGGTTTATAAAATTAATCCCTTGGGTTTATAACATTAATATTTTGGGTTTTTTTATATTAATCCCTTAGACTTAGCCCTAGGGTATAATATTATTCATAGGGTTTATGATATTAATCCCTTGAGCTTATAACATTAATATTTAGGGTTTTTTATATTAATCCATTCAACTTAGAATTATAGATTGTCATATTGTCATATTGCTTGTTGAATATGAAAATTAGCTAATAATATATATATATATAATATATATATATATATATTATTACTAAAATAGTTATAATATTTTTTTAAATTCAATTGTTTCATTTAGTTTTTTCTAAAATTATATTTATAAAGTCGAAAAGTAAAATAAGTAAAATTAATATAATTGAAATGAAAATAATAAATATAGCTTTAATAATTGTAAGTAAATATAAAAATATATAAAATTATAATAAATATTATAGTTTTGTATTTTTAAAATTATAAGAATGTTTTAAATATTATATTTCAAAAACTATCTACACTTATTTATGGATGCACTGTTTAAATTTGATGCCCATGTACTCGTTTTTTCCACTTTTTTCGAGTAAAATACAATTTATTCTAAAACAAACATCTCAAGGTTAACTTACAAATAATTTTGAAAGATGTCAAAGTGACGGGTATATAAAAAAATCAAAGTGTCAACGTTAACTTATATATTTATTTATTTATATATCGCTTGTACTAGGATATGTGGAGTCATCGATACTTCTGACACCCTATGCTCAATGCAGTGTATTTTGGTACGTTGGAGATAACTTGTGACTTAATAGAGTGACTTAGTAAAATTACATAAAAATAAAAATAAAATTAGGATTAAAACTAAATAAAATAAAATTATAAACTAAAATAAGATTAAAGTAAAATAGTCAATTTACCATAGATAGTTTTTTTACTCTACACTTTGAATATAATATTTTAAAATGTAATATTTGTATTTTAAAAAATAATAAATTATTATTTAATATAATAATTTTTACTTTTTTAACAAAATATTTATTTTTGTACAGAGTGAAATAAAATGAAATTAAAAATAGCTCTATGTGAAAACATTTTTATTTGGTGAATGTAAAATTAAATTAATAAAAAAATAATGTTAAATAAAAATAACTGCATGGTATTGACCCATGGTATGACAAATGATGGTTTTCAAGTGGAATATACACATTTAAATGGGGAATTAAAACCACTTATATCCATCTTAACTCTGAATCTACGAGATCAAATCTCCTTTCACTCTAAAGAGGTTTTCATCTCAAGAGATTTGATCCCTTTGGCCCCTTGATAGCTTTGGATTTAAAATTGATCTAGGTTAATTGTAATGTAATGTAATGTGTTATTTATCCCTAAAAATAAAAATCACACTATGTGAAAACATTTTTACTTGATTAAAATAAAATAAAATAAAATAAAAATAACATTGAAATAAAAAAAATTTCATGGTATTCACCCATAGTATTAATACATGGTATGAGAACCCATGGTATTTAACCATGGTATTCATGTCGAACATAACATATTTAAAGGATAAAATTAAACCAACCTAGATCCATTTTAACTCAGGATTTACCAAGAGCACATAGAGAGATATCAAATATATTTTGACACAAACCTCTCTTCACTCAATGAAAAGAAATTTGAACCATTTCAAGATTGGTGGATTCGAAGTTAAAATGTATTTACGCTGGTCACATTGTGTAAGTGTAGATGATGCTTCAAAACTAGTTATGTTTTTTATGTTATACATTCCTAGACGAGGAATTAGAAGTGGGTATGTTTTTTTATGTTATACATTTTATTTTAAAATATTGTTAAGAGTGGTAAATAATTCATATCCCCATTAAGCTAGTGATTTAAAGATAATAGGGAAATTTATATTATGGATTGTGTGAGTTTCAAGATGATGTTTATAGAAATAGTTGTTTTCTTTATGTGAGTGAGTTATATCTTAGTGAGAGTATTTATATTCCAATTTATTCATGAACTCTATCAATATGTATTTGGTGAGTGAACATGCATACACCTAATTTAATCAAGTCTTGATTAGTATTTTTCTGTTATCACTATTTGGTTAAATATTTGATCAATGCTTCAAATTAAAAATCACTTGGACTACAAGTACTAAACTTTCGTCAAGTGAAGTATTCACCTAAACTATGGTAAGTTTGAGTAGATTTTAATATATTTGAATAATTTCTACAGACAATTCTAACATGTGGAGTGTAGAAATTTTTTTAACAAAATCTTCTTGTAATTTGTTCAGAATGTTCGATTTCATGGAATATTTTCCATCCTCCATGGAGTTCTTGCAAGATGAGGCTCCTCCTTTAACTAAGCGTCATGAGTAGAAAACTCTTCTCTAGGAAAGGCTTCATCTTCACTTCAGTAAGTTCAACTTGCCTTTACTTTCATTTGAAGAACTTTATTGACAATATCTAATATCCACAGATTAAACATCATTTTAGAAAAATCTTATTGAAATTTAAACTAAAATGTTATATTTTTGAAAAATAAATCTAATTAAAAATGAAACTTTGGAAATTTATTTTTAGCAATGGCATGCTTTTTTTCACCGTATTCTCTTCAAATTTTAATTGCATTACCTTAAATATTTTCACATATACATTGTGTTTTTTTCTTTTAACTTAGATGAAACTGGTAAAAGGAAAAATTAGAAGTCATATGAAGGGTCGTTTAAAAATAAGATTGTCGTAAAAAAATTCTATGATGGGTAACGGGACCCATCAAATTAAACCCCTGTATGGATGAGATACATTAAAAAAGAAAACATAATTTTTTCTAATAGTGTATACAAATATGTCTAAAATTTTGAAATATTTTTATTTCTCTTTTTTTTTTCTAAATAAGACTAATTGTATTAAGAAAAAACATATAGTACAATCTGAGCTTGCAAATAAGCGAAGCAGAAAAGCAGGGGAGCCAGAAATGATACATTATCAACCTCGGTCCTAGATAGCAACCATGGAATAAGAAAAAGATAACAAGGATAACAGAAAATTGAGTGCGAGACAAAGGAATCTATCGAGAATGGTTAGAAGCTTCCAAACGACATTTTTTCCCTTTCTTCTTCCTGACTTTGATCCCACCATTGTGACTTGGCTGGGTAGGAACCAATTGTAGACTATTCTACACTAAAGGATGAGTCTCCTTATTTGAATCGGAGGAAGAAGACTCATGCGAATGTTTCTGCGAGATTGGAGGTGCAGAGGGACCCTCATGGCTGGCCGAGTGCATGTCCTTCGGGTGCTCAAAATTTTCCCCTTTCACTTCAATTTCCTCCTCGTCCGAGCTGAGGGACTCTATGTCATCCACAGGGGGTGGATCGCATGGTTTCCAACTCTTGGATTTGGATTTGCTGCTGTTATTCTTCTTTTTGTCGATGAACTTGGAACATGTGTTCTAGATATGCCCCGTCTTATAACAATGGTGACAATGGAAGGCAGTGTTCTCATAGTCCAAGGTTTGTGTCCAGTGGAAATCCCCAAATTTGAGGTTGATTTGATCAGGCAGTCCTTTTCTTATGTTTATTTCCACACATATTCTGATGTAGGTGTAGGTTCCTTTCTCCCCTCTAGAGGTATCTGTAGCCAGGAAGTCACCCAATGTGTTCCCAATCCCTTGGAAGACCTAGAAATGCCATAAATGTGCCGGAAGGTTCGGAAGATGGACCCAAATGGGAAGCTTGGTGATGACTACTGAAGTGGGGTCAAAATCTGGGAACCAGGGGGTGAGAAATAGCCCTGTTGCTCTCGAGAACCATAGGCCTCCTGTTAAGGATTTATGATCATCTTCGTTGAAAGCGAATGCTACAATGAAGAAGCCCATTGAGCAAAGGAATACTTTGCAGTTGTTTGTCCAGTTGCAGTTGATACATTGGTACAGATCCGTTATTTGAGGCCATAGGCCGTTAAACCTGCAAATGATGGCGATCTCTGCAAATGCCTGGTATTGATCATCCAACGATGGATGGGAGATTTCGATGGAGGGGAATTCCTCCATCTTATCCACTAGGAAAGGCTTAGGAGCCTCAGCTGGTTGAGCATTTTTCTTGGGCGGCTATGCATGGACCGCATCCTTGTAGGAGAAAGCAGGAGCAGAGGATGGATGCCCAGATGCTCCTCCTCTCAGGTGCAGGGTAAGCACAATCGAAGCATCTCTATCAATGTTGTAAAAAGAGAGGGGAAAAGGGTCTTCCAGTTGTTTACCTTGATAAAGCAGTCTCTAGAGTGCTAAGGGAATCCCTAACCTGCGTTAGAGATTTCTTGAGAGATCTTGCACCAGATTCGTGGCTTGCACCCAATGCAACATGGTTCTGCGTGATAGAAGCGAGATGTGGATGTGATAAGAAGGGGGGTAATGACCTAAAAGCCTGATCCTGCTGGTGCAGATCTGTATCTATGCCATGCTTGAACTTTTTATTCCCAAATCCGATAAGCCTATTTGGGATTTTTCAAGGGGCCTCGGTGCCTCAGCGCCCCAAGCTTGCAGATCCGAGAAGTATATCGGCTGCAGGCCCTCTATTGTGGAATATTTGGCATTTCTACCTGTGCATGAAGCCTCATTCCTCTGTGCTACTATGTCGAGTGGAAGGGGATCGCCCTCTGTCCAGGTTTGAATCCCATCAGTATTGCGTCTGGGGGTAGCAGCTTGTGTCGCGCCAAAGCTAAATTTGGTTTTGTAGTGAGGATCATGTTTACTATAGTGCCCACTCCCTCAACGCTATCAGTGGCCGCAAAGAATCTTGGAGCAGGGAGCCAGAGCGGGGAGCCGCAAGGAGCCACAACGGCAATCTTCTCTGGAGCAGTGAGAACCACTGTATCGGCGGCACCCACAACATCCTCGCGATCGATGGCTGAGACAGGTGGGGCAGATGCAGGACCTGCAGCTTTTTTGTCGGCGTATGCAACAGAGCATAGCATAACCCTAGCAGCGACCATTCTCTGCCTGCTCGGGTGCATTCTCACTCACCGTTCAGCTTCATTTCTATTATTATTATTATTATTATTATTAATTAGGACCATATATATATATTTCACACACAACCTTTCTGATTTATGGTAAATACCTGCATCTTGAATTGACATCTAAAGGAAAACATATTCACTGTGTTGTGGTTTATTTTAGGTTTTTTTAAATATTAATCCCTTGGGATTATAACATTAATATTTTGGGTTTTTTTGTATTAATCCATTCGACTTAGAATTATTGATTGTCGTATTATCATATTTCTTGTTGAATATGAAAATTATATATATATATATATATATATATATATATATATATATATATATATATATATATTACTAAATTAGTTATAATATGTTTTTAAATTCAATTGATTCATTTAGTTTTTTTCTAAAATTATATTTATAAAGTCGAAAAGTAAAATAAGTAAAATTAATGTAATTGAAATGAAAATAATAAATATAGTTTTAATAATTATAAGTAAATATAAAAATATATAACATCCTAATAAATGTTATAGTTTTGTATTTTTAAAACTAAAAGAATTTTTTTAATATTATATTTCAAAAACTATCTACATATATTTATGGATGCAGTAGTTAAATTTGACGCCCACTTTTTCTAGTAAAATACAATTTATTCTGAAACAAAGCAGTCAAGGTTAACTTGCAAATAATTTTGAAAACTATCAAAGTGACGGGTATATAAAAAAATCATAAGTTATATATATATATATATATATATATATATATATATATATATATATATATATTTCTATATCGCTGGTACTCGCATAGGTGGAGTCGTCGATAGTTTTGACACCCTATGTTCGATGTAGTGTATTTTAGTACGTTTTAAATAACTTGTGACTTAAAAGAGTGAATTAGTCAAATTACATAAAAATAAAATTAAAATTAGGATTAAAACTAAATAAATTAAAATTATAAACTAAAATAAGAATAAAGTAAAATAGTCAATTTACCATAGATAGTTTTTGTACTCTACATTTAGAATATAATATTTTAAAATGTAATATTTGTATTTTAAAAAACAATAAAATATTATTTAATATCATAATTTTTACTTTTTTAATAATTTTTATTTTTTATTTTTGAACTGAGTGAAAATAAAATTAAATTAAAAATAGCTCTATCTGAAAACATTTTTATTTGATCAATGTAAAATTAAATTAATAAAAAAATAATGTTAAAATAAATATAACTGTATGGTATTGATCCATATGACAACCGATCGTATTCATGTGGAATATAGCACATTTAAAAGGGGAATTAAAATCTCGTATATCCATATTAACACCGAATCTACGAGATCAAATCTCCTTTCACTCTAAATAGGCTTGCATCTCAAGAGATTTGATCCCTTTGGCCCCTTGATAGCTTCAAATTTAAGATGGATCTAAGTTAGTTGTAATGTAATGTAATGTGTTGTTTATCCCTAAAAATAAAAATCAAACTATGTGAAAAAAATTTTACTTCATAAAAATAAAATAAAAATAATAAAAAAATAACATTTAAATAGAAATAATTTCATGGTATCCACCCATGGTATTGACACATGGTATGAGAACCCATGGTATTCATATCGAACATAACATATTGAAAAGGTAAAATTAAACCAACCTGGATCCATTTTAACTCAAGATCTACCAAGCGCACAGAGAGAGATATCAAATATATTGTGACACAAACCTCTCTTCACTCAGTGAAAATAAATTTGAACCCTTTCAGGATCGGTGGATTCAAAGTTAAAATGGATTTACGCTCGTCACATTCTGTAATTGTAGATGATGCTTCAAAAATGGGTATGTTTTATATGTTATAAATTCCTAGATGAGGATTTAGAAGTGGTATGTTTTTTTATGTTATAAATTTTATTTTAAAATATTGTTAGGAGTGGTAAATAATTCATTTCCCCATTAAGCTAGATATTTAAAGATAATAGGGAAATTGATATTATGGATTGTGTGAGTTTCAAGATGATGTTTATAGAAATAGTTGTTTTATTTATGTGAGTGAGATATAACTTAGTGAGAGTATTTATATTCCAATTTATTCATCAAATCTATCAATATGTATTTGGTGAGTGAACATGCATACACCTAATTTAATCAAGTCTTGATTATTATTTTTCTTTTATCACTATTTAGTTAAATATTTGATCAATGCTTCAAATTAAAAATCACTTGGACTATGATTACTATAATTTCCTCAAGCGAAGTCTCAACCTAAACTATGGAAAGTTCGAGTAGATTTGAATAATTTCTATAGGAAATTCTAACATGTGGAGTGTAGACATTTTTTTAACAAAAGCTTCTTGTAATTTGTTCAGAATGTTCAATTTCATGGAATATTTTTAATCCTCCATGGAGTTCCTGCAAGACGAGGCTCCTCCTTTAACTGAGCATCATGAGTAGCAGACTCTTCTCTAGGAAAGGCTTCATCTTAACTTCAGTAAGTTAAACTTGCCTTTACTTTAATTTGAAGACCTTTATTGACAATATCTAATATCTACAGGTTAAACATAATTTTAGCAAACTCTTATTGAAATTTAAACTAAAATGTTATACTTTTTGAAAAATAAATCTAATTAAAAATGAAAATTTGGAAATTTATTTTTAGCAATGGCACGCCTTTTTTCACCATATTCTCTTCAAATTTTAATTGCATAAGCTTCAATATTTGCAGGTATACATTGTGTTTTTTTTCTTTTAACTTAGATGAAACTCGTAAACGGAAATATTAAAAGTCATATGAAGGATCGTTTAAAATAAGATCATCATAAAAAAATTCTATAACGGGTAGCGGGACCCATCAAATTCAACCCCTATATGGATGAAATGTATTAAAAAAGATAACATAATGTTCTCTAATAGTGTATACAAATATGTCTAAAATTTTGAAATATTTTTATTTTTATTTTTATTATTATTTTTAATTAGGAATATATATATATATATATATATATATATATATATATATATATATATATATATCACACACAACCTTTGTGATTTATGGTAAATACCTCTGTCTTGTATTGACAATTAAAGGAAAACATATTAATTGTGTTATGGTTTATTTTGGGTTTTTTTTTAATATATTAATCCCTTAGACTTAGTCCTAGGGTATAATATTATTCATAGGTTTTATACTATTAATCCCTTGGGCTTATAATATTAATATTTTGGGTTTTCTTGTATTAATCCATTCAACTTAGAATTATTGATTGTCGTATTATCATATTGCTTGTTGAATATATATATATATATATATATATATATATATATATATATATATATATATAACACTAAAATAGTTATAATATGTTTTTAAATTCAATTGATTCATTTAGTTTTTTCTAAAATTATATTTATAAAGTCGAAAAGTAAAATAAGTAAAATTAATGTAATTGAAATGAGAATAATAAATATAGTTTTAATAATTATAAGTAAATATAAAAATATAAAATTCTAATAAATATTATAGTTTTGTATTTTTTAAATTAAAAGAATGTTTTTAATATTATATTTCAAAAACTATCTACACATATTTATGGATGTAGTGGTTAAATTTGACGCCCATTTACCTGTTTTTTTCATTTTTTTCCAGTAAAATACAATTTATTCTAAAACAAGCACGTCAAGGTTAATTTGCAAATAATTTTGAAAAATGTCAAAGTGACGGGTATATATATATATATATATATATATATATATATATATATATATATATATATATATATATATATATATATATATATATATATATATATTGCTGGTACTAGGATATGTGGAGTATTCGATACTTCTGACACACTACTTTCGAGATAATTTGTGACTGAATAGAGTGACTTAGTCAAATTACATAAAAATAAAATTAAAATTAGGATTAAAACTAAATAAAATAAAATTATAAACTAAAATAAGATTAAAGCAAAATAGGAAATTTACCATAAATAGTTTTTGTACTATACATTTTGAATATAATATTTTAAAATGTGATATTTGTATTTTAAAAAACAATAAAATTTTATTTAATATAATAATTTTATTTTTTAATAAAATTATTTATTGTTGAACTGAGTGAAAATAAAATGAAATTAAAATTAGATCTATGTGAAAACATTTTTATTTGGTCAATGTAAAATTAAATTAATAAATAAATAATGTTAAAATAAAAATAACTGCATGGTAATGATCCATATGACAACCGATGGTATTCATGTGGAATATAGAACATTTAAATGGGGAATTAAAACCGCTTATATCCATCTTAACTCTAAATATACGAGATCAAATATCCTTTCACTCTAAAGAGGTTTGCATCTCAAGAGATTTTATCTCTTTGGCCCCTTGATAGCTTCAGATTTAAGATGGATCTAGGTTAGTGGTAATGTAATTTAATGTGTTGTTTATCCCTAAAAATAAAAATCACACTATGTAAAAACATTTTTACTTGATAAAAATAAAATAAAAATAATTTTATGGTATTCACCCATGGTATTGACACATTGTATGAGAACCCATGGTATTTACCCATGGTATTCATGTTGAACATAAGATATTTAAAGGGTAAAATTAAACCAACCTAGATCCATTTCAAATCAGGATCTAGCAAGCGCACAAAGAGAGATATCAAATATCTTGTGACACAAACCTCTCTTCACTCAGTGAAAAGAAATTTGAACACTTTCAGGCTCGGTGGATTCAAAGTTTAAATGGATTTACATTGGTCACATTGTGTAAGCGTAGATGATGCTTCAAAACTGGGTATGTTTTTTTATGTTATACATTCCTAGATGAGTATTTAGAAGTGGGTATGTTTTTTTATGTTATAAATTTTATTTTAAAATATTGTTAGGAGTGGTAAATAATTCATTTCCCCATTAAGCTAGAGATTTAAAGGTAATAGGGCAATTGATATTATGGATTGTCAGGGTTTCAAGATGATGTTTATAGAAATAGTTCTTTTGTTTATGTGAGTGAGTTATAGCATAGTGAGAGTATTTGTATTCCAATTTATTCATCAACTTTATAAATATGTATTTGATGAGTGAACATGCATATGCCTAATTTAACCAAGTCTTGATTAGTATTTTTCTGTTATCACTATTTGGTTAAATATTTGATCAATGCTTCAAATTAAAAATCACTTGGACTACAAGTACTAGAAGTTCCTCAAATGAAGTCTTCACCTAAACTATGGTTAGTTCAAGTAGATTTTAATATATTTGAATAATTTCTACAGGCCATTCTGACATGTGGAGCGTAGACATTTTTTTAACAAAATCTTCTTGTAATTTTTTCAGAATGTTCGATTTCATGGAATATTTTCCATCCTCCATGGACTTCCTGCAAGATGAGGCTCCTCCTTTAACTGAGCCTCATGAGTAGCAGAATATTCTCTAGGAAAGACTTCATCTTCACTTTAGTGAGTTCAACTCGCCTTTACTTTCATTTGAAGACATTTATTGACAACATCTAATATCCACAGGTTAAACATCATTTTAGCGAAATATTATTGAAATTTAAACTAAAATGTTATATGTTTTGAAAAATAATGTAATTAAAAATGAAACTTCGGAAATTTATTTTTAGCAATGGCACGTTTTTTTTCACCGTATTCTCTTCAAAGTTTAACTGCATTAGCTTCCATATTTGGAGTTATACATTGTTTTTTTTATTCTCTTCAAAGTCTAACTACATTAGCTTCCATATTTGGAGTTATACATTGTGTTTTTTTGCTTTTAACTTAGATGAAACTGGTAAAAGAAAATATTAAAATTCATAAGAAGGGTCATTTAAAAATAAGATCGTCATAAAAATATTCTATGATGGATAGTGAGACTCGTCAAATTCAACCCTTATATGAATGAGATCTATTAAAAAAGAAAACATAATGTTTTCTTATAGTGTATACAAAATTCAAATATGTCTAAAATTTTGAATTATTTTTATTTATATTATTATTATTATTATTATTATTATTATTTAAGACTATATATATATAGCACACAACCTTTGTGATTTATGGTAAATACCTCCGTCTTGTATTGACATCGAAAGGAAAACATATTAATTGTGTCGTGGTTTATTTGAACACCTTAAATGTAATGAGTTTTTCTAAGATGTGAGGATACTTTCAAGTGCACATTTAATCTATTATTTGAATCCTCTATGTTTTTCACTTTAAAGCCACTGCCCATTGACAGACACATTACACTTAGAAAACACCCCATCACCCAGACATATGGATGTCTTAAGTGTGACTAAGTTACATCATTGAACTATCTAAAAATTCGTAGACTACATGGAATTTTTTGAAATCTGTATTCATAAATTGAAGGACAGCCTCCACCTCGTACCTTTAACGTTCTATAAATTGTCGGGCAAAATGCACTTATGCTAAATATTTATAGGGATGATTTAGGATATATTAAGTTCAAACACCTTACTTATGTTTTTAAAAATTATTTAACTTCAAATTTTAAAAGAAATTATTAAAAAAATAATTTAATTACAAAATGTAATTTTCAAACCTTCAAAAATTCTAATGACAAAAAAATTATCAAAACATATTTTGCAGTATATAAAATTGTATATTTTCTAATTAATTTAATTATAAATTAAAATATTTATAATTTTAAGTTAGTGAATCTATATAATTTAAATATTATTAATTTTTTTTAATATATATATATATAAATAAAGTAAAAATACCTTAAAAGTATATTATGAATTTATATTGACAACCTTATGAATTTTAAAAAATTGGAAGTTTAATAAAAGATTATTTATTTTGAAATTTGACAATACACTTTTAAATAAGATTATGATGTTTAATTACATAAATAGTATTTAAAAAAAAAAACAATTAAAAAATTGAAGGTATAACTTTTCAATTTCTAACAAATCACCTGTTAGGTTACTCATGTTGTAAAACAAAAAAAAAAATGTTCACATAATTTCTTTGAAATACACCTAGTTCTTTAATGGGTCTCAATTGTAAAAGGTATGAGTGGCATACCAAATCGCAATAAAGAGCAATTAATCAACCCCTATAATTCATCAACCTGTAAAGACCACAACGCGTCTCATGTCGAGACCTAATCCGAAGTCTGGCACGTTCCATTCCGGCTACATAAACTTCATGATGAAAAATGCCCGATTTGCTAACGAAATTTAAAATTCAAAGGGGTAGTAAATGCAGGAAGGGTGGCATCTCTCCCTTATTAACTCAAAAACATAAATAAATAAATAAAAACAATTTTTTCTATTTTAGCGTAAATCTTTCCAATCATACTGCAACCACTAACCCTTAACAGCAAAAAGAAAATCAAAGGTTGGTATCAATGTTTTTTGAAACAAGAGAAAGGGAAATATCGTTTTCCCACAGAATTCAGAGGAAGGAGCACACACTATATGGGAGAAGGTTGGAGAGCTGCAATCACACCTTGTCACTTGGTATGTGGTTTGTCTCCTAACTATGTATGTTGCGGTTAGCGTAACAATACTTCTGGTCTGTTACAATACAAGTATCTTTGAATAGATGTTTCCTTTGTCGTATAATTGGAATTTCATAGTTCATTGTGTGGTTTTGGATGAAGGTTGTATAACTTTTGTGGGTTTGAATGGACGGTTGGTGAGTGAGCTGATCTACTCTAAAAGCTATAGCCTCTGTTCAAATTTTTTTTATTTAGTTCTCGACATGGCTTCGACTCGCGTGGATTCTATTTCATTTTCTTTAGAGCGACTCTTTTTCATGTATTTCGTTTTTGAACCCAACAGTATCTTTCATTGTGTTTCTGAGTTTCTTTGCCCCATACCTTCAGCGCTTGACTTTCCCTCGTCCATGCATTAAGCTCTTGAGTCTCCTTGTACCCCGCACCTTGTAAGTAAAGTGAGGGATTTCGCTTTCTGGTCCCAAAATTATGAATTACAGTGCATGGCTTTGAACGACTACCTTGCCAATTGTGCTCGTCGCAATTGGAATTTTGGACCTGTTCTTGCTCAATCATTTTGTCATGTGGGCGGTTCTATGCTCGGGTTGTGGGTTGATTTTCGTGTCTTACTAAGGTTTAGGCCAGTCCTTAAAAGATTTATTTATGTTTACAGAGGTTGTAGGTTAGTTTCAATTGGCCTCTCACTTACTGTGTTGAAGTTTTCTCCATACCTTATCAAAGTTCTGTTTCGAGAGGGGCTTTACTATTTGTGGGTGTATAACCTTTGGGTGCCGAGGAATTTCAACTTTAATATAGGAAATCTCTGGCCTTGGAAGGTGGCTAACATGATGGAGTTGAATAGTATGCGTCTCGCCATGCATCTCCATTTCTGTCAGAACAAAATTTTCAATCCTACCACCCTTCTTTATAGTCTATTGCTGGGAAGGTTGAATGTGGATAGATATTTCTCTACTGATTGCTAAGATGTCACGCCTACCAGTGTCGGTCCTTTTCACTGTTGCTTCTATAAAACAATTATTGAATTTATGTTGCAATATACAAGTTTCTATAAATTTTATACAGGTGTTACTCAACCACTGGGCAAGGACTTACACTGTCAGTTTATTTAACGGTTGGTACTACTACATGAAATTATGGTTAAAGGAAAGACAACCAAGAAGGAGGCTGAAGACAAATGGAAACAAAAAAAAACCAAGCCTATAGTGGGCCCTAGCAAGAGAGGAAGAAAGTGAGGCAAAGAGGTAATGGAAATCCTCTTTGATGCCTATTCTACTGGCATTCCGTCGCAAGTCTGAAACCCTATCTCTGGATGGGATAGACACTGTAATACCAAGAATGAAGGAGAAATAGAGGAGGATGCAATGTAATTCTTAAAAGACCCTCGTAACACAAGAAGCATACTATCACTATTTCACTAGTCTATCCATACCTACTAGACGCTTAAATGTGTTCTTGCCAAGGCAATCATGAGCATACATCAAATTGGAGGAGACCCAAAAGCCACTTCCATTTTAGAGAGATCCAATAAATTCGTGTCCCTCAGCATCATGGTACTATTCGTCTAGGCCGCATAGACCGTCGACTACAAACCATGTACCATGGACATGCCCGGTTGTAGTATAAAGGACCCGACACCAATTGAGTCATCACATGATTGACATAGTTTTTTCTAATGTTTTTGCCTATGCATATTGCACATAACATTTACTATTAGAAGTTAGAGTATGTAAGAGATAGTAAAATGGACATATCTAATAGTAGAGAGTTTAAACTTTTGTAGTATTAGTTGGCTTATAACTCTTTAAGGTGGCCTACATACCTAGTTTCCTTCGGATAGATTGAGACCATCAATTTTAATAAGATATAACCTGTTGTTATTTTATTAATAGAAAATCCTACACAATAATTTGCTACGTGTTGTCACAATTGCTCCACACCCCCTCTTTTTCTTGTAGTTAGTAATATTCATTTCTCACTTAAAGGTTAACTAACTGCATTTAAGAAAATATTAAACTGTAACTCATCGCACAAACTTAGTCCATAGGGGGACAATTTCCCAGCTAGCCCACAGAGTCAAATATTTTTTCAAAAATACATACACCGACATAATATTTTCCTAAAAATACATACACAGAAAGTTTACAGAAGAAATAAAACAAAGCGTATTGCAATTAAGGAGTGCTTATAGTGGTGTTGAGCTCGAGAAGAAAATTCCTGGGAGAGAGGGATTCCGTGGTAACAACTGCATAACCGCGTGCAAATATGTAATCCCCGTTCCACCAATGTCGAACTACAGGGTATTTCTGAAGATGCTCGTCTTTTGTTTTATACGCCTTTCGCTCACAATGGTACATAAATGCTACCAATGAAGATGTTTTCTTTTTGTTTTCATATCCATGACGTCAAAGATGTTGTACTCATCCAGATTGCAAAAATATCTCTGAATTTTAAACAAATAAATTGACTGATAGGTAAAATAAATTGTTGACCTCGTTGTTTTTAGTAAATTTCGAGATATACTTAGACTCGATAATCAAAATAAGTATAGTCAGAAATGTTCTGATTTCGTCAGGGCATCTAATTTTTCCAAGTCATTTGGCGCTGCTTTGGGCCACATCAACACTAAGATAACTGGATTTTTTAGCATGTCTCTTCTCTAGTACAGGACAAAACCACTCCTCTTGAGGTTTGATCTTAGGTTACCTCACTGAGATTCATCCTCAAGTAACTGTGTTAATAAGATTTGACTTATTTTATATTCACTTGAGTAACTAAAAATTTAATAATAAAAAAAATAAAAAAAATGATTTTATTTAATTTTTAAATTATATTTATTCTTTAAATAGTCATAAAATATATTTGTTAACGTATAATTAAAAAATAATATTAATAAACATATATAACAAATGATAATTTATTATTATCAACCTATTAGATATATGAATTACTAATAATTAATTTAATTTTACAAAGTTGAAAAACAAAGAATTTAATATAAGTGGTGATTCAGTAACTTTGAAGCACAAATTTGAATCAAATTAAGATAAAATCACTATAGCCAATATCTTTCACCTAAATTTGAATATATATATATATATATATATATATATATATATATATATATATATATATATATATATATATATATATATATATATTTGGCACTAAAATAGAATTATTTTAATTTTAAATTGATTGAATTTTGAAAAGAATTAAATTGTTAATGATGCAAATCTAGGAAAATTTTAAGGATAGAAATTTATCTCTAAGTTTAGAAATCTTGGAGAATCTCGTAGTCCATGATCTACAATATGTAAAATGTTTGACAATATTTTTGTAAAATTAGTCAAATTTCTAATAACTCAGTCACTATATAAGTTTTTGGCAATTTTTAAGGAGAAATACTTTTATACTATAAAATTTGGGTGAATCATCTAAAAAATGGAAATTAGCTAATCTATTTCTTTGGCCCACCTGCTAATATTAGACCTTAAAATTTTCCCTGGTGCAAAATTTTTGTTTTGGTTTGAAAAAAAAAACTTTTGCATCCAAAATTATGAAGGTGCAAACATTTTCATATATTTTGTATTCAATATAAAAGTTGAGAAAGAGATCTGACCCCTTTAAAATGAATCTATGTTGTTATGTGTACATACATAAATACATACATATACATCTCAATACATATATATAAATATACATTAAAATACATATATACATATACATAAACATTAGAATATTATTATTGTTTTTAAAATATTGCATGTCCCTCTTCATGCATATAACTCACCTTTTTTAGGTAATGTGAGTTCTAAGATGACTCACATGCAAAACGTGGAGCTTGGGTAGCCGAGAGGTAGGAGCATCTAAGCATTGGGCTCATGAACCACACTATCCCTTAGCATGGCAACTCGTGAGCTTTTCACGACGAAATGATGTAAGCATTGAGCTCATGAACCACACTAGCCCCACGGGGGCTTCACTCAATGAACTTCTAATATAGCACATGCATTCTTGGCATACTAAACAATACCCTTAATTTGACTACATATTGGAAAATACCTCTAAAAATCACTTTATCTAACCCCTTACTAATATGAATCCAGTACACCTTCCCAATTTAAAAATCCACTACATTCACTATATATTGTAGGTACCAATTTTTTCATTAAATTTTTTATACCCCTTTATATTTATATCTCTTTATTTTCATTAACACTGGTAAGCAAATTTTTTACCTAGAAAGAATAACCTAAATACTAGGTAGCTAAAAACTTGAAAGTTTCAATAAAAAAGAGATAGATAAAAGTTGGTTGATTTACAAAAACACAGCGTGGAAAAATTGAATGGAAAATAAATAGATTTGAACTCTCAATTGCATATATCTTCTATTGAATACTGAAAAACATACACTACAACAACTCAAACACAACCTCTATAACTAACACGATGTTGCACCTTTCATCCCACTTATAAAATAAAAAGAGGAGAGAAAGTACAATAAATGTGGACATATGCAAAATCCTATCTAGTTGGAATTTATCAAATAATAGACCTAAATTGACCACCTAGTGCACCATAGTTGCATGGTAAGAGTGCCAAGTAAGTGTCTCTCCATCAAAAGATGACCTGAAGCATGCAAGCATGCATCCATTCCTTGAGTTTTGTGTCATCTACCTAACATGGGAATTTATCATGCATAAGTATTCTACTTAACTAGGGATTTGCACATTTTTTGTAAGAATATATCATGCATTCTAAAAATAACAAAAGAAAAGCTCCAATAATAGAAAAAATCTATCCAAAACTAAAATTTCTAAATTTGAAACAAGATCTAAAATTAAATTAACTGAAGTTGTGACATGTGTGCCCTTAACATGCGTGCACCCTCTTCCAAAAAATATATTCCATTTCATTGTCTCATATGGCATGCATGTGTCCTCTACCAATCAATAGTTTGTATCATTTCATCCTTCACGTTCATTAAACCTATCCATCACTCACATAAGGAAAGGGTGAAGGTTCCATATTTGTTGTCTTATCTATTGCCCCATCATTGGGAGGATCATTAGCTGAGTAACAAAAAAAAAATCTTAACATATGTATTAGACATAGATCATAGAGGTATTAGTAATGTGATGTATGTATATTCTAAAGCAAGGTTTTTTTGGAGTGAGAGGAGAAGCGGGAAGCAAGAGTGGAAACAAGAGAGGGGAGTGAAACATTCAAAATCTCCTGGGTCCAGAGTGATTTTGGGAGTGAATTTTATATAATATATATTTTGATGCATATATGTAAACAAAATAACGTAATATGATGAATTTGTGATAAAAAAAAACATAAAAACATGGATTAAATCATATAATATCATTCATCTAGTAGTTATCATCTTCATCAACCACAAGTCCTCGAATTACAAGTTCTTATTCATATAGGATGTAAGACCACACATAACCAAAATAGCATCGAGTACAATCCATCTCTAAAAAAAATACATCAAAAAACAAATAGGCTCTAGATGGGCTCTAGTAGCCAAAAAAATCTTGTTACAACAAATACGTACATATCATAAAAATCATTGTTTCTCTTGGGATATTTGTCATTAATATCACCCTCTAAGCATTAGCATAAGATAAAAAAAATGGAGCATGTCAATTCAAGATTTTGTTTGAGTGATGGGTACATTTTTAGTAGGGTCATGATAGAGGACTTCGACAACCAATGTCACTAACATCAAGGTAAATATAGGGCTTGGTGTTATTGATTGAATATGAGTTCCATACCCTAGTACATGATAAAATCCAATGGAAAAATTGCAACCCCCCCCCCCCCCCCCAATTCTGAAATCCTGAAAAAACTGATAAGTTTACTAGATATTGGGTGAGATCTAAAATTACGCTTTCCCCATATGAAATCTAGTGAGGTTGGAACCACTCTCAAGCATCCTGAGTTATTTCGTGGTAATGTTAAAAATTTAAGTAAAAGTGACATTCTCCTTTATTTAACATTACCATGAACTGAATACCTATACTAGGGCCACAGGCTTGAATATTATGCTAATCTGGACCTAATATT
Source organism: Pinus albicaulis (assembly GCA_034641835.2). Taxonomy (NCBI): domain Eukaryota; kingdom Viridiplantae; phylum Streptophyta; class Pinopsida; order Pinales; family Pinaceae; genus Pinus; species Pinus albicaulis. Next base: position 39,696,552 of record CM076572.1, read on the forward strand.
ACCATAGTGTTTTCTTTCTCCTTCCCACACTCGATAATTCCACAATAATTATGATCCTCTATTTCTTTAGCCCACTTGTTTTTTTGACTCTGCGTAGCCAATATGTTGTATAAACTATACCTTATCATGCAAATACTTCTATAAAACATATAAAAACCCTTTAGCCCCCTATTATATCCTCAATATATTATTTCATTTTTTCCTCATCTTTTATGCCTCAATATGAATTCAAGTGGTATGGTATTGCTTTATCACTGAAACCCCCGTGACTAGACCTTAGCATTGAAATTGGTGAAACTGTTGAGATTTTCACCACACAATGCCTTACCATTTATTCTACACCCTTTGGGTTGATGTTAAAACATTTTACTCTACTCATATATTGGATTTTTTTATGAATAAATTTTAAAATGTGATATTTCAATTCTCTATTAAAAATTCAATAAATTACATATCTCCAAAACAATTTTTATTTTTTAATTTCAAGCACCTTATGTTTTTGTATATAAAGTTGATATTAAATTATGTTATTTAATATGGATATTAAAATATTTTATTTATTATTAATATTAAAAAAAAAAATTATTTTTTATTACATATATATTTGAAATACCACATCTGAATTGAACAAGAAAAATTATTTTTTATAATTATTCTTTTATAATTATTTTTTTGTATTTTATTAATGTTATTATCACTTTATTCTTTTAAATATAATATGTTATTGATGTTCTATAATGTTTTTAAAACAATTTTTTTATTTTTTATTATATATATTTTTAAAATGGCATGTGTATTGAAAAGATGGATGATAAAAAATAGTTTCGATTTTGATTGGATCGAAAAGGGGTGGTTTTTTTGGAGAGCAGGGATGGCTTCAGCTAGGGTTTTAGCTATGGTCCTGCCAAACCTTGTCACCGTCAAGCACGTTGATCCTGGTAGCACAGTCTTAGTAAGGGTTTCTCACGGCATTGTTGCCGCCATTCACAAACCAGATCTGACTGCATCAGAAGTAAGCGGGGTGCGAGAGGTTGTTCTGTTGCTACCTCATGGACTTGAGCTCTGGATCCTAGCCCCACAGCCAGATAATCACATATTGAGAGTTGCGTTTCCAGGCCTAGGGCCATCAGTCCGCGATGTGCCTCGATCAAGGGAAATTTGCCGCCGAACCCATTTCGATCAGCTCACATTGAGTAAAGAAGACGTTGCCAATGTGCTTGCTTACGGACATTTCATGGCGGGTAGGGAGATCTGGAAATTTTGGTTAAGAAAGCTCGCTAAAAATCGTAAAGGAAATCAAGGGTTATTGTCTCTTTGTGCGGTTGGAGGCAGGATAAGCTCCGGTCTGGTATCCTTGCTTTTGGTGAGCTTCTTGGCTAACTATGGCAGGAAATTTGTGTTAAGATGTAAGATTTTTTCAATTCCTATGGTGAGAACAGAGGCGTCCAAGTCTAATCAGCAGAACCCTTCGCCAAATCAGAAGAAAGGGGAGGTAGAGATGGTGTGTGAACGGCAATAGAAGGGAGCGCATTTCATTTTCTCTTCAGAAAACCATACCATATTTGATCCCCAAATAACAGGTAACCCCTTGTTTCAGTTGAGATCTAATCCCTTTATAAATTTTATCAGACCCCCTATGGGAAAGTCTCAGTTAGTCTGGGTACACGAAGACAACTCTATTTTGCAGCTAAAACAAAAAATATGGGGACTTATGGGGTACCCAGTACCGATTCAACACCTAGTAAATGGACACAACTCTCTTCAGGATTGCAGGCTCTTGAAGGACTATGCCATAAAGACAGAAATGACTATTTCCCTAAATCTGCGTCTGAGAGGGGGTGCCGCGAACCAGGGAACATCAAGATCTGCAGGGGGAGATAAAGGAAAAAAACCCAATAGCCAGCAACAAACAAATGGAGGCCCATCCTACAAAAACATTCTACAGGGGAAAAAAGTTGTAGGCTCACCTCCAAAACAAGCTGGAAATGCTCCGAGGCCATACATAGTAGACCAACTTGAACAAACTCCAGCACTAAAAATCAATAGTTCAGCAACAGAGGAGCATGTCAAGACATACAAAGCCCAAGCATTAATATGTCGGTTCAACTGCTTCTGGCCCAAACCCATGGACCTTTTCCATTGGATCTTCACTCGATGGACCCTTGAATGTGAAATACACCTCTGCTCCAAGGGGTTCTTTATTGTGAAATTTAACTCCTCGGAGGAAAGAGATATTATCATCAGAGAGGGGCCTTGGTTTTGGGGATCCACGTGGCTTTTTATCACTCCATGATTTCCATATTTTGACCCAAATGCTATGACAGTATCTAGACTGCTAGTATGGGTGAGATTATACAACCTCCCTCTTCATTTTTGGAATGAGCAGGTCCTTGAGAGCATTGGGAATAGTATTGGGCGGTATATTAAAATAGACATGGAAAGACTAGAAGATAGAATCTACACTTTTTCCCGGATCTGTATCGAGGTAGATCTAAGCAAAGGATTACCGAAGAACATGATGTTGATCTATCAGCAACAAAAATGGTTGCAACCATTAGATTATGAGAATACTGCATTCAGATGCAGGAATTGTATGATGACAGGACATCTACAAAATACATGCCCAGAAGCTAAGAAAGAAAATAGCAAAAAGAAACAGAAAGGGAAGCAAAGGAAAGGTTGGTAGTTTCCCCCTCCAGATTTAGAAGAGGATGAGTCAGAAGAAGAAGAGGAAATAGCTCCTACAGAAAGTAAACAACCTACTCAGGAACCAGAAGTACAAAAAAAGGACACGACATCACTCATGGATCCACAATTTCAGGTGATTCAAACAAAAAGGAATATTGAGGACATGGGTAGTGGAGGGATCAAACGACACCATCCATCATAAACCTCAAATTCGGACAAGGATACAGGTACCCAAACAGCAAAAAATTAGATTTTCCTTGCCACTTGTGTGCCATCTCAGGGCGAGTGGCGCAAGGTCGAGAAGAAGAAAGGGAGAAAAACCTGATATGTGGGACATTTACCCACTATCTAGCGGCTGATAGTTTTTTTTTCTACTTTCTTTTCTCTACCGGTTCAATTTTTTCCTTTTATTTTATAATTTTTACTCTGAATGCAATGTATCCTCGCTACAATGAATTGTGTGCGAGAGCACATGAGCCCAATGGGAAATTTTCGAAATTCTTAAATGCATATGCTACATGTAACTTTTCATTTTATAAATAAAAAGTTGCTGATTTTTTTCTGTGGAAAAAAAATGGCATGTGTATTGAATACAAAATGAATATATTGAAAATATTTTTCTATAATTATTAGTCCTTTTTCTGTTTATGTAACACTATTTACACCCTAAGGAATTCCCCTCTCAGAAAAAATTCTTCTTCCTCCCATGCCACATCTGTGGTCCTCTGCCATTTGATTGAAGACCAATATTGTCAATTACAATTGAGATAGAATTCTATTACTACTGTAGAATTCTATAAAAGAATGAGATGGTCATGAGGTTTCCATGTTTTTTTCTTCACTCTCCCATCTTGTTGTGTGGTGTTATTTTATTTGATACCCTCTCATGTGTTGGCTTAATTTGTTTTGGGAAGTGTCCTATTAGTGTTTTTGTTTCATGTTGATGGTTGGGTTGAATGAATTATTCAAATAGGGTTTAGTGTTTTGTTTATGTGTGTACTTGTCGATGAGGTGTTACTTTGTGTGTGTACTCGTCAATGAGGGTGTGACTTTGTGATTACTGATTTATAAGACACTAGAAGGAAGAAGGAAATACATTTCAAAGGATTTTTTTTTTAATGAATCGACTGAAAAAAACGATGAAAACACAAGGGTGAAAATATATCCTTCCTTATCAATCCAATGAGGTAGGTTAGTTAATCTCTATCAATTTTGATTTAGTTTATGACATGTAAATTTTGAAAAATTTTGTGATGGATATCATTTTAATTATGTCAATTTTGACTATGGCTAATATGGTTATGAAATTATATGTTCATTTGAAAATTCACAATCTTAATAGATATTGTCTTGGGCCCAGGAGAGTAGAAAAAAGAGAAAATGAGCACTCAAACTATCCAATAACTAGGATGTATCCCTGATATAGTCACCAATTTTTAGTTTGTCTTATAAGTGTTCTTTTAAAGTTGTAATATCTCTCCCTCTGCTAAAGAATGGTTTGTAATAATTTTTCCTAAATTCACAAGAAAAATAACAAAATAGAGGCGATAATAATTTATATTATATGTATGTGTGAATATATTTGAAAATGTGTGTGCCTCTATTTTCGTTTCTTAGTTATGAAACCTTGTTCACTCATCCTCGTGAAATAAATATTTTTTTCTAACCTTCTTGTGTCACAATCTCCAGTGTAATATTCATTCCTTATTTCAAATATATTGCACTCATTGAAATCTATTACAATCATTGAGTTAAGACTTCGTTATTTCAAAGTTTTCGTACTCATTGAGCTAAATCAATCTTGTTTTTTATTATTAAATAATTTATCTTGACTGATAAACATGGAACCTTTAACAATAGACAAAGTGTAATCCTCGACCACGTTCCATGAAATTAATTTTATTAATCAATAGCTTAAACTAAATGTGGTAGCCTTAGCAATAATATTTTGTGACAAGGTATATGATTTAGAAATAGGACTCTAATGAAATAATTAAATTTGTTTGTGGGAAGAACACGCTTAAGTGAAAGGTCAATGTATGGAATTTAGAACCAATTTATTCGCATGGAGAATCAATGTCTATATGAATTTGGCATTGACTCGGTGTCTATATGGATATGGAATTGAATCAGTGTCTATATGGATATGAATTCCAATTCTATTGATGTCAATTCCATTAGTTTCCATAAGTAATTTGATCACTATATCTCTCAAATTATGATTAAATATCTAGTGGCATCCCCTGTGAGATGAAATACGATGATTTCCTCTGATAGTAACAATAAAAAGGGAAACTGTGTAGCTGTAGTCTCTTCTCAACGTCAGATGTGCAACCACTCAACAACGTAATCTAGCATTCCTGATTAGCATCCAAAACCATTAATAACTCACAACCAGTGGAACATAAATGTCTGCCAAATCATGGAAATAGATGTACACAAAGAAGAACATTGTGCTAGGCCTACTAAGCAACCTGGAGTTAGTTTTTCATGTGAAATTTATCTTCCCCAACTACACATTTAGAAAAACATTACAGTGTCTGTCCATGTTTCTGGTGTACAAGGTGCTCAATTTGGCTGAAATTGTTATTTTTTTAGGTATTGGGTAATAAGTTAAGCAACCAATAAGCCAGAAAATATTATTATAAGATTCATCACTAATATGTTTATAAAGGGTTGCCCTCCATGTATCGCAGTGATTTTATTTGAACGGTTGCTCTCACATTTATTTTCTGCTATGGAAATGATATTTTTTTCTCAATTATTTTTATATCGTTGCTATGAAATATGTTTCCATATCTGTACAGTGCACCCTTTTGTTTTCTTTTTATTATTATTTTTTATTTCAATCATCTCATGGGGAGAAGAAATCTATAGCTTGGAGTACACTAAATTGATATCAAACTGGTAAGAGAAAATCTTAATGTTATTATAATTATTATTTATGACAAAGAAATTATTTCATATCCATTGAAAGTATTCCTTTACCTATATGTGATATGCCCAGGAACACATATCATGAGCGCCACTCTTGAAATTTGAGCAAGAACCCCTATCATGAGCCCACTTTGTGAAAAGTTTCAGAAGAGTCTAGGCTTAATTGATTGATAAGGTGAGTTTATTAAACTACCTCCACTGAAGATTCATGCATTTAACAAACTCAGTGAGATTCACCTAATGAAAATAGGAAAGTATGCGGAACTTAAGCAGAGTTTAACCTGTTTCTGGTGTGTAATATTCCCAGTTTTTCTATTATGTGAAGTTGAACCTATTTTAATTTTTTCATTATTTTGAAGTTTTCATAATATATATTTATGGTTTATCTTCAAAATATTTGGAGCTAGTTTTGATATTTTCCATAAAATTTGTACTCATAAAACTGGTTTTCAAAATTTGAGAAATTGTCTCTATGTTTAGATAGGAAGGATTAATCATTTTTATCTTAAAAAATAACCTCTCTTGGAAATTAAACATTTTTATACTTAAAAATCACGTCCTCTTGGAGATACTTTTGCCTCTCCTGTAAATTTATTTATACCTTCTAT